>CM069458.1:4507699-5246363 GCA_035610835.1 Ophiura sarsii | reverse complement strand
GTCATAGATGCAACATGGAAACCGTCATATGATAATGAGGTCAAAGGTCACATACCAAGGTCAAAGGTATCTTAGGTCAAGATTTAAAAGTGGCTGCATATGTAAAATTGATTATATTTGTCCATTTCTTTTCCATACAATGACCGATTGCAACCAAACTCAGGTCATAGATGCAACATGGAAACCGTCATATGATAATGAGGTCAAAGGTCACATACCAAGGTCAAAGGTCATCTGAGGTCAAGATGTAAAAGTGGCTGCATATGTAAAATTGATTACTACATTTGTCCATTTCTTTTTCATACAATGACCAATTGCAACCAAACTTCGGTCATAGATGCATCATGGAAACCTTCATACGTTAATGAGGTCGAAGGTCACATACCAAGGTCAAAGATCATCTGAGGTCAAGATGTAAAAGTGGCTGCATGTAAAATTGATTACATTTGTCCATTTCTTTTACAATGACCAATTGCAACCAAACTCGGATCATAGATGCAACATGAAAACCTTCATATGTTAATGAGGTCAAAGGTCACATGCCAAGGTCAAAGGTCATCTGAGGTCAAGATGTGAAATTGGCTGCATATGTAAAATTGATTACATTTAAACAGGTGAAGTACAATTGTAACCAAACTCCAGGATGTTTATTTACATTATAATGTTTACTTAATATGTCTTTAACAGGGAGGCTATAATACTATGTCCTCTTTCTTTCTAGTTGCCTGATGCCTGTGGTTTAAGAGCCACCTTGTTTTTAATCTACCCATATAAACGGACGACCTATTTGGGACCGCTGTCCCTGTTTTATTTATTTATTTCTATATGATCTGGGTCTTTTTTATTTTCACGATTTAGCCTAAAAAACGACTGATTTTACCGGGTTTTCGTGATTTTTGTAAAACAGAACCCATATTTGGAGATTTTCCAACATAAAATCATACCCCATGTACACTTTATACACATACCCCCACCGCCTCGATGTTGGATAGGGTTTGTTAGCTCAGCACTAACATGTTCCGCTTACAAGAAAATTCTATTATCATGTAAAAGAATCTTGTGTCAAGACTGACACTAAACAAAGACAATTTCCCCATTGAGGAATGATAGTTCAGCCATTTTTAGGTCGTCCGTAGGAGAGAGACTTGATGGCTGCATCCTTCGTCAGTCTGTGTTGTCTGTGTAGTCTGTCTGTCAACAATTTGGTATACACTTTTTATTTTGTCCATTTCTTTTCCATACAATGACCAATTGTAACCAAACTTTGGTTTATAGCTGCAACATGGAAACCTTTATATGTTAATGAGGTCAAAGGTCACATACCAAGGTCAAAGGTCATCTGAGGTCAAGATGTAAATGTTAAAGTGGTTGCATATGTAAAATCGATTACATTTGTCCATTTCTTGTCCATACAATGACCAATTGTAACCCAACTTCGATCATAGATGCAACATGGAAACCTTCATATATTAATGAGGTCAAAGGTCACATACCAAGGTCAAAGGTCATCTGAGGTCAAGATGTAAAAGTGGCTGCATATGTAAAATTGATTACTATGTGTCCATTTCTTTTCCATACAATGACCAATTGCAACCAACTTGGGTCATAGATGCAACATCGAAACCTTCATATGTTAATGAGGTCAAAGGTCATGTCACATACCAAGGTCAAAGGTCATCTGAGGTCAAGATGTAAAATTGGCTGCATATGTAAAATTAATTACATTTAGACAGGTGAAGTACAATTGCAACCAAACTCCAGGATGTTTATTTTATTTTTTATATCCTGGATCCAACAGCGGTCTAACCTCTTTCTTTCTAGTTGCCTGTGGTTTGAGAGCCACCTTGTTTTTAATATTCCCATATAAAAGGAAGACCTATTTAGGACCGTTGTCCAGGGCTCAAATTACAGGAAGGCCATCGAGGCCATGGCCTCCATGCCCTTTGACTTGGCCTTGGTGCCCTTAATTTCAAAGCATTGTTAAGCATATAGTAGCCTCTGGTGCCCTTGTGCACTGGCCTTGAAATGAGTGCCCTCAATGATTTGTAATTTGAGGCCTGCCGCTGTCCCTATTTTTTGTCTTATGTTTCCCATGGCTGATGGGGGAGAGGGATGAAAAACTTTCCTTTAAACAAAATAAACATCATTCCAAGATCAGGGAGGAAAACCTTCATAATTCTTTTTTTTAAGTAGGCAAGGACTTTTCCCCAGGATTGTGGTTACCCACCAATTTTAAACTAACCCCTGCATTCTTGTTGATGAAAAAAGGAAGCTTAATTAAGAAATAATGATTTGAATGGTACGGTATTATTTCTGCTTGAATGGTATGCCTAAGGTCTCAAAACATACAAGGACATGTTAGGTGGGGCCCCAACTCATTATTTAAATGTTTTACATGACCAGGGTAAATGTCATGGAATCATTTATTTCTATTTGGCACTATTCGTAAAAACTAAAAATAGCGTAAGAAGCAGACTATCAAAAATATCACAGATATTTTTGCTGTTGTGTCTAAAGGTTTTGAATTAACAGTCACCTTGAGCATGGCCATATAATTCACATATTGTGCTGGATTCTCAGAAAAAAAGGCAATTTAATAAGACGGATGTTTTGTTATTTCACAAGCTGCACTAGAATATTTCCCAATAGCTTTCCAAACATGATGGCAAGGGTAAACATTGAAACAGTGATCCAAAAAAGGGGCACTTTTTTCAGAGATGGATTTCTTAACACTTTCCATGCGGCAGGCATCTGCAGACTACATTCCAAAATTTCACAAAATGTTTCAAAAATGTCAACATTATTGAATCGAATTACCATATTTGGAATCACCATGAGAAATGAATTAAAATAAGTACAAACATGCCTAGTATTAGTTCAGTAATCTTTGAGATAGACCTTGAAAGTTGGGAAAGGTTTCTGAAAATTCTGTGTTGTAAATGGTAAAACTGACAGCCGAGTGGAAAGTGTTAAAATTGTGTTGTGATTTGTGATATTTCTTACATTAAACTGCAATATCCTTAGCATGTGTGGTGAAAATGGCATTGAAATTTGAGCTTTTATTACAAAATAGTAGCCACTTTAAGACAACTATTATCGCTATTCTGTGTAGCATTGTGTCTATTGTGTTGAATGTCATCTCAGAATTCTCATAGGAAAAATGCCAGTGTTGTTTTCAACATATTTTTTTAACGAGATACTGTATGTTATGACCGTGGTATAAGATTTTTCCTCTTCAATTCATATCTTATGATTCCAAAGTCTAGCTACATTCAACATGGCATCATTTTAAAGCTTAAAATGTGCTCTTTCAAGTAATACCAATAACTTGTAATTGACTTAGGCCTCCAACATGTCCATTGTGATGTGACGCGTCACAAATATTGTTCATTTTTATGCAGAGAATTCAAATGTGGATCCTTTGCAAAGAAGTGATGTTTCTTTTGCAGCTCAGTATATAAACAGGCATCAACCAGTAGTCAAATTGATTTCACCTGTAAACTTTAAGACTCTGCACTGTTGTTGTAACACAGCATAGAGGCACCTAGCACTGGACTCATGCATCCCCAATAGCCCAACACCGTGTAACACAGCATAGAGGCACCTAGCACTGGACTCATGCCTCCCCAATAGCCCAACACCGTGTAACACAGCATAGAGGCACCTAGCACTGGACTCATGCCCGGATCCCCAGTAGCCCAACACCGTGTAACACAGCATAGAGGCACCTAGCACTGGACTCCTGCATCCCCAATAGCCCAACACCGTGTAACACAGCATAGAGGCACCTAGCACTGGACTCATGCCTCCCCAATAGCCCAACACCGTGTAACACAGCATAGAGGCACCTAGCACTGGACTCATGCCTCCCCAATAGCCCAACACCGTGTAACACAGCATAGAGGCACCTAGCACTGGACTCATGCCCGGATCCCCAATAGCCCAACACTGTGTAACACAGCATAGAGGCACCTAGCACTGGACTCCTGCCCGGATCCCCAATAGCCCAACACCGTGTAACACAGCATAGAGGCACCTAGCACTGGACTCATGCCTCCCCAATAGCCCAACACCGTGTAACACAGCATAGAGGCACCTAGCACTGGACTCATGCCCGGATCCCCAATAGCCCAACACCGTGTAACACAGCATAGAGGCACCTAGCACTGGACTCATGCATCCCCAATAGCCCAACACCGTGTAACACAGCATAGAGGCACCTAGCACTGGACTCATGCATCCCCAATAGCCCAACACCATGTAACACAGCATAGAGGCACCTAGCACTGGACTCATGCCTCCCCAATAGCCCAACACCGTGTAACACAGCATAGAGGCACCTAGCACTGGACTCATGCATCCCCAATAGCCCAACACCGTGTAACACAGCATAGAGGCACCTAGCACTGGACTCATGCATCCCCAATAGCCCAACACCGTGTAACACAGCATAGAGGCACCTAGCACTGGACTCATGCATCCCCAATAGCCCAACACCGTGTAACACAGCATAGAGGCACCTAGCACTGGACTCATGCATCCCCAATAGCCCAACACCATGTAACACAGCATAGAGGCACCTAGCACTGGACTCATGCCTCCCCAATAGCCCAACACCGTGTAACACAGCATAGAGGCACCTAGCACTGGACTCATGCATCCCCAATAGCCCAACACCGTGTAACACAGCATAGAGGCACCTAGCACTGGACTCATGCATCCCCAATAGCCCAACACCGTGTAACACAGCATAGAGGCACCTAGCACTGGACTCATGCCTCCCCAATAGCCCAACACCGTGTAACACAGCATAGAGGCACCTAGCACTGGACTCATGCCCGGATCCCCAATAGCCCAACACCGTGTAACACAGCATAGAGGCACCTAGCACTGGACTCATGCATCCCCAATAGCCCAACACCGTGTAACACAGCATAGAGGCACCTAGCACTGGACTCATGCATCCCCAATAGCCCAACACCGTGTAACACAGCATAGAGGCACCTAGCACTGGACTCATGCCTCCCCAATAGCCCAACACCGTGTAACACAGCATACAGGCACCTAGCACTGGACTCATGCCCGGATCCCCAATAGCCCAACACCGTGTAACACAGCATAGAGGCACCTAGCACTGGACTCATGCATCCCCAATAGCCCAACACCGTGTAACACAGCATAGAGGCACCTAGCACTGGACTCATGCCTCCCCAATAGCCCAACACCGTGTAACACAGCATAGAGGCACCTAGCACTGGACTCATGCCTCCCCAATAGCCCAACACCGTGTAACACAGCATAGAGGCACCTAGCACTGGACTCATGCCTCCCCAATAGCCCAACACCGTGTAACACAGCATAGAGGCACCTAGCACTGGACTCATGCCCGGATCCCCAATAGCCCAACACCGTGTAACACAGCATAGAGGCACCTAGCACTGGACTCATGCATCCCCAATAGCCCAACACCGTGTAACACAGCATAGAGGCACCTAGCACTGGACTCATGCCCGGATCCCCAATAGCCCAACACCGTGTAACACAGCATAGAGGCACCTAGCACTGGACTCCTGCATCCCCAATAGCCCAACACCGTGTAACACAGCATAGAGGCACCTAGCACTGGACTCATGCCTCCCCAATAGCCCAACACCGTGTAACACAGCATAGAGGCACCTAGCACTGGACTCATGCATCCCCAATAGCCCAACACCGTGTAACACAGCATAGAGGCACCTAGCACTGGACTCATGCCCGGATCCCCAATAGCCCAACACCGTGTAACACAGCATAGAGGCACCTAGCACTGGACTCCTGCATCCCCAATAGCCCAACACAGTGTAACACAGCATAGAGGCACCTAGCACTGGACTCATGCCTCCCCAATAGCCCAACACCGTGTAACACAGCATAGAGGCACCTAGCACTGGACTCATGCATCCCCAATAGCCCAACACCGTGTAACACAGCATAGAGGCACCTAGCACTGGACTCATGCCCGGATCCCCAATAGCCCAAAACTGTTTCCTGCTAAATCTTTGTGGCAGAGACCCTATCCTAGTTAGCAATGCTCAGGCCCGTAACCAGGAATTTATAGTTTTCGGAGGTGGTGGGGTTGGTCAAAAGTTGATATTTTTCCGCAATGTGGACCTTTTTACCAGGAGCGAATTTGGCAAAAGTGGACCTTTTACAATCAAATTTGACTTTCTTTCAACAACAAAAGGGAAACCCTTTTATTTCGCGCTAGCTATGCTCGCAAACAGCATTTTTTTAAACCTTTGGGGGACTTTTGTTTTGAATTTTGGGATGGGGGAGGGGGACAATCCCCCCAACTCTGTTTTGGGCAACCTATGGTTGCATCGTCTGGCTCGGCAGGTATGAAGGCTTGATTCCAGAGCTAACAGGCACCATACGCACCTGCCTGAACCCAATCTTGCACATGGATTTCTGATCAAGACACTTTTTAAAATTATTTTTATGTAATAAAACACAGAGTAAGATATTACCGTTATTGTCTTTTACAAATTTTATTGAGAAGCTGCCATACCAATCTACATGTGTGTATAAAAAGTATTATATATAGTTTAAGTTTGTGTATTATAGTACATTTATTAATATATACATGTACATTATGATACATTTGTACATTTACCTATGAAAAAATAGGTTAAAAATAATTTGCCAATAAGGCGATGACAAACAACCCATTCTCTTCTGGTGGAGAGACCTATCACGTTGCTCGATTGGTCATGTTTGTTTTTAAAATGATTTATATGTTTTGCTTAAATATTGAACACTTTCATACATTTTAAAATAGTTTCAAATATTCAAAAAAAAATCAAATTATTTTCGACAGAGATTTGAAATCCTGACCCAATTTTTACCTTAAAAATGGCTGATTTGACTAGGTTTTTTTGTGGTTTTCACAATTTTTTTAAACCTTATTTGTTTGTTTTTACACCATTTAGGGTTCAAATCAAATCCCAGTTAGGGAATTGTTTACAAAAAGTCATCCATTAGATCGGTACATACCCGAATACCTGATATACTTGATATACGCCCCCCCCCCCCCCCCCCAGGAAATATTTGAGCCATGTTTGCATGAGTGACTCTTATAAAAACATTAGGTATTATCAATGCATATAATAACTGTGTTTATACACATTGTTATTATCAAATCATGAATAAAGCATGAATAATTTGCACATTACAGTGGTTTTATTGAATGCATTTCCGAGTGGGTGCTTTGAAAAAATAAAAAATATATAATTATGCTGAAAATATGAAGGACTGGCTGCCTTGTGCACTGTGTATTGTTTTTAACACTTTCCACTATTGGTATTACTACATTAGTATATACAAAACAGATTTGTCAGAAATCTTTCCCAACTTTCAAGGCCTATCTCAAGGATTACTGAATCAATATAAGGCATGTTTGTACTTATTTCAACGCATTTCTTATGGTGATTCCAAATATGGTAATGCAATTCAATAAAATTGACACTTTTAAAACATTTTGTGAAATTTTGGAATGTCGCCTGCAAACGCCTGCCGCATAGAAAGTGTTAACAGTCATGATAGTGTTTTACTTACAGTGTAAATATATTGTGACATCAATCAAGAACTTAATTTAAGGGGGCTGTGAACTCTCAGCATAGCCTCCGTAAAACTGTTGTAACTCCTTCATTATTCATTTAATCTAAATAAAAGTATACATTTTCTTGAAGAAAATGGTTCAATAAATCCAACCATGAACATGAAATCGACCATTTTGGAGAAATTATAAAAAACATGTTTTTGACCCATTTTAGGTTTTGTAAAGATAACTCAAAATATATTTTGTCAAATTTTGTCGTTCTAGTTTTATTATAATCCTTATAAAATTCTCTAGTAATGGGTTTTCTTGGTTTTGATTATCTCATTTGTTTTTTGATTTATTGACCAAAAAGTGCCAACAATGTGATTTTCACATTTTTGGGCACTTTTTGGTCGAAAAATCAAGAAATAAATCAGATATTCAAACAAATAAAAACCATTCCTAGAGAAATTTTATTAGGATTATAATAAAACTAGAACGACAATTGTAATGTATGTATTCATAGTCAGATATGTAGTCCAAACAAGTCTATTGAGGATATGCAATTTATTCCGCTTTGCTACATTTTATTTCAGTATTGATGTGATCATACTTAAAGGCATATTATGTGATCTTTTCCAGAGAGCGCCCTCTATTCATAATTTTTTTTAGAAAGTAGATTTTCTTGCAGATTTACATTTCTGATCATAAATCGGAAATACATTCCAAGTTACAGAGCGATACGATTCCTATTTACCTCAAAATCATGGTTATAGAGTGAATTTAGACTAGAGTAAAATAAGTTGTCGGACAAAAATCGACAATCCGACAGTTTATATTCACTCTAAAACCATGATTTTGAAGTAATTAAGAATCGTATTGCCCTTTAACTTTGAATGTATGTACGATTTATGATCAGAAATGTAAATCTGCAAGAAAATCTGCTTTCAATTTTTTTTCGATGTTGAGGGGGTTTCCTGGAAAGATCACATAATATACCTTTAAGCTACCCTTAAGTTAAATTTGTTAAAAATATATAATGCATTAGAAATGACAAACATGTTCAATTGTATTGTATGTACATAATAATGGGATATTATTAAATCATTGAAGTAGCAAGCAAAACCTTGTAATCAAATAACGGAAAAGCCATCGAAAGCACAGATCATGTGGCAATAGTATAATTATTGACCAAATTATGCTAACAATTTATGAATTTGATTGAGTATTTTAGCATTTTGCTTAAATAATTCATTTTTTGGTAAAGTTATAAAAATAGTGAATTCATAATGCCCCTATGAATGTAATGCATATATAATTTGACTGTTATTCCCAGTGAGTGCATATACAGCCTTCAAAAAGTAACTGACCAAGGTCATGATACAATATCCTGCCACAATTAAAATGTATACTACACTTTTCATGTGGCAGGTGTCTGCAGACAACATTGTTTTGTTACCATATTTGGAATCACCATGTGAAATGCATTGAAATAAGTACAAATATGCCTAGTATTGGTTCAGTAAATCTTAAGATAGATTTTGAAAGTTGGGAAAGGTCTGTTTTATGGTAACATAATAGTCCCATGGAAAGTGTTAATAACTAAACAACATTTGGTTTATTGTTTCAACAAATGAAATGTCATTCAGTGAAAATCAAAAACAGCTTGTGAATGTCACTGCATTATTACTATGTGTATACATCTTGGTCTTTTCACAGTTAATAGTACAGTTGAAAAGTGTACATGTATTTATAATAGGCTAGTAGTAAAAAAAACCAGAAAAAATGTATATGATGTATGGTATAGGTATTTTTGTACTATTAACCAGGTATAGTTTACTGTTAATATGCTGGTATAAACAGCAGGTTATATACTGTACATCAATGGCTATAAAACACATTCATCAGTGTTTATGAGTACAACTTGTTAATATACTCACAGATAAAAAACCCCGAAGTAAGCTGATATACTATATACATGTATATCAAATGGTACCCTGAATCTCATTAGGAACAGATTCTTCCTTCACTTTCCAAGCGGCTGTTGGTTTTACCAAATACAAAACAGGTTTTTCAGAAACCTTTCTCAAATGTCAAGGTCTATCTGAAGGATTACTTAACCAATACTAGTCATGTTTGTACTTATTTTAATGCATTTCTCATGGTGATTACAAATATGGTAATGAAATTCAATAATTTTGACATATTTGAAACATTTTGTAATGTCGGCTGCAGCAGCTGCCTGCCGCGTGGAAAGTGTTAAATAACATGTGCAATTTTTTGCATTTTGAAGCAAATATGTTTTTGAATACAGTTAAAGGTGGATGTTTTGATCACTGTACAGGTTTTTTTTGCCCATGTTTTTTCTCAATATGGGACAGTGTATTTTCACTCTTTAAACCATGATTTTGAAGTAATTAGGAATCATATCGCTCTTTAACTCAGAATATATTTTTGATTTATGATCAGAAATGTAAATCTGCAAGAAATAACATTTCTAAAAAAGAAATCATGAATAGAGGGGCCCCCTGGAAAAAAAGATCACATGATATGCCTTTAACTACCAGCAGGTACCATAATTATCTTGTTGAACTGCAAATCTGATGAATGCGTTCATACAGGGTGGGCCAAAATATATACCCATATTTAATTTGCTACAACTCTTGCTACATGCTACATAGGGTTAATTTTAGGCGGAAATGAAAGCAAGAATTTTGGCTAATTAGTCCATTTGAGAAATTAATTCTTTGAATTTGTAACATCAATATACCGTAGTTAATAACATACTCCATCCAGCCTTCTCATTGTGAAAATACATTTTGTACACAAACTCTGAAGTTGTTGATGACAGCTTGACTGGTCTCAACGCCAATACATCAAATCTCTCATTTGATGTTGGCCTTCAATTGCGGTAGATCTTGAGGCAGTGGATTATACTCTCTCCTTTAAATAACCTCCATAGAAAGTAATGTGTTTATATCAAAACTGTGGGTAGACCAACTCTGCGTGATATCTCTTTGCCCTGAAACTTATGCTCTAACCCATTCATGCACCTGTTAGCATTATGGGGCTTTACCCATCATGCATGGTGGAAAATGTGGTGTGAAAAAAACTCACAAGTTTCAGCTGTCATTTGAGACATTAATTATCTTGGTATTATATTCACAAGAAAAGTTGTATGAAATTTAAAAAGGAGAGGTTTTCCCCCCACTCTGTATAAAAAGCATCGTACTACTCATTCAAATTTTATTTGCTACGAGTATCATTTTAATTACTTCGCTTTGGCTGTAAATCTCACAGATATAAATTACAAAATATAAACGGTCCCTGGGAATAAGACACAGTCAGTGTTCAGGAATAGATATTACTTGAAACAAATCAAATCAGGCATGATATTATTCGTTACACGGAGGTTATTTTATCAGCTGTTCTTTGTGATTCTATACAAAAATGTGTACATTTGATGGGAATTTGTCTCTTTGTTTGAAATCTATGCATGATGAAGGTGTAACTGCACCACAAACCACGACTCTAGGGAGCTCATTTATCAGCTTCACAGTATAATCAAACCAATCCAATTAATAGCTTAACACTTTCCAGGCTGCTATTATGTTACCATATTCAAAACAGATATTTCAGAAACCTTTCCAACTTTCAAAGTCTATGTCAAGATTTACTGAGCCACTACTAGGCATGTTTGTACTTATTTCAATGCATTTCACATGGTGATTCCAAATATGGTAATGAAATTCAACAATTTTGACATTTTTGAAACATTTTGTGAAATTTTGGAATGTCGTCTGCAAACTCCTGCAGCATGGAAAGTGTTAAAGCATATTACATTGCAGATGTGATGAATTTTTTCATGGCCCTGCATACTGTAGAAAAGGCAGTGATGTACTATTTTTCAATTTGGAAATTAAATCATGACGAAAAGTATTAAAAACACAACAAAATTGCAAAATTGATGTAGCCTTTGTCAGTGGCGTAGCTAGGTTTTTCATATAGGAAGGGGGGCAAGAAATAAAACTAAACCGACAAGATATTTCTGACCAGAAAAATGCTACTTTACACTTAATTTTGCCATGATTGAGGCACATTTGGCTTTTAACGAGCTTGTATCCAAAAACATTAATTTTTGGGGCCACTACGGGCGCAAAAATGTGCTATCATGCAGTCAAAAACCCATGATTCCTTTGTCAAATGAACCAACAGTGCCATTCTCAAATCACAGTATACATATGTGATATCCTTTCTCTCTGCTTAAAAGGTATAAGGGACACTTTAAACTTATAGATGATATACCAAACTTGATTAAGTGAGTTGATTTGTTTCATTTTTGAAATGTTTAAATACTGTTTTAATTTGAAAAATAAAACCATTCCATACAGTCATAGCTTGGCATCATTTTCAAAAGTTCAAAAGCAAAATGTTTGTTTTTCCTGTATTTCCTTTCTGAGGATTTCTCATCCAATCGTATGGAGTTAAGAAATATGTCACTGGGTCAATTTAAGACATCATTATCACCACCTCAATTAATATTTATTATTATATGATTATATTATCACATGTTTATATATTATTAACAATCTGTGTATTATAATGTATGCATAAAATGAGGGCTTACTTTGAAAGCAGTGCTGGTCACTGAAGTATTTTACATTCAATAAATAAAAATTAAATAAAATCAACTATACTCACAGGCAATGTTTTGCAATCATCCTTGTTGCTTTTTTCTTGACTGATTATTAAATCGTTCTGCCAATACAAGGGGAATATCCGAGATATATTCTTGATGTAGACTATTATTCTAGTGGACAAGGGGAAGCAACCACAAGGAAGCAACCACAAAGTTATGTTGCAAATTGCGACATGAGAACTCTTTAATGACTATATTTTTAACTATTTGTACCAATTGAATAATTTGAAGCTCTCATTTGAATTTTGGAACTCATCAATATAGCCCAGACTTTCATCCCTTTTGACTCAGATACGCCTATTGTAAGCTGTCTGACGAAAATGTAAGGCTATAAAACACGAGCACTTTGATGAAAAGAATCATTTTCCCCTCTCCTACAGTGATATAATAGTCTTATTAAACATGTTAAAGGTCAACTGTAGATACCAATGAGAACACTGCTTAAATATTTCATAAGATCCCTGCCTATGAAGTTGCAATAACTGGTTCTCCTCCGGCATCCTCAAACTTTCATTGTCGGAACCAATTAGCATATTACGCCCACACTAAATATCTCTCATGCATACAATTGAGACATCTTCTCCGTTCAAAGACGTCGGTAGTCTCGCCCACAATTGTCTCTTTGGATGTACAACTGAGAAATATTACCCTATCATCTGTGTTTGAATTGAGTGGAGGTGTGAATATCATTGTCGAGAACTTAACTCTTTCCACGCGGCAGGCGGCTGCAGACGACATTACAAAATTTCACAAAATGTTTAAAAAATGTCAGAATTATTGAATTTCATTACCATATTTGGAATCACCATGAGAAATGCATTGAAATAAGTATAAACATGCCTAGTATTGGGTCAGTAATCTTTGAGATAAACGTTGACAATTGTGAAAGGTTTCTGAAAAATCAATTCTGTGTATGGTAACAATAGTAGCGCGTGGAAAGTGTTAAAGGCACCCACACACCGTCTACTCTTGATATAACAAGGGTTGAAAACGCGATAGATTTCCATATCGACCTTTACAGAATGCAAATTGAGTATTTATTTATGCTGTGCGGTTTTATGCTTTTGAAACAGTAGATTTTTCCGACTGACAACAAATGGTGAGTGGTTCTCGCTGACCGGCAAGTTTTGTCATTATTTTGGTAGAAAGCAACTTCAGATTTTAAGTGATTTTGGTCTTCTAGGTCCAAAAAAAACTTTTTATATTAACGTTTGTCATAACTGATGCGCTATAATTGTTCAAGCTTGTGAATAGTATTGAAAACAAATGACAGGCACAGCAGCTATAGTGGAAATAGTTTTTGATAATAATATTGGCTATAATGTAGAAAAAGTTTAAATAATAATATAGTTTTTCCATGTTCAGCTGCTTCCAGAAGTTTCATAGAATTCTGTCATTCAGTCGTGTTTATAGGCGGCGTTGGGGTCTTTTTCATCAACACCTGTATTTGTTGTAAACAGGATCCAGGCTCTACCTATGAATAAGATATTCATGAAATAACCACACCTGTTAAACCTATTGTAAAGCTAACATAATTCAACAGGTGTTATAATAAGTTGAATGGTCATGAGCTTTAATCCATTCATGAATATCTTACTCATAGGAGCTCATAGGTAACACCTAGATTCGTACCCCTACCCGTAACACCAAGATTCGTACCCCTACCCTGTAAGTGTTCTTGGTCATATCTGCCAGCTGCAGATACAAAAAACACCACCAAAAAGGTGGGTCATAACTGTGTATCTGATCATATTATGATAATATAAGTGGTATACACCTTTTAATGAGTTTGTTAGCTACAATTTGATACCTCGTTTGCTACCAGAGATGGTTAATTTTACGAAATTTACAATTTGTTTTATAAAATCATGCAGTCTCAAACGTCACAAATCAAAGGTTACTTAAGTGCTAATGCGCATTCATGCCAAGATTTGGTTTGAAGAGCCCACTATTTAGAGTCACAACAGAACTCTGATCGATACTCCTTGTGCATGCAATGCATTGGGCGTAATCATAGCAAATTGTGACATTTGGAAGTGCTTCTTTTTCATAAATCGTTATCAATTTTTAACAATTTATAGTCTTTGTTAGCAAATAATGTATCAAAATGTAGATAACAAATTTCGTCAAAAGTATATCATTATATCATCATGCTATGATCATGTTAAAAGTTATGACATCTCCAATTATGTGGACTTTTTGTCTTTTTTTGCACATTATTCAGGGGTTGATACGTTATATACCCACAAGATGGCTGTCACGAGGAAACGTTGCCAGCATCTATATACATTTATTCTCGCGGCAATAACGTTTCCTAAGTAAAAATTTGGTAAAAAGCTGTAAGAAATAACACTAATAAAAGTCCATTGTCATGATGGCCATAGAAGTCCGCGCTAGAGACGCAACAAGTTTTTCTCATAGATCATAAGATTGTTGAGGCACATATTTTTTACAAAATCCATGAAGTGGCACGATTGGGACCTGGAACTATACATATGATACCCACGCTATAACCATGTGATGTCCATATGAGTATAAATGTTGCGACACGTTTATCAATGTGATATGCATGTTATGTACATGTGGTGGCAATGTGAAATGCACGTGCATGAGGTACCCAAGTAGTGTTTGTGAAAATTGAGCACATTAGTTTCGGCACGTGGTTGCCCGACGGCAGTAATTTTACAAAACTTCCATAACATGGCAAGATTTGGACCGTGAGCGATAACCAGGTGGTTCATCAGAGTTCTTACGCCTCAGAATCCTCTCCAACACTCCTAGCGCTCGGTGTCCTGCGCGATGAAGGATAGACGAGCGTCTTCGTTTCTTTAACGTCGAACTTGAACCGAATCGTTTCTCCGCGGAATCACCGCTACCGTGACTCAACGTGTCGTCGTCGTCGGATCGATGTCGGCGCAGGCGGACTTGTTGCACCGCACCATGAAATAGTTTTTCGATATTGTGTTCTAACGAGGCAGAGGTTTCGATGAGTTTGCAGTCGAATAAAGCAGCAAAGTGTTTCCCCTCTGTTGATTGAAATGATGAGCAAAAAGAAAGAACAAATATATTTATTAAGGAATGTCTGACTCCCCGTTATAAGAATAACGTAAAAACTGGTAGTTCACTTTTTCAAGATTGTGTATATTATAGATCTGGCAGATTTGTCAATGAGTAACATTTAGTTACAGGTAGTTTTTAACATTTTCGACGACACGTCGAATGGATGGCTATCAGGTGCAGGGGCTTGGTAATAATAAAGTACTCAACTGGGATGGTGACGGTCCAGTGGCGGCACCATGGGAGGAGGTGGTCAGACACCCCACTTGGTCACCCCCAATGAGCTCAACACTTTTTGTCCCCCAAACAATCGAATATGTTGACTTTTAATAACGCAATCACCTAAAACTAGCTTACTTTTAGTTAAAATGGTCAGATATCTCTAATTTCAAGTCAAATTAAGCTAATTTCAGGTCTAATTAAGCTAATTTCAGGTCAAATTAAGCTAATTTCAGGTCAAATTAAGCTAATTTCAGGTCAAATTAAGCTAATTTCAGGTCAAATTAAGCTAATTTCAAGTCAAATTAAGCTAATTTCAGGTCAAATTAAGCAAATTTCAGTTCAAATTAAGCTAATTTCAGTTCAAATTAAGATCATTTCAGGTCAAATTAAGATCATTTCAGGTCAAATTAAGATCATTTCAGGTCAAATTAAGATCATTTCAGATCAAATTAAGATCATTTCAGGTCATATTGTACGCTAAAATCCATAGGTCGTCACCGTCTTCATCATCGTCGTCGTCATCACTTTCATCGTCATATCGATCGATGTTAAATGTATTGTTATCGTCATCATTATCTTTATCACTGCCTACCTGCAAAAGACACCTCCCTCGATCTCTCCAGGTCCGTTTTGTTCCCAACAAGAATGATTGGCACTGTTTCTGATTCTTTGGTCCGTTGTAGCTTAAAACGTAACTCGTTCGCTTTCTTGAAGCTTCGTCTGTCTGTCACTGAATACACCAACAGATAAACGTCGCCCTGGGAAAGATACTTGTCCTCGTCTTTGTCAAATCTCTCCTGATGATAAAGAAAAAGAAAAAAAGAAAGAAGAGAACGAAGTCAAGGATTGAATTACCTTACTTTATTCATAACGGTTAACTATTGAGTTTTTTGTAGTAAAGACCGCGTGGGTAACCCAATAAGGTGTGGATGACCTTTTAGCTTATATGTTAAGTTTTAAATTACAGTTTATCTTCGTTATTTGATAAAACCAAGTATTAATCTATGAAATTGCTAGCTTTCAAAAAAATTATCGTAAAATGTAAAACGCTGTGTTAAATCTTGTTGAAGCGGCAATCATGGAAATAAAAAAGATGAAATAGGGTGCAGTCGCCAGTTTTCGGTCAGCGTCTAGTTTTCGGTCACTTTCGCCCTAATCATGTAATGAAAATGACCTTGTCGTTATAAACTGACGGCTAAAAAACCGCCGCATAGTTGATGCCCGGTATTGCTTTAAAATGGCGACGACCAATGCAATTACACGATTTGGGCGAAATGACCGAAAATAGGCGCTGACCGAAAACTGGCGACTTTACCCTACCCCTTTTCATCAAATCGAGCAATTACTGTATTTGGCCAAGTAGCGGAAAACTACATTCGCCCGTCCTGCTGCGGGACATTTGATTGCAACAACCAATAGATGTTATCTATAGGCTAGCTGCCGATGTCGGGAATAATAAATGTGTTTAAGATTTTCAAAGAAGACACACATGTTTCACGATAGACCCATTTGGTAACACGGCAATGAAATGGACGTCACTGCCCCGATTTAATTGAAAATAGGCCGGGTGTGCGACTCCCCTTTGTAGTCTGTTGCGTATGGCAACACGGATCATCAATGAAATAGCGTGAGAACATGGCTGTCGTGAAAATATGATTATCATTCTTTTTACAAATACGGTGTCATTATATTATTTGAATATTCTATTATTTACCGTATGATTAGACCTATTTTGTAAAAGTTAAGTTCCTCTTTGTGTTACCATGCAATGAATTCTAAGAACCGTAAGAAGATCTTTATTAATGAACGCCCTCAGTCCTTGATCGATGGTCCTGTCTTGTGAACATAGGTATTTTTAAACACAGTTATCTTTTATATCATTAAACTAAAGACATTCAATTAAACTAACAAATGTTCCAAGTTAAAAGCAACACAAACACTAATTACTTTTAAGTAGTTAGTACTTGTTTCAAATAAATGACCGGCTGATATCAACAGTTAATTTGATACTCTGCTGACGTAAGAACTTCTCAGTGCTATATCATACTTATTTATGTAAATGGTCATGGATGCGATATTAGTACTCAAAAACTAAACAAATAACTAAATAATTTTGAAATGTAATTTAAACTCTCTGTCAGCTTTGTGCCAGAGTTAAGTGTCCTTTCATTCACTATCATCAATTAGTGATCGTTGCGTGGTATATCACTGGATAAGTGCCACGTTTCAATAATAAGTCCATTTACGATTTGAATGGTGACAACTGAACTTGGATTTAGACCTTGTCATTCAAGCAGATGTATTAACGCTTTCCACGCGGCAGCGGCGTCTGCAGACGAAAAAGTTCACAAAATGTTTCAAAAATGTCAACATTATTGAATTGCATTAGAATCACCCTGAGAAATGGATTAAGATAGTCACAAACATGCCTAGTATTGGCTCAGTTTTTCTTGAGCTAAACTTTGAAAGTTGGGAAAGCCGTTTCTGAAAAATCTGTTTTGTGTAATTTATGGTAAAACTAATACAATCAGTGATTTTCAACAATATCTTTTTCTGGAGCTCTTATATTATTTCAAAACCATGAAATACACTAAGAAATTGTCAATATCAGTTATTTTACTTCAAAAAGTCGTTGAAAGCGTAACACGTCTAAATGTATGAAAATCAAAAAAAATCCAACCAACCATGATAATGAAATTGTCCATTTTGGAGAAAATAAAAAACACGTTTTTGACCCATTTTAGGTTCTGCAAAGATAACTCAAAATATATTTTGTTCAACTTTGTCAAACTAGTTTTATTATAATCCTGAAAATATTCCCTAGGAAGCATTTTTTTGTTTTTGAAAATCTTTTTTTGTTGTTGAATTATAGACCAAAAAGTGCCCAAAAAAAATTGGAGGTAAAAAATCAACATTTTTTGGAACTTTTTTGTCGATAACTCAAAAAATATAAGATTTTCAACAACAACAAAAATGGTTCCTAGGGAATGTTATCAAGATTATAATAAAACTAGTATGACAAAATTTGACAAAATATATTTTGAGTTATCTTTGCAGAACCTAAAATGGGATGGGTCAAAAAACGTGTTTTTTATAATTTTCTCCGAAATGGACAATTTCATTATCACGGTCGGATTCATTGAACCCTTTTCTGCAAAAAAATGTATACTTTTTAAAGATTAAATGAATAATGAAAAAGTTACGGCAGTTTTACGGAGGCTATGCTGAGGGTCCACACCCCCTTAAGAAAATAATAATAGTAATAATTTGAAATGTAATTTAAACTTTCTGTCAGCCTTGTGTCAGAGTAAAGTGTCCTTGTCATTCACATCATCAAATTTGTGATCGTTTACTATATGCGTGGTATATTACTGGCTAAGTACCACGTGTCAATCATTCTATGTATTCCATCGTTGCGATTTTGAATGACAAGGTCTTAGATTAGACCTTGTCATTCAAGCTATACACAGAAAGAAAAAAATGAGTCATCATCGTAAAATGAGTCACTACATGAACAAAATGACTCATTTTGAGCCATAGTGTGTCACTACACGGACAAATGACTCATTTTTCGATGATGACTCACTTTTTTTTCTTTCTGTGTATGTATTAACGCTTTTCACTCGAGATAGACTTTGAAAGTTGTGAAAGGTTAATCAAAAATCTGTTTTGTATAGTAAAACTAATAGCCGCATGGATAGTGTTAAAGGTACAGTCAGTGATTTTAAATAAGCTAGCTAGAGCTATTATTATTCATGACATAAATTGCCCGCTTAGGAGCGCTATTAATTCGGTCTGGTAAACCTATTGTTATCAATTACTACGAGAGGATTGCCCAGTGCATATTATTTAAATTCGGGGCGTGTACGAGCGGTACTACTTGCTTACTGCATGGGTAAGTTTCCATTATGTTGCAAATTACATCCACGCTCATGCGTTTAAACTACTCAATGGGCGTTGCAATACAGCCGGTTGGTTGCACACGAGAATTATGTCATATAGCAACCTGCTTTGATGGAAGGCGAATATTTAAATTTGGTGACGGTTTTTAGGGCACCAATTTATAGCGCTGCTAAGCGGGCCTTGTAGCCTAATGCAAAGCCATGAAATTGTCAATATCGGTTATTTTCACTTCAAAAAGTCTTTAAAAGCGTAAAACATCTAAATGTGTGAAAAATGGCAATAAATTGAAGCATTTTTATATATTTTTTATGAAACTAAATAGGTTCCTGTGGTTGGGTTTCTTTAATTTTTGAAACCCTGTATGAAGTTATACTTCCATTTAGCTTGTATCACGCTGTTAAATTATGAACAGAAACAATCTTATTTTTATTTCTAGTCTGACCATAAAACAAATATGTAAATTCACGTTTATATTTAATGCCTTCAAGCTATCGTAATGAATAAATTACGAAGATTGTTTTGGTAAATGAATCATTTATTAAAGGATATCATCATGTTATTACTAACTTTTAGCTAATAATTCATGCAGTATACCGGCTCTTTAACACTTTCCACGCGGCTATAAGTTTTACAATATAGGCCTACAAAACAGAATATTCAGAAACATTTCCCAAATTTCAGGGTCTATCTCAAGGATTACTGGACCGATACTTTGCATGTTGGTACTTATTTCAATGCATTTCTCATTGTGATTTCAAATATGGTAATGTAATTCAACAATTTTGACTTTTTTGAAACATTTTGTGCAATTTTGGAATGTCGTCGACAGCTGTCTGCCGCGTGGAAAGTGTTAACATCCTGAATGAGGGATTAGTTTCGTTCTATCCATTCATTCATTCATTCATTTATAATGCATGGTAATCTCGGTTGCAATCTTAATACTGCTTCACAGCAGCACGACGCACAATGAATTCTGGATTTTAAAATCTACGATTTACAGCAAATTCCGCCAACACAGACTTGAAACTAGTGTTCAGCTTTTAAGCTGATTTCAGGAGGTTTTTTTTGTTGCTTAAATGTATATACATTGTCTTTTATTTTCAGGCCATTGTGAGCTATTTACCCCCAATTTCACACTGTTTCTTAGCTTATTTCATTGAAGATCAGTTTCAGGTCTTCGTCCAGGGGTAGAGCGGGTATTTTAGAAGGTGGGGTGGCAAAAGATACGATATTGACTCGTTTTGCAACCACTAATTGGAATATTTCTGTAGTACACTCTGTTCCCTATTTATACTGTACGTTTTACGTATAAAGTTTGTTATAAAATGTACGATGTGAAAGATATTCCAAAACATTAATTATGTACTTAAAATAGTTAAATATAGTCTAGCAAGCACTAAATTTGAAACAATTTGGAACCATTGTGGCTAATTGGTTCTTTTAAGCCCCCTGAGAACTACCGGCCGATTGGTCAGAAAGATAGATACATCATTTATTGCGCCAATCAGATACAGTGTTTGAATAATTTTATCCCTGATAAAGTTTGGAGTGAAATATTTTACAAGCAGCATTTTAATTGGCTATTAAAATTAGTATATCTTGCAATACACCAATCAGAACCACTGTAAGATAGGCCGGTAGTGCCCAGGGGGTTAACAGTTGTTGGGATGATGAAGGTTTACTAAGGGACGCAAATCAAAACTCGACCGCGCGGCAACCACCGGTTCCGCCGTTTGGACCGCATATCATTGTTTAGAACAATAGAAACCGGTTGCAACCGCACGGAACTGCACGGAACCGGCGGTTGCCGGGCGGTCGAGTTTTGATGTGCTCCCTAAAACATATATTCTTAACACTTTCCACACGGCTTTTGGTTTATCATACAAAAACGATTTTTCAGAAACCGTTCCCAACTTTCAAGGTCTATCGCAAGGATTACTACACCAATACTAGGCATGTTTGTATTTATTTCAATGCATTTCATGTTGTGCATAGTGATTCCAAATATTGTTATGCGATTCAATAATTTTGACATTATTGAAAAAATTATGACACTTTTTGAATGTCGTCTGGCGACACCTGGAGCGTGGAAAGTGTTAAACAGCTTAGATAGTTTAAGTATTCTTCATTTAATATAAACTTACCCTTCCATATGGAGGAGTATCGACAATTTTTATCGTTGACATTTTCCCATCGATATCAACTGACTTCTCGAAGACATCTTCTTCTGGATTGTCTGAATTATAAAAACAAGAGATACGAATCGGATTAGTTTATAAGCTTGCGATAAATTTTGTCTCCTGCTTTATTTTTGAATACATAATTAATTAAAAGAGAATTATATGACAATATGAAATATTATATTAGCAATCAGTTGTTTCACAGACAGATCCTCAATTTGTGGATATTCTGTGGTTGTTTATAGTATCTGGTTTTGAAAATGGTACAGTACCCCTCTCAATAGATTTGTTAAAAGTTAAAAGCTGATTTATGTCCACCCGATGCCAAAAGGTGCATGCGATATTTCTTTTCGTAACCTATATAGCGTGGGATTGTAACACGTGTTAGGGTATACACACTAAAAACTAATGGGTCATTTTTCCGGGGTCATTTGGAATCAACCCCGTTTGGGGTTGTTTTGACCCATAATGGGGTTATTATTATTATAGGATGACCGCGATCGTGTGGTTATTTTGACCCCAGTTAACGTGGTCAAAACTCTTCGGGGTCATTTTGCCGATGCCGATACCGTGGCGTATTGATCCATATAAGTATTGACTATCCGTCTCAAACATAAGCTATGGAAATTTAAATTCAAGATTGAGCATTAACATAAAATAAAATGTGTTTGCATTATTATGAAATAAAGATAATAATGTGACCAACTGTAGTCCAATTTTTCAACTTTATAATGACTTGCACTTCAGAACTATTTGACACACGGGTGTGCATCGGCTTCTTTAGAATTAACACCATGGAAAGTAGATTTCGTATAGAATTTATATATCTATTTGATAAACGTGATTAAATCAAGACGTCACTAACTTAGTGAATGTTCACAAACCAGATACATGCATTATATTAATGAAGTAAATTAGAAAAGTATGCAAACAGCAAATTAAAATGGTGCTTGAAACAATCTATTTCTAAATATCATTAGTCATTATTACATTATTAATTGTGTTTCATTTTAATTTGACCCCGTAATTGGGTTAATTTGACCCCGTAATTGGGTTAATTTGACCCCGTAATTGGGTTAATTTGACCCAGTAAATGGGTTGAAAACAACCACGTAATGTGGTTATTAAGTAACCCCATGCAAAAGGGGTCGTTTCATTCCGACCCCAAAAAGGGGTTATATTTTGACCACTGCCAAAGGGTCATTTCATTTGACCCAAAATGGGGTTATATTTTGACCACAACGGGGTTACTTTTTGACCAAGTACGGGGTCATTAGAATGACCACGACCAATTGGGTCATTTTGACCCCGTCCGGGGTAGTGTGCATAGTTGATACCGGAAAAGGGGTCAAAAATGACCCCGGACTTCTTAGTGTGTAGGGTTAGTATTGGTTCAGTAATTCATGAGACTTCGAAAGTTGAGAAAGGTTTCTTAAAAATCTGTAGGCCTATATGGCAAAACTAATGGCCGCGTGGAACGTGTTAAGGTTACAAATTAAATTAGAGAAACTGATAGTAGTCACGCTGAGTACATGAAATAAGCATTTGTGCAGATATAGTGTATTATGTAGGTCGTAACCGCTTCCTGCAAATCAGGAAGTTTATTGCGTTAATAAAAATCATGAAATATTAGCTGTAAGCTTGTTAAACCGTTATGAGCCGTTACCCATTTGAAAGTCTATATTAGTGTAGGCCTATGCTTTAAATTGTTGGAATTTGTGTTTTTGTAAAATCCTCCGGGATATGATAAAACATTGCACAGTGTTTTGGACCAGTATCCACATACGCTGCTGCTACATTAGTATCGGTATGAGTACTGTTTTACGGAAAGTACCACAGTGAAGTACCACCAAAGTAGCTTCAGTATCCTGAAACTCTGCTATCTGTACCGCACAGGCACCATATTATAATAAGCATACACACCCCTACCCGGTATAAAAAAGGGCTGTGTACCTTCCACATTTACAAATGATACATTCATATAGTCTATAGTCTTAAAATGCTTTCATAGATTGAATTTAATGTGTAAAATGTATCCCAGATTATCTTTGACCTCTGAATATATTTTTGATGTATGAATTCTGAAGATCACCCAGGACGAGACGAACGCACTGTACCCATTGAAAAAGTTAGCTCCCGGTAGAATGAAAGTAACTTCTAGTTCTCAATAAATCCCATAATCCGGGCGCTACTTTTGAAAAAAGTAGCTCCCGGTAAAAAAAACCCTGTTATCTTGTGCCTTGGATACTGGTACATAATTTTGTTCAAAAATCGCCCGATACTGGTACATGGCCCAGTATCGTCCGATACTGGAACACTGAATTTTGTACCAGTATTGTCCGATACTGGGTGTTCCAGTATCGGACGACACTAGTCACTAGTACAGTTCAGAATCTGGGACCTAAATTACACTTTTCTCTATTAAAACTTATTTAAAACTGAACTTATGTCCTCTTTATAACCAATTACATGATTGGCTTTATATATAATCTTTGAACGGTTACTGGTTCATATAATACAATGTGCCCGGACAAAGTATAACTCCTGCCGTTTGTCTATCATGTCTATAGGTTATTGCCTAACACCATGTGACTCTGCCGCTGTATGATGTCATTTACTGTATTATTGGGTCCTGGGGAGTCAACGAGAGCATTGCCCTTTACAAACACATATCAATATTGCACTGACCTAATTGATAAATATAAATACGCACATCCCGAGTAATGTAATCATTGCGGCCGAATCATTGATACTGCCCTTTCCACCGGGGTTGGGGGGTTGGGGGGGGGGGGGGGGGGGGGCTTTCTACATTTCCAGTATTTGATGAGGTGATCAAATTCTCCCGGGGGTGGGGGTACTCAGATATTTTGGTAGGGATGTGCCGCCAACAAAATGAAAATGGACCCAAAAATGTACCAATTTTCGGGGGGAAATGGACCCATATGTTTACCGGAAACCCATAATTTTCCTATATATTTGACAGATTTTGCTAAAATTTCGGTGAAAAACAGGAAAATTAAGGATTTTAGACCCATAAATTCACCAAAAATGGCTTTGAAAAGGGGTCATCCATTTACCAGAGGGTGACAAATTAGACCCTATTTGGCGGCACATCACCGTAACCTCATCTCAACTAAGTTTTCATGGGGTTTTCATATAGCATATAGCGCAGTTGTTTACTGAACATAGAGGAGATTTTATATCAACGATATTCATTACAAATTCTACTCAAGACTCAAGATACTAAGAGTGCTGTAAGGGTCTATCAAAGAGTGCTCTTGTTTACCAAATCAAGTGCGCTAGATATTGTCTCAATGAAATGCAAGATAATCAGTAAATGTTATTGATACGCTCTGCTTTTTGGATACATCTCTTCTCTCTTCTGACAATAGAGGGCGTTTTTCTAATGAAGATCTGTATCTGTAATCAGTCGATCTTTAAACTTTTATACCCTTTTGATTTAGCAGGGAGGTGATATGTTTGGTCATGTGCTAATAATTCGTTTAATGATCAAGCTTACAACACGGGGAATTTGAGCAAGGGTTTGTGCTCATAACCATCCCAGGGTAGCCTACGCTAATAAAATATTCTCTTAAACTTTACTCTGTCAATGCACAATGTGTAAGTCTCCTTCTAAACACGCTATTAATCAAATTAAGCTTCCGAACAATTACAAACGAAGCGTTCAGGTTTCAACGACCAGCATTAATGACGAGCAAAGTCCAGCACTGTTAGGAGCTGAAATTGATTCTAACGCCGTTGCCATGGTAACAATTAAACAATGTTGTATACAGTAGTAAGACTGTGCCGCGCTAGGCAACAGACCGTCAGTGGGTTTTTTTATAACGCCATGAAACCAGAGTAGTTGATGGACTTGTACCGCAGTTTGTTATGCAAATGGATCAGAGCTTTTACGTTAAGTTTTCAAGATCGTGTTAAGTGATCTGGGTAGTCATAAACTCGGTCATAAATGGAATATAATTTAGCAAAAGCCGTTAGTACATGCGGTGTTATAGTTGACGGAAGGACGTTTAACCACACATTACCTCTTTTTACAAGGGGTTGTGGGCTTCTCAGATAAATAACACGTGATACAATCATTATGTTGACATAGACCTTTTGAAACTTGTATTCAAATATTTCGAAAGTTGGTGGCCGTTGATGAATCGCGTTACAAAGATGAAAACCTTTTACGAAAAATGCTATATTAGAGAGTTGTTAACACTTTGCACGCGGCTATTAGTTTTACCACGTTATACTGAACCAATACTAGGCATGTTTATACTTATTTTAATGCATTTCTAATGGTGATTTCAAATATGGTGATGAAATCCAATAAATGGTGACCTTTTAAAAAAAAATTGAAATTTTAGAACTGTCGTCTGCCACGTGGAAAGTGTTAAGTGTATTTAAGCTTAGCAGAAATTAATAAACTTCTTCTTATATGAATGAATAGAATTGACATTCTGGTGATACCGCCCATCAATCACTATCACAACACTCAATATGTACACTACGTTGTAACGATCGCACAAACCGCTGTGCAATTTATCTTGAACCCTACGACATTTGGGTTTAATCTGCAACGGCCAAATCAGTCCTCTGAGCCGCGATAAAACAGACCAATAGCCTATATCGATGCTTTAGTGCAACAAAGTCCTATCTGCAATGGCTGCCATTTGTAAGATTGTGTTTTCACAAAGGCACATATTAGAGCACCCTAATCCTCATCTATAAAGTATTTAAGAGAACATGAACTTTTGTTGAAAGATATCCTTTTTGAAGCTGATCTGACAACCAAAAAGAAGTTGAAAGTTGAATATGACTTATTCAATACGTTCAAGATGCTTGATTCATTCATTGCAAAAGATTTTCATCAAGATTTCGAATACATTCAATTTTGCTCTAATCTTATTTAAGGCATCTCCCATAAACAATAGAAATCCTTATGCCGAATGTTAACTGTTCGGGATACAATGTGCAGTACCATCGGATACAGCTATGTACATTGTGATATTTTGGTAGCAAGTACTAACCCTTTCCACGCGGCTATTAGTTTTACCATATTATACAAAACGGATTTTTCAGAAAACTTTCCCAAATTGTGTCAAAAATGACTGAACTAATACTAGGCATCTTTGTACTTATTTGAATGCATTTCTCATGGTGATTCTAAATATGGTGATGACATTTAAACAATTGACATTTTTGAAACATATTGTGACATTTTGGAAATCTGCAGACGCCTGCCGCATGGAAAGTGTTTAGCCTTTGAGTAATACCGTATGTATTATAGTTCAAACAAGAGTCCATTTGGAACCATTACTTGGAACGTAATTGAGAAAGGGTAAAGGTCATAAATACTCTCACCAGGACATTATCAGAACATAAAGGGTAAAGGTCATAAATACTCTCACCAGGACATTATCAGAACATAAAGGGTAAAGGTCATAAATACTCTCACCAGGACATTATCAGAACATAAAGGGTAAAGGTCATAAATACTCTCACCAGGACATTATCAGAACATAAAGGGTAAAGGTCATAAATACTCTCACCAGGACATTATCAGAACATAAAGGGTAAAGGTCATAAATACTCTCACCAGGACATTATCAGAACATAAAGGGTAAAGGTCATAAATACTCTCACCAGGACATTATCAGAACATAAAGGGTAAAGGTCATAAATACTCTCACCAGGACATTATCAGAACATAAAGGGTAAAGGTCATAAATACTCTCACCAGGACATTATCAGAACATAAAGGGTAAAGGTCATAAATACTCTCACCAGGACATTATCAGAACATAAAGGGTAAAGGTCATAAATACTCTCACCAGGACATTATCAGAACATAAAGGGTAAAGGTCATAAATACTCTCACCAGGACACAGCTATCAGAACATATTTACCCAAGTAACATTTTGCATGCTGACAATTTGAAAATATTTGTGTGTAAATATACAAAAACAGGAACACTGATAACTAATTTATTCATTGATGTAAACTGGAACCTGAGAGCTCCAACGATGAATGCGCTATGAAGCCATGATTGTGTGCATATGTCTATGGGAACCGAGGCAAATTGGAGACCAGAATTAGGACATTTTGCAAAATCGCAATGCATTGTGGTGGTGTCTTTAAAATCTTCTTTGAGTGCATCGCTAACTTGCAAATACCGCATTTCCATGGAAATATGTATTACATAGGCCTACGTATGTTCGGGAAATGTCACCCATATTGTAAAAAGCGGAATTGGTGGTCCCGTGTGGGTGTTTTACATTTTACTGTCACGACCAGTTTCTATATTCTTAAAGATAAGTGTTACACTTTTTCAATTAAGATAACTTTATTGTCTATCTGCAATAAGTAGAAGTTTGTATTATACCGATGGCCTTTAATTGACTTAAGATATTCTCAATATGACTGGGTTAAAAATGCTTATATTTTCTTCTGTATACTTTAGAATACAAACACATTGTTCCCCACTCCAGCTTCTTGCCTACTTCTCTTCCAGGTTTTCTAATTGGTTAAATATATCATACTTCGAACGTTTGAACGAATGAAAAAAAATCTTTTAGAACTCTTTACTTTTTCAGACGTTTCAAATTCCTGTGTAAATGTTTGATTTGATAAACATTATAGCCTTCTTTGTAACCATCAGATTAACTGCAGACACAGTGCTAGAGGTTTGGAGTCTGAACTCGGACTCCGATATGGACGCAGGTTCTGAAACAAGCTAAACCATAACAAATAAGACGTTAGAATACCGGAGTATTTCGCTTGGGAAGTCATTCATGATGTTCCTTGCGTTGGCTGCGCAACATTGATGCAATACATTGTGTATCTGTTAGAGATATCTTTTTTGGATTCCATCAGTATATTTTATTGTAGCTACATTAATTCATTCATATGACTGATCTACACGGCTGTCATCATGGTCATGTTGCAGACTATACACATATGGTAGGCTATAACATTGATGTATGTATCATGTATGTTCCTTGCGTTGTCTGCGCAGCATTGATGCAATGCTTTCTGTAACTGTTGGAGACATCCTTTTTGAAGCCCATCAGTATATTTTATTGTACCTACATTCATATGACTGATCTACACGGCTGTCATCATAGTCATGTTGCAGACTATACACGTATGGTATAACATTGATGCATATCTATCATGAGCGAATGTGATAAGAGTAATTTCATCTACACACCGATAGAGAGGAAATACAGGCGGCCTAATTTCTATTTTTCTTTTGGTTTCCATTAGATTGAAGCGATATGGGGTTGATTGATTGATCGATTCAGAAATTGCTAAAAGTGTTAATAGGTCGGTATCACCGTATCATTGATATGTTTCAAGACTGCCGATAAAATGTTAAGGGTAAGTCTCCAAAATAGAATGAGAAAGTCCGGTGATCCTGATCACGTAAGAAAACCGTGACAGTTACATGATTAGATTAGTGTAAATTACGTTAACCCTACCTACAGAAATGAGATAACCATGACCGGTAAGTTATAACCACGTAAAATAGCTGTTACAAATACCGTGAAACTGTACATGTTCGTTCCTACAATGGTTTTCCCGTTATCTGGTTATATGGAAGATCCGGATAGTTAGGTGAGGAAAGATAGAGGTCCTTTAATTTGGAAAATGTTCACGGTCTTCAGATGGTAAACAATCAATTTTGATAGTTGTCGTGTTTTCAAGCCAAAAAGCTGTCAATCTGGTGTGCACATACACAAGTGTTTAAAACATTTTTTTAGACGCTTAATTAGTTGTCTTGATGTCTCGGTGCAGAACAGCTGCAGCAAATAGGAGTTTCAAACGGAAGTCACGTTTTCAGATTGTGAAGCTTCCGTTATAAGTTTTGTTTTGGAAACTATATCATCGATCATGGTGAGAAATAAGGATTAGATAGTATTCTGACATGAACAGTAGGTTATGAGTTAGCCACGTGTAGTAGCTGTTACAAGCACCGTAAAACTGTACATTTTCGAGACCTTATAATGGGTTTTCCGTTATCTGGTTATACAGAAGCATCAGGATAGTTAGATGTGAAAAGATCGAGGTCCTTTAATTTGGAAAATGTTCAAGGTCTTCAGATGGTTAACAATCAAGTTTTGATAGTTGTCGTGTTTTCAAGCCATAAAGCGGTTAATTTGGTGTGCACATACACAAGTGTTTAAAACATTTATTAGACGCTTAGTTGTCTTGATGTCTCGGTGCAGAACAGCTGCATCAAATAGGAGTTTCAAACGAAAGTCACGTTTTCAGCTTGTAAAGCTTCCGTTATAAGTGTCGTTTCGGAAACTATATCATCGATCATGGCGCGAAATGGGAGTAAGATGGTATTCTGACATGAACAGTTAGTTATGAGTATTATTTTAACCGTTATGAGTATTAAGCCTACACAACGGATATAGGCAAAAAATTGAGAGAAAGGATTCACATCTAAATTTAGTTCAGTGCCAAATTGTAGGTAAATTTGGGGCTTTTACTGACACTTTACCCTACGATTGGCACAAACACACATGGTTTTGTGTTTTGAGATCTTTTGGGTTATCAAGTAGGCTATATTATCTTTTGACCAAAGCAAATACGATAAAACAAACATATTAAATTTTGACTTTGGTGGCTGATCATGAATATAAACACATTGGATATCGCAAATAACACGTTCCATTAACAATTAAAAATTACACACATTCCTTCTGCAAATACTGAAAGTAGTTCACTGTGTATTTTGAATATCCGATCGTATAAAACAAAGACCGGGCCAACAGAAGATGAAACAATCGGCCCCTATCGATCGCTCTGCCTGTTTCTATGAACTTGAATTCCAAAGATCTAACACAGTTAACCACAAAAGGTCATATCATTAACCACAAAAGGTCATACCATTAATCACACAAGGTCATACCATTAACCACTAAAGATCATACCATTAACCACAAAAGATCATATCATTAACCACAAAAGGTCATACCATTAACCACAAAAGGTCATACCATTAACCACAATAGATCATATGATTAATTACAAAAGGCGGGACAAAAGGTCATACCTTTAACCACAAAAGGTCATACCATAATGGAATACTTTTCTCCGTATATATACTCGGAATACCCAAGCGTGTCAGCTTAAAAAAATAGTGTAATCGTTATCTTGGCTCCAACATGTTAGCAATATTATAAACTGACGCAACTGCTGAATATACATACCGCATACATCCTGGACTAGATATAAATCTGCTTAAGCATGTTAAGGGGCTGACAACCCTAAAAACCTGAAATTTATCAAGCGCTATAATTTTTGAACTATTAATATGATGTGTATAAAAGTATTCATTTTTGGAAAGAAAATGAGTCGGAGAACACATATTTGAAATCAAATTTCACTAAAAATGCTGATTTGAAAATAATAAAAAATTGGCTCAACATTTGCGTCAATCGTAGCAGATTCAGTTGTTGATAAAAATGCTGAAATTCCACCAAAATTATCTAAAGACACTTCCCTAAGGAAGTTTTTTACTTTTGTCATACAAATGTTAAGTTTTTACAATTTTGACCCAAAAGTGCCAAAAATGTGATATTTTTCTCCTCAATTCTTTTCCAAAAATGTATACTTTTATATACATCATATTAATAGTTATCAAGTTACAGCGCTTGATAAATTTCATCATTTTAGGGTTGAAAGCCTTATCCCGTTGTGTAAAATCTAGCATTCGTTCTATGAATGAATATTGGATTTAATAATCAACCCCATAAATCATATATATGCCTTGATTCGTTCTTGTCATGAGATGTTGATTTATCGTGAAGCGCATATCAATATCAAATGCTGTTCTTCCATTTATCGGTAAGCCGTGTATAAAGCTTAATACGACGCGTAAGACGCGAGTAAATAGCTGTCCTTGGAAACTGATTGAGTTTCATGGACTAAATAAGGCGGTTAATCTTTTAGACCCAGTCCCAAAGGCCCTCTAGTTTGTCGCTATCCTTTAAAATGGCACGCCAATAGGTTACACGCTGAGGACTGCAAGAGTTTTGGTTAAGTAATCTAAACAGAGACCTCCTTGATAGTTTATTCTATCAATAAAATAGTGTTTTATATATTGTTGAAAATCAGCAAATCCCTTGACGGCGAATGGTCGCCCCATCTCGCCCAGCCCATGAAGCTAGAAGACCTGCCCAGCCCAAACGTTCATGAGATTACAATTAATCGAGGGATTCCTATACACAAGGTCGTATTACCAGTATATAGCTGCCACGCAATATTCTGCAATCTTGATATCAGACTGTGACGATAATATTATACAATTATTCTATGTCTCCAAGAAGGGAATAAACGCCGCAGTGACATAATATTTACTGGTGCAAAATATTATTGGTTACCAAAAGCAATTTAGTTGGATTTTACAATAGCTTTTATTTAAAAGTTATACCTATTTAAAGAAAGATGTCATGAAATGAGTTGAGATTCACCGTTTTTGAGCATTACAAATAGTATCCTCGTGCAGGGCTTATATGAGAGGACAAAGTACAAATATGTTGCTGTTTTTCACTTGTTTTAATTTTAGAAATAATTATTTATTATTTGTTTATGTTTAAAAATACTAAATCTTTTAACATGCAAGCTTGTCCAACCCTAAACAGGGACAAACTCGTCACTTTTAAGTTAAAAATCGCCCCAAGCATGGTTTTGTAACTACTTTAAGACTATTGGCCACATCTCAAATATTATACCGTCGGCTTATACGAAACAGTTGATTTTGTAGCAAAAGGAATTGTTTTACTGGGAAGTAAACACAAAACAATCATGATTTTTTAATAAGATTTTTGTACAACTATGACAGACAAAGCATTTGCATTCAACATCGTCCATTTATGTAGAAAGCCATTATTTACAGAGCCATGCAATATATTGAGGTTGTTTAAAATATACTATGGTAAAAACACACAATTTATCCACTGGTAACCATTAACGTTAGGTCCATGTGTGTAAGTAAACCTTCGTTATAAACCTATTACTACTGGTAAAGAAGCAATCTTCTTGTAGAATGCTCAATGCGATGCAGAGCGAAATACAGAAGTTAGACCATTTGGTACCGGTACCGTTCCAAATGGTCTAACTTATAAAACCTATTACTATTCAACAACATAATAATCAAATGGTATAATGGACTAGATAAGTCGTGCTCAGGGATGCGCCTCAAAATATAAAGTAATCACACTTTATATAGCTAATTCAGGTTACAAGTTGAACTTTTCTGAATTATCTTGTTTTTAATCTTTCTTTCGACTCATCAAATAGAAGTTCAAATTGCCAATCTTCTGGAGAACATTAATTTGAACTACATTCCTATCAGCTGATCAGATGGATAAACAACTATGCGCGAGATCATCACAGCGTACGTCGATGACTTGTGACTAATCTTAGTTTCGCGCCAATCTTAGCAGTATATTTACCTTCGAGAAACATGATATCGGAAACAACAACGATAACGTATCAAAATTCCCGCCAAAATCAAGTTCCGGTATATATTTGGATTACTTGTTGAAGTTATTTTGTTTGTTGTTTTTGGAGCTGTAATGCAATCTTTATTTACTAAGGATGCCTACGAGTCGAACGAGAAGAACGTGGATACTGAAGATCACGTTCTGGGGTGTACAGATAGAATCTTGGAAATACACTGGTTATTATGTGTGGATATATATGCTTTTCCCTCCCAAAACCGAAAATTAACTTCTTATTGTGAAATAGTCTACGGCACGTTTTGCATGTGTGCATTTTTGCCTTTGCTAGCTTGTATATTGGATATTGAAACCGGTTGTTTCGATACTCGCCGCTCTCCGAATTCGATACTCGCTATAGTTGTGGCTATTTCTTTGAATACCACGATTCAGTTCATCTTAAGTTTGACCCGACGAGCAATATGTCAATACCCTCCCCAACCCCAACAACATTTTATCTTTCATAGAAATAGCTATTCACGACGGGTATTAAACAAATATTATGAATATTTAAACAGGTTCGCCTTCGTAAATTGTTATGTATATAATAGGTCCATGACCAATATTGACCCTGCTAACATTTGACTTGGAGGTCATTTGATCTTACCGCTTCTTCTCCATCTGATTGTAGGTAACGTTCGAATGCAATGTAAGAAACTCTTTATCGATTATATCGATATCGACATTTTAACAATATAACAGTTGCGCATTATCGGATAACTGTACTTGCTTTCCCTTCAAACAGAATCTTAACTCTGAACCTTCCGCAGACAGACGACTCATTCACACATTCGTAAAGGCCATGTGACACTGTTGCGGATAAAGCTAACGTGTGCCCGTCGTTTTGGAAATTTGGGTGTACGTTAGTACGAAGTTAGTACGAAGTTAGTACGAAAAATTCATCTTCTTTAATATGAGATATTGCACGCTAGGACCAGGTGATTATTGAGGAAATGACACTCCCAAATGTAAGGTGAAGTCCGATTTTCATTTTCACATTTTTATTTTCTACACGTGGACCCATCTACGGGTACTTTATCGATTACCGGTAGTGCAATTGGGGATGCATGCGCACTCGGGTTGGACAGTCGGCCGTATTGTTCCGATTGAACAATACGCCACAACACACGCTACCTGTCTTAATCTCCCCTGTGTTGAAATGTAAAATGTGAAAATGAAATTGTGACTTAACCTTACATTTTGGATTGTTACTTCTTCAATATTCAACCGATCCTAGCGTGCAATATCTCATATTAAAGAAGATAAATTTTTTAACAACTTTAAGATTTAATATTTTTAGATAGGATATATATTTTTAGAGTTAAAAGTCCATTTATTACCTGTATAGTTACTTTTTTATGACTGTTAACTTCGCCTCAAACCTCGCACTATGGGTGTGAACGTACACCAACATTTCCAAAACGTCGGGCACACGTTAGCTCTATACGCAACAGTGTGACAGGGCCTTTAACAATATAACAGTTGCGCAATATCGGATAAACTATACTTGCTTTCCGTTGCTACTTCAAAAGAATCTAAACGTTGAACCTTCCCCCACAGACGAATTATTCAACCATTCGTTATCCCGTCTCATCGACTTACGACGAGCGAGATAAGAGTGGAAAGATATCCAGGTACTGTGTACAGTTCTCACCCAGGTACTGTGTCCAGTTCCCGCACAGGTACTAAGCATCGATACCTGTACAGCACAGTACAGGCACAATGACAGCCGAGTTATATGATGATGCCAGGCATCTTAGAGAACACTTCATAATTAATACCTATCTTCAATCGCAATATTGCCAATTCCGTTCCAGCACTTGCAAAGAAATAGAGCTTTAACAAAGTGCTCTTTATAAAAAAAAACTAGCAAAAACGGCCAGGTAGCCTAAAGTATTCTGATACAGGTTTTGCTTCAATGGGGCTTCAATTTGAACTCAATTTATCTATATTTCTATTTTGTGTTCTTAATTTATCTTGTTTCACATCAGTATTATTATCTAATTTGCAACTGCTTGTCTGTGTAATATACTCTAACGTTTAAACAAATAAAAAAAAGCTTTTGGGTCAATTTTACATTCCAGGGACCATAAAGAAATCGATGCTTGATTACACGTTGGATCAGTATGAAACGCATTAGATAGTCACACTGAACTCCCGTACTTGAGAGACAATATCCCTAGCGCTTAAAGACAAAGACGCGCGCGTGGGCGACTGGAGATTTAGGCTGGCTCTCGTTATATGTCATGTGATGTCTGTATCAGAATCACTCAATCCTTTAACATTTTTAGGAGAGAAAGGGGATGGATTGAAATCGATGCAACAGTACAAGTTAATGTTACACTATAGTAATGGCAAACAATCCAACCTGTAAATGCATAGACATATCTCGGGGAACTCCCCTGATGCCCCCAAATTAAATTACAAATTCCATGTATATTTACAAGAATAGTCGTTTATGCCCAACCCCCACCCCGATCACAGGTCTGCCCCTCCCCTCATGCCCCACCCCCACTAGAGACAAAGGTGTCGAGGAGCTATAAGTGCTTCAATATTAATATGTTCTCCTCTATCCTATTTAAACGATATCCCAACGATCAAAGTAGAATGTTATCATGACACGAAAATGCTGCGTCTATGACTACGGTTGATAGTCGTGACGACATTCTCTCCAATTTAGATAATACGAGGTATATCAAGGGATGCTTCAAACGGAATATTTTCACGGGATTCTTCATGCGGAACATTTTCACGGGATTCTTCAAACGGAACATTTTCACGGGATCCTTCATGCAGAACATTTTCACGGGATTCTTCAAACGGAACATTTTCACGGGATCCTTCATGCAGAACATTTTCACGGAATTCTTCAAACGGAACATTTTCACGGGATTCTTCATGCGGAATATTTTCACGACGGAGTTTTCATGCGGAACTTATTTCACGATCGCTTTCACCTGACAGATAGATTCACTTGATTCACGATGGTTTTCACCAGCGCACATCATGCGGTGAAAGTTTGAACTGTTTTTGTTGTTGTTTAGGTTGGTTTTTCACACAGATAAAATCTTCATGGTTGCGGAGACTTTTGTTTTGATGTTGAGGTGTTTTTTAAAGTGTTTGCGTTATAGTACTACGTTACATCCCAAACCGTAAACAATGTGATACGTAGTACGTACGTAGATAGATGATTAAGTGCGAGGAATAATTGGTCAAATTTGAAGAAAGAAATCCGCATCGTAAACAACACTCTTTGCCTCTACTTATAGTTTCGATATTGCCCATCATATGCTGTTGCGGCATACCGCATGTTGTTACTTATACACTGTATCTCAATATTGTTAAGTTCCCATGTACGTATGTTTGTATAATTTACAGCGCGTCTGGTAAGCTGTTCAAAGTCCCACTGAATCCTACTTCATTCAAATCTCCCTGAACATTTTGGAATAAAATGTTGCATGTGAAGACGATAAGGGATAGACATTTTATGTATAATGTTTCATTTGACGTATATCAGATTTAATAAATGAATTAATTACTATCATTTAGTTGCACATTGACAAGATTGAGGACACTTGTTAATGTGAAGCGAGCGACGGAAGTAGATAATAACTTAAGCTCATCTCCAATTTCTTTTTCTTCGCTAGATTTATTATTATTAATATTATTCATATGGAGTGTTTGCATTGAACGGCAGTATAGACGTTCTACCCACCATTGTTTTGATTTGCTTTGCATTGGAAAACGTTGACTCGACAGTGTTTACATTGGATCTGGAAAGCTAATGTCAACTGTATATGCCTCGTAGCTGTAATTGAAAGTTTGGATGACTTTTTACTGACAATGAGTATTTGGTATGCCGTGTCTTTGCGACTGGTGCAAAAGATGTATGTATTGCATTGAAGCAAACGTCTAGTTCGATACTGAATTCGACAGCGTTACTATCCATGTGTCAACATACTGTATGTGCCAATAATGGAGGGTGTCATTCGAATATTGACCCGTTTTTAATACAACTTAACGACAAAACTTGAAACATCTTGTGGATTTTTAAAACTGAGTGGGTAATACGATAGACTTCCTATGATGTATTGTAAAACATCGGCCGAGTGCACCAAACTAGCGTAACTTAATAGGGAGGTAAGCTACCTCCCTAGTAGTTATGCTCGAACTGTAGTATAACTTACAAACGATGTAATTCTTAGAGCATAACCGGCGAGTAACATCAGAATAGTAACTAGCGAGAGGTAAATATCCACATTAATCAGCATCGTCACCTTACAAATATAATTGGCGCATATGCGAAGTGTTAACTTATACCGTAGTTTACTGTAAAATTCTGACGTGAATGGTCCTCCGTAATATTTAATATCGTCACTCGCTAGGTCATAGGTGAGTGCACAAAATAATAACGTTGAGTCGGCCTGCGTTCCGGACAAAAAAGACGGCATTTTGTTGGCCAAAAATTTCGAATTTGTTCAACGATTTTTAAAAAAAAAGGACTATCATGACATTACACAATATTTTGGGCGAGGGGCACATACAAATATTGCACCAAAAAGCACAATTTTAATGACAAAAAAACAAGCACCCGATGGTAACAATTATATAAAATTATAACACATCTCTAAACACAAATACTTCCTGGCGTGGATACCTTGTCCTTCGCTTGTTAACCGCAGAACCCCGGTTCGATCCCCAGACCACGCACGGCACGATATGCTTTTCATACTTCTAGTTTCATTCTTCTAGTTGTACCCTTCCACTCACAATAATGTTGAAACTTGGCTTTATCAGTTTTTAATTAATAAAAACAATAATAAGTTTATTAATTTATTTATTTATTTATTTAGTCATTATTTAAGATCCTTGGACAATAAGTACATTTTGGTCAAAATATGGCCCAAAATCGGTGCGATTAGTGTTTGAATGGGCAAAAGGAGTTGATAGGCTAAATTTTGAGTTAAAAAATCAACAAATTGCATGAATGGATTTCCAAAAATATAAAATCCTTCAGCTTATGAGGGGTCACATTCCACTTCAAATAGACACCCCCTGTGCATGCAAGCGCAATTGGTCCTTCAGCATCAGCTAATCATGTTCACAACAAATTTACGCTACTGCTACATTAGAATCGACTGACTTGTGGCATAAAACATTATGCCCCAACTTACTCTTGGGTCCGGTCAGGTATAACAGTTAGCGTAAATTACCCGCCAGTTACTAGCTTAGTAGCTTACCCCGATTTGGTGCTCTCCAAATTTTGGGTTACGCCTCAGCTACTAGCGAGGTAGCGCTATTCTTCAGCTACCCGGCCGTCATTGGTGCACTCGGCCGATTGTCTACACAGGGGTCAACATAATGATATACAAGGATCTGCACACACCCAGAGGTGTGCCTGAGATATGTATTAATTGGCTACCACCATGATTATAGTAATAATATGAATATCATTAATACCTGTATACATAAGTGTTGTCAAATCAAGTATTAGCAAATACCAATATGGGAATCATTTAGAACTTAAAATGAGAAAACTTCTGTAAGACTTGATTAAGTGAAGTGAAATGTGTCATATGTCATTATTGTTTATTTATGTTTATATACGATGTGGTGTTATAATTAATATATGCAATTAAAAAAGGGGAAAAGGGAGTAATGCTTCATCATTGAGTAACCACAAAAAGTTTTCAAAGTCAAAAAAGTACTCTTCAAGTTCACGTAAGACAAGTATCTATTATACATACATATAGATAGATAGATGAATATTCCAACAGGAAGTATACGTGGGTCTCTTTTTCGGGTGTGGTAAATGCCTATACATTATATAAAGTGCGTTGCCAATGCTGACTAAGGCGTGAATACATCCGCCCAATAATCGTGCGACGGGAAGTTCGGATGTGTAAACATTATTGATCAAAGATAAAAACGGTAAAGCTTTTAAACACATACTACTAGCTATTTTTATCCTGACTCGTCGTGTTTTATGCTATTTTCCCTCAAAACTCAATATTACTGGCGGGGTTATTGATTGAGCGATGAAAGAGAACGCTTTGCCAGAAATAACCTCGTCGGGCATAAAAGAAGAAAGATTTGTTCTTTTATTTTTAGGCATCAAATTAAAAATTTGCTTCAAATCCGTGGGTGAATCGCTATTTTTTGAAAGATCGAGACTAAAATAGAAATACATTGCTTGAAACCCGTAGGTGAATGAACCGCTATTTTTGTAAGATCGAGACAAGAATAGAAATGTTTCATCTTTTTTAGAAGAAAACAACTGAGGTCAAGGAGAGTTAAACGGTATCGTGACGTCACTCCATTGTTATCAGTTAATATCTGTCTAAGATTGGCAAACGGTGACTCAAAACGGTCTATTTAAAATGCTCTTATATTGAGTTGGCGTATACATATATATACAGTCATCAAAAAAAGTAACTATACAGGTAATAAATGTACTTTTAACTTTAAAAATATATATCCTACCTAGAAATATCAAATCATAAAGTTGTTGAGAAATTTATCTTCTTTAATATGAGATATTGCACGCTAGGATCGGTTAAATATTTAGGAAGCGACAATCCAAAATGTAAGGTAGAGTCACAATTTCAAATTCACATTTTACATTTCAACACAGGGGAGAGAATGACAGGTAGCGTGTGTGTGGCGTATTGATCCATCGGAACAATGCGGCCGACTGTCCAACCTGCGCATGCATCCCCCAATTGCACTACCGGTAATCGATAAGGTACCCGTAGATTGGCCCGCGTGTAGAAAATAAAAATGTGAAAATGAAAATCGGACTTCTCCTTATATTTTTGAGTGCCACTTCTTCAATAATCACCCGATCCCAGCGTGCAATATCTCATATTAAAAAAGACAAATATTTCAACAACTTTATTATTTAATATTTTTAGGTAGGATATATATTTTAAGAGTTAGAATCCCATTTATTACCTATATAGTTACTTTTTTTGATGACTGTATATGCATTATTGCATTTATAGTAAATGGAAGTTTGTGATTGACAGTTTGTTTACATGTTGTCAGGTTATTTCCTCTTATTTTCCAGATTAAGGTATTTAGTCATGCTTACATCCTGATGGGGAACTGTACGTGTCAGTCAAATGAGAACCAACGTTTTACTAAAGCATTGACGTTATTGTCGTGGTTGTTGTTGTTTTTCCTGTTTATATTTTCATATGTTTTTTTAGGGAGTTGTACTTGAATCGTTGTTGATGTAGCCGTAACGGTAAGTGCGCTGGTTTGGTTTCCTTTGTTGCCATTGTAAAGGGATAAAATGAAAATATTCAAACGGAAATAGATGAAGAAATAGAGTTTTCCTTCGTGGGCGAGTAAATGAAAATTACAAATTTATTTTAACGACACTTTTTTTGCTAAGGAACAGTTTTAAAGAAAAACACTAAGGAAGGTTTTGTCGACAATCGGGCGGATAAGTATAAAAAACAAAAAGATAACTTGAATAATGGTCAATATTTTGATATAGCAGTAGGACGTACACGGGAATATATATAATTAATGGTTGATCAGTTATAGATATACATTTAATATCGTGACGTTGTTAACGCTAGTACGTGCAGAAACACCCAATCTACCGCATTAAATCCTTCCATTGCCCTCGAATATACCTAGTACCTGAGACTAAATATAAGTCTCAGCTAGTACCTACTCCAAACGGCTGATAGAGAAGGAGTAGACGTATAATGGCAAGTAACTTAATTTGATTTATAATTCGTATGAGAGTCAACCAAGGATGCAATTATAGGGAACGAAAATACGCTGTATTAACTCTCCTTAATACGTTTGTTTATTGTAAACATGGGGCCGAGAAGGGACAGTCACGGCATGATATTCTGCAAATGAAACCTGTAATCTATTGTAGGTTCGTTTCATTTGTATTTTAATGTAAGCTTGAAGTCATGGTGACGGGTCTACATTAACCTTAACTCGACCCCCATTTTTTCCAGGCAATTTTTCCGCAAGGCGAAAAGTGACACAAAATATCGCCACGATACCCCCCCATCCCCCCCCCCCCCCCCCCCCCCCGGGATTTGAACCATGGCCCTCCGGTACACGGGACTTTAGTTTTTTTCCCAATACACCACGATTGTCAAGGCTACTTGGCGCAAAAGTATAGGCTGGGTCTATTATTCAGCAAAAAAACTTCTACGCCGGGTGATACGAACAAACCCTGTCGTGGTATATTGTGGTATATGGTAGAGTTAGGGTTATGCACATGGCTCCATATATTTGAAATGACCCAAGGTGACCTCTGATGTGCGTCCCCAACAAATAAAATACAAACAGTTGCGAGATTAAAGATTGACTTTACTGCAGTCAATCATTTTTGAGATCAATAAATTACCCATGTATTGTCGTGTATCATCATTATTCATTGCATCAAATTATTTTCAATATGTTCTGTCTGCGACGTACTTCTTTTCTATGGCGCGATCATCTTAATTAAAGGAAATACACTAAGGAGGCAAGCACAACATTGTGCATTATATGTTAGAAAAATAATTATTGAGCTAAAATCGCGTAGGTATATAGAACAAAACATCAATGAAGTCATAGTTATACAATGCACTTGCCCAAATTTGAGCATCAATAACCACATCGTCATTTTGATACCTGGACTTTCGATCACCGCTAATTTAAAAAGTGGCATGGTGAGAGATTGCATTTTTTATTAGTTTTTAGGATAGTTACGATGTTTTGTTCTATAAACTACGCGATGTGGGCTCAATAAATATTTTTCTAACATACAATGCACAATGTTGTGCTTGCGGGACACCTCCTTTAAATACGACGGAATTTGTAGTGAAAACAAAGTCGATAGATCAGATTACACGTGTAAGAGGATGTTAAAGATAACAGGATCATCAATTATTGGGCGGACGCGTTTATTTAAACAGCATTCCAGGTAACATGCACCTGTGTTTACATCCTGTACCATGAGGTGCCTTTTCATTAGTGACAATAGACATGCTCATATATCATATTTCAGTGGGGTAAGTTAGTGTAATATTAAATGTTGTGGGATATTAAATAATTTAATCGAGTTGTGGTATACGCTTTAAGACCTGACTTGGTAGCGATTTGGTGTAGACGTCCCAAGAATGCAAATGATCTCATTGAATTTCAATGCAATGCTCTACCACCGTCTTCTAACACAGTACTCAACAACGGATCAAATGTTATAATCCTCATTTGCATGGATAGGACTGCTATGCCCAAAATCTCTACCGACATTTTGGAGCAAACCGTGAGCGGAATTTGAACGGGAATAGTCCTCTTTCCCTATCCCCTCACCACGCTCACCTCCCTCACTGACGCAGTCACAGCAAACAATGTTAATGAACACTGTTTTCGCTCATATTGAATCACGATTTCGTAATTTTAAAAACAGGCGGTGGCGATGTGCTTTTTAAGGGAGCTTTCGATTTGCACGACGGACGCTTTTACGACGGTCAAACAAAAAACGTTGCCGTCGTCACCACGACGGTTGTTAGGCCCTTAACATATTGTAGCATTTAGAAGACTGACGGATGACAAAATTGACGCGTGCGCACATGACTCAAAGTGTCATTCAACCACCCTAGATTCATCCGTCGTGCAAATCGAAAGCTCCCTAATGGCAAGGACGACGGCAACGAGAATACTTTATCCTATATTTATACGTACTATTAAACTTCTGGAATGACTGCACTATTTGCTCCCCTGATTTTTCATCCGGAACAGATTTAAATTTCCCGCTTTTATTTAAAATATCGTGTAATTTTGTGTAATTGACCCAATTGTATTTCACATGGTGTTTAGGGCCTACTACTGTACATGAACACGCATCGGATGCGCAGTCAAATTCAAAAACTTGAGTTCTTATGTTTTTTCTTGGGGGGGGGGGGGGGTTATGTCAGAATGCCTTGAAATTAGCTTCATTTGGTCTGAAACTAGACATTTCAGACTAATTTTAAGCCAACTTGAGGTCATTTTTACATTAAAATGTAACATTTTTGATAGTTTGGGGGACAGCACAAAATGGAGCTTGAGCTGACAGGGAAGCAAGTGGGGGGGGGGGGGGCATGAACAATTTCGGAATTTGCTGACAAATTCTTTCTTAGGGGGTTGGGGCACACAAAAACGCCCGTAGCCTGTACATGTAGCAAGTCTATATGATAGGATCTAAAGGTCCTGCACTGTATTCTATCGTGTCATATACATAGATGGCGGAAGCGGGGGCAGGTGAGGGTATACTTCACTTTCCTCCCTAAAAATTCATGCGGGCATTGCAAATTAATTTGATATTTCATAAATTAAATTGGAATAAGCTCAATTTGTCACACAAGATGGCTTCAGTCTAATTTATAAATGTCTTACACCAGTGATATACCCGTATGTCTGGAGCATTTTACTTCAAAAATGATGTTTATATATATATACTTTTTGAATGAGACGCCATCTTGTGTCAAGCAAAGGTGATAATGCAGAAATTAATTCTCTTTTATCTTTGCCGGTGTCAGAAGACAAGGTTTAAACTGCAAACTAATTAACCTCGGGTTCCTTTTATTCATTTAATGACTGCAATAAACTACACCATTCAATTGCACTGGTTTGCTTTGCAAGCTTCCGACTAAATTAATCCTAAAACTCCCCAGTCTACCATTGTAATTAAGCCATGTCGATATATAAGAACGAACAATCGCGGCATAGTTACGAAAATAACCAGGTTACCATGGATACCCTTTGACGTAATTTATATCTAACATAGACGATTCACTATAATCGGGGTAAATGTCTATAAATATTACGCCAAAAGAGGTTTGGCACAGAGAAGTCTGAATGTAAAATCGTAGATTTTTCATTTATATATATTTTCTATTTTTATTTCCTTTTTAATTTTGTATCGATTTATTTTTCTTATTAAATTCACGTTTGTCATATTTGAAATCAGCAAATAGGTTTCCTATAAATATACACCTTACTAAACATATTGCAAATACGAATTGCTTGTCTTTCACTTTTTGACCAAAATACATTTTCTAAGACAAACTTTTTTTGTTTGAAAAACTGTTAATGACTATAATTATGCATCTGTTTACTGATAAAATGTTTGCCAATGATGCAATATTCACCACCGAGTCTCCCGCAAAGAAGGTTTAAACAAAATTTGCTTCGAATTATGTTCCTGTTTGAATTAATCAATACTTACAACATCGTTTAAGAAATTCTTAATTATACTGAAATGAAATCCTCTTCCAGTTATTCTCTTCTCAATAAGATAAGATTAAACAAAAATGGTGACATACTGCACTGCAGTTCAATAAAATGGTCACATACTGCAATGCAGTTCAATAAAATGGTCACATACTGCAGTATTTACTCTCTAAGTAGGTCAGGTTTAGGCCGGCATTGATGGGGGAAAATATCTCACACGAACGTCTGCATAGTTGGAGAGTCACGGGCTATTTTAAACCTGGTTTAGTTGACTCTCTGCGCGCATTATCATGGCAGATATTCCTTGATTGGATGTGATTTATGGCATTTTGTTACTGAATGTATTGAGTTGTGCTGCTCAATAATGGTGTCATTACTCAATGAAGCAAAAGTTACTTCCTAGTAAAATTCCCCTATCGAGGCTAAAAAGACCAAATCAAAATATACTTTCTTTATTGCATTTTGTATTTCTTGAAAATAAATTGACGATGAAATTAGCAACAAAAAACACTTCAAAATGAATAAGATGCTATTAAAGAAATTCTGTACATTTTAGATGATTCAAGTTCCATATCCAAAGATGAATACTTTTGTTTTGTTTTAAGACTTTCCATGCGGCAGGCGTCTGCAGACGACATTCCAAAATTTCACAAAAATTTTCAAAAATGTTAAAATTGAATTTCATTACCATATTTGGAATCACCACAAATAAGCCTAGTTTTGGTTCAGTAGATCTTTTGATAGACTTTGAAAGTTGGGAAAGGTTTCTGTCAAATCTGATTTGTAATGGTAACATCATAGCCGCGTGGAAAGTGTTAACACACACTCAGTCATTCATAGAAGAAGCGACACCCTTGTTTTTTTCTTCAAAATAGTTATCTATGATGTTTGTGTAATGCTTATAATATGCTGATAATATGATGTGTTTACTCAAAGATGAATATATGAAGCCAACTGATAATATGATGTGTTTACTCAAAGATGAATATATGAAGCCAACTGATTTAGAATTAAATACGTACATTTTTCTCCCCATAGGTATTTGACACGATTGATCAAATACGTTTTGCAAGCTCGCAATAAACTCCCTATTTATACTATTCAATTCTTGCATTATATTTTTGTACGGAATTTAAGGCAACAAAATATAAATATTGTCTTTTAATTCTATTCTAAAATGTTACTTCGAGACTGAATTGCCCTTTAATACAAGACGATTCTCAACTAGTCTAAACTCCTGTAACCCTTTAAAATCGCGTGTCTAGTCTTTCAAGAATCATTAACAAATTGGCTTGCATACTGTATACTGTTGATTTACTATAGAACTGGCTATCATCTCTAATCTATATAGGTAATTGATTAGGTATTCTAAAATGCATACGTCTTTGTTATTTATCCGAAGATCAGTCAAAAATTTGTTGGTGCGATACTTTTAGGGATATTTTTAGATATTGTATAATGATTTGTTATTAGCTAACAAGGATTAATATTAATGCTTACAAGATTTAAAATTGATATATCCATATTCCGTACTATTATCACTTGGTTAATTGTTTTGAAATGTTTTAAATGTGAACAAAATTAAGGTAATAGGCAGGAGCGGACTTCAGTTATATTTAGAAAATTTGCTTGGCAACAAGTGTTCCAAAAGCAAAATATTCCATGCACGCACACAACGCTGAGCGTTACGCACTCGATTCGCAGTAGTCGCAATCAAGGATATATAATTAGAGCGTCCTTGGTCGCAATGTGCCTTGATTGATTGATTTGCGCAAGTTGTTTTCACCGGCATATGATTATTTTCACCGGCATGACGTAGGTCCGCCCGACCTATACTGTTTGTTTTTTAAAATTCTAAAATAAAAAACCCTAAACTGATTTTAATTTTAAATGTCAAAATATGGAATTTATTCTTTTGTACTGTGAAATTAAAACTCGTATAGCGTGTTTTTAGAACTTGAGGGAAACTAAATAACGTTTTATACCGCCTTAATTGCTTGCAACATTATGACATGATACCAATACGAGGGTTTTGATTACTTAGTGGGTTCATATGTAAACATTTTCATCGATTTACGGTTACACAGATATTAAATCTAATTTGAAATGCCCGTTCTGTCACCATGGTAACCAAAAAACATCAAACAAAGACCGTCGCTCGTCTACATTTATAACATGGCAATTCATTTTAATATAGATCAGATATGTAGATAGATATCTGAGTATTCTTAGGGTCATATCGCTGATAAAGATTCTTTCGCTCATAATCTGAAGGCAAACGCTCATCATTTAGGGGAGAGAGCAAGACCAGATTCGGGGACGAATAGAAAATTGCTATATACCTAGGAATAATAAATAACCTGGAAATAAACTAGTATTTATACAGAGTAGACCTGTTACCACAAAATGAGCATTAAGTCGCCAGTGTGCATTAGGAGATATGGTCCAACAAACATGCCAAAAATCAATAGAAAACAAAAGAATTTTGCAACATCAATTTAAATTTTGACAGAGAAAACTTGAGCAATTATGACATGTTGTATATCATTTTGAAGCTTGTTTTCTGAGCATTATAAATCTGGACAAACCTGTGATGCCAGGTCTCCATTTAACATGGTGTCAATCGTGTTTTCAATAAGGCACAATATTGTGCGACAAGTTTTATAGCTTGACTAGTTTGACTTCACCAACACTGTCCTATTTAAGGGCATCATATACTCTGAAATGGGTTTAGTTAAAATAAAAACTGACCTAATATCATTATACGATTGAGCTTTTACGTGTTGTCAAATGTGCTTCTAATTAAGAGGAATTTTCAATTCGTAACACATAATGAATAATCTTAAAAAAACTAAAATATTACCATCACGTCGGATGCAGATATATATACCGATTGATTGCAACCGGTTTGCGGTAAAATCAGGATAATTGACTTACGTGCTTCACAACCAAGAATTGTATGGTGCCCGGTGGAGCTATTCGGAGTATAACTCTATCGAACCCCTTAACAAATCTGTATCTTCTAATAACAAATTTAAAGGTATGTGTTTTCTCTGTGTTTCTTATACTGCCTTCCCGACTGTAAACTTATATATCCTAACCTTGTCATGGAATATTAACAAGTTATATGATGATTTTGTCAAGTTGTCCAAACACAGGTGAGTAATACAAAAAAAATGGTATTTTTCCACAGACCTCAGCTCAGCAGAAAAACATAGAATGGAGACTAGGTGCATATAATAATTATAGGTCAATAAATGCGTATGTGTTGTTTCGAGAGAAATTAGACAAATCAATGCACGCGCGCTGATGTTGATGAGTGAATAATGGCAAGACCCCAAAGGGGGAGTGCTATAGTGAGCATATCAACATTTGCGCAAGTGCATTGATTTTTCTAATTTTTCGAGAAACAAAACATACGCATGCATTGACCTAATTCATACACGACACTATACAAATAAAAATTCACAATTTAAGCATAATTTTGATCTATGTAAAATGACTAAAAACACTTTAACAAGTTTGCTAACACCCGCAGTGAAAATCGGCGAACCCGCGAATCTTGAACAACGAATCAAAACAAAACGCGCACTGCGTGATTTGAACGGCGCACACGCGGAGTGCAGTGGACACTTTCAATGCACTCCGCGTATTTGTAATTCCTGCTTCCTGATTGGTTCAACACTACATAGAGTGTATGAATGAATGTTATGGCTTCGATCCAGAGTTATTGAAAGGAAAATGAACGTTTGCTAATTTGCACAGCGAGAAGTTCCTAAAATATCGTTAAAAATGTTGTCTGTGAAAAACGGTAAAGCTTTCGAGTGGAACGAACATTAAATTGTGAGGTACATAAAGCATGGTAGTAGGTTGAATGTGTATTAATCGAACAATAATAGAAAAATGTTGGTTGTACTAGCATCACCTTAGTTTGCGATTGAATGCAGGAATCGGTAAGACAACATTGTTTTGTGAACAGGCTTTCGACGCATGTACAGCGGGATGCGTTCGGTGTAAATTTAAATGTAGTTATTTATCACAAAGAAACATATATCAAAAAATACCAAGACACAGGAAGACAACATAGTGGAGGAAAGCCTTGAATGCCAATAAGAGCTGAAAATATAAGGTTGCGATTGCCCAAATGTAACCGATAATAGAATGGTAAATACATCACTTGTTTTTGTAAGGTAATGTAGGAAGCGGTAAAACAACATTGCGTTGTGAATAAATATGGATTTGAAACATGAGAAAACTTCAATATATGATTAGGACTATGGTTGCTTAATGTAATGTATAGTTAATAATGGAAAAGTTCAAGCAACATAGAGTTGTTAATAAATAACAAAAAACAAAAAACAAGTGCATTACTTGTGTTTGCAAGGGTATGACGGAAGCGGTAAAACAACATTGAATTCTAAATTAATAAGGATTCGCTATATGTTCAGTAAACGGGACAGAGTATATCACAAGGACTATAAATGCCTTATGTAACCAACCGAAAATAGATTATTGGATTGGTCTCAGAAAAAATGCATAACTTGTGTTTGTAAGGTAATGTAGGAAGCGGTAAAACAACATTAAAATGTGATAAAATAACGTTTTAACATTTGTTTAGCAAAAGGAAACCATGCATGAAGACTACTTTTTAAATAAGTGTTCAACACATGTTCAGCAAACGGGATACTTTGATTGTCTAATGTAACTGTTGATGTGGGACCATGCATCACTTGAATTTACAAGAGAATGCACGAAGTGGTAAAACAACATTGAATTGGAACTAGGGTTTCGTGTTTACATTGAATAAATCATAGTGGAGGTTACAACTAAATGCTTTTTCGATCCAATAACGTCTCAAATACCTTAAAACCATTCAGATATAATTGTTTTAGTCTCACACCTGCTATATTAATTCAAATTTTAATAAGACTCATAATTTCATATAATTTAGTCACAATATTTTAACAGTGTATCGATAACTAACTTTAAATATTCATTAATTAACCTTACGTGTAAAAAGCTTTATGTTATGTTAATGTGAATGGAGGAAAGGTGTAGTTCGTGCGCATGCGTGAAAGCGACTGAACATGTAGCGACTTGTAATTTTGAAACCAAAGCTGAGGTGTATTTCATTTCGACGTTTAAATTAACTTATTCTTCTTTAATAATAAGAATGTAAGTGTATAAAAATAGCTTCATCCTTCAACAAATGCCTGGTGATTTTTCCTTTACAATTTAATTCTGTACGTGTGCATATACTGCCATTTTCTCGTATAGTGTATATATTCTAAAGAGCAGATTATTTTGTATTACCATCAATTACAGTGTAATCTGAGAATACCAAACCACAGGATGAATAATATTGTAAGTATTGCCAGTGATATTTATCTTGTATATAAATGTTCATGACATGCAGCATTTCTCGACTACACCAGTCCATACTCATTATCTCTGTTAAAACATTAAACAATGAATTTGAACACATTATCGTACATACACTGTCAACCTCGCTTCATCATTCAAACAGTCGATCAATATATAATTTTCTGGCAAAGTATAGCACAAGAAAAGAACATATTGTTTTACAATCTGACATCGTCGGTTGTTTTGTATTTCAACTATCATGGCATTTTTTTCCTCAAAATAAGTAACTGACTAGGTAATTAATATGCTCTCAACTCAACAACTATAGATCTTACGTAACAATATTAAATTGTAAAGTTGTAAGGAATCTCTTTTCTTCAATTTGAGATATTACACGTGAAGATTGAATGAATATTAACTCAGTTATGTGCCCAAAACAAAAACAAAATCAGATTTTCATTTTAACATTTTGTTCGTCGACACGCAGCCTCGGACTAGCAGAATATTGATCAACTGGTAGCAATAACTCACGGTTTGATAGTAAGATGAGGATTGGTGATGCTTCAATTGATCAATGAAGCCCATACACATACCTGTCACATGGTCCTGCGTGTTCAAAACCCAAGAGATTTCCTTACAACTTTATAATATAATATTTTTTACGTAGGAGCTATAGTTAACACTTTCCACGCGGCAGGCGGCTGCAGACGACATTCCAAAATTTCACAAAATGTTTCAAAAATGTCAACATTATTGAATTTACCATTAGAAATCACCATGAGAAATGCATTGACATAAGTACAAACATGCCTAGTACTGGGTCAGAATCACTATGAGAAATGCATTGACATAAGTACAAACATGCCTAGTATTGGGTCAGTAATCATTGAGACAAACTTTGAACATTTTGAAAGATTTCTGAAAAATCAGTTTTGTGTATGGTAAAAATAATAGCCGCGTGGAAAGTGTTAAGAGTATATTTATTACCTGGTCAGTTACTTATTTTGAGGAGTACATAGCAAAATACAATGGTATACAAAAAACTGTCAATATATAGAGCTATTTCTATTGTGGTAAATGCCCTAAAAGTGAATAACAGTGACATTCTCATCTGTTTTTCAATCACCACTATAGCTATTACTTTGAACAGGTTCACCTACAAAACACTTTAAGACTATTACGATGTGTACATTTGAGCAATTTTCACCAAGAGCGTCAATATATACGGGGCATGTCGTAGTATTAGGACCCCTAGGGATGACCGTACCGTTTGTATGATACGCTACTTGTACTTTCCTGTTACACTACGCAACACGACCAGTGCATGAAGAGTTGGAGAGCTCTTGTCTTTTTTGCCAGTTTCAAGCAGCATTTAATTCGGATGCGTTTTAATTTTAATCACATAACTGTGTAAGTGTTGGAGCCAGTTTTAACACGGGTACCAATCAGCCTCAAGTCGTGTTTGATACTGATTTTAAGGTTTGAAATATATTTTGGTTTATCTTGTGATGTTTTCAAAACCTGCCACAAGATTCTTAGAATTACACTTTAATAGTATAAGCGTTCTGGGAGTGCACAACATAGATTGCATAGGGTAAACGGCAACACGATCATATGATTTCAAGAATTTTACTTTACTCTACTCTACACTACGTAATTCCCAAGGACGTAGGAAAAGTGAAGATGGATTATCTCTGTGTTACACAAGTAGCCTCCAGACATCTTCACGAGTTGAATTTAGGTTAGGCTCTATTATAGCGCAATGATTGCTTCCAGTTAGAGAGCATCGCAACTTGATAATAGCATTACTTGAACTAGAAACAGCCAATGAATTTGTAATGAAAGGCCCTAAGGGTTAGCTGTTTTAAGCGGTTTAGCGTCAATGATGTAAATGCTAGTTGTGCAGTATTAACTTTAAACGTTTATGACCTAGAAAAAAGTAGCGCGCATCTCTGCCCTATTTGGAAATGTGTGCCGTTGTTTTAACACTAGGTTGATGTTTAAAGCCACGCGCGAGGTTAAGGGTAAATGTCCATATTGCTTTGGTCGATATGAAACATAAATATATGTGTGTTAATAATTATGAAATTGATAAATATTCATGCCCATCATACCTATATTGATTTGTGTAATGGAATTGTAGTGCTAAACCCATCTAAATTATTTTTAATCTAGGTTATGAAATTGATTGTAACTCAAACCCATCGTACTCACTCATATTAATTTGACTATTGGAATTGGGATGTACCCATTGGTTGGGTAAGACAGCCAGCTGTCTATACACCCCCCCCCCCCCCCCCCCCGAATATAAAGCCTACGTGGGTGTAATATATACACGTAAGGGGATTATTTATCACCTTGAACGATATCAAATATATTTATCTGGGTTGTGAAATTGATTGTGCATTCCCATATTGATTTGAATCCAAATTGAATTAAAGTGGATCTATTTGAAGGGCGAAAGAGTTATCACGAGGGATTGGCGTGTCGCCGTGCGGGAATAAAGGTGACGGTCTACTAAAATTCCCCTTCACGTTTTCCACGCGCAAGGAAGCAAGATATAGGAAAACTGTTCGAAAATAATTTAAACAGACGTTTATTTTCTTAATTTCTCACAGTGTATAGTGATTTTAGAACAATGAAAACCCGGGTGTATAATATTTACAATAGGAGTTCAAATATAATTTTAAATTTCCCCCATGATCCATTAAATAGAAAGAAGAAAAAACTTATAATATTATTCTGACACTTTGTAGCATTTAGTGCGCTGCAGTCCCTGTGAGAATGCAAGTTGTGTACGCATTAATGATTTTCCGTTATTAGCTCTGCCAAATACTGTGTTGCTCGGCGAAAATGGTAAACAAATTGTTCAAATAGTGCCCGGCAATTTTGAATATTAAGGTACATCACAGCGTTTATAGTATTATTAAACGGAGACAAAGGACATTATTTGGTGTTTTCATGTTTAATAAACATTGGTATCAAATCTATGAAATATCAAATTTAGCATGAGCACATTTCTGGTAAATCGCATATATATAAGTTCACATCTATAGCCGACAAACGCATGAACATTTGATTCTAATATGCATACAAAGTACATCTGTATGGTTTAAATATAGTTTTCCATGGCTGTCAAGATCTTTTACATACATGTAAGGGAAATACCCATCTGTCGTCGCTCAATATACGTAATGTGCATGCGGGTATATATACACTAACTTGCTGTGGACGAGATTCCATAATTGTATTAAATATTAGAGCATACTTTGATTAATATTATTGGATATCAGTTAATTGAGAAACCTTTCAATGATATTCTGTACCACTCTAAGATACACACTCGCTCATACATGTGCTAATAAAATTAGAAAACTTAAAGGTGCTATATCGGATCGAAAGCCTCGCCCTCTACCCTTAACCCTCCTTTCATTCGCAAAATGGGGAAGGGGCACGCTATGAAAGTAAATTAAAACGGAAACAATTTTCTTTTAAATCAATCGTAATTTCTTCATGACCTACTGCACAGAATTAGTGAGACATTATAATCCAGATTTGATTGACTTTGATTTTTATATGCAATCCCTTAATGTCATTAACATCCATCAGATGAAAATATGATATGTTCTTTAGTAGTAAAATAGAAAGATAGAGAAAAAAAAGTTGAGGGAATATGAGCCAATATGAAATTAGATACGGTTTCAATACCGGATGGTGTGCACGATGCAATAAGAATATAATAGCCATACACAAACAGATTTGTGATCTCATAAACAAAACAGAAATATGAATCAATAATCAAAAGGAATACATTTTGCACCGCGTGTTGCACCGCGTGCAAGAGATTGACATCCGATACGGATACAACGCCTTACATATCATATGAGTCGTTGTCTGTCCATGCCAAATATTCTACAGTTAGAGGGGGTATCATAATGGCTGCCCTTAGTTCGGCTATGTTTATTACAAAGGTAGCCCATTTATTTGCACATGGCAGCTTTGGCCGTTTTCAACTAATTTGTTGGTAGCGTAAAAAAACCCAAATCTGGCCGCTCATGGTTTATTGTAGTTTACAATTGTTATACAATCTCGTCAAGGATTTAACGCGTTTAGAACATTTAAAGAACTTCGCTGGTTTTCTATACCTTAAGCCCCGTCGAGCTCCACTGATATGGTAATTCGTTTCGTGTGTCGAACCGTCAGACACAGGGAACCGGCATAGTTACAGATATCAACCACCAGTGAATCCTGGGTAATTTATCGGTACATGAAAGAAGATAAATCCTAAAGCCTAACCATATAATGGACTGTGAGTTACCCAAACTACGCATGGCAGCTATGACATGGTCCTTCAGGCACTACTATAAACCATCAATTACATTCTTCGTGAGTCATGCCATGGATTCATTCGAGATCTGCCAATTTCTGATGCCATCACGTACAAGATCATTCTGACTTATATCATTAATGTGTCACAAATGTTTCACATTGGATTTGTGCCTTATAATGGTTGGATGAAGCTGGCGATGATTTAGTAGACGGAGTGAACTCTGTCACCACGAGTATTATGCGGTATTCAATTAGACCATGTTGTATGTTGCGGGTTGTCATGCACAAAGCATTGCGATATGATTTATTTTTACACCATTCGGGCATATCGGGCACCATATCGGGCACCATTCGGGCATATCGGGCAGTGTTGTTAAAACACTTTCCACGTGGCTATTAGTTTTACCATACAAAACAGATTCATCAGAAACCAATTTTAAAAGTCTAACTCAAGGATTACTGACCCAATAGTAGGCATGGTTGTACTTATTTCAATGCATTTCTCATGATGATTCCAAATATGACAATGAAATACAATCATTTTGACATTTTTGAATACATTTTGTGAACATTTGGAATGTCGTCTGCAGACGCCCGCCGCATGGAAAGTATTAATATCAAGCAATGATTGGAGTTGACAGGCTGGACATTTGACTCTGGACATATAATTGCATAAAACTGGAAATATTTGCTTTACAAATCACAAGTTAAAGGCAGCTGCTGTTAACTCTTTCGTATACTACAGGAAGAATGTAGTTTGCTTTATATCGGCTCTTCCGATTTTTAAACCATTTTTGGGACACGTTGTATTTTACTGTTGATGCAACAATACTGAAATGCACTATGAAACTCCTCAGAAAACAATCTTCTACGTCAAAAAACCGGAAGTAGTTGAGGCTCACTTGAGTTATGCTACGATTTCGAGTAGGTCGCGCCTTTTTGAACCTACACCGTTGTTACCGTTACCGTAATACACATTGTTGACCTCCTTAGAGCAGATATGACGTCACATTTGTGGGCTCTCTACCGTATAAGTTATTTGTTTTAGCTCGGAAAGTGCAGACGGCCATTTGAGTTTTGTTGCAGGAAAGAATCATATAGATGTCACCAACTGAAATGTCTATGCGCATAGTTGGTTCGGTAAATGGACAAAACCCTGGAATTGAGTTGAGTTTATTTACATTATTCTACAGTTTTCTATATGCAAGTTATTATTATGGGAGGTCAGTGTTAAGATATCGTTCTCTGACGTCACGAAAGAGGCCATACGTTAAGGTCGATGACACAAATTTAATTTGATTAATTATGGAAGATAGATTGGATAAATCGATTAATTCCAACTGTATTACAAATTCACACAGTCTGTTTACATACATTTAAATACCGTATGCCTGGAATTGATTTAATTGTGTCAATCGATCTGTTAACGCGCGCGGCTTACCCTCTTCAACACTAATATAGGTACTTAAATATCCTTAATTAATTCATGTTAAACAGGGACATTAAATAGATCACCACATCGCCTATAAAAGGTCAAGTGTGTCAATGTGCAAACATGGACTTATCAGCAAATAACGAGCACTTATACAACTTCCAAGAACTTCATTGTTGTTCCAGCTCTCATACAAAAACATTAAGACAATGTCTGTCTTTTTTGCAGTAGATCTGATGCCAACAATATGCTTTAAGTAAATGAAATATCGGATTTAGGGCATATCGAATTAAGCGTGGGCACATCGACAGGAAAAATCCACAATCCGTTCTGGCTATAGTCTCGGTAGACAAGTGTATACAATAAAAACAATCCTATTGGACTGAATCGTCATATATGTATAATGATCAGGTATATGATTTGTATTGTTTTTTTAGAATTAATGCTATATCAAATATTCTCCCAATGGATCCTTGGAGTGTACAAGAAAACTATCAACTAGGTGCATATTCAACTGATTTGATGGATAATGAAGGTGTCTGCAACCATGCAGCACGGTTAATTACTTTATATCATAATTATCCGCGCACTTTCATTTGGCGTTTTAATTTATGATTATTAAAGTAATGCTTTCGTTGTAAGTATGCGCAACATTAAACAAGAAGTATTTATTTCATACATATTTAGATTTATTACTTTCCTGTTTTAAAATTTAAGATAAAAGCTGCACATTTCCTAGAAAAGGCTGTAATAACAACAACAAAACGTACACCGCTAAATGTTGGATTCATGCAACAGTTTGTTCAGCTTTGAGCCGACGGGTCTTTATCCGTATACCCTGACATGTGAAATTGAATTACAAATGTTAGATATTGCCACTACGTCTCTTATACTTGTATTACAACAAGGGACGAGGTGGATAAGGTAGAACTGCATTAAGGTTCAGATATTGAGCTGCAAAGCAGCACAGTAGTGGTGTTTACCATCAACCAAATCGTTTGAACTTCTTTTCGACATATTTTTATGATCACGCATAATATGAAAACCGCTTTTAAAATCTCGATTATTTTTTAAGACAGTTTGGAATCTTAAGGTTTCCCGAATGTGTAAAAATGATGGCAAACTATTTGATCAAAGTGAAACTAGAGGTCCGATAATTCAATTAAACGTCAAATCAGTCAACTGATTTCGACCTATCTCTCTCTCTCTCTTTATTCAACTATTATCTAAAATCATTTAAAAATGTTGATACATCTTGATACTATACGATTACCAAAATGTATAAACATGATTGTACTCCATATATTTAAAGTACAAGTATGACACCTTCAAATAAGGTTTTCTTGAACACTCTGTATAACAGCAACAATAAACCAATTAATTTATATCTGTTTCGAATCAAATTAATGTATGCCTGCAAGTTGATACAAATCAAGGTGGATTTGAGTATGGAATTAATTTGATGCATGTAGACAATGTGTTTTCAGTATAATGTCTGAATTTAAACATCACATCAATCAAATACTCGATATAATCAACTCGCTCCAGACTATATTCTATTGATGTTTTAATGCACCGATACAAACCACCCTATACCATCGTTAGAACTTATAACTATTAACACTTTCCACGCTGCAGACGACATTCCAAAATTGCACAAAATGTTTCAGAAATGTCAAAAGTCTTAAATGTCATTACCATTTTTGGAATCAGCATGAGAAACGCATTGAAATGAGTACAAACATGCCTAGTATTGGTCCAGTAATCCTTGAGATAGACCCTGAAAGTTGGGAAAGGTTTCTGAAAATTCTGTTTTGTATAATTTATGGTAAAACTTACAGTCTTAACTTTATCAAACTCACCTGAAAGAATGGACTCGTAATCAGACATCTCACCAACCACAGATGACGACACAAATTGCATGATCAGTGAAGATTTTCCTACCCCGGCGCATCCTAGCACCATAATCTTAAGCATCGGTGGCTGCTGATATGGCTGCAGATCTTGAAGCGTCAAAAAAGGCAGACTTGTGCTTCTGTTACGATTATGAGTGTTTGTATCAGAGTCATCTTGAGATGATATGGTCATATCCGTTATGCTCCAGTGAAGATTTGAAGAGGGAGAAGTTGCTAAAAGATTCACCGGTACAGAGTACCGTTTGTTCTTCTGTGGACGGCGAGTGCTGGGGCTAGTGTCTCTCATTTTGACTGTCAATTATGTCTTAGTGTTGGCTTTGAAGATACAGGTGTTCCAGCCTTTAGAGTATGAGTATATAAGTTGTATTCAATCTCAAATATTTTATGATGTAATATGAAAATCACTGTCGAAACAAACAGTAAGCTTTTAATTGTTCCTAGTGATTCTCACCTTCAATTAACAAGTGTATCTGAGTTCAAGATTCCGATATAAACAAGTGAAACAGAGTTGATCTTCTGTAGTCTCCTCGGAAAGAATACTGTATTCAAACAGTGCAATGTTGGAAACTGATACAGTTATGAAGTTTAACACATTGTGCTTCTATTTCCTGGTATATCATTGTGCAGCGCGTGTGTTATTCAGTTCCTCGGCGAAGTATTTACGATTGTTTATCTATTATTTATTTTAAAAATCGTTTAACTTATGCTATCATTAACCGCAGAATCAAACCTCAATATTTGTCCTCTGCACAGATTTAGCTTGAATCCGTAGATATGGTTGGATCGAAGTCGACACACGTGTATGATATGAGCTATGATCAGACGTATATGTATATATATATTAATTTAGTGCCAGTGCGTGTAACCGCGAAACCTTCGTCTGCCTTGCCCGTAGGTTATTATTGAATCATGTCGTATTGTGCCATGTGTTCTCTCACTTTTATATAGCTACACGCATATGTCACCGCTCGACAAATCTGGTGTTTTTCGTCATCACACCGTTTCACTGTTCTATTTATAAAACAGCCACAACAACAAAACAACACAGGCATTAATATCCAATATCATATTGGCTGAACACACCTAGCCTTTTCAACACCATCACATACGGTGAGACTACTCACTCACTGCAATACTGACGTCACTATATTTAAGTCATCCCGCCCATTATTTCTCGCATTATTGCTCATCGATGTTGCCAGGTTTGTAAGTGAGTCGCCCATTTGGGCTACTTTTTGAGACCAAAAAGAGAAATATTTTGTTTTGCAAATGTGGCTGCTTGTTCATTAAACCGGTTAATTATAGTTACAGAGTCAATCAGATGGCCCTATTTCACAACAGATACGTGGATGAAGAAGAGTGATTCTCAAACTCTTGTTAAGCTTTTTCAGAAGAATATTAATGAATTCTTCCTTAGTTTAGCTTTAATTAGTTGGATCATAGATCCTCCGAAATTAGACCCAGGTCAAATGTTTGGCATGAATTTCTTATATAATCTTCTAACAGTCCACGCAAACGATTAACACTTATTTTGCAGGTAGTTATTTTTGTGAATTACCAAAATGCTTTAATTTTGGGGATACTTAATTTTGGCGAATCGAAACCAAACAAACATATCATTATAAATACACTGCCATTTTCTGAGGTTATTATTTTCGCGAATTTGAGCACTAGTTATTTTTGCGAAATTAATTGTTCACGAAATTTACAGAGACGACCTTATTTTAAGTTTGGACCAACTTTTTTTTGGGAAATCATGCGTAAAAGATAATTACCTACATTATCACCGTGGCGTTTTAATTTTGACAGGGGCATTTATTCAATTAAGCATTTATTAGTGGATAAATGGTCATCGGGCAATTATTTTTGTTTTTTCATTATTTTGTAGGTATGTCTTATTAACTTTTTAATTAAAAAAAGTACATAACAGCTGAAATCTATGTTTTAATCAAGTTTATAGTATTTGAATCTGATCACAAAGTGCACATGATCAGATTTCCAGATATAGCACATTTCCAGATTTGGTCATTTGCCTTGCCTGTCTAATAGGAGTTAGAAATTTAGGAAGTATCACTCTTTTTATGTTGAATCTTAATTTTCATACAGGGCTACTTTTTATATCGTTATTTTGGGCTATATGGGTGAACATCTGTTGGCAAAACTGTATACACTCAAAGTAGGGAGCAGTGAACGAACAGCACTAATCGAATTCATTATGACGCTTCCTATTCTAATAATATTCATCAGTCAATTAGTGCAGTACCTAGCGCTGATTGGCTGGTCGGGGAGATTCCCGTCCGACACGCCCTGTTCATCATCACCACACAATTCGGTGTAAATGGCGTTGCCCAATATCAGACATGCATCATGATCGATGTCGTCAACACTATTCCGCTGTAGTTGATTGAATCATGCAATAGTACAGCATAAAGGTTTATCACTTTCACACATATAAGATCGTAGAAAAGTTGTTAACGTTTACGAAAGGCTTATTTTTTGAAGTCCTCTTCTACATTGGTAACGTAAACCGAGGGTGAAGAACTGTACTGAAGATATGAATAAAACTCAGATACACAGATATAGATGTCGAACATAAAGTCTATTCTATAAAATCAAATCGTATTGTAGTCATTTGGCCAGAAATACAGGATGTGTCCAAAAAGTGTCCCATGTGAAACATGATTTTTGTTGTGGCCATGACAAATTAATAAATTGTTCATGTAATAGTAATAACCATGTTCGGCTAACTTTAATGTGTCATAAGAAATATTTTTTCTATCCATTTTGGAGCTTTTGTTACCAAATTATGGCAAATCTACTCAGGCAAATCTACTCAGGCAAATCTATCCAGCTTAGGCCACTTTTCATGTGAAGGGAACTATTTTATTAGAATCGTCATACAGTGCGTAATTGAACGTAATCAATAAAAAAAAATCTGCCTACTTCATGTTTATAGTTAATTCAATTTGATCAGAAAACGCATTTTCCTTCCATATTAACCATGACAAACCACAGAATATTTGAATATTAGATGTATTTTACAAAATACATTGATGTATTCTATCAATCATCATTTGAATCTCAAAGGTAGTATTTTCAGTTGAAAATCCAATTCCAGTCCAAAAGTGGCCAAAGTGGGATTAGCACTCTTGTTACTGAATCGATCATATCTCGGGAGTTAAGGGATAAAGAATACTTGATAGAGGACTTATGGGACTTACCAACATACTTTTTCTTTTAAACAGAAAACATGGGATGTATTCTTAATTATGTTTCTCCCTCTTGGCTTTTTTACACACCCTGCATTAAGTGCTGGAGACCACAGTCGAAGATGTCTTGTTGTATGAGAAGCAAGGTCGAAATAGAACGAGCGTGGGCTCTTTTTGGGTCCAGCTCCACGTGGATTCCTTCAACAAAATCCGGGAGAGGTATCTGTATTTGCGCCAATTATGATGAACCCAATTGGGACGTGATTGGCCGATGATTTTAATTATATTCAAATATGCACGATACATTCTCAGATGGATTTGCACCTGGATGAACTCGGTGAACTAGTAAACACATAGCGTGACAAAAGTTGTTGCTGATTAAGATTATAAAAAATTAAACTTTTAAAGAGACAATTCTTGCTTCTCATATGCTGCCCATTATTGTGTTGAATATACCGTATGTTAAATCAGCTAACATTAATTACAGTATAATAGAGAAGCTCATCCCAACTGAAAGAGCGAAATAAAATCATAACAAGCCGCGCCGCTGAATGTCCCAACTAGAAAAAAGCAAGGACATTCACCGGCGCGGGACTCGAAAACATTAATTAGTTTCAATTTGATCGGGTGTGTTCAACAAGTTCTAGAATCATTTGATAGGGTATGTTCTAAAAGTTCTAGAAACATAGGAATAACATACATGTACATATATATTATTGTGTACATTTTATACTTTTATTATTCACTAGCCTAATATATTGTATTATATGTATACGTTTTTTTATTTTATATATGGACATGTTTATTATTCCTATGTTATTTTATTTGGAAAAAGTGTACTCTAGGTCCCAGATACTGGTATACCAGTATCGTTCAATACTGGAACATAAATGTTGCCAGTATCGGTCAATACTGGAACGAATTTACTGTTCCAGTATCGGTCGATACTGGAACACCAAATTGTGTTCCATCTAGCAATACTGGAACGTTTTTATGTTCCAGTATCGGGCGATACTGGTACATGTGATACAAGTGATATTAGTCCTAGTATTGAACGATACTGGTATATAATTATGTTCCAGTATCGCCCGATACTGGAACAATTTATATGTTCCAGTATCGGCCGACACTGATATTTTACTAGTATCGAACGATACTGGGTGTTCCAGTATCGGACGATACTAGTACAGTCCAAAATCTGGGACCTAAAGTATGCTTTTTCCTTTTATTTTGTATATTATTGTTGCATTTTTGCATTTTATGGTTATTATTATTAGACCTATTAAAGGTAGATGACCCGATTTTCAACTTGATGTTTTCTATTTTACATGAAAGGTCATCCTTAAAATTGTTGCATTCCAAAGTTTGAGTTGCATAACTCCAATGGTTCTATTTTAGAAGCGCAAGGTCAAAAGATATGTGCCCATTGAGTAGTACACAGACTGGCTGGTGGTTAACCACCTTTGGCAGTAATTCACCACATTTTAGCCTATAATTTCCAAATGAAACATTTCTGGCCCCTAATATTTTACAGACATAATGAGAAAAATATGGGGATTCTTCTGATACCAAAATATCTTGATGTGAAAAAAAACCATAGCCCCCCAAAAAGTGATCGGGTCATATACCTTTAAATAATCTTATTTATCACTTTGTGGAGCGCTATGCCGGTTTCCTTGAAATCAAAATAACCCCCATCAAGAATGAGAATGTAAATAATTAGATTTTTCCTTGTGGTGGTCGACAATGAACGATTATTGTTCTCGACCGGATATTGAACCCGGGACCTCCTGTGTTCTAATCAGACGCTCTACGCCCATTGAGTTATCATTAAATGTGGTATAAAATTGTCTCCCGGTCTCTATTCTATAAAGGTCAACTTTAGATTAATCTAAAGTTTAAGCAGAGTTCCTATTAGATTCTTCTTATGTAAAGAATAACATGTTTTCTTAGGTTAACACTTTCCACGCGGCTATTATTTTTACCATACACAAAACATATTTTCAGAAACCTTTCATTATTTTCAAAGTCTATCTCAAGGATTACTGACCCAATACTAGGCATGTTTGTACTTATGTCAATGAATTTCTCACGATGATTCCAAATATGGTATTGAAATTCCATAATTATGACATTTTTTAAACATTTTGTGAAATATTGGAATGTCGTCTGCAGCTGCCTGCCGCGTGGAAAGTGTTAAGAAGAATATTATCTTGAAACTTAAGAAGAATTCCTTCTATAGTTTAATCAGATCCAAATTGGCGAGAATTGTACTTGTCCGTGCGCAAAAATAATCCAAGTTGTTGGGCATATTTATCCCTGAAAGTGTGCGCTTGTACATCATACGCAGGTATCATCAAGCAGTGGGCAAGTAAGTATTCCATTTGTGCCCACAGATCAATAGTAGCTTCACAATTTGCGTCAATTTGGAATTGATTAAACTATAGTAAAGTTAAGTTAGCCTCTGACCTATCAAGTTAAGAAGGAACTTAAGAAGAATTGTTTTATGAAATAGAAGATAAGATCCTTCTTAACTTAAGAAGAGTTCAGGGTTTAAAAAGAATTTTTAGGATTTAAGAAGATATTAAATACAACTTTAAGAAGATCTTAACGTTTTATGAAATAGGGCCCAGGACACAGCTATTCGCTATTCGTTCATTTTGACAACATTTTAAATATTACTGTGAGATGCTTTTGATTGCATTCGGTTCGTTTGTATTCTAGTGCAATTAAACCTAAAATCACACTCCTAGCTAACTTTTTGCTTGTAGTGTTTGAAGATGTAAATCCTGATTTATACACCCACCTAACACTTTCAAACAAAATCACACTTCTAACAATTGGGCTCTTTTTTTGTTGCTTGTAGTGTTTGAAGATGTAGATTTCTGATTGAAAAATGTTTCCAAATTTTTGTCCCCCCCCCCCCAAATTTTTTATTTTCCTTTCTCTAAAAACAAGAATATAGCCCCACCCCCAAATAAAATGAATCAAAATAAAATGAAGTAAATGCAAACACAAGAAAAATATAACCGTCTCTCAGGGAGAGGGGCACTGGCATTGGAAAAGGGTATAGGTATGTGCCGCCCTGAAGACCCCCTTTTTCACCCTCTTCAGCTAGCTCTTAAGACCCCTTTTGAGCCTGCATCAGCTCTTTAATAAGAACCCCATTTTATTGAAAATTTCTTACTAATCAAATTTGAGAAACAAACAAGAAAATTGTCGAGAAAATTAGTTCTTAAGACCCTATTTTTCGTCTAAAAATTGTCTCAGTTCAGTTCCGAAGCCCCCTTCTTTGAGACCCTGGGCGGCACACCTCTACCAAAAGAAAGTTGAGTGCCCCCCCCCCCCCAAAAAAAAGAAATAATGTGGAACGAGAAATCACTTGGGACTATTTTAGCCATCAGGTAACCCACTCATTGGAACTCTGTAAAACAGGCATATGAAGGAGAAATGCGGGTGATTTTGCATTTACCTACCATGTAATATGCTATAAGCAAAATTCATTGTTATGTTAATTTTCATATGTTTTATTCTCTGAAAACAGGTTGAAAAGGGTCTCTTCTGGTCTTAAAATCTGCTCAGTTCAAATGTTGTTAGTTTATACTGATTTTGAAGGGAAATTTGAAATCGCGATAATTGAAATAGATCTAAATGTATATTACCAGTACATATAACATGGATGCTTTTTTTAAGATAACACCGTTTGCTATATATATCGACGTGAATACATAATAGTAATATATAGCATAGGCGAAATGTTATTACGTTGTTGGTCGTCGCCAGTGCAATGTATACGTTATTTATTTACCAGGGGTCTAGTATATACAACTCGAAAAGACAAGCTGAAGTCACGTAACATTTACTTACGGTGTTTGTGGGACAGAAATCTAGCTAGCGGGGATGATTTCTTGAACGACATAAAAGTGTGTTTCAATTTGTATAAGATGCCCCATAAGATGACCAGTGAATTTATGTCTCCAGCAGTATCTATTGTTTCACATTGATAATAAAATCGGAAGGAAATACCTATAATGCGCTATTACATTTGAAATTCATACCCCCCCCCCCCCCCCCCCCCCCCCCCCCTCTATGGAAGAAATCCATTTAATCTTCTCAACAAGGAGTGTAGATTTCAAATGTCACCCATGCAGGTAATTCCATTTGAAATTCACACTCCCTATACATTTCATCCATGGATTTCAAATGGAATAGCCTAATATTGCTAATCGAGAGTCTATTGAATATCCCGTTGCAAGGAGAACAACTGACATAAATGACTTTAAGACCCTCGATTTTGAATAAAAACACATTTTAATTTGATGCAAGATGGTTGATTTGTTCTAAATCAAAGTAAAATGTCACTGAAACGTATCCATATACCATGTAACGATAATCCCGGTGGTATGACCTTCATCTGCAATTGATACTCATAAAACCTTGTTGGTAATGGCGGTTGCTTATCATGTTTGATTGCACCAGCAGTTTTCTTTGGTCATTGTTGGTGAGCTACAGTGATAAGCTCATGCAGAAGTTCAATCGTAGATGGGATTCGAATTTCGAACCCAAGTCAATCAAAAATCCTGTTTTTATTATTATTTTATTTTGTTTCTCTAAATGTTATGTAGAGAAAGAGAAAAGGGAAGGTAGAATATTATACAATATATTTTGCACTTTTATCATTCTAAAATTAAAATACCTTTAACTTTTTAAAACAATTTGCGGAGCAAAAAATAATGCAAATAATCCTTTTACAACAAACTCATCGAGCTCTGCTCTTGTGGACAACGCACCGCATATTATTTATACGTGTAATCCTATACATTGTTTTGATAAATCTCAAACTGATATTTGAATCCTCATGAATATTATCTCAAACAGATATGTGAATCCATATGAATATTATTTATTTTAAAAGTTTTCAATTGAAAATAAAAGATGTTATCTTAGCATCGAGCTGTCCATGACCGTGTAAAACACGGTGATTGCCCCGAGTTTGAACCGACGACCGAGCACATTTCATAGAACTGCTCTGGCACTTGCCAAGTCTATATTACTAATGCAATTACTAAGCTCACTGCTGCGTTCTCACCTTTTTGGTTTCTCATCTTTATGTGTGTGTTATAATTGTTAACACTAATGATAAAACAATACAATCATCGCTTCTCATCACAGTTGGCGTAATATACAATTTACTATCATGACCGGTGCCAATGATCTTTCACCACAGTCTAGACTCTAGACTCTTGATAAGAATTCAGTATGACGCCTAGATGCAGAAGGATAGATGAGATTGAAAGACTGTAAAAAGTGTATGTGAACGCTATCTTTGTCCAGGTGTTTTTTAACAATCACCAGTTATAAAAATTAGATGGACATATGCCCGCCAAATGAACTCACAGTTTGTCACATTACAGAGAATATCAATGATGCTAAAATGACTTCTTTTTATACGCTTGCTATTGTATTATCTTCACATTTAAGGCACATGGTGTGAAGTTCATATTGCTTCATAACATCTTGTTATATAATCTTGTATTCATTGGGTTCACATTAATGGTCCATTCAGTGAAGTTCATATTATTACTTCTTTTTGAATTATTTAATTATGTTACTATTTTCTTTTTATATTATTTCTATTTTATTGGCTTTACGTTTAACGCCTATTCAGTGATCTAAAAATGACTACTTATTGCCTTATTTTAAATTTTTATTGGCGACACAACCACAGATTGCACAAACTATACAAAACACTTGTTCTACAGGTGAACGGACCTCTCAGGTAGGGTCCGCCGGTCAACATATTCGTCTAAATGTTCGTGAATTTGAACCATTTTTTAATTTTTATAATTTCTTTAAATTTTCCAAAAATAATCAATATAAATGGTCAAAACATTTACACAAATGATTTCAAAACAATTTTGTAAAAATAAGTACATTTAAAATTCGAAGAAATGAGTCGGTCGAGCCAATAGAACATAGTTTTTTAGTCGCCTTAGTACACTAGCAACCAAAAGTATTAGGACACTTATGGTTATGGTGTCAAAATCATCTCATATATTCAATTTGGAGTGTATAATTTTACTACGAGTTGAACAAATGTGTTGATGAATATCTTCTCATTAATAAATTCATATTTCCTACAACATCTGCTAATTCATTTCCATGGAATTGAAGAAAACATATGCCTTCTTGAAATCCCCATACAAATTTTCCATTGGAAATAGCTCATGAATAATTCATCAACCTCATTATAGCCAATGTAATCCTATGGTGGGTAGTCTGTCAATTTTGACTTCCTTTCTAAAAAAACCTCAATTGTTTGTCAATGGATTCACTCAAGTAAAACTAATCCCAATATTGTCACTAGTCTTTAATCTGACACAGATATTGACACTTAATCTCTTCATTCATCTTGAAAATAAGATATTTGGGAGGGAAATCTAGTTTCATTTTGACACCTTTACTTTCATATTTTAAATAGAAACCAACCAAATTCTCTGTACTTTCTCATAGGACCCACATGACCTGGGCACACTACATAGGGCTATCATTTCATCATGACTTACGAATTTTTGTTAAGTTATTTGACTCAAATTAACTAAATAGGCTATACATGTATCAATGCAAAAAACCTTTATCACTGAAATATTGTTACAAATGTTTTCCTTTTAATCAATAATGTCTTAAGTAGGAATATCATCCAAAATTTATTGTAACAAACTTTTAAGAACTTTCCATTAATTTTATATCCTTAGAATACCAAAAAGTTAACACAGTAGTGCAATAGATTCCCAGTGTTTTCTTTCAATTTACAACTTGCAAGGTGTCCTAATACTTTTGGTTGCTAGTGTATAAAATTTCTTGTATACGTTGCACTAGAATATCGTAATACTCATGATACACTTGATAATCCGGTTGGCTGTGTATTAACCGAAACTTTTCATAATGATGTTTACCGTTATCATAGTCCTTATGGAATATTTGATATCTTATTCCGTTTGATGTATATACTTTGGTCGATCCTTATTCACCATACAATGTTGTTTTACCTCTTCCTGCATTACCTTGCAAATACGAGTGATGTATTCGGAGACAAACACCGTGTTAAGGTATCGATTAATTTAGACTACCATGGTCTTAATAAATAAGTTTTGAAGTATTTGATTGATTTAAAAACTCATCTAAAAATTAAACCGATGGTTTATCATTGGTTATAGATGTTATAATTCCAAGAATTTACATACCATACATTGTTATATCATACATTATTATATCGTTGAGTCCCTTTTTCCCTGCAGGATAAACTTCCCACAAATCATCGTGGAAGTGTAAGAAAGTCGTAAGTGACATGTTGGTCATATTGCAGTTAAGAAGCATTATTGTATTTAATTTTGTATACCCACCAAACACACGAAGATCTTGCATTCCCAAGAAGTTATAACACCCTTTATTTCCCATCGAGTTTTACAAAGTGATCTATTTGTACTCAAATTGTTCATATGTTGATGAACTTCATAATATCATGGAAGTACGATAACCTCGCACAATATCAAAGTAGGATCTTCTACTACGGGGATATTATTCTATTTATTAAGATCTACTTTTCATCCAAAGCTTTTAATCTGTAAATAATACTTGTTATCAAATTTGGTAATTACACCACAAGCACAAGCTTTTTTTGTATAAAAACCCCAAAACAATCCAAGTTTTCTCCATAACCCGGTCATGAGAACGTCCGTCAAAACATCTTAATAGTAACAAATTACCATAAAGCTTGGGTTTCCCTGTATACTTTTTAAAAGTACTAAAGCTCTACAGCGATACTTATTTGTTGATGAATTACTGTCGATGCTATCAATTATTTTGTACAGTAATTTGTCATCTTGGTGGGAAAGCTGGCCAATTGATTGTAGTAAGTAGATATCTTTAGAGCTCTTTATCAAGGATTAATACATTAAAGACATATCGAGGGTTTGGAACCACAAGTACCTATCTACAATCGCTGCCATGTGTAAGATTGCATTTTCACAAGGTTGCACCTTATAGCACTAGAAGTGTATAACATGTAACATGTGGCAGATATTGCAGATATTGACTTTTCACATCACTAGGTATCTCAACAAAAAGACCATATCTGCAATAGCTGCTCCGAGTTACATTAAGTTTATACCAACTGCTCAACATATAAACAAGTAAACTAACCCCATATATAACAACTGGCAAATATTACAGATAGGACCTTGTGGCAGTAAGCCCTCGATCATGTTTGTGATTTGTTAGAATGAGCGCCACCAGTACTTGCTCGTATCTCGTATCCCATATTGGATTGCAGAAGAAACATCCATTCAGCTGTAAATAATGCAATTTAACCAAATGTACATGTATGAGTTGTCAGGATATAGTTGTTATATTACAAGTTAGTCATCTGTACAACAAGATAAAAAGGTATACTGAATATTTGGTGGGGCTTCCAAAAAGTCTTTGGTATAGATTGGTGAATAAGAGCTTTTATATATAATGTGTTTATCTTGTTGACGATATGAACGGATATTTCGAATGCATACTAATACGGAAATTACAATTATAAAACAGGCGTTCACATCTATTGTCAATTTACGTTAATGGTCAATCTCGTGATTCATAATTTTTATTACTGATTACAGGTAGTTGTATATCGTAGGGAATATTTAAATAGACAAATTGTTATTGTCATTATCATTAATAATATCGATATCCTATCCACTGCGATTTCTCGCAGTACACATTTTGTCGAAACATATTTATCTATAATTAAAAGAAATCATTATTTTAGACGATCGGTGAAAATGCAATTATTTGGAACATAAAATTGCGCATGAAGAGTTATATTAAGAGACAATCTGTTATCTGTATTTTTGTTGAGTCAATTTATTGAGTCAATTTCATTCTTCTGAATTAAAGTCCAGTGAGCACAATTTGGTAAACTGACGTCGTAGTGACGTTGTATCAATGTTACAAGTCTTGTTGTAACATTGGTACGATATATATTTCTCTTCAGTGTGTGCCAGGCACGTTGCTGCAGTATAAACAAAAGATATCCTACATCTCTGGAGGATTTGATCGATGTCGGGGGGTGGCGTATCTGAGTGCTCAAAATAGGATGATATTAATCGATAATTAGATTTATGTTATATTCAGATTTGGGGACACATTCCAGAGAGCCTGAACCCCAAAATACCAAACATGTGATCCTAAGGCGACATAAAACTCTGTTCTCCGTGTGGCCGGAGCAGGAAGCTGAATCTTGGCGAGTTTACAACCAGAAGTAATTTACGGAGTAAAGCGCGTGAATCTACGCAAATTGATCAAATCTGTAAACTCGCCAAGATTCGTCTCGCTGCGTGGCCGGACCTCGTACTTAATCTCTCAGGTTGGGTCAGTCGTTCGACATTTGAGTCGGTATTCATTTTCACGTGGTATGTGTTCCCCAAATGTAAAAGAATGGGTCGGTCGCCTAATTGCATTAACTTTTTGCCCATCATGTAACGAATGTCTATTGCTCATCGATGACAAGTGGATTGGGCAAACAGGTGAATATCCCTTGCACTATATAAACAATGTATTAAGATGAACGACTTTCGGAGAAAGAGCCAAACTTATCAGATATGTGCGGAAACTGTTCATTCCATTTTAAGCGTGTACATCTCTCCTGCAATGTCAGTACGAGCTACTTTAAGAAGAATATTAACGTATGATTTCAATTGATATAAATATCATTGTAAATTGAATTAGAGAACCAGTGTAAATGCCTTTCCTCTCCTGTGCGGAAACGAATTGATTTGAAAAGTTCTCTCTTCTCCTGTGCGGAAATGGTTCATTCCAATTTGAGTGTGTACATCCCTCCTGCAAAGTCATTACCAGCTACTTTAAGAACAATATTTACGTATGACTGCAATTTATATAAATGAGATTGTGCCTCTCCTCTCGGATTTTGTTGAATCGATACTAGAACATAGTGTTTGTCTCCAAATGCATCACTAGTGTTTGCAAGGTAATGCAGGAAGAGGTAAAACAATATTGTGTGGTGAATAAGGATCGACTAAAGTACTTCAAATATAATTTTTAATTGAAATAGAGAACCAGTGTAAAAGAGGAAACGAATCGATTTGAAAGTGTCTCTCCTCTCCTGTGCGGAAACGAATCGATTTGAACGTGTCTGTCTTCTTCTGTGCGGAAATGGTTCATTCCAATTTGAGTGTGTACATCCCTCCTGCAAAGTCATTACCAGCTACTTTAAATACAATATTTACGTATGGCTTCAATTTATATAAATGAGATTGGGCCTCTCTGCTTTGCTTTACTTTGCTTTACTTTGCTTTACTTTGCTTTATTGACCTATTATCAGCGTAAGTACATTGATTCGGATTGGGTTGAATCGATACTAGAACATGGTGTTTGTCTCCGAATGCATCACTTGTGTTTGCAAGGTAATGCAGGAACTGGTAAAACAACATTGTGTGGTGAATAAGGATCGACCAAAGTACTTCAGACAGCGTGGAAAAACGAATATTCCATAAGGTTTACAATAACGGTTAAATCTTTGTGAGCATTTTCGATTAAAATACAGCAAACAGAATGAATTGTCAAGTTTATCATGAGTACTATAAATGATAGACTAATGCAACTTATACAAGAAAAATGTTTTTCCTGTGTATCCATGGTCATGCAGGTAGTGGAAAAGCCTAAATTTCCGGGTTTCTAAAAGGCGCTACGGCAAAGCTTATTCCCATGGTCAGTGTAAATTCAATTACACCACTTAATTTACTCTGAATACACACCAGTCCAGTGACAGTTACTGTCTATGAAGTGTTTTCATACAGTAAATAATAGCTGCTCCTTGTATTATTCATCTTTTCTATGTAGCTTGTCAACCATCTGGCATAAAAACCCTGAGAAAATGAAGCAAAATGAAGCAGCTATTTACCTGATTTATGACTTATGGCTCAACAAATTGACAGGCAATTACCCCGTTTTAGGGACACCTAGAAGCAGCATTCATAATGAGTAAATTTCAGAAATAGAACAAAATGAAAGAAAGGGAGAGGAATCCAGGAAAGACTTGCACACAGTGGCAAGGCAATACTGTATCGTAAATAAGGCTCGGTAAGAGTATATTAAACGGGATGAATTGTACATCGGACAGGTAATGATTGCCTGATGTGACCAATAGAGTATGGTAATCATCATTTCTGATTGGAACCCTTACGTAGGTCCATGTTCTAAGAACTCATTAGTAGCTTTGGAGAGATGAAGCAACACAAAAAGTGTCATTATTCATCAGGGTGTTAGTATTGACAAAATATACTTAGTTCCTTTTTCGCAGAAAAATGCCTTAATTCAAAAGACATTGATTGACTGGTTTGTTTTGGTTATAACACCTTGAATCTCTAATTAATAATGACGAGAGTACATAAACGCTTGGTCCTTAATCCCAAGAGTATTCTTTCAAGGTACAACAAATTTTTAAAAATGTCAAAACAAAATTTTTAAAAAACCATATTTCAAATTTGAAGAGAAAAAAATCCATAATTGTTCAAAAGTTTTTTAAACATTTAAAAACATTTGTAAAAAAAAAATGTTTTAAACAAAAAAAACATGATTTCAAATTCGAAAAATAAAATGGGTCGGTCGGACTCGTCCAACAGTGTTTTTTTCCGTCACCTTATAACGACACAACCGCGGAGCAGGATTGGTCGGACCCGTCCAACAGTGTTTTTTGCTTGTTCGCCAAGGCGAACAAGTATATATAGGGCCGAGATTGGTACGCTGTATTTATGGCTCCGAGTGTCACATGGCACAGAGAACCTTTTATGGTATAATTTTCAAACGGGATAAGCCAAACGATATTTTCATACGCTCATATTGATTGGACGAGAAGTGTGCCATCCGTGTCGATGGCTTTGATTGGACCATAAACAATAGACGAGAGATATATATCATCGCCAGTGAATAACTGTGTCGGTAGGCGTTGTTACTAGTACTTATACCGAACATTGTATGGGCGGCCAATGGGGTTAAATATATTGAATATATACTTGTAATTTGTAAGAGATTTATAAATGATAACTTTTTTGTAATGAATATTAATTAGTAATATGAATATTCATGATTAATTTGGGATCCTCTTTGATCATCTCGGTTCAACCTGGACCATTTCAGTTCAATCTGGATCATTCATATTCATGCTAATTATAATTCATATTGCTAATTAATTAATTAATTAATTATTCATATTGCTAGTAAATATTCATATTGCAAATTAGTATTCATTACAAAATTATAATTTATCTCTTTACCTCGATTTAAGTCTATATTCAATATATTTAACCTCATTGGCCGCCCATAAAATGTTCGGTATAAGTACTAGTAACAACGCCTACCAGCAACTGGGTCATCGTATTGTACTTTTTTGCGTGATAGTTCGTAGTTGTCTTCTACTATGCAGAGGGGGCCGTGTACTAAATTTTTATAACACATAACAGCTCATAATCTTAGGTCAAGTTTTAGACTCGATTTAATCTGAGACCATAATAATTAAATATGGTCTCAGATTTAATTCATACGGTGAATTTTTGAGTTAATTTTTTTGTAGGCGGAAGGTTTATTTATTCAGTGTAATTGTATGCTTTCCGCTATAATGAAAAATACGTTGATTTTCGTCTTTGTTTGGAAATGTATTAGTATATTACTAGTATTTACGTAATGTTTTGAGAAATGGTTTTCCAAATTGATCAATCAGGACCACACATTTTATGGGCTCATATCCTGTCCGGAGTTAACTCTAGAACAGGTCTGAAACTGATTTTTGTCTGTATTATTATTTTTGAGTGATTTTTGGCGAGAAACCAATGAATGAATTTGTAGTAAGCTTACTTACCATTTTAAGCTGACAACTTCTGACTTTGGTATTTCTAATCCGAGATTTAACCACCCAAAATCATGTTTATGGCGCTAGGGCATTGCTTTTAGGACAACAAATGTCTTTTGATCACAAATCTGTTACTGCCCAAAATCGTATCCTAAAAAGCAAATAAAGGCACATTATATGATATTTGCCTATTTTTTCGGAATTGGTTGGAAAAAACACATTTTTCTTTGAGATTTCTACACGAATGTAATTTATGTTGTCAAATTGGTTGCAGATTGACCGTGCAGTGATACTGATATGATACGTAGCTCAAAATGTGATATCGTATCCTAAAAATTAAATCAGGGCATATTATATGATATTTACTTTAGCCTATATTTTGTCCACAACTGGTAGGAAAATAACCCTGTTTTTCCTTGCGATCATTTGTGTCGTCAAATTGGTTGCGGATTGACCGATCAGTGATACGGATATTATACCGGGTATTATACGTAACTCAAAATATGATATCGTATCCTAAAAAGCAAATCAGGGCACATTATATGATAGTTTGTCTATTTAGTCCCTAATTGGTTTCCTTGTGATGTCACGGCAACGCGAACATTATTTGTCGTCAAATTGGTTGCTGATTGACCGATCAGTTACACCGATATCATACGTAGCTCAAAATGTGATATCGTATCCTGAAAAGCAAATCAGGGCACATTATATGATATTTAGCCTATTTTGTCCGGAATTGGTTGGAGAAAAAAAATCATTGCGATTTCAACGCGAACATTATTTATGTTGTCAAGTTGGTTGCGGATTGACCGATCAGTAACACCGATATCATACGTAATAACGTAACTCAAAATGTGATATCGTATCCTAAAAAGCAAATCAGGGCACAATATATGATAGTTTGTCTATTTTGCCGTAATTGGTAGAAAAAGAAAGACAACATCTTTGTGATGTCAACGGCAACGCGAACATTATTTGTCGTCAAATTGGTTACTGATTGACTGATCAGTGACACCGATATCATACATAGCTCAAAATGTGATTTCGTATCCTAAAGCAAATCAGGCACATTATATGATATTTAATAGTAATAATAATGGAAACTTATAAAACAAGTATTCGTCTATTTTGTCCGGAATTGGTTGGAATAAAACGCCACCATTTTCCTTGCGATTTCAATGTGAACGTTATTTATGTTGTCAAATTGGTTGCGGATTGACCGATTAATGACACCGATATCATATGTAGCTAAAAATGTGATATCGTATCCTAAAAAGCAAATCAGGCCACATCATATGATATTTTGCCTATTTTGTCCGCAATTGCTAGAAAAAAAACCCTGTTTTTCCTGGGGATTTCAACACGAACGTCATTTATGTCGTCAAATTGGTCGCGGATTGACCGATTAGTGACACAGATATCATACGCAGCTCAAAATGTGACATCATATCCTGAAAAGCAAATCAGGACACAATATATGATATTTAGCCTATTTTGTCCGGAATTGGTTGAAGAAAAACCACCATTTTTACTTGCGATTTCAATGTGAGCGTCATTTATGTCGTCAAATTGGTTGCGGATTGACCTATTAGTGACACTGATATCATACGTAGCTAAAAATGTGATATCATATCGTATCCTAAAATGCAAATCAGTGCACATTATAATTATGATATTTTGCCTATTTTGTCTGCAATTGCTAGGAAAAAATCCTTTTTTTCTTGCGATTTCAACCCGAACGTCATTTATGTCGTCAAATTGGTTGCGGATTGACCGATTAGTGACACAGATATCATACGTAGCTCAAAATGTGATATCATATCCTGAAAAGCAAATCAGGGCACATTATATGATATTTAGCCTATTATAAAGAGTTTCGGGATGCATGATATAGGAATTGCTCACATAAAACTCTAATATGTTTCGCATTTGTTTACAAGCATTTCCCTTTTAAAGGGTTTTTTATTTCCGTCACCTTATAACGACACAACCGCGGAGCATGATTGGGTTCAACGTTCGTTAACAAAGTGTTCAAAACGATTCAAATTGTCTTACATAAAGTACTTATTTCCCAGAAAAAACAATATGCACCTGTCAAGATGATGACCCACTCACACAGATTTACATGTCAATTGTAGTAGCATCGTATTTACGGACGCAGTTCAGTGTACCTAACACACAAACTAATACTTTTTGAACATCGCCATATATTCTAGGTACTGAGCATCGTAGCCACCCACAACCGGGTCAGTACTGCGGTACATACTCTTCGTGTACAATATGTAAGTGCATCTTTGCAAGAGCTAAACGACTGTGCTATGAAAATTATAGGTTAATAATCTGCCTTGACAGATGGGAACACATTGGTATGGATATTAGTTTTTATCTAAGAGGAGAGCTTACAATAGCGCAGCCTTTTCGTGGGAGTTTAATATCCATCAATATCTTTAAGGTGACAGCATTCTTGTTAAATGACGTATAATATAATGGGTTTTTAAGATGTTTGTTATTGCAAAAAATAATATAAATCATCCCACGAACAATTGTGTGTAATATGCAACCGGGTGTCATTGTTATTTCTTGTACAAGTACCAGTGTGATTAATTGGTGATTAATAGGACTTTATGTCATAATTGTAATCTGTAAACCGTTTACCGATTTCAAGGGAAAGGTAATTTAGGCGGAAGACCCTGGATAGAAATTGACATTCTTCGATTATGATAACTTATCTCTCTTTGGTGGACTTGATTCATTTTCACTAAACCATACTTTTAAATATGAAATTGTACAAACAATATCAACGATTACACCAAACACTATAAAATAGTTTAGTTATTTTTCTCCTATCATTTTGACTAATTTAACAGGTTCCACGCGACTATTGGTCTTACCATACAAAACAGATTGTTCACAAATCTTTCCTAACTTTCAAGATATATTTCAAGGATTACTGAACCAATACTAGGCATGATTGTACTTATTTCAATGCATTTTTCATGGTGATTCAAAACATGGTAATGAAATTCAATAATGTTGACATTTTTTAAACATTTTGTGAAATGTTGGAACTTTCGTCTGCAGACGCCTGCCGCGTAGTCAAAACGTGGTCTCATAGGATAGGACTAATTATGTGGAAAATGACTAACTAATTTGTGTAATTTACTGGTTTGCAAAGCAATCTGTAGAATAACTGAACAAAGGACGACGGACCTTTTGAAGCGCTAATTAGTTGAAAGACAGTGAGATTAAAATGTAACATTTCAGGTATGTCCATCAATAGTATAAAGGAAATAATCGGAAGAATTCATTGGTATGTCAGTGTTCAGGGAAGCAGACTCGAAGCATTTCTGCTGGTATACCTTCGTCTCAAGTCTACGTCTCAAACTTGTTGGTAGGTTTTTAAAGAAAACGTCCGTTTGAGTGACCCACTCAGTCTACAGTTAAGAAACATTGACTTCCATTTGACATCCTAACCACATGAAGCAATTAGAGATAATACAAGGCAAAAAACAGTATAATTATTCGGAGACCGATTCAATGATTGTGTCGAGTTAACGTAGTAAATGTAGTGATGTGCGTATTGATATACCACATGATACTATACATCCCAGCTGTCATAAACACTCGACCTAATAATTTAGTTTTCGCCAAGAAATCTCCAAATTAGTTAATTGATGCAGGTAGAACGATTTTATGGATATAGCTACCCAATAGCATATATATATAGTCCTCAAAACAAGTAACTGATCAGGTTATTCATATGCTCTCAAATCCAAAACTATAGCCCCTACCTAAAGATATTAAATTTTATACTGGGCGTATCAAAACAATCGCAAGGTAATGCAGGAAGAGGTAAAACAACATTGTGTGGTGAATAAGGATCTACCAAAGTACTTCAAACGGCGTGGAAAATCGAATATTCCATAAGGTTTACGATAACGGTTAAATCTTTGTGAGCATTTTCGATTTAAATACAGGACACAGGATAGATTGTCAAGTTTAACATGAGTACTAATAAATGATAGCCTAATGCAACTTATACAAGAAAAGGGTATTTTTCCTGTGTATGCATGGTCATGCAGGTATTGGAAAAGCCTGAATTCCGGGTTTCTAAAAGGCGCTACGCCAAAGCTTATTCCTATGGGTAAATTCCAATAACAACACTTGTGCAGCCCTTTTATAGGAATTCTTAATTTACTCTAAATACACACCCGTCCTGTAACAGTTACTGTCTATGCAGTGTTTTCACACAGTAAATAATCGCTGCTCCTTGTATTATTCATCTTTTCTATGTAGCTTGTCAACCATCTGGCATAAAATCCTGAGAAAGTGAAGCAAAATGAAGCAGCTATTTACCTGATTTGTTACTTATGGCTCAACAAATTGTCAGGCAATTACCCCGTTTTAAGGACACCTACAATTATAGAAAAAAGGGGTTCGAACACTGAACCTTGTTTGCACCTAGTTTAAAGTTTAGACAGAAAGAGGTCAAAGGTCATTACAAATAAGCTTGGTGACAATAAACTTATGGGTAACATGGGGTGTACACAGATTGACCTCTAATGACCCCTACATGACCTTTGACCCTTTCTGTCAACACTTTAAACTATTTATTGGTGTTTTGGGAATAACATAATCTGAGGCATTCTGAGAATCAATCAATGGCGGTCAATCTGGGGATCTCTACAATGGCGGTCTGTGGACAGGTAATAAATAGTGGAGAAATGTGTAACTTTGCACAGGGACTTAGTAAAGATGTCCCCCTTGCAAGGTAATTTAGGCGGAAGACCCTGGATAGAAATTGACATTCTTCGATTATGATAACTTATCTCTTTGGTGGACTCGATTAAATTTCACTAAACCATACTTTTAAATATGAATTTGTACAAACAATATCAAAAACTACACCAAACACTATAAAAATAGGCTAGTTATTTTTCTCCTGTCATTTTGACTAATTTAACAGGTTCCACGCGGCTATTGGTCTTACCATACAAAACAGATTGTTCACAAATCTTTCCTAACTTTCAAGATCTATTTCAAGTATTACTGAACCAATACTAGGCATGATTGTACTTATTTCAATGCATTTTTCATGGTGATTCAAAATATGGTGATGAAAACATTTTGTGAAATTTTGGAACTTTCGTCTGCAGACGCCTGCCGCGTAATCAAAACGAGGTCTTATAAGTTATAGGAGAGGACTAATTAGGTGGAAAATGACTAACTAATTTGTATAGTGTACTGGTTTGCAAAGCAAACTGTAGAATGACTGAAAAAGGACGGCGGACCTTTTGAAGCGCTAATTAGTTGAAAGACAGTGAGATTAAAATGTAACATTTCAGGTATATCCATCAAGGGTATATAGGAAATAATCGGAAGATTTCATTGGTATGTCAGTGTTCAGGGAAGCAGACTCGAAGCATTTCTGCTGGTATACCTTTTTTCTACGTCGCAAGTCTACGTCTCAAACTTGCTGGTAGGTTTTTAAATAATAAAACATCCGTCTGAGTTACCCAGTCGGTCTACAGTTAAGAAACATTGACTTTCATATGACATCCTAACAACATGAAGCAGTAGGAGATAATACAAGGCGACAACAGTATATGGTCACGCGTTATGAACTCGCCTCCCAATAGGGTGGTGCCGTTACATTTTTTAGCTTCATGCTGTCATTTTCCTCAAATATTTTTAAAGCCACAAAAGCTATCTCAACAAATTTGGTATCATTTTAAAGCCCTAATAACAAGCTATCTGCCTGCCAAATGGCATTGGTATAGCTAATAAAGAAAAGGAGATACAGCTGTTTGATGTTTGGGGACTAGGGGTGGTGCTGGAAGGGGTGCCCGCTGGAAGGGGTGCCGCCTGTACAAACTCAATGGGGATAATCCCATGCTTTGTTCTTTTTACAATAACTAGTCATCCCCTAATATTAAAAACACAATTTTGGTCCCATTTCAATGGATATTTAGTAGTCTTTAAGTATGTGGTTCAACAGACTTGTCAACTATTATTAACAACTAATTAATTATGGATAAGACAATGATCATCAGCTTTCTTCCTATTCGCTACACAGTAAACATGAATAAAAAAGGCAAAAATAGTATGATTATTTGGAAGTACGATTCAATGATTATGTCGAGTTTACGTAGTAAATGTAGTGATGGGCGTATTTATATAACACATGATACTAACTATACAACCCAGCTGTCATAACCGATCTCTTCCGTGAAACCGCATCCCATAGTTATAGTCACTCTAACACTAGACACATGCTGGCTTCTGATTCCCTCTAAATGTATAAAAGAATTATTGCATTATTTATAGATAAGTGATAATTTTATATGATAGTAGTATATGACAAGATCAACCAACCGACGTCATATATGCGTCCAGATGAAATACCCGCTGTGATGACCTCTGTATGTCACCCGTATAGCAGTATGACCGGGGAGAATCACTGTTGTTGAACTCTTCCATGTAATGTTAATTATTAAAATATCTTAAAGCAGATAATATGCATACTGTATGAGAAACGACCTGTAACTCACCGGTCGCAAGCTTTCACCTGAGTGATTCTTCAAAAAACCCGAAAAAACGTGAAATCTGAGGTTGGAGCATTCCCATTTGGAGTTCGCGTAATGTAGGCCTATACTTAATTGGTTAATTCCCTCTTTTTCCGACTCGCTAATAACCAAAAGATCTTATATTGTTTAAAAATGTCATTGGAAGACCCCATTTTTATTCATTAATAGCCACAGCCACACCTATAATGTTTTGGAATTTTGCATTTGTTTTAATCAAAGATTCGAATGTGCCAGCCGTATTCATTTCCATTTTGTACTTGGAAGCTGCCCTCTCCCTCATGTAAGCATCCTCTTTCATCATTCATTATCTGATATACAATAATACCAAGCACTATATGAAAAACTTACCTGAAATTGACAGGTTGCACTCTTACAACAAGTATGTTCTTCAAGGAAAGGCAAACATATCCTATAAGCAGAAATCCTATCATATCACTATCCCTGATCTCGATACACCCACACAAATCCCCACGCCCACCAGTTAAGGTGAATAATCTGACTACGTTGGGTATTATGGAAAATAAAAAAAGATTTTAAAGACACCACCACAATGCATTGCGTTTTTTGAAGAAGAAAAAAAATTCTGGTCTCCAATTTGTCTCGGTTCCCAAAGACATAATATGCACACAATCATGGCTTCATAGCGCGTTCCTAGTTGGAGCTCTTAGGTTTTAGTTTACATCAATGAATAAGTTAGTTATCAGTGTTCCTTTTTCTTATTTCTAAAACTTTTAAGTTAGCGCTCGACAAATACATCGTGTGGAAAAAGCTTTAGTTGGTTGGCATTCGCGCAATGTATTGTGGGAAGACCTTAAAATCTTCTTTGGTGGAAAGTGTTAGTTTCTTGTAACAACGAGAACCTTGAACAGATTAGCGGTTTTGTAGCGCAGATGGCGCTGGTAATATTAATTAAATTTGCAAATAACATCTTATCATCAATATTTCCATTTTCTATTGAATTGGGACGATTATGTCGGATTTAACTTAGGAAAGACATTGGAGGATAATTTGACAAGAAAGGGTTACGGAATAATTTGATTATTGTCCTTCCATGCTTGTAGACTGCGTAACAAAATTAAATCCCTAAGTGCTATAACAAAATAGCAGATATAACAAATTAGTTAGAACAAACAAAAACGTATGCGCTATTGTGCTTACGTAAATATCTGAATAATATTAAATTACGAAAACCATCCGAATATTTATTCCGTGAATCATATAGTTACAAGCTTAAAATATAAACAGGTCATACATTTTAGATCTCAAAATTATGTATGCATTGGGAAAACAAAGTGTAAAGAAAAAAATCTCAACTTGTCAGCTATAGTGGGTGTTTGAAGAACTCTGTGATATTTGCATTGTTCGATTCCATTCGATTTACACCCTCGGAATTTATTAGCTCTTATTAGATATTCTTCTTCTTTTTATTTATAAAAACTTATCCCCCACACTATACAGAAATTTGTTTACAGCTTCATAATTTTAAAAGTATGACGATACATGTTCACAAAATATAACATAACAATTAATATCTGTAAGGCGCTATTTCATCGACACAAAACTCAAATTAGCATAGAAAAGGTGATTCTTAAGATTGCTATGAAACTGAGAGATGTTGTCAGTTTCTCTTATAGTACGGGGAGATTGTTCCATGACTGCGGACCAGCTACATTTAACGATTTCTGACGGTTGGACTTCTTATTTTGTTTAAAGCGAACGTATTTCTCTCTTACAACAATTGATCTATTTGAAAGTTGCTAATGATATAATAAACATCGCATTGGTATTTTCTACGCCAAAAGGTATGGCTGACGATTTAAGTGGTAGATTCAAGTAATGGGCCATTATCGGTACGTGGCATCCTCCACCCTCTGTAGTTTTCCAAGAGAACGGAATAAAACTATTTTGAAAAATAAATGTCCAAATACAGTATAGATATGACAGGTATGCAAACAAGTGGTAACAAAAAATTCTATTATTTTAAGTTGAAATCGTGTGCACTAAGTAGCAAGGATCTGAGTTTACAGAAAGAAAACACCTGCTAGCTTATGTATTTACATAGCTCTAGAACAATGCAAACCGAATCTATCGATTCTCTGTCATTGATTACTTGCTAAAACAATTGAATCATTATTTCACATGTCACTTTTATTTATGGAATTCTAAAACAATTGAAACTCAAAATTGATTTTTACAAATCACTCGTATCTATAAATAGCTAAATTGATTAAAAATAGATTAGAGTTTATTTTACAAGCATTTGTATCTATAAATTGCTCAATTGATTAAAAATATATTTAAGATTTATTTTTTCAAATCAATCGTATCTATAAATTGATAAATGGATAAATGTATTAAAAATATATTTCAAATTTATTTTTTACAGACCAATCGTATTTATAAATTGCTAAATTTATCAAGAGCCTATTCAAGATTTATTTTAACAAATCACTCCTATTTATGGATGATTCAAGATTATTTTGAAGAAATCGCTGAAAATAACTACATCTATATCGAAATTGCGTGGAAACGTCCCCCAATCGCTCAAAATAGTTATATATCTCTATTGAAATTGCGTGGAAACATCCACCAACCATTGATTTATCAATTGATAATCACTCCTATTTAAGGATGATTCAAGATTATTTTGAAGAAATCGCTGGAAATAACTACATCTATATTGAAATTGCGTGGAAACGTCCCCCAATCGCTCAAAATAGTTATATATCTATATTGAAATTGCTTGGAAACATCCACCAACCATTGATTTATCAATTGATAATCACTCCTATTTAAGGATGATTCAAGATTATTTTGAAAAAATCGATGAAAATAATTACATCTATATTGAAATTGCATGGAAGCGTCCCCCAATCGCTCAAAATAGTTATATCTATATTGAAATTGCATGGAAACATCCACCAACCATTGATTTATCAGTTGATAATCACTCCTATTTAAGGATGATTCAAGATTATTTTGAAAAAATCGATGAAAATAATTACATCTATATTGAAATTGCGTGGAAGCGTCCCCCAATCGCTCAAAATAGTTATACCGTATCTATATTGAAATTGCATGGAAACATCCACCAACTATTGATTTAGCAATTGATAAATACGATTGGTTTGTAAACAAATTAATCTAAAAAAAAAATAGCCAATATCTATAAATACACTGGCGTAATCATGCAATATACCCGTTGCAGCCCCAACAAATGCCACCACCGCCCCAACGTTTCAACCCTCACCGCCCCTCCTATATACTGTGACCTAGCACCACATAATGAGAGTAAAGTAGCTTTACATTTTCAGAAAGTAGATGGCTTTAAAATGACACCAAAGTTGTTATAATAAGTCATTCCAAAGTTAAAATAAGGATAAATTGAAGTTAATCACCGCTGAATTATTGAATTGGAGAAAAAGTCCTTCAAAGTCAGTGAAGCTTATCGCCACTTAGATCTCCAAAATATTCTGTCAAAACTTCAGTGAGTCGGTTTGCGTCATCACCATGTGAATTGTAAGCTTAAAATGCTAGCTTCATTTATTTATCTCGACACAAGATAAGCATCGTTTCATCGCCATATTTTCACAAAAGCATGCCTTTACCACTCATTTAACCTAGAACTTCAATTATATGAAAAGAAATAGCAGCAAAATTGTTCCGTTAATCAATGAAAGACAAAGAAATTGTCATCCCCGAAAGTAAAATTCCTCAAAATAATAGTCTCATTACCTGTATACCTTCGGGACGCTCTGTGCTCGTGTCTCTCAATATACCGAACCGAGTATTAAAAAGGAGGTTACAGAACGGTACGTGTGTACAAAAGCCAATCACAGGTCTTAATTGAAAGATTGTTTATGCCAAAGACATCTTATTAAACAGCCTGTCATTGTTTCATTTGGAAATCAGCCCCAGCGACTTTACGCTCATTTTTTCGTGCCAGGTCACATTTGTCTATATAAATATATCCGGCTTTACTCGTATACTATGATAGTTCTAAGATATCATAAACTATACAAAAAAAGAACCCCTCAAGGTTTTGAACCCTCTTTCATGCACAGATTTATAGTGTTACGGTGCTTATAATAATCGCAATAAAAATATAGTTACGACAAAATAGCACCTCGCTCGCGGGTTTCACCATAACACCCAATTCTGAATAGTTCACTATCCGAATTCAGGGAACCGAAGCTCTGCAAGTAAATCAATTAACAAAGTACATTGACGTAACAGGCAGTGTCGCTAGAGGAAGTATGGACCTTAGAAGTAGCCCAATTCATTTGATGTCAAATGCCATGTATGATATATCATATAATTACTTTAAGTTTGTTATTTACAAATAAAAGTGAGTGATCAAAAATAAAATGACGACAAATAGCCCAAAGTGTTTCACAACCGGTGGAATCAATTGGTCAAGAAGTGCTAACGAAAGGCATACAAAACATGTTTTATATGTTGGTCTATTAAGGTATCCGTGGCGTAAAGATGTATATGTGTTAGATTAATGTGAGGCAGGTATCCATCGCGATATAAAGCGGTACAATAATGTCATCCTATATATCGAGTCAGATGAATTTCTATATAACGTTCCATTTCAAAGATAAACCCGCAATTCAGGCCCATAACCAGAATAATGGAGGGGCGAACTTTCACAAAAGGTACATCGGCGCACGTCGCTCTTCGCGAAGAGGAGGGGTATCTGAGTGGGTGTGCCCCTCTGAAAAGTTGGAACGATTTTGAAAATAAAGGCACAATTCAAGCCATTTGGTCCACTATTGTTGGCGCTAGTGCTCCAAATGTGGGTCATAGGCCAAATCGCACGGTAATACGAGGTGGACTTCTTTCTTTTTTTTTAAATTGGGGGGAGCGCCTCCGCCCGCCCCAGCCCCTGGTCAGGAACCTGACACAAATTGGGCTCTAAATCGAGGCTTGGCAAAACTTGGTGTATGGAGTGATGAAAATATAATTAATTACAAGAGACAAGGAAAATATTTAATCCAACGTTATCTATAAGGCGAGGTGATGAGAAAAGGTCAGTCGTTTCCAAGACGCTGCCAATTACCCATCATAATTACGATATAATTGTATAGCGACAATGGCGCCTGCGGCAATTTCCAGCTAAAATAAATTCCCCTTATTTGAAATAATAAATGAATTACACGGGTAATAATAAGGCAAAAAAATGTTGTGTTGCCCTCAAGTGCCAAATTTTTTAATTCGGGTCGATCCGTCGGAAATGGGTTTTTTTAGGGGGGGGGGGTTAAAAAAAATGTTTTTTGGGCTGAAAAATATATGGTTTATGTCAAGACAAAATTGGTATATGCCCATATGTCAATTTAACTTATGTTTCTAGTGTGACAATAGCCTGAGAAACATTTATTTAGGCTTACTTATTCATTTCAAGCAAACAATAGTAACATTTATACACTTTTAACCAAATTTAAATCTAAAAAGAAAAAATGGAAAGAAAAAAATGCGACCCTAGTTTTTACTATTTTAGGGTCGGTCGCTGAGGGCAACACAACTTCTTTTTTTTGGCCTAAGGTTAAACCCATGCTTAAATGATTTCCCATTATATTGACATCAATTGAAGGTTTAAAAATATTAAGTGAATTACGATTATTAAATGTCGAGATTCATGAATGTAAAGTAGGTGTTATAGTATACGGTCCAATTATTTCAGAATGATTATGAATGCCGACTTGTCATTTTCAAAGGTCATAGGTCAAAAAACTATTGATTGAGCTAAGTGTTCGAAACACTTACCTCAACAATATGATATACTTAAGGGAGTTTTTGTTTTTGTTTTAACTATGTTAAGGGAGTTGTTAACCAAAATGAATCTATCAAGCGCTGTAACTTTTAAATTTTGTAAAGGAAATGAGTCGGAGAATCCATTTTTGGTATCAAATTTCACTTTAAATGCTGATTTCTTAAAATTTTGGCCAAAAATCACTGTTTGGCTCAAAAATCTTTTGTTTTTACATAAAGGAAAGCAATTCTGGTATATAATTCCATATGCTAGCCGTGTTTGCTTCCCAGCTACATAATCATGATAATAACCTGTCTATATTGCAGACATGCATGAAACAACTCCAGATAATAACAGATGATAGTATGCGTCGAGCGCTATAACTCGTTTCTGCGGACTGCGGAAATTTAGAACGACATGATATTCAAGTGATGTTTAGTATAACACTTCTTGGATTGTGTGCAGCGTTAATTATTCTAATCAGGCAATTCAAAATATTTTGAAAAAGTTCCGAGAGAAAAATAACAATCATTGAAGTGACGTAGATCTGTCTTAAGGTGATGGGCTACCATAAAAAACTTTTTCTTTATTTTAGGTCCTACAAAGCTCATCTTTGGATATGTTGACACTCTTGAACTTTCAGGAGGATTGACAGAGAAAAAAAAATCAAAATGTATCTAATTTGCATAATAATGGCGGCCATCTTGGATTTTAACGCTTAATTTATCCCGGGGTACTCCTGAAAGAACGCAAACATTTAGCGTTGTTTTTTAAAACTAGAATTATGCTCACACACATAAATGTTAGGATAGCATAGCCCTTTTTTCAAATTTGTGCCCCAAATTCTCAAAATGGCATAAATGTTGACGAAAAATGTTAAAAAATCATTTTTTTAACCAAAAATGAGCATTTTTCAAAATAAAAACTGCTATAAAAATTCAAACAAGAACAAAATTGCAAAAAAGGCTATGCTATCACCTGTAGAATTATTTTTTCTATCTATATTCTGAATTACAGCTTTCTACATGCTTCCGTTCTTGAGAAAAGACCCCGGGATTGATCAATATGACCATTTTGCGAAAACGGCGTTTGAAGTCTAGAAACACTGTTTTTAATTATTATGCAAATTAGGTACAATATTTACATTTTTATTACCATACTCAAATTTGCAATTTGAATTATCACAATTTTTGGTGGTATCTTTATGTCAATAGCTTCTTTATTTTTTAAGTTATGATATTTTAAAAGAAAATACCTTAGATATCACTGGTTGAGAAACAAAGAAATACATAAGATATGTTATACCAATATTAGCGAGAATTGCCTAAGAGTTTCGACTTTGATTTGCCGTAACTTTGGAACCGCAGCTCTGATTTATGTGAAATAAAAAACAGAAGAAAGAAGAATTTTAGCTGCTTCTTATAGGCATACTTTTCAAAAAGCCCATTTCGAGTCACTACATGGTAGACCATTACCTTAAATGCTTATCAAGTAGCTAGTGACATTTAAGATGTTTGTTATTTCCCTGTGGTGGTTGCGTATGGTTTGTAAGTGAATGATTCAATCCCTTGTGATTTAACACTTGATATCAAGACCTTGTGCATACATCCAATTATATTATGTATTTATTCCCAGTAGTATCGTCATACGATTCTACGCGTTGACGTTATAGATATAAACTAGACCTATAATAGTGCTCAAAATATAATTTACCCGGTAATAAATACGCTCGTATCTCTACACAAAATTATGCATTCATTTGTCTTCTTCAATTTGAGATTTTGTTCATGAAGATATTAATATTGCTACACCCAAACAATGAGACAGAGTGCAATTTTCATTTTCGTGCTTGTGTTTTGTCACACACAGGATAATGTGTCAAGTTTAGGTGTATGGACCGCATTGATCTCTTGAAGCATCCATGATCCTCATCTCAATATCGACTGATGGTGATGAGATGTCGTTACCGTGTGGGTTAAACAACAAATGCAAGAAAGAAAATGTACTTTGTTTTCATTTTTGACACATCGGTTTATAAATATTCAGTCAATCGTCACGTGAAATATCTGAAATTGTGATTAATATTTTAGCCTGATGCTTGGACAAAATGACCGTATGGGATTGTCCATGAAACTCAGAGTAGCGATAATATTCCGGAAGGTCTATACCCCTGAATTTGTATAAGCTCTACCGATTACGGTATTGAGCACTTTGTTCAATGGCTAGTCTAACCAGAAACGGTTGTCAATAATTATATATGCAGCAATGAAAATACCCACATGACTTTCAACCCGGGGTAGAGCGACCCGGGGTAGACCGACCCTAAGTCGACCAACCCTAAGTCGACCAACCCTGGGTGGACTAGGGTTAGGGTTAGGGATAGGGTTAGGGTTAGGTTTAGGGTTAGAAACAGTCCCTGGGTGGACAGTCCCGGGGCTGGACAGTCCCGGGATCATTCAACAGTGGTTGGTTGAAAAATGTTGGTTAAACTTTTATTTTTTTCGCTAAACTTTAACCCAGACAACATTACAATATTGGCCCAATATTGATGTTTCTTTGGCCCAATATTGGCTTTCAATATTGGCGCCAACCCGTGGCCAGGACCAACTTTGTCAAAGGGCAAGCCCATGACAAGGGACAGGACAAGGCACAGGACAAGGCCCAAAATCCTAGCCAAAAGGCCGAGAAGCGATATCTTGCAATGTTTAGACCATGTCAGAATTTGTATATGAAATCAATGGTGTCATTTTCCGCCCCTGGTATATTGTGCGCATTATTGGACCAATATTGGTTGCCAACATGATGCCAATTGAAGAGCGCTAATGTAAAACCAATATTGGACCAGTCCAATATTGGTTGGCAACATGATGACAATTGAAGAGCGCCAATGTAAAACCAATATTGGTCCAATATTGGTTTGATAAATATGCACACAATATTTTCCCGCCGTTGAAATTCTTTAGCGGGAATCTTGTTATGACCTATGGTTGGTTAAAATTATGGATGCCTTAATCAACGTTGAATAAACTAAAAATGAATTATATTTTACTCTTTAACCAACGCAGTATAAAAGTAATTTTTAACCAACGCTTAATTTTTAACCAATGTAGTATACCTTTTAACCAACATTCTTTTAATATACATGGTTTTTTAATACCTGCTCTGAGAGTGTGTGCTTCTAAAATTAGAACCATTGGAGTAATGCAACTCAAACTTTGGAATGTGATCATTTTAAGGATGACCCTTCATGTAAAATTGAAAACATTAAGTTGAAAATCGGGCCAGCACTCAGAACAACTACCTTTAATTAAAGAGAGATGATTCGCTAAAATGCAGTAGTAATTTGGATTTTCAAGCTGCATCATTAATTATCAGCCAATATTGCCAGATTTGCTCAAGTTTGATAATGAAATAGCCAAGACATATCTTTAGCCTGACATTAACTTCTCTGAATGATGAGTTCGATTTCAGTTACTTAAGTAAAATTAGTTAGTAAAGCGTCTTGTATCAGGCTATGTAGGATGAACGATGTAAATTGTGCTTTCAGGTCGTCTACTTACATCCGTAATATATCAGCGTATTTATGGTCGGTATCTTACTATAATTCGTCTTATGGTGTATGTATGTATGTATGTATGTGTGTATCCATAAAGGCTCCCTCATTTTACGTCTAAACGCCGCCAACCTTACACAGATAAAAGATGATTATAATGTGAGTGTTATAAGCTATAAATGGCTGAAAACCGTAAAGAATTGACCGAGATATGAGCAAAATTATGTCCAATTTAGGCCTTTTCAGCCCGGCTTTTGAGACTAATTTCTACGGGCCATGTTTGTTTTTCTCTGCGTACACTGTAACCATGCAGTCGGTGCGCGTTACACATAGCGCGTAGCAGTGCGCCATGCAAAATAAACGCGCACACGCACTACACCCACGCACCCTACACACGCGGGCGGGCAAATATTGGAGAAATACGCTGCGCCACGGGAGTTGGTTTCGGTTTAGGCCTTGGGGTTGCATAAGCCACGGGGCGGGGGCGGGCGGTTAGGGGTTGTGTGTAATGATCCCTTTAGGGCCTAGGTTATGTTATGGTTATGTAGTTTGGGATGGGGTTAATAAAGAAATGTATTATTAAATTGCGTAACGATGGTGTCAGATGTGGGATTTGATACTGTATGTGACACGCGGGCGGACAAATATTGGAGAAGTACGCCGCGCTACGGGAGATAGTTAAGGTTAGGCCTTGGCGTTGAGATAAATTGCGGGCGGGGAACTTTGGGCTTTGGGCTTGAGGTATGCCACGGGGAGGGGCGGGCGGGGCGGTGACGAATGGGGATTGTGTGTAATGATGTAATGTGGTTTGGGAGACAGGGGGTTAATGAAAAAATGTGATGCTAAATTGCGTAACGGATATGCCACTGGACGGGGGCGGGCCGGGAGGGGACAGGGAGGGGGAGGGATGGGTGGGGTACGGGAGATGGTTAAGGTTTAGGCCTTGGTGTTGAAATATGCCACGGGGCGTGTGCGGGCGGGGGGTAATTTTCAAAAAAAAATTAAATTAAAATTTAAAAACTTTTGAATTAGGCTACAAAACCTTTTGATTTAAAACAAAAATGTTTTAAATATTGTTCTATTCCTATGTGTTTCGTTATAAATTTTCAACACTTTATTTTTGTAGGTGTCTATCTGGTAGGCCCTACTCCCTAGCGGGAGAGCCCGTCCGCAGGACGGGCGTGCCGCTAGTCTTACTATAATTTGTCTTATGTTGAGAGTATGTATGTATGTATCCATAAAAGGCTCTCTCAGTTTGCAACTAAACGCCGTGAACTTTGCACTGATAAAAGATGATTATAATGTGAGTGTTATAAGCTATAAATGGCTGAAAACCGTACAGAATTGACCGAGATATGAGTAAAAAACCATGAAAATCCATGGATACGGCCGTGTTTGTTTTGTTTATCTTCATGCGTACTGCAACCATGCATTCGGCGCCTAACACATAACGCGTCGTAGTGCGCCGTGCAAAATAAACGCTCACACGCACTACACCCACGCACCCTACACACGCGGGCGGGTAAATATTGGAGAAATACGCGGCTCCACGGGAATTGGTTACGGTTTTAGGCCTTGGGGTTGAGGTTGAGATAAGCCACGGGGCGGGGCGGAGACGGGGACGGGGTGGGAACGGCGGCGGGTCGAAGACGGGGGACAGGGAGGGGCGGGGACGGCTGGGGGCGGCGGGTGGAGGGGGTCTAATGAAGAAATGTGGTTTGGGAGGCACGGCCTTGGGGGTTGAGATATGCCACGGGCGGGGGGGGGGGGGGGCGGGGGCAGTGACGAATGGGGGTTGTGTGTAATGATGTAATGTGGTTTGAGAGGCAGGGGTATATGAAGAAATGTGATGCTAAATTGCGTAACGGATATGCCACGGAGCGGGGTTGAGGCGGGGGCAGGGTGGGGAGTGACTGGTGGGTACGGGATATGGTTAAGGTTTAGGCCTTGGAGTTTAAAAATGGCACGGGCGTGGGCGGGCGGGAGGTGGGGGGGGTCTTTTTAATTTTTTTAATTGAAATTTGAAAACTTTTAAATTATACAAAACCTTTTGATTTAAAACAAAAATGTTTTAAATATTGTTCTATTCCTATGTGTTTGGTTATAAATTTTCCAACACATATGTGTTGTTTCATTTTGTAGGTGTTCTATCTGGTAGGCCTACTCCCTAGCGGGAGAGCCCGTCCGAAGGACGGGCGTCCCGCTAGTAGCTGTAATTTGTGATGTGATAGCCGAGACATAGCGCTAGCAATTATTTATTTGAAGAGCGATATGTGGTTTCCCTTAAGGGTGCAAAACTCGACAAACGGTGTTGCGCTTTCTTTGATACAACCTGTAAAGTTGTAAGGGAATCTCTTTGATTTGAGATAATTACACACAAAGATTGAATTAATATTAACTAAGTTATGTGCCCAAACCCGAAACAAAGTTCGTTTTTCATTTTAACATTTGTTCCTTCTTTACACGCAGCCTCGGATTAGCAACAGGTAGATGATTGATTAACTGGTGCGTCGAATCATGGGTCAATATAGTAGGATGAAGATGTTTCAGTTGATCAATACAGTCCATTCACATCCTGCCGCACGGTCCTGCGTGTTGTAAACCCAAGTGTGAAAATTTAAACAGCACTTTGTCTTATCCTTTTCAATGTAGCGTTCTTAATTATTAACCGATCTTTGTGATCAATATCTCAAATCCAAGAACGGAAATTTCTTTACAACTTTACAATTTAATATTTGTACGTATTTATTTTTGTCCCAAACGTGCAACGTGTTGCAAGTGGTTTTTTCCAAACGTGTAACGTGTGCCAAGGATCTCGATTGTAGATTTCTTTGCAGAAGTTGATTGCGCCCACACACGGGCATATCACAAAGGTCATTGTGCGGTGAAGAGGTTTTAAAATTCAAGTGTGAACTTTCATTACTCAAATTGATGATATTGTATATGATTTCATTTTATATTATTGCAATGTACATACTTATCAAATGAATGACGTGGACAAAAACGACCAGTAGTGGATTTTCAAAACGTTTAAATCAGAAAATATGTTTGATATGTTTTACAGAGTACTACGGTACTTATTCTATGACAGTTCAAAGTAATTGATTATCATTTCATATTCATAGGGTGAAGTTTCATTCCAAAGTCAGTCAACACTTTCAACGCGGCTGTTAGTTTTACCATTACAATACAGATTTTTCAGAAACCTTTCCCAACTTTCAAACTCTTATTGTAAGAATGACTGAACCAATACCAGGTATGTTTGTATTTATTTCATTTTTGAAACATTTTGTGTAATTTTGGAACTGTCGTCTGCAGACGACTGCCGCGGGGAATCGTTAAGTAATCGGTGACCTACTTGTGCTCTTTATTTGTCATCGTCTGCGATTCAACCCAGTGTTGTTAGCTAGACAAAGTAGAATTCGCCCACCTAGTTTAGCGCACATCTTAACCCCTCACTGCCCCATCCTCCATCCCCAATCCCTCCTCTCCCGCGCATATACAGGGTGTACAAAGTGTGCACGGATTGAAACAGCCATTTGACCTTGATGTATGCATTGAACCATAGAATTGTTAGTGTTTGTATAAAGCGTATATAATCTAGTTTCTCTTTCAACAACAAAAATCGAATGAAAAATAAGCAAACTGTGCACAAGTTTTGTAAGCTGACCGCGTTACAGTAAGATTGGTTTTGCTAAAAAGGTCATAGCCTAATCATCACACCAGTTGTCAAATTGTTTCTTCAACTCTGAAATAAGCAATTAATCTTCTGATATTAAGGTTTCAAATAAAAAAGAAAACCAGCACCACCAGTCAACCTTCAACAAGTGGAAGCACGTGTCAGAGCCGAAGTGTTGGACAGGGCATCACATACCGTACATGTCTTCAGCAAAATGGTGGCCATGGCGAAGGAAGGCTTCGTTAAAAATGTAATATCAACAAACAGAAATATGCCTAAATGAGTTCTATTTAAATTGCATAGAAGCTAACATTTTATTTTATGTCTTACAAAAAACCCTTTATAGCAGAAGAAACACTGATCTCAGACCGTATAATTTGTGAACCTGGCAAATTTGTATTTTATTTGTGCAATAGTTTTAGTGTGTAAAGTATTGTCATCTGAACTATTGATATCTACAGTGTTCTAACTACCTTTGGATCATTTAATATGCCAGGAACCTTTTACAGATTCCAGGCACAACAATGCCTGCTTGTAAACTCACTCTATTTCATCATCATTGATCATGCTACAGTAATAATCATGTATTGACTGTGTAAATCCCATTCAATGCCATTGGAATGGCGTCGCACTCGCATGGCAAAAACGTGGTCAGCATTACAAAACTTATCACAGTTTGCAGGCCCGTAAGAAGGGGGGGGGGGGCGATCCCCCCCCCCCTTTGAAAATCTTCCCCGGAAAATTTGTACACAGATGAAAAAATTTCGCGCGCTACGCGAGCATTTGTCTTCCCAAAATGCAATATTCTTTGCTACAAGCTTGTTTAGAGCCAAAATGTACCTCGATCGTGCAAAAAATAGGTGCAAATTCGAAAATTTTCGCGCGCGTTGACTCACATTTTTGTTGTTGTTGAAAACGCCCCCCCTTTGAAAAAAGTGTCTTACGGGCCTGGTTTGCTTATTTTTCAGTCGGAATACTTTCATTTTTAGGTTGATAAACTATAGTGTAGGATGTTATGTAATTTTGCATTTTTTTTTGCTAAGGATGGTTTTTTTGGTTTTATTAGCTAAAGTAGACCCTCAGGTATCAGAAATCCATTGGTAGCATTTTTTTCCATCTGCCGATTGGCCGCCATCTTGGATTTTAAAATGGCCGCCATTTCCAATATAATTTACCCTATAACTTTTGTTCTGAGCAACATATGAAGTCAAACATGGTGGCAAACCACATGTTTTTGATATGAGTGCTCTAGCTATAATGTTCCTATGTCTAACATACATGCATGGCCACCATCTTGGATTTCAATATGGCCGCCATTTACAAAAACAATATTTTGCCATATAACTTTTGTTCTAAGCAACATATAAAGTTGATTTTGGTGGCAAAATCCATGTTTTCAAGAGTTGTTTACAAGACAAGAGAGTGTATAATAGCTGATCTGTTGTTATATATTAATTGGCTGATAGTAGTAATTATTAGGGTAATTATTAGGATGGTTTAAAACTGGCTGTAAGTAGCGCAACTCCAATCTTCTGCTCTACCACAAATTCTTCCTTTCCTCTATCTCCCATCTTGCTCCTTACTCTGCATGCCTCTCCTATGCACCTTTTTCCATGCTTTGCTTTACTATAGGTTGTAGATACAGGAGGCAATTCCATCAGCCCTGCTGTCCCTAATCGCTTCTCTTGCAGTTACCCATCTCCACGTCCTCGAAGACTAAGATGCATTGCAATGTAGTGCATGTTAGTCGCGTGCCACCTGGATGGCCAAACCTTGCGGTTAGTGCTAACTGACGGAACTCTGGGGGCAATGGTTGGTAGTTCTAGGACTATTGGAGTAGTCTGGAGGACTATCATTGCTTTTTAGGTTTCACTTTAAATCACTGAGACCCAGGTAGAATATACTCATTAGCCTTGGATTGCAAGTATACTATAGAAGAAGGACAACTTTGATCACAAATCATGCTGCAGGAGTTGCGACCGCAGTGATTACAGCAATTGAAAAACCATGATGGCAAACCAAATCAACACTAGGGTTAAATTCCCTAAAATAACGTCTCCTGGAGCAAACTCAGATTTTTCTAAATCAACTGATGACGGCATGCCCCCAAACCCGAAAGGGAGGAGTAAGCTTGACGGCAGAGCGCGTAATAGGAGACCACTTGCAACATGCAAGACCAATATTACTATATCTAACATGAATGTGAGAACTATCAAAGAGAGTCGATGCAGGGAGGAGCTTGTAACCAATCTAATTAAATGTAAAATTGACATGATCGGGATACAGGAACACCGCATTGTCCATGATGACCCAGTGAAGTATGAGAGCATTGTGGGTGGAACTATGATCACTACCTCAGCAACAAGAAATAAAGCAGGTGCAACTGTAGGTGGAGTCGGGATACTACTCAATAACAGAGCACTCAGATCATTAGCAAGTATCAAGCCACATTCTGATCGTACACTCATAGTCAACTTCCATGGTAACCCAGCAACAACTGTAGTGGTGACCTACTGCCCTACAAATGTGGCGGATGAAGAAATCGTAGGAGATCATTACAACAGTCTAAAGGGGGCAATAGACTCCATTCCAGCACACAACATCTTGCTTGTTGTTGGCGACTTCAATGCTAGGCTTGGCAAGGATGACGCCAAATTCACTTACCATTATGACACAAATAGAAATGGAGAGTACCTAGCAGACTTGGCTAAAGAGAAAGATCTTATAATCGCAAAATACTTGCTTCCGCAAGAAAAAAAGCAAGTTGTGGACAAATGTCAGCCCAAGCGGCAACAAACTACAGCTGGACTACATCCTTGTCAGGCGGAAATGGCAAAACAGTATTCTAAATTCTGAAGCATATAACACCTTTGCTAGTGTGGGATCTGACCATAGAATCGTCTCTGCTCGTATCCGATTAAGCCTTAGAAAGAGTAAAATCATCAAACGGAAAAAGCAATACGACTGGAAGCTACTTATTTACAACTGATAATGATCTACAAGCCAAATACAGGGTGAGTCAAAATAGTCCGGTCCCGATTTTACCGATTTTTTAAACCAGTTAAAATTCAAAAATGAATATATTTAATGACTTGCCTAGCAAGGTGGCATTACTAGCTATAACCTAAATTTTATTTCATTCAAATTGGTTATTCGAAACGGGAGATATGATAATTGTTCTAAATTCTGTGAAATAAAATCTGTTCCAACTTATCTAAGGGATCCCTATGGATGTTAACGTTTAACGCGCGCGTTTTGAATAAGTCAATCAAAGGCGTGTTGGTATTCACAGCAATTACAATAGGAAAAGAGATTCTATTGTCTTTCCGGTTATGTTTTCGTGCAATTATAGATAGCCTATAACAAACATTATTGAGTTTGTACAAAATGTTGACCAAAGTATTTTGAAACTTGTTATTTTAATCGAACTGATATGAGAGAAGTCTGAGTGAAAACAGATCTTATATCTTTAAACAGTTTGTGCTTTGGCAACTTACCAGGCAAAGTGCATAGTCCATTTTTATGAATATATTTGTGCAATACTGAGTTATATTATAATATATTTAAATACTTTGCATGCAATATTGTTTAATTTATCAGAGATTCAACAAAAAAAACCATGATATTTTGGTATAAATTGCAACAGTTATACAGTGTGTTGTGTTGTATGAATAACTAATATTACAGTAATATTAACATCCCCCACCAAACTTGGAACACTTTGGATTACGCGTCTTTTCGTAAATATGTTGTAAATCTGGCGTGGAATATGATATTGTCGTGAAAACATCAGCAGGTATGAAGAAGTATGTCTACTTTCATAAACAATTGAAACAATTACCAATTTTGTACAAGAAGTATTTTTCTTGATTTTTTGAAAACGGGACCGGACTATTTTGACTCACCCTGTATAGCATAGAGGTGCATAATAGGTTTCAACCCCTCCAGGATGAAGTAGAAACTGCATCTGAGAAATATTCCAGATTTATTAAAAGCCACTCAAGATGCTGCAGATGAAGTGATTCCTGTGAGGAAAAAAGAGAAAATAGCCTACTTCTCAAATGACGCCCAGGTATCAAGGGTGAGATCACAAATTGAAGAAGCGTACCGTATGCAAAATATCAACTAGACACTAATGACGAGGAAAATTGGAGAAATTATAAGGAGGCTATAAGAAGAGCCATGGGGAGGCTTATGATAATGTGAAAGAGGAAGACCTTACCAATAAGCTTAGAGAGGTAGAAAATGCCCACATAAATTGCAAGCATGGTAAGAGTTGGAAACTGATCAACAAAATATCAGGAAGATTGAAGAAAAGGACAAATCAAAGGATCCACGCAAAAGGAGAGACTAGATAATTGGTATACTCATTTCAAAAATCTACTTGGGAGCCCACCGCACATAAGTAATGAAGATGAGGAAATTGCCCCCAGTACTATCAAATCTCAGCATAAAAGAAGGACCCTTTGACTTGGAGGAATATGTGAGGGCTAAGAAGGCACTTGTAGAGGGGAAAAGCAGTGGGGAAGTTGGTATCACACCTGAAATGCTCAAAAGATGTGATTTGGATAATATAATACTGGACTTCTGCAACGATGCCTTGATGAACGGGAAAAAGCCAGACCAATGGTCTATTCTCAACATAATACCAATACCAAAATCAGGTGATCTCAGTTTGGGAGGCAACTACCGTGGAATAAGTCTGAGCTAAATTGTTGCCGAGCTATACAACAAGATGATACTCAACAGAATCAGGCCGGAGCTTGACATCCACTTGAGAGCTAATCAAAATGGCTTTCGAGTTGGGCGTACCACGGTTGGCCACATTCTTGCCCTCTGAAGAATTATTGAGGGAATTAGATCAAACAACCTGCCAGCCATCATAACCTTTATAGACTTCAAGAAGGCGTTTGACACAATACATAGGGGACGAATGCTGCAAATTCTGAAGGCCTATGGTATACCTGAGCAGCTTACAAATGCGATTGCAGAAATATACAAGGACACCAAGGCGAAGGTTATATCACCTGATGGGGAAACTGAGGAATTTGAAATACTGGCTGGAGTACTACAAGGTGACACCTTGGCTCCATATCTCTTTGTCATTGTTCTCGACTACGCCCTAAGAGAGGCCATAGATGGCAAAGAAGAGGAGCTAGGATTCCGCTTAACTTTGCTGACGACATTGCACTGTTGTCTGAAGAAGTGTCTCAAGCGCAATCACTACTTAACAGAGTGGAGACTTCGGTGGGTAAAGTTGGGCTCAAAATGAACGCTGCAAAGACAAAGTACATGTCCTTCAACCAGAAGCAAGTACCTATAATCACCACAAACGAAGGTATGCCCCTTGATAAAGTGGAGGACTTCAAGTACCTTGGAGCCTGGATGAACAGTACTGAAAAGGACATCAAAACACGCAAAGCAGCTGCATGGAGAGCTTGTGGCAAACTCAGTCAGTTATACAAGGCCAAATCACTATCCAGAAAGCTCAAAGAAAGACTGTTCATAGCTACTGTAGAATCAGTCCTCCTCTATGGATGTGAGTCATGGACAGTCACCACAAAGCTTAGTAAACAGCTGGACGGATGTTACACTTAGAACTGTGTTCAACATCAACTGGAGACAGCATGTGACAAATAAGGACCTGTACGCGGATATGCCCAAAGTCTCGGACAAGATCAGGGAGCGTAGATCAAGATTTGCAGGACATTGCTTCAGAGGATCCAATGAGCTGGTCTCCAAAATCATACATTGGGTACCAAAGCATGGAGTTAGAAAGCGTGGTAGACCAGCCCTAAGCTACATTGACTTACTAAAGCATGACACAGGATTGCAGGTAGAAGAAATCAAGACAGCTATGTTGGATAGGAAGATTTGGAGAGGCATCGTGGTTCGGGAATATCACCCGCCATAAGTCAAAGTAAGTAAGTCAAGTAATTATGCACATAGGCTAATTTTATAGGCCAAATAGGCCTCTAATATTATTAACCATTTTTCTTTCCTTTCCTAGTTTTTGTTTTGTTTTGTTTGTTTGTTTGGTTTTGCCTTTGATACATGCAATTGAACAAAACAGCAATTACCCCCTATTATAATACACTAGAGGGGGTAGCTGCTGTGGATACAAAAAAAGCATACATTTGATTGCTCCTGGTATGTCTTCTTGTAATAAGTCCAATGCAATGTGATCAACCCAATGTATCACCAGTGGGGTACTACCGGACAATAACTACTAAGTATATGTTACTGCTAACAATTGAAATGTGTATTGAATTTACAGCTTAATTTATATATAGCAACCATTCATGTCAAATAAATGGATAACATATAGAACTGTACACTTAATTGTTAGTAAGTAACTCTTGAAAACAGGAGCTTTGCCACAAAAATTAACTTCATATGTTGCTCAGAACAAAAGTTATAGGGTAAAATCTTTTTTTTTGTAAATGACGGCCATTTTGAAACCCAAGATGGCGGCCATGCATGTATGCAAGACATCAGAACATAGATACAGTATTTTTGAACTCTCATGTATTGAAAACATGATTTGCCACCAATTTTGACTTCATAGGTTGCTCAGAACAAAAGTTATATGACAAATTCCATTGGAAATGGCGGCCATTTTGAAATCCAAGATGGCGGCCATTTCGTGGATGGAAAAAAATGCTACCAATGGATTTCTGATAGCTGAGGGTATACTCTATCCAACGACACCAAAAAAAGCATCCTTAGCAAAAAAAAATGCACTAGTTTGAAATCCTACATAATAGCCTACACTACTAGATTAACTACACTTTAAGCATTAAGGTCAAATTGCCGTTTCAATCCGCGCACAAATGATTCACCCTGTATAGATCTATACGCCTCGGGTTTGCAGCTTTCCTCACGTCAAAGCTAATCTGTTTTAACAATTAGGCCTATATAAAATAAAACGTGCGTAAGTAGAATATGTATAGCGTAGTAGCGAGCTTCCGAGCTACGATGTCATTACGCATTTGAACTAGTCTATCCAAATGTTGGTTACGGTTAATTGTTTCGCGTCCCGGCCGCGATTTTTTTCCAGTAGTTACATATATATTTAGGAAATTGCGAGGTCCCATAGTAAAATGTTTTGATTCATCACAGTTTAGTAGTTGTTCCATGGTCACATTTACCGATAAAACAACTGATAACAGTCATTATCCTGAGTCATTATCCTAATTCAAAACCGTCAATTGAAATCGTCATTTAACTTCATTTTAATGAAGTTAAAATCATTAAAAAGGTACACTTTACGTCCGTACGGACCGACCGTGTAAACAATTTAATAACAAATCGATGGATCTGATCGAAAATCGTGCAAGCGAACCACTCACACGTTGCGTAACTACTGCGTTGTGCAAATACGCCATGCGTTCGTGGCAATACGCGAATTGTTTTAGTGATCGAACTTGATCCGCAGTATACGCGGTTTACTAATGTTTACGCGGAGGTACGTCGTTCTCCATTTCTCCATTCATTACTTCATGAATAATCGCGATAGCTGCGTATCAAGTGCGCTCCAATAATATGAATCGTTAGTTGAGAACGCGCACGCCGAGCGCAGGTTACTAATAATTGCCCGAAAGTACTGCGCCAAAGTGTTCTATTGTTTTGCTCATTGACCGACCAATCAAATAAAAGCCTCACACTCCTAAACTGAATATTCAATGAGTTATGAGAAAACACGATTAAAGCTTATTTCTGATTGGTTGAATGAGGGGATGACCCGACTCGGACTGTTCCAATAACTAAGAAGGACAGGGGTGGACAAAATAAACAGAAAACTTATTAATTATTAGCGAGATTATATCGGTACAAATCAACGATTTGGATAAATATGCATATTTTTCAGTAATGAATGAGAATAATGACTGCTTTAACAACTGTTTTCGCGAATTTGTTGTGAAATACTCGGTTGCTGTTATGGTCATTCGGAATTGTCCCTCAGGGGCTGCGCCCCTTCGGGACAATTCCTCAGACCATAACATCAACCTCTTATTTCACAACAAATTCGAAAAAACAGTTGTTACGCAGTAATTATTCTCTAATTAGTGACCTCGCTTATTTGTGCGCGCGTACGACCAGTAGGACGGCATTTGATTGGGTCGCACGTATCGCGTACATATTCATAAGGCTTTGAATAGCCAATAGTATATCAGGGTATAATAAACAGTGTATGAGTGAAATCCTTACTACCTGACCACGGGAACATGTAACCTTTAATACCCTCATACAATTTCGTGTTGTAATACAAGATCATTGACATTTTCGGCCAATCGAGTTATTAGTTATTTATGGAAATATAGGCAAATCAACACATTTTCAACCATTGTACCACTCTTGAAATTAGAATTCATTATTCTTTCATCAAATTTATAAGCTTGTTAAAAAGCAATAATTTACCCTAATGTATTTCTAACGCTTCGATTTCGATACCAATTGGTTCTCGATAGCTCAATTGGCAGAACGTCTGACTGGAGTTCAGGAAGTCCCTGGTTCAAATTTCTCGACCAACAACGAGGGAAATATCAAATATTATCAGCAATTGAACACAAAAATGTTTCTCCTGCAAAATCACTAAAATTTCATTCACGACGTTGACTCATATAGGGCCTATAAATGGACACTACTTAGGGGTCGTTTCCATATACTCTATCTGTGTATGAATACAATGGAATTTAATAAATGTAATAGCATTGCTTGGAATATTCGAAACAATACACAGATTAATTTTTGAGATTTCAATGTTTTAATATGTGCTATGGTATAGGCTATATAATACATATAAAAACTAAACATAAAATATCGACTACGGGAGCTCACAAATATGCTGGATCTTGGAAACAATATTTATATCACAGATCTTATGTGAGTGAGTGTGGAATATGCAAAACAATACACTAAACATTGACAACATTATAGCCGTATTCCAAAGTTAGAGTTGCATAAATCCAATGGTTCTTATTTTAGAGCACAAGGTGACAAAATAAAATTTGCTCATTGAGTGGTACAAAAACTGGCCAGGTGGTTAATCTCCTTTGGCAGTAATTCACTGACTTTTGGTCTATGACGTCAAAATGGAAGATAATTTTGCGTCAAACATTTTACAGAAATAATGAGAAAAATGTGGGGTTTCTTCTGATATCAAAATAATTATATTAATGGGCAAAAACACTAAAGTGATCGGAACATCCACCAATTTAAATTCAGAACAAATATATATATTTTAGATATTATTGTTTTAATTGAAGGTATGATGTATTAAATATTAAATACATTGAACGTATTAACAAAATGGGATTTGCAATTAATCCTAAGGAATTCGAAACAATACATAGAACTATATATCCCATTGTTTGAATATATAATATATGCGCGAAATTCAATACATATTTAAGATGATTTACAATGGAATTTGACAAAAATGCTTGGAATTCGAATTCCATATTTTATAATTAATAACCATCTATAAACAATAGGGCTGCTAACATATGGCGAAATAACAATAAATTATCGATTCTTAGAAACTAGAAATATTAAATACAGCGGTACATGAAAGATACTGTATAGTAATAATCAAATATAATTGTGTTAGGTGCATGGACTACACTTTGTCTTTTATTGTTTTAATACACGGGTTACCAGTGCACCTCTGGCCCTGTTACTTCATCACACAAATTAATGAAACTTCGAATCTCATTTTGCTCGGTTATTACATAAGGCTCTTCTAAAGAAGAAAAAAGTTAATGTAATCTCACAATTTTTTTCTACGAAAAATTGCTAACGATATAACGCATAAAACAGATAAGAAATCAAGGAATAAATTGGATCATGAAATACACGCCACGAAAGGACCTTAAGTTGGGGTTCATTTTTTCTGGAACACCATGTATAAGGTATCACGCCAAGCTGTGCGAAAAAGAACCTTTTCTATTTCATTTTTCCCATAAAATCTATGTGGTAGGAACGACTCAATAAACAACTAAAATTGTGTGCTACAACAAATAAACTTGGTTTTAATCCCGGGGTTTTAATTTCACCTACACCATTGTGTTATCTTTGCCTCGTCCTATGTAGTTTAATTACGACAGATGTAGCTCTCGGCCGATGTTCAACCAAAACCTTGATTACGTATAAAGAAATATAAGAATTATGAGTGACGTTGTGACGATACCCTCAGAATCAGGCATCACGTATGTTGTAAATGTTTACAGGTAACGCTGAACAATAATTACTTTTTAAGGGGGGACTTAAGGATGTTTTTGATTTGATTTTTTGAATTTTGTGAGTGCTGTAATTATTGAACTATTAATCAAAGTTATATAAAAGTATACATTTTTGGAAAGGAAATGGATCAGAGAATCCAAATTTGGCGTCAATTTTGACCAAAAAAGTAGATTTTTTTGAGAAAATCACAAAATTCACTTTTTTGACCCAAATCTTTTTGAACAAAGCTAACAAAAAATATTTTTGAGTAAAAAAACAACAAATCACTTTATAATGATGTTAAGACACTAATGAAGGGACGATTTTTTTTTTTAAAAACCTAATCTAATATTTTTTTAAATTTTGACCAAAAAGTGCCAAAAAACGTGAAAAAATTGATTTTTTAAAATTTTTTTTACACTTTTTTGTCAAAATTTCAAAAAATATTGGATTAGATTTAAAAAAAAAAAAATTGTCCCTTCAGTAGTGTCTTAACATCATCATCAAGTGATTTGGGCATTTTTAACTCAAAATTATGTTTGTTAGCTTTGTTCAAAAAAATTGGGTCAAAAAAGTGATTTTTTTTGTGATTTTCTAAAAAAATCAACATTTTTGGTCAAAATTGGTGCCAAATTTGGATTCTCTGATCCATTTCCTTTCCAAAAAGGTATACTTTTATATACATTTGAGTCATGGTTCAATAATTACAGCACTAACAAAATTCAACAAAAAACTTCCTAGTCCCCCCTTAACATTATACGGATATACTGATGAACGTTATAGACTTCAGGGAAGGATCTGCAGATTGGGCTATTCCATTTGAAATGCATACACCCCCTATGGAAGGCAATACCTTATGTCTCCATATTTGAAATCTGCACTTCCAGGGGGTGTATGGAATTCAAATGGAACATCCCAATATATTTCAGCGAAGTGTTGATTGGGATTTGAGCTCTATTATATAATATCTAATTATTTGAATTGGAATGTGTTGCTTGAGTCAGGGTTCAATTTCTATCCCAAAACAATCGAAGCGATATCATTTCGACAGAAATCAGTAAAAAACACACATTTTCCTTCAGCGTATGAAGCAAACAATTCAGGGCCGACTGTAATACGGGGTCTACCCGCTAGTCATAAGGGTCGCTAGTCATAACGTGTATTTTCCTGTACCACGAGTGCGCTAGTCATAAAAGTATCTTAGGGTTAGGGTTAGGTTTAGGGTAGGGTTAGGGTAGGTATAGGGTTAGGTATAGGGTTAGGTATAGGGTTAGGGTTAGGGTTAGGTTTAGGGTTAGGGTTAGGGTTAAGGTTAGGCAGGGTATTGTTAGGGTTAGGGTTAGGGTTAGGATAGGGTTGGTTAGGGTTTATGACTATAGCGACCCTTATGACTAGTGACCCTTATGACTAGCGACCCTTATGACTAACGAGTTTGACCCCGTAATACGGCTAGGGTTGAAAAATGAGAAACAAGGCCCGAAATACAGGAATGTCTCTAAAGATTTCACACCACCAAATGGTTTCCCTATGCGTTTACATGTAAAATGGTAGTTACAAAAAGCCCATTTTCTCGCTTATAAAGCGACTGGAATTTTCAATTTGACATTTTCCTTAAATTTCATGATATATTTGATCATTTAATCAAAACAAATATATATGGTATCCCCGAAAGTTCTGAGGAATAAGACCCCAAAGTTGGACAATTGCTGTAGCGCCCTCATTTATCAGAAAAAGTTGAGAAATGTTGCCAGATCATTTACAATCAAAATACATCCAAAAAACCCACAAAATGCATTGAAAATATGTCTTTTTCCACCGTGGTATTAGGTAGTAGTCCTAAAATCAGGATTAAACTACAACTTTAATCATTTGGGAGCAATAAGTACCATTTCTGATTAATTCTATAATCAATGGGCCACAGGATGAAAGCTAAGAAAAAACTTTTGATTGTCGACTCTACAAGGACTGAAATTATTTACTGGTGTGGAATCTAAAGGGACAACTGTTTTAATTTTTATTGTTTTTACTTTCAATTTCAATCCTCATAATGATATAAAAACTATTATTTTGCAAAAACAATGAGCTACACATGATTTTTTTACCATTTCAAATCAGAGCCAATCTTGACCTACCCCTTAAACATGTACTATCTACTGAAGACAGCAAATTGTCAAAATATAACCTGGGTTTTTTGGGTCACACCAATTAATATTTTATGACTGAATGTGGAAAGAAGAAGTAACAGTGTCCATTTTAGTCATTATAATGTTAATTTACATCTTTTCACCTGCTTTTGTAATTTGTACAGCAAAGTGGAGCACTGTGTTAGTTTAGTGTGAAATACCATGAAATATGATTAGGTTGGATATTTGGCCTGCCCTACATGCAAATTATGCTGAATCACATAAAACCTGATCATGTGAATTGATCTAATCAATGTATTTTTTAAACACTTTTTGATCATGGATACTGAAACCCTCTAGACCCCTTAATTTTAAAAACTTTTTTATTTTTTATTTTTTTTATACATGGGGGGGGGGGGGGCATGATGATTTGATCGGGGGATAATTTATGACTGGCAAATGAATCTATTAGATGTAGCAATTGAAAATATGTCCCCAATTTGCACACATAACACTAATTTAGGCTAGAATTCAAAGTAAGCTTCAAAATCCAATAGCTAGGCAATGTATCCTTCCCACACTGTTGAATTTTGAAGCTTTATCAATTCAACTAGCCGATATTGTATGCCTTGATTCAGCACAAAACTAACCTGAGTCATTAAATAGCTGCTTCAAGGTAGACTGGACCTCCGGTCTCTGGCATAGCCTAGGGATCTAGACTAATCTTTTTAAGACTGATTTCAACATAAAAAAGACACCACCTTAATCTTAATTTCACTTTCCACCAACTCTCAGATTGACCTTGTTTGCAAGGCGAGTATACTTCAAGGCAGCTATTTATTATAATTTGAGCTTCTAATATGACCGAAACATAGTAGGTGAATGGCATGATGTAGTAAGCTTATCAATGATTTCACTTTTTTTACACTGTTGCCGATGATGACAAGACTGTCGAATTCGGTGAGCTATTTTTTCATCGAGTAATTTGCCTGTATAATTTGCTTATGAAATCGAATATTTTGCCCTATCTTACCATTGTTTAGTAGTGGAAATGTCAAATTGAACCCGATCGCAGTGAATTTCAAGCAAATTGAACTTCTGTGGTAGAAGACTCATTCAAAATATCATCAAAACAGCCGATATTAAGCAGGCGATATCATAACACTCCAGCAAAGACCAGTATCTTCAGATTTCACACCACCAAATGGTTTCCCTATGCGTTTACATGTAAAATGGTAGTTACAAAAAGCCCATTTTCTCGCTTATAAAGCGACTGGAATTTTCAATTTGACATTTTCCTTAAATTTCATGATATATTTGATCATTTAATCAAAACAAATATATATGGTATCCCCGAAAGTTCTGAGGAATAAGACCCCAAAGTTGGACAATTGCTGTAGCGCCCTCATTTATCAGAAAAAGTTGAGAAATGTTGCCAGATCATTTACAATCAAAATACATCCAAAAAACCCACAAAATGCATTGAAAATATGTCTTTTTCCACCGTGGTATTAGGTAGTAGTCCTAAAATCAGGATTAAACTACAACTTTAATCATTTGGGAGCAATAAGTACCATTTCTGATTAATTCTATAATCAATGGGCCACAGGATGAAAGCTAAGAAAAAACTTTTGATTGTCGACTCTACAAGGACTGAAATTATTTACTGGTGTGGAATCTAAAGGGACAACTGTTTTAATTTTTATTGTTTTTACTTTCAATTTCAATCCTCATAATGATATAAAAACTATTATTTTGCAAAAACAATGAGCTACACATGATTTTTTTACCATTTCAAATCAGAGCCAATCTTGACCTACCCCTTAAACATGTACTATCTACTGAAGACAGCAAATTGTCAAAATATAACCTGGGTTTTTTGGGTCACACCAATTAATATTTTATGACTGAATGTGGAAAGAAGAAGTAACAGTGTCCATTTTAGTCATTATAATGTTAATTTACATCTTTTCACCTGCTTTTGTAATTTGTACAGCAAAGTGGAGCACTGTGTTAGTTTAGTGTGAAATACCATGAAATATGATTAGGTTGGATATTTGGCCTGCCCTACATGCAAATTATGCTGAATCACATAAAACCTGATCATGTGAATTGATCTAATCAATGTATTTTTTAAACACTTTTTGATCATGGATACTGAAACCCTCTAGACCCCTTAATTTTAAAAACTTTTTTATTTTTTATTTTTTTTATACATGGGGGGGGGGGGGGGCATGATGATTTGATCGGGGGATAATTTATGACTGGCAAATGAATCTATTAGATGTAGCAATTGAAAATATGTCCCCAATTTGCACACATAACACTAATTTAGGCTAGAATTCAAAGTAAGCTTCAAAATCCAATAGCTAGGCAATGTATCCTTCCCACACTGTTGAATTTTGAAGCTTTATCAATTCAACTAGCCGATATTGTATGCCTTGATTCAGCACAAAACTAACCTGAGTCATTAAATAGCTGCTTCAAGGTAGACTGGACCTCCGGTCTCTGGCATAGCCTAGGGATCTAGACTAATCTTTTTAAGACTGATTTCAACATAAAAAAGACACCACCTTAATCTTAATTTCACTTTCCACCAACTCTCAGATTGACCTTGTTTGCAAGGCGAGTATACTTCAAGGCAGCTATTTATTATAATTTGAGCTTCTAATATGACCGAAACATAGTAGGTGAATGGCATGATGTAGTAAGCTTATCAATGATTTCACTTTTTTTACACTGTTGCCGATGATGACAAGACTGTCGAATTCGGTGAGCTATTTTTTCATCGAGTAATTTGCCTGTATAATTTGCTTATGAAATCGAATATTTTGCCCTATCTTACCATTGTTTAGTAGTGGAAATGTCAAATTGAACCCGATCGCAGTGAATTTCAAGCAAATTGAACTTCTGTGGTAGAAGACTCATTCAAAATATCATCAAAACAGCCGATATTAAGCAGGCGATATCATAACACTCCAGCAAAGACCAGTATCTTCAGATTTCACACCACCAAATGGTTTCCCTATGCGTTTACATGTAAAATGGTAGTTACAAAAAGCCCATTTTCTCGCTTATAAAGCGACTGGAATTTTCAATTTGACATTTTCCTTAAATTTCATGATATATTTGATCATTTAATCAAAACAAATATATATGGTATCCCCGAAAGTTCTGAGGAATAAGACCCCAAAGTTGGACAATTGCTGTAGCGCCCTCATTTATCAGAAAAAGTTGAGAAATGTTGCCAGATCATTTACAATCAAAATACATCCAAAAAACCCACAAAATGCATTGAAAATATGTCTTTTTCCACCGTGGTATTAGGTAGTAGTCCTAAAATCAGGATTAAACTACAACTTTAATCATTTGGGAGCAATAAGTACCATTTCTGATTAATTCTATAATCAATGGGCCACAGGATGAAAGCTAAGAAAAAACTTTTGATTGTCGACTCTACAAGGACTGAAATTATTTACTGGTGTGGAATCTAAAGGGACAACTGTTTTAATTTTTATTGTTTTTACTTTCAATTTCAATCCTCATAATGATATAAAAACTATTATTTTGCAAAAACAATGAGCTACACATGATTTTTTTACCATTTCAAATCAGAGCCAATCTTGACCTACCCCTTAAACATGTACTATCTACTGAAGACAGCAAATTGTCAAAATATAACCTGGGTTTTTTGGGTCACACCAATTAATATTTTATGACTGAATGTGGAAAGAAGAAGTAACAGTGTCCATTTTAGTCATTATAATGTTAATTTACATCTTTTCACCTGCTTTTGTAATTTGTACAGCAAAGTGGAGCACTGTGTTAGTTTAGTGTGAAATACCATGAAATATGATTAGGTTGGATATTTGGCCTGCCCTACATGCAAATTATGCTGAATCACATAAAACCTGATCATGTGAATTGATCTAATCAATGTATTTTTTAAACACTTTTTGATCATGGATACTGAAACCCTCTAGACCCCTTAATTTTAAAAACTTTTTTATTTTTTATTTTTTTTATACATGGGGGGGGGGGGGGGCATGATGATTTGATCGGGGGATAATTTATGACTGGCAAATGAATCTATTAGATGTAGCAATTGAAAATATGTCCCCAATTTGCACACATAACACTAATTTAGGCTAGAATTCAAAGTAAGCTTCAAAATCCAATAGCTAGGCAATGTATCCTTCCCACACTGTTGAATTTTGAAGCTTTATCAATTCAACTAGCCGATATTGTATGCCTTGATTCAGCACAAAACTAACCTGAGTCATTAAATAGCTGCTTCAAGGTAGACTGGACCTCCGGTCTCTGGCATAGCCTAGGGATCTAGACTAATCTTTTTAAGACTGATTTCAACATAAAAAAGACACCACCTTAATCTTAATTTCACTTTCCACCAACTCTCAGATTGACCTTGTTTGCAAGGCGAGTATACTTCAAGGCAGCTATTTATTATAATTTGAGCTTCTAATATGACCGAAACATAGTAGGTGAATGGCATGATGTAGTAAGCTTATCAATGATTTCACTTTTTTTACACTGTTGCCGATGATGACAAGACTGTCGAATTCGGTGAGCTATTTTTTCATCGAGTAATTTGCCTGTATAATTTGCTTATGAAATCGAATATTTTGCCCTATCTTACCATTGTTTAGTAGTGGAAATGTCAAATTGAACCCGATCGCAGTGAATTTCAAGCAAATTGAACTTCTGTGGTAGAAGACTCATTCAAAATATCATCAAAACAGCCGATATTAAGCAGGCGATATCATAACACTCCAGCAAAGACCAGTATCTTCATAAAGGGACAACTGTTTTAATTTTTATTGTTTTTACTTTCAATTTCAATCCTCATAATGATATAAAAACTATTATTTTGCAAAAACAATGAGCTACACATGATTTTTTTACCATTTCAAATCAGAGCCAATCTTGACCTACCCCTTAAACATGTACTATCTACTGAAGACAGCAAATTGTCAAAATATAACCTGGGTTTTTTGGGTCACACCAATTAATATTTTATGACTGAATGTGGAAAGAAGAAGTAACAGTGTCCATTTTAGTCATTATAATGTTAATTTACATCTTTTCACCTGCTTTTGTAATTTGTACAGCAAAGTGGAGCACTGTGTTAGTTTAGTGTGAAATACCATGAAATATGATTAGGTTGGATATTTGGCCTGCCCTACATGCAAATTATGCTGAATCACATAAAACCTGATCATGTGAATTGATCTAATCAATGTATTTTTTAAACACTTTTTGATCATGGATACTGAAACCCTCTAGACCCCTTAATTTTAAAAACTTTTTTATTTTTTATTTTTTTTATACATGGGGGGGGGGGGGGGCATGATGATTTGATCGGGGGATAATTTATGACTGGCAAATGAATCTATTAGATGTAGCAATTGAAAATATGTCCCCAATTTGCACACATAACACTAATTTAGGCTAGAATTCAAAGTAAGCTTCAAAATCCAATAGCTAGGCAATGTATCCTTCCCACACTGTTGAATTTTGAAGCTTTATCAATTCAACTAGCCGATATTGTATGCCTTGATTCAGCACAAAACTAACCTGAGTCATTAAATAGCTGCTTCAAGGTAGACTGGACCTCCGGTCTCTGGCATAGCCTAGGGATCTAGACTAATCTTTTTAAGACTGATTTCAACATAAAAAAGACACCACCTTAATCTTAATTTCACTTTCCACCAACTCTCAGATTGACCTTGTTTGCAAGGCGAGTATACTTCAAGGCAGCTATTTATTATAATTTGAGCTTCTAATATGACCGAAACATAGTAGGTGAATGGCATGATGTAGTAAGCTTATCAATGATTTCACTTTTTTTACACTGTTGCCGATGATGACAAGACTGTCGAATTCGGTGAGCTATTTTTTCATCGAGTAATTTGCCTGTATAATTTGCTTATGAAATCGAATATTTTGCCCTATCTTACCATTGTTTAGTAGTGGAAATGTCAAATTGAACCCGATCGCAGTGAATTTCAAGCAAATTGAACTTCTGTGGTAGAAGACTCATTCAAAATATCATCAAAACAGCCGATATTAAGCAGGCGATATCATAACACTCCAGCAAAGACCAGTATCTTCATAAAGGGACAACTGTTTTAATTTTTATTGTTTTTACTTTCAATTTCAATCCTCATAATGATATAAAAACTATTATTTTGCAAAAACAATGAGCTACACATGATTTTTTTACCATTTCAAATCAGAGCCAATCTTGACCTACCCCTTAAACATGTACTATCTACTGAAGACAGCAAATTGTCAAAATATAACCTGGGTTTTTTGGGTCACACCAATTAATATTTTATGACTGAATGTGGAAAGAAGAAGTAACAGTGTCCATTTTAGTCATTATAATGTTAATTTACATCTTTTCACCTGCTTTTGTAATTTGTACAGCAAAGTGGAGCACTGTGTTAGTTTAGTGTGAAATACCATGAAATATGATTAGGTTGGATATTTGGCCTGCCCTACATGCAAATTATGCTGAATCACATAAAACCTGATCATGTGAATTGATCTAATCAATGTATTTTTTAAACACTTTTTGATCATGGATACTGAAACCCTCTAGACCCCTTAATTTTAAAAACTTTTTTATTTTTTATTTTTTTTATACATGGGGGGGGGGGGGGGCATGATGATTTGATCGGGGGATAATTTATGACTGGCAAATGAATCTATTAGATGTAGCAATTGAAAATATGTCCCCAATTTGCACACATAACACTAATTTAGGCTAGAATTCAAAGTAAGCTTCAAAATCCAATAGCTAGGCAATGTATCCTTCCCACACTGTTGAATTTTGAAGCTTTATCAATTCAACTAGCCGATATTGTATGCCTTGATTCAGCACAAAACTAACCTGAGTCATTAAATAGCTGCTTCAAGGTAGACTGGACCTCCGGTCTCTGGCATAGCCTAGGGATCTAGACTAATCTTTTTAAGACTGATTTCAACATAAAAAAGACACCACCTTAATCTTAATTTCACTTTCCACCAACTCTCAGATTGACCTTGTTTGCAAGGCGAGTATACTTCAAGGCAGCTATTTATTATAATTTGAGCTTCTAATATGACCGAAACATAGTAGGTGAATGGCATGATGTAGTAAGCTTATCAATGATTTCACTTTTTTTACACTGTTGCCGATGATGACAAGACTGTCGAATTCGGTGAGCTATTTTTTCATCGAGTAATTTGCCTGTATAATTTGCTTATGAAATCGAATATTTTGCCCTATCTTACCATTGTTTAGTAGTGGAAATGTCAAATTGAACCCGATCGCAGTGAATTTCAAGCAAATTGAACTTCTGTGGTAGAAGACTCATTCAAAATATCATCAAAACAGCCGATATTAAGCAGGCGATATCATAACACTCCAGCAAAGACCAGTATCTTCAGATTTCACACCACCAAATGGTTTCCCTATGCGTTTACATGTAAAATGGTAGTTACAAAAAGCCCATTTTCTCGCTTATAAAGCGACTGGAATTTTCAATTTGACATTTTCCTTAAATTTCATGATATATTTGATCATTTAATCAAAACAAATATATATGGTATCCCCGAAAGTTCTGAGGAATAAGACCCCAAAGTTGGACAATTGCTGTAGCGCCCTCATTTATCAGAAAAAGTTGAGAAATGTTGCCAGATCATTTACAATCAAAATACATCCAAAAAACCCACAAAATGCATTGAAAATATGTCTTTTTCCACCGTGGTATTAGGTAGTAGTCCTAAAATCAGGATTAAACTACAACTTTAATCATTTGGGAGCAATAAGTACCATTTCTGATTAATTCTATAATCAATGGGCCACAGGATGAAAGCTAAGAAAAAACTTTTGATTGTCGACTCTACAAGGACTGAAATTATTTACTGGTGTGGAATCTAAAGGGACAACTGTTTTAATTTTTATTGTTTTTACTTTCAATTTCAATCCTCATAATGATATAAAAACTATTATTTTGCAAAAACAATGAGCTACACATGATTTTTTTACCATTTCAAATCAGAGCCAATCTTGACCTACCCCTTAAACATGTACTATCTACTGAAGACAGCAAATTGTCAAAATATAACCTGGGTTTTTTGGGTCACACCAATTAATATTTTATGACTGAATGTGGAAAGAAGAAGTAACAGTGTCCATTTTAGTCATTATAATGTTAATTTACATCTTTTCACCTGCTTTTGTAATTTGTACAGCAAAGTGGAGCACTGTGTTAGTTTAGTGTGAAATACCATGAAATATGATTAGGTTGGATATTTGGCCTGCCCTACATGCAAATTATGCTGAATCACATAAAACCTGATCATGTGAATTGATCTAATCAATGTATTTTTTAAACACTTTTTGATCATGGATACTGAAACCCTCTAGACCCCTTAATTTTAAAAACTTTTTTATTTTTTATTTTTTTTATACATGGGGGGGGGGGGGGGCATGATGATTTGATCGGGGGATAATTTATGACTGGCAAATGAATCTATTAGATGTAGCAATTGAAAATATGTCCCCAATTTGCACACATAACACTAATTTAGGCTAGAATTCAAAGTAAGCTTCAAAATCCAATAGCTAGGCAATGTATCCTTCCCACACTGTTGAATTTTGAAGCTTTATCAATTCAACTAGCCGATATTGTATGCCTTGATTCAGCACAAAACTAACCTGAGTCATTAAATAGCTGCTTCAAGGTAGACTGGACCTCCGGTCTCTGGCATAGCCTAGGGATCTAGACTAATCTTTTTAAGACTGATTTCAACATAAAAAAGACACCACCTTAATCTTAATTTCACTTTCCACCAACTCTCAGATTGACCTTGTTTGCAAGGCGAGTATACTTCAAGGCAGCTATTTATTATAATTTGAGCTTCTAATATGACCGAAACATAGTAGGTGAATGGCATGATGTAGTAAGCTTATCAATGATTTCACTTTTTTTACACTGTTGCCGATGATGACAAGACTGTCGAATTCGGTGAGCTATTTTTTCATCGAGTAATTTGCCTGTATAATTTGCTTATGAAATCGAATATTTTGCCCTATCTTACCATTGTTTAGTAGTGGAAATGTCAAATTGAACCCGATCGCAGTGAATTTCAAGCAAATTGAACTTCTGTGGTAGAAGACTCATTCAAAATATCATCAAAACAGCCGATATTAAGCAGGCGATATCATAACACTCCAGCAAAGACCAGTATCTTCAGATTTCACACCACCAAATGGTTTCCCTATGCGTTTACATGTAAAATGGTAGTTACAAAAAGCCCATTTTCTCGCTTATAAAGCGACTGGAATTTTCAATTTGACATTTTCCTTAAATTTCATGATATATTTGATCATTTAATCAAAACAAATATATATGGTATCCCCGAAAGTTCTGAGGAATAAGACCCCAAAGTTGGACAATTGCTGTAGCGCCCTCATTTATCAGAAAAAGTTGAGAAATGTTGCCAGATCATTTACAATCAAAATACATCCAAAAAACCCACAAAATGCATTGAAAATATGTCTTTTTCCACCGTGGTATTAGGTAGTAGTCCTAAAATCAGGATTAAACTACAACTTTAATCATTTGGGAGCAATAAGTACCATTTCTGATTAATTCTATAATCAATGGGCCACAGGATGAAAGCTAAGAAAAAACTTTTGATTGTCGACTCTACAAGGACTGAAATTATTTACTGGTGTGGAATCTAAAGGGACAACTGTTTTAATTTTTATTGTTTTTACTTTCAATTTCAATCCTCATAATGATATAAAAACTATTATTTTGCAAAAACAATGAGCTACACATGATTTTTTTACCATTTCAAATCAGAGCCAATCTTGACCTACCCCTTAAACATGTACTATCTACTGAAGACAGCAAATTGTCAAAATATAACCTGGGTTTTTTGGGTCACACCAATTAATATTTTATGACTGAATGTGGAAAGAAGAAGTAACAGTGTCCATTTTAGTCATTATAATGTTAATTTACATCTTTTCACCTGCTTTTGTAATTTGTACAGCAAAGTGGAGCACTGTGTTAGTTTAGTGTGAAATACCATGAAATATGATTAGGTTGGATATTTGGCCTGCCCTACATGCAAATTATGCTGAATCACATAAAACCTGATCATGTGAATTGATCTAATCAATGTATTTTTTAAACACTTTTTGATCATGGATACTGAAACCCTCTAGACCCCTTAATTTTAAAAACTTTTTTATTTTTTATTTTTTTTATACATGGGGGGGGGGGGGGCATGATGATTTGATCGGGGGATAATTTATGACTGGCAAATGAATCTATTAGATGTAGCAATTGAAAATATGTCCCCAATTTGCACACATAACACTAATTTAGGCTAGAATTCAAAGTAAGCTTCAAAATCCAATAGCTAGGCAATGTATCCTTCCCACACTGTTGAATTTTGAAGCTTTATCAATTCAACTAGCCGATATTGTATGCCTTGATTCAGCACAAAACTAACCTGAGTCATTAAATAGCTGCTTCAAGGTAGACTGGACCTCCGGTCTCTGGCATAGCCTAGGGATCTAGACTAATCTTTTTAAGACTGATTTCAACATAAAAAAGACACCACCTTAATCTTAATTTCACTTTCCACCAACTCTCAGATTGACCTTGTTTGCAAGGCGAGTATACTTCAAGGCAGCTATTTATTATAATTTGAGCTTCTAATATGACCGAAACATAGTAGGTGAATGGCATGATGTAGTAAGCTTATCAATGATTTCACTTTTTTTACACTGTTGCCGATGATGACAAGACTGTCGAATTCGGTGAGCTATTTTTTCATCGAGTAATTTGCCTGTATAATTTGCTTATGAAATCGAATATTTTGCCCTATCTTACCATTGTTTAGTAGTGGAAATGTCAAATTGAACCCGATCGCAGTGAATTTCAAGCAAATTGAACTTCTGTGGTAGAAGACTCATTCAAAATATCATCAAAACAGCCGATATTAAGCAGGCGATATCATAACACTCCAGCAAAGACCAGTATCTTCAGATTTCACACCACCAAATGGTTTCCCTATGCGTTTACATGTAAAATGGTAGTTACAAAAAGCCCATTTTCTCGCTTATAAAGCGACTGGAATTTTCAATTTGACATTTTCCTTAAATTTCATGATATATTTGATCATTTAATCAAAACAAATATATATGGTATCCCCGAAAGTTCTGAGGAATAAGACCCCAAAGTTGGACAATTGCTGTAGCGCCCTCATTTATCAGAAAAAGTTGAGAAATGTTGCCAGATCATTTACAATCAAAATACATCCAAAAAACCCACAAAATGCATTGAAAATATGTCTTTTTCCACCGTGGTATTAGGTAGTAGTCCTAAAATCAGGATTAAACTACAACTTTAATCATTTGGGAGCAATAAGTACCATTTCTGATTAATTCTATAATCAATGGGCCACAGGATGAAAGCTAAGAAAAAACTTTTGATTGTCGACTCTACAAGGACTGAAATTATTTACTGGTGTGGAATCTAAAGGGACAACTGTTTTAATTTTTATTGTTTTTACTTTCAATTTCAATCCTCATAATGATATAAAAACTATTATTTTGCAAAAACAATGAGCTACACATGATTTTTTTACCATTTCAAATCAGAGCCAATCTTGACCTACCCCTTAAACATGTACTATCTACTGAAGACAGCAAATTGTCAAAATATAACCTGGGTTTTTTGGGTCACACCAATTAATATTTTATGACTGAATGTGGAAAGAAGAAGTAACAGTGTCCATTTTAGTCATTATAATGTTAATTTACATCTTTTCACCTGCTTTTGTAATTTGTACAGCAAAGTGGAGCACTGTGTTAGTTTAGTGTGAAATACCATGAAATATGATTAGGTTGGATATTTGGCCTGCCCTACATGCAAATTATGCTGAATCACATAAAACCTGATCATGTGAATTGATCTAATCAATGTATTTTTTAAACACTTTTTGATCATGGATACTGAAACCCTCTAGACCCCTTAATTTTAAAAACTTTTTTATTTTTTATTTTTTTTATACATGGGGGGGGGGGGGGGCATGATGATTTGATCGGGGGATAATTTATGACTGGCAAATGAATCTATTAGATGTAGCAATTGAAAATATGTCCCCAATTTGCACACATAACACTAATTTAGGCTAGAATTCAAAGTAAGCTTCAAAATCCAATAGCTAGGCAATGTATCCTTCCCACACTGTTGAATTTTGAAGCTTTATCAATTCAACTAGCCGATATTGTATGCCTTGATTCAGCACAAAACTAACCTGAGTCATTAAATAGCTGCTTCAAGGTAGACTGGACCTCCGGTCTCTGGCATAGCCTAGGGATCTAGACTAATCTTTTTAAGACTGATTTCAACATAAAAAAGACACCACCTTAATCTTAATTTCACTTTCCACCAACTCTCAGATTGACCTTGTTTGCAAGGCGAGTATACTTCAAGGCAGCTATTTATTATAATTTGAGCTTCTAATATGACCGAAACATAGTAGGTGAATGGCATGATGTAGTAAGCTTATCAATGATTTCACTTTTTTTACACTGTTGCCGATGATGACAAGACTGTCGAATTCGGTGAGCTATTTTTTCATCGAGTAATTTGCCTGTATAATTTGCTTATGAAATCGAATATTTTGCCCTATCTTACCATTGTTTAGTAGTGGAAATGTCAAATTGAACCCGATCGCAGTGAATTTCAAGCAAATTGAACTTCTGTGGTAGAAGACTCATTCAAAATATCATCAAAACAGCCGATATTAAGCAGGCGATATCATAACACTCCAGCAAAGACCAGTATCTTCAGATTTCACACCACCAAATGGTTTCCCTATGCGTTTACATGTAAAATGGTAGTTACAAAAAGCCCATTTTCTCGCTTATAAAGCGACTGGAATTTTCAATTTGACATTTTCCTTAAATTTCATGATATATTTGATCATTTAATCAAAACAAATATATATGGTATCCCCGAAAGTTCTGAGGAATAAGACCCCAAAGTTGGACAATTGCTGTAGCGCCCTCATTTATCAGAAAAAGTTGAGAAATGTTGCCAGATCATTTACAATCAAAATACATCCAAAAAACCCACAAAATGCATTGAAAATATGTCTTTTTCCACCGTGGTATTAGGTAGTAGTCCTAAAATCAGGATTAAACTACAACTTTAATCATTTGGGAGCAATAAGTACCATTTCTGATTAATTCTATAATCAATGGGCCACAGGATGAAAGCTAAGAAAAAACTTTTGATTGTCGACTCTACAAGGACTGAAATTATTTACTGGTGTGGAATCTAAAGGGACAACTGTTTTAATTTTTATTGTTTTTACTTTCAATTTCAATCCTCATAATGATATAAAAACTATTATTTTGCAAAAACAATGAGCTACACATGATTTTTTTACCATTTCAAATCAGAGCCAATCTTGACCTACCCCTTAAACATGTACTATCTACTGAAGACAGCAAATTGTCAAAATATAACCTGGGTTTTTTGGGTCACACCAATTAATATTTTATGACTGAATGTGGAAAGAAGAAGTAACAGTGTCCATTTTAGTCATTATAATGTTAATTTACATCTTTTCACCTGCTTTTGTAATTTGTACAGCAAAGTGGAGCACTGTGTTAGTTTAGTGTGAAATACCATGAAATATGATTAGGTTGGATATTTGGCCTGCCCTACATGCAAATTATGCTGAATCACATAAAACCTGATCATGTGAATTGATCTAATCAATGTATTTTTTAAACACTTTTTGATCATGGATACTGAAACCCTCTAGACCCCTTAATTTTAAAAACTTTTTTATTTTTTATTTTTTTTATACATGGGGGGGGGGGGGGGGCATGATGATTTGATCGGGGGATAATTTATGACTGGCAAATGAATCTATTAGATGTAGCAATTGAAAATATGTCCCCAATTTGCACACATAACACTAATTTAGGCTAGAATTCAAAGTAAGCTTCAAAATCCAATAGCTAGGCAATGTATCCTTCCCACACTGTTGAATTTTGAAGCTTTATCAATTCAACTAGCCGATATTGTATGCCTTGATTCAGCACAAAACTAACCTGAGTCATTAAATAGCTGCTTCAAGGTAGACTGGACCTCCGGTCTCTGGCATAGCCTAGGGATCTAGACTAATCTTTTTAAGACTGATTTCAACATAAAAAAGACACCACCTTAATCTTAATTTCACTTTCCACCAACTCTCAGATTGACCTTGTTTGCAAGGCGAGTATACTTCAAGGCAGCTATTTATTATAATTTGAGCTTCTAATATGACCGAAACATAGTAGGTGAATGGCATGATGTAGTAAGCTTATCAATGATTTCACTTTTTTTACACTGTTGCCGATGATGACAAGACTGTCGAATTCGGTGAGCTATTTTTTCATCGAGTAATTTGCCTGTATAATTTGCTTATGAAATCGAATATTTTGCCCTATCTTACCATTGTTTAGTAGTGGAAATGTCAAATTGAACCCGATCGCAGTGAATTTCAAGCAAATTGAACTTCTGTGGTAGAAGACTCATTCAAAATATCATCAAAACAGCCGATATTAAGCAGGCGATATCATAACACTCCAGCAAAGACCAGTATCTTCATAAAGGGACAACTGTTTTAATTTTTATTGTTTTTACTTTCAATTTCAATCCTCATAATGATATAAAAACTATTATTTTGCAAAAACAATGAGCTACACATGATTTTTTTACCATTTCAAATCAGAGCCAATCTTGACCTACCCCTTAAACATGTACTATCTACTGAAGACAGCAAATTGTCAAAATATAACCTGGGTTTTTTGGGTCACACCAATTAATATTTTATGACTGAATGTGGAAAGAAGAAGTAACAGTGTCCATTTTAGTCATTATAATGTTAATTTACATCTTTTCACCTGCTTTTGTAATTTGTACAGCAAAGTGGAGCACTGTGTTAGTTTAGTGTGAAATACCATGAAATATGATTAGGTTGGATATTTGGCCTGCCCTACATGCAAATTATGCTGAATCACATAAAACCTGATCATGTGAATTGATCTAATCAATGTATTTTTTAAACACTTTTTGATCATGGATACTGAAACCCTCTAGACCCCTTAATTTTAAAAACTTTTTTATTTTTTATTTTTTTTATACATGGGGGGGGGGGGGGCATGATGATTTGATCGGGGGATAATTTATGACTGGCAAATGAATCTATTAGATGTAGCAATTGAAAATATGTCCCCAATTTGCACACATAACACTAATTTAGGCTAGAATTCAAAGTAAGCTTCAAAATCCAATAGCTAGGCAATGTATCCTTCCCACACTGTTGAATTTTGAAGCTTTATCAATTCAACTAGCCGATATTGTATGCCTTGATTCAGCACAAAACTAACCTGAGTCATTAAATAGCTGCTTCAAGGTAGACTGGACCTCCGGTCTCTGGCATAGCCTAGGGATCTAGACTAATCTTTTTAAGACTGATTTCAACATAAAAAAGACACCACCTTAATCTTAATTTCACTTTCCACCAACTCTCAGATTGACCTTGTTTGCAAGGCGAGTATACTTCAAGGCAGCTATTTATTATAATTTGAGCTTCTAATATGACCGAAACATAGTAGGTGAATGGCATGATGTAGTAAGCTTATCAATGATTTCACTTTTTTTACACTGTTGCCGATGATGACAAGACTGTCGAATTCGGTGAGCTATTTTTTCATCGAGTAATTTGCCTGTATAATTTGCTTATGAAATCGAATATTTTGCCCTATCTTACCATTGTTTAGTAGTGGAAATGTCAAATTGAACCCGATCGCAGTGAATTTCAAGCAAATTGAACTTCTGTGGTAGAAGACTCATTCAAAATATCATCAAAACAGCCGATATTAAGCAGGCGATATCATAACACTCCAGCAAAGACCAGTATCTTCAGATTTCACACCACCAAATGGTTTCCCTATGCGTTTACATGTAAAATGGTAGTTACAAAAAGCCCATTTTCTCGCTTATAAAGCGACTGGAATTTTCAATTTGACATTTTCCTTAAATTTCATGATATATTTGATCATTTAATCAAAACAAATATATATGGTATCCCCGAAAGTTCTGAGGAATAAGACCCCAAAGTTGGACAATTGCTGTAGCGCCCTCATTTATCAGAAAAAGTTGAGAAATGTTGCCAGATCATTTACAATCAAAATACATCCAAAAAACCCACAAAATGCATTGAAAATATGTCTTTTTCCACCGTGGTATTAGGTAGTAGTCCTAAAATCAGGATTAAACTACAACTTTAATCATTTGGGAGCAATAAGTACCATTTCTGATTAATTCTATAATCAATGGGCCACAGGATGAAAGCTAAGAAAAAACTTTTGATTGTCGACTCTACAAGGACTGAAATTATTTACTGGTGTGGAATCTAAAGGGACAACTGTTTTAATTTTTATTGTTTTTACTTTCAATTTCAATCCTCATAATGATATAAAAACTATTATTTTGCAAAAACAATGAGCTACACATGATTTTTTTACCATTTCAAATCAGAGCCAATCTTGACCTACCCCTTAAACATGTACTATCTACTGAAGACAGCAAATTGTCAAAATATAACCTGGGTTTTTTGGGTCACACCAATTAATATTTTATGACTGAATGTGGAAAGAAGAAGTAACAGTGTCCATTTTAGTCATTATAATGTTAATTTACATCTTTTCACCTGCTTTTGTAATTTGTACAGCAAAGTGGAGCACTGTGTTAGTTTAGTGTGAAATACCATGAAATATGATTAGGTTGGATATTTGGCCTGCCCTACATGCAAATTATGCTGAATCACATAAAACCTGATCATGTGAATTGATCTAATCAATGTATTTTTTAAACACTTTTTGATCATGGATACTGAAACCCTCTAGACCCCTTAATTTTAAAAACTTTTTTATTTTTTATTTTTTTTATACATGGGGGGGGGGGGGGGGCATGATGATTTGATCGGGGGATAATTTATGACTGGCAAATGAATCTATTAGATGTAGCAATTGAAAATATGTCCCCAATTTGCACACATAACACTAATTTAGGCTAGAATTCAAAGTAAGCTTCAAAATCCAATAGCTAGGCAATGTATCCTTCCCACACTGTTGAATTTTGAAGCTTTATCAATTCAACTAGCCGATATTGTATGCCTTGATTCAGCACAAAACTAACCTGAGTCATTAAATAGCTGCTTCAAGGTAGACTGGACCTCCGGTCTCTGGCATAGCCTAGGGATCTAGACTAATCTTTTTAAGACTGATTTCAACATAAAAAAGACACCACCTTAATCTTAATTTCACTTTCCACCAACTCTCAGATTGACCTTGTTTGCAAGGCGAGTATACTTCAAGGCAGCTATTTATTATAATTTGAGCTTCTAATATGACCGAAACATAGTAGGTGAATGGCATGATGTAGTAAGCTTATCAATGATTTCACTTTTTTTACACTGTTGCCGATGATGACAAGACTGTCGAATTCGGTGAGCTATTTTTTCATCGAGTAATTTGCCTGTATAATTTGCTTATGAAATCGAATATTTTGCCCTATCTTACCATTGTTTAGTAGTGGAAATGTCAAATTGAACCCGATCGCAGTGAATTTCAAGCAAATTGAACTTCTGTGGTAGAAGACTCATTCAAAATATCATCAAAACAGCCGATATTAAGCAGGCGATATCATAACACTCCAGCAAAGACCAGTATCTTCAGATTTCACACCACCAAATGGTTTCCCTATGCGTTTACATGTAAAATGGTAGTTACAAAAAGCCCATTTTCTCGCTTATAAAGCGACTGGAATTTTCAATTTGACATTTTCCTTAAATTTCATGATATATTTGATCATTTAATCAAAACAAATATATATGGTATCCCCGAAAGTTCTGAGGAATAAGACCCCAAAGTTGGACAATTGCTGTAGCGCCCTCATTTATCAGAAAAAGTTGAGAAATGTTGCCAGATCATTTACAATCAAAATACATCCAAAAAACCCACAAAATGCATTGAAAATATGTCTTTTTCCACCGTGGTATTAGGTAGTAGTCCTAAAATCAGGATTAAACTACAACTTTAATCATTTGGGAGCAATAAGTACCATTTCTGATTAATTCTATAATCAATGGGCCACAGGATGAAAGCTAAGAAAAAACTTTTGATTGTCGACTCTACAAGGACTGAAATTATTTACTGGTGTGGAATCTAAAGGGACAACTGTTTTAATTTTTATTGTTTTTACTTTCAATTTCAATCCTCATAATGATATAAAAACTATTATTTTGCAAAAACAATGAGCTACACATGATTTTTTTACCATTTCAAATCAGAGCCAATCTTGACCTACCCCTTAAACATGTACTATCTACTGAAGACAGCAAATTGTCAAAATATAACCTGGGTTTTTTGGGTCACACCAATTAATATTTTATGACTGAATGTGGAAAGAAGAAGTAACAGTGTCCATTTTAGTCATTATAATGTTAATTTACATCTTTTCACCTGCTTTTGTAATTTGTACAGCAAAGTGGAGCACTGTGTTAGTTTAGTGTGAAATACCATGAAATATGATTAGGTTGGATATTTGGCCTGCCCTACATGCAAATTATGCTGAATCACATAAAACCTGATCATGTGAATTGATCTAATCAATGTATTTTTTAAACACTTTTTGATCATGGATACTGAAACCCTCTAGACCCCTTAATTTTAAAAACTTTTTTATTTTTTATTTTTTTTATACATGGGGGGGGGGGGGGGGCATGATGATTTGATCGGGGGATAATTTATGACTGGCAAATGAATCTATTAGATGTAGCAATTGAAAATATGTCCCCAATTTGCACACATAACACTAATTTAGGCTAGAATTCAAAGTAAGCTTCAAAATCCAATAGCTAGGCAATGTATCCTTCCCACACTGTTGAATTTTGAAGCTTTATCAATTCAACTAGCCGATATTGTATGCCTTGATTCAGCACAAAACTAACCTGAGTCATTAAATAGCTGCTTCAAGGTAGACTGGACCTCCGGTCTCTGGCATAGCCTAGGGATCTAGACTAATCTTTTTAAGACTGATTTCAACATAAAAAAGACACCACCTTAATCTTAATTTCACTTTCCACCAACTCTCAGATTGACCTTGTTTGCAAGGCGAGTATACTTCAAGGCAGCTATTTATTATAATTTGAGCTTCTAATATGACCGAAACATAGTAGGTGAATGGCATGATGTAGTAAGCTTATCAATGATTTCACTTTTTTTACACTGTTGCCGATGATGACAAGACTGTCGAATTCGGTGAGCTATTTTTTCATCGAGTAATTTGCCTGTATAATTTGCTTATGAAATCGAATATTTTGCCCTATCTTACCATTGTTTAGTAGTGGAAATGTCAAATTGAACCCGATCGCAGTGAATTTCAAGCAAATTGAACTTCTGTGGTAGAAGACTCATTCAAAATATCATCAAAACAGCCGATATTAAGCAGGCGATATCATAACACTCCAGCAAAGACCAGTATCTTCAGATTTCACACCACCAAATGGTTTCCCTATGCGTTTACATGTAAAATGGTAGTTACAAAAAGCCCATTTTCTCGCTTATAAAGCGACTGGAATTTTCAATTTGACATTTTCCTTAAATTTCATGATATATTTGATCATTTAATCAAAACAAATATATATGGTATCCCCGAAAGTTCTGAGGAATAAGACCCCAAAGTTGGACAATTGCTGTAGCGCCCTCATTTATCAGAAAAAGTTGAGAAATGTTGCCAGATCATTTACAATCAAAATACATCCAAAAAACCCACAAAATGCATTGAAAATATGTCTTTTTCCACCGTGGTATTAGGTAGTAGTCCTAAAATCAGGATTAAACTACAACTTTAATCATTTGGGAGCAATAAGTACCATTTCTGATTAATTCTATAATCAATGGGCCACAGGATGAAAGCTAAGAAAAAACTTTTGATTGTCGACTCTACAAGGACTGAAATTATTTACTGGTGTGGAATCTAAAGGGACAACTGTTTTAATTTTTATTGTTTTTACTTTCAATTTCAATCCTCATAATGATATAAAAACTATTATTTTGCAAAAACAATGAGCTACACATGATTTTTTTACCATTTCAAATCAGAGCCAATCTTGACCTACCCCTTAAACATGTACTATCTACTGAAGACAGCAAATTGTCAAAATATAACCTGGGTTTTTTGGGTCACACCAATTAATATTTTATGACTGAATGTGGAAAGAAGAAGTAACAGTGTCCATTTTAGTCATTATAATGTTAATTTACATCTTTTCACCTGCTTTTGTAATTTGTACAGCAAAGTGGAGCACTGTGTTAGTTTAGTGTGAAATACCATGAAATATGATTAGGTTGGATATTTGGCCTGCCCTACATGCAAATTATGCTGAATCACATAAAACCTGATCATGTGAATTGATCTAATCAATGTATTTTTTAAACACTTTTTGATCATGGATACTGAAACCCTCTAGACCCCTTAATTTTAAAAACTTTTTTATTTTTTATTTTTTTTATACATGGGGGGGGGGGGGGGGCATGATGATTTGATCGGGGGATAATTTATGACTGGCAAATGAATCTATTAGATGTAGCAATTGAAAATATGTCCCCAATTTGCACACATAACACTAATTTAGGCTAGAATTCAAAGTAAGCTTCAAAATCCAATAGCTAGGCAATGTATCCTTCCCACACTGTTGAATTTTGAAGCTTTATCAATTCAACTAGCCGATATTGTATGCCTTGATTCAGCACAAAACTAACCTGAGTCATTAAATAGCTGCTTCAAGGTAGACTGGACCTCCGGTCTCTGGCATAGCCTAGGGATCTAGACTAATCTTTTTAAGACTGATTTCAACATAAAAAAGACACCACCTTAATCTTAATTTCACTTTCCACCAACTCTCAGATTGACCTTGTTTGCAAGGCGAGTATACTTCAAGGCAGCTATTTATTATAATTTGAGCTTCTAATATGACCGAAACATAGTAGGTGAATGGCATGATGTAGTAAGCTTATCAATGATTTCACTTTTTTTACACTGTTGCCGATGATGACAAGACTGTCGAATTCGGTGAGCTATTTTTTCATCGAGTAATTTGCCTGTATAATTTGCTTATGAAATCGAATATTTTGCCCTATCTTACCATTGTTTAGTAGTGGAAATGTCAAATTGAACCCGATCGCAGTGAATTTCAAGCAAATTGAACTTCTGTGGTAGAAGACTCATTCAAAATATCATCAAAACAGCCGATATTAAGCAGGCGATATCATAACACTCCAGCAAAGACCAGTATCTTCAGATTTCACACCACCAAATGGTTTCCCTATGCGTTTACATGTAAAATGGTAGTTACAAAAAGCCCATTTTCTCGCTTATAAAGCGACTGGAATTTTCAATTTGACATTTTCCTTAAATTTCATGATATATTTGATCATTTAATCAAAACAAATATATATGGTATCCCCGAAAGTTCTGAGGAATAAGACCCCAAAGTTGGACAATTGCTGTAGCGCCCTCATTTATCAGAAAAAGTTGAGAAATGTTGCCAGATCATTTACAATCAAAATACATCCAAAAAACCCACAAAATGCATTGAAAATATGTCTTTTTCCACCGTGGTATTAGGTAGTAGTCCTAAAATCAGGATTAAACTACAACTTTAATCATTTGGGAGCAATAAGTACCATTTCTGATTAATTCTATAATCAATGGGCCACAGGATGAAAGCTAAGAAAAAACTTTTGATTGTCGACTCTACAAGGACTGAAATTATTTACTGGTGTGGAATCTAAATGCTCCCACAAAAATGCTGATTATATGAAAAAATGATTATGATTGTTTAAAAGTAATTTAGAATGGCAAGGGATATAAGGAAGATCTACCCACTCGATTATTCGATGTGGGGGAAGGAAACAAGCAATAACAACGGATAATAAAGCGATAAAAGCAGTCGAAATTGGGCTTGGAATAAGTAGAATCCAAGGCTAAGGCAATCTATAAGACTTCACTAAATCAACAATAAAAATAAAACACAAATGTTCTGGGAAAAGCAATAAATATTGCTGTGCACTAAAATAACAAAAACAACAAAACGAGACAAGACCGACGTTTCAAAAGGATAAACCACTGGTAATTTCGAGCGTATGAGCGTTCATGGTATAGTTGTGATGAATATAGGAAAAAATATTATGCCATTAGGGGGGGGGGGGGGGGGGGGGGGGGGGGGGCTGACACGATAATCGTCTTAGATGGGGTGCTAAATTCTACATGACATGGATTGTATATTTGCATTATTCAGATGTTCGGTATGCATACCAAGCACTAACCCATCACCTGTTGGGTATTGAGTACAATGCAAATATTTACGCGCTACACCCTCTGTAACAATGGAGCGAGCATATTATACATGCTTCGAATTCCTTACATTGTCAAAACACTTGCGTTTATGACATTGTGTAATCGGAATGTGCGACAAAAGTGGTTCAATACAAATCGATGCCCTTGATGAAAACAATCATTTATCTGAATGCTCTATAAATATGGTGTTCTATTTTTAGACTACTATTGATTTATTTTTTGTCCAATTTGTTTTTCATCATAACGAGAAAAATGTAAATTATTTGCCACTGAACAAGAAAACAAGAACATCGATTTATATCTATAAATTGATTAAAACCAGTTATTTTTGTAGCATTGTTTAGATTTGTCATATTTTACGCCAAAATACGCCACCTCCATTACAAATTACACTGTATTTATCATAAACATAGGGAAACAGTATACATGGTTGCATATACACTACATTAGCAACCACCTTGCAAGCTGCAAATTGAGAAATACACTGGGAATCCATTGAACTACTTTGTTAGCTATTTGGTATTCTAGGCCAATAACATTAATGGAAAGTTCTTAAAAGATTGTTTATATGAATTTGAGATGTACTTGAGACATTATTATTTAAAAGGAAATATTCATAACAATATTTCAGTGATTTAACTTATTCGCCTTGGTTTATTTATTTAATTAAGAATAACATTAGCTTGACAATTTTGGATGGTTTCCATTTTTAAATATGAAAGTAAAGGTGTCAAAATGAAACTAAATTTCCATCCCAAATATCTTATTTTTAAAATGAATAAAGAGATCAAGTGTCAATATGTAAGAGATTAAAGACTAGTGACACTATTGGGATTAGTTTTACTTGTAGTGAATCCATTTACAAACAATTGAGAAGGGTTTTTTAAAAGGTTTATTTTTAAAGAAAATTGTCAGACTATCCACAATAGGAGTACGTACATTGGCTAAATGAGGTTGATCAATACGTAAGCTAAGTTCCAATAGGAAATTTGTATGGGGATTTAAAGAAGGCACATGTTTTCTCCAATTCCGTGGAATTGAATAAGCAGATGTTGTAAACATGAGAAGAGATTCAGCAATGCATTTATCAGTCAACTCATAGTGAAATGTATTATGTTACACTCCAAACTAATAAATGGGACGATTTTAACACCAAGTGTCCTAATAATTTACGTGTGGTTGCTAGTGTATACAAGGTACTATTTAAGCATAGTCAAAAGCCACTCTCAAACACGGTTGCGTTTTCGGTTGAGATTGGTAGTGTCGGGATAATGCCGAGGCATTTCCTCCGAACACGCTGTTTTGTTGGCGTTCGTAAGTCCCTCCCTCGCGTTCTTCTTCCAGTCCTCAAGAATTTGAATTTAAGGTTTGATATAAGATGGGGGGGGGGGGGGGGGGGGGAATTGTGATTAGTGTAAATAAAACGGTTATGGTAAGGGGTTTGTTTTAAAAATTATTAAATTGAGGCATTATGTTGTTGGGTTTTTTTACCGAAAAGTGTAACACTTTCAATAAGAAAGTCCAATTTTGCAATCACCCATCCCAATTACAAATTAAAGATGAACATACAAAATTAAAGATGAACATACAGCGTCAGCTTTCCATTGATATGTAAACACAATATCAAAATCATCACGAAATAACCAGAATATAAGCGATTGAAGAAAAAACACATTAAGATTGAGGAGTTTATCATTATGATCATATGTGATAATATGTGTTTCTTACCATGTTTGACAAGTTCCAAATTTCAACTTGTTTAAAAAAGAACATGCTGGTCTCTGGGAAAACCCCTTCTCGAATTTCCCACTTTTCGACTCCAGAGGGCAGCAAAGTAAAATGTAGTATACTGGTTCCTTCGCGTTTATTGGCTTTTACCTGACCGGCTATATTCAATTTTGCTTGTAAATGGGGTCCAACGGAGGTCCAACGAAATAACAGATATATTTTGCAAATGGCGGAACGTTTGAAACAGTTCCGACCCAATTTTCCTGATGAATTACATAAATGACAGAGGATATGCTTGTCTATCCTCTTGATCGAAGAAGAATTGCAGAGATATGATAGCCGCCGATTTTATGGGTGCCTTGCGGCGAATATTACGCCGTCTAAACCGTGATAAACTTGAATCTGTTCTCCGTGAATGGGGTGCACTGGAAAAAGAAAGTGTTACGGAAGTGCTTCAAAATGAAAAGTTCAAAACAAAAAAGTCAGTTGTTGAAGGTCTATTGGAACTGTGTAAAGTAAGTGGAGTGGAGTATACTTGGAGTTAAAACTACATTGTGTAATTCTTTAACCATGGCATCTATCATCAAGAACTTGCATGAATTTCCAAAGCCTTTTCAAAATAAGCCTCAATTGCTCATAATAAATAGGCCCTACATTTTTTTAACTAAATAATGTAATATTAATTTTTATAATAATAATATGTCGGCCCGGAAAGGCCGGAGTAACGTCACATGCCGTTTGCTGATGAAAACAACAGTCGTTAATAACGGCAAACTATGACAAAAATACCCGGATGACAGGGTCAACGGTAAATGACAAAAATACCCAGATGACAGTGGGCGACCTGATACAGTACACTACAAACGGAGAGCTACGACTTGCGTTACGATACAGCTGTACAGAGCTTATATTTAATATAGTTTGATCGGGTTCCAGATCATGAGATTGGCGAAACCTCCTTACCAAGTAACTTAAGTTATAGCAGCGATTGAATACAGTATCACAGGTGCGCATGTAAGGAACTGCGCACTACTGTGCATTATTTGCATGAAGCATGAAGCGTGTCGCAACTCCAATGTTCATGATGCTATTGTTTGTATGTACAGTCATTTAAAAAAAGAAAGGATGGATATCTTCCAGCAACTTTAGGAGTTTGTTCAAGACATAGTCACCAACATGCAGGATGGCGTCCAATCTTATGTATGTGTTTAGATTTTTCCAAGGCTTTTGACAATCACAAAGTCAGCCACCAACGCCTTTTTAAAAAGCTTCAATGGTACGGCAAAATTCACCACAGCCTTGTTGCCGTTGATGCCAGCCAGATTATCACATCGAAACATCACAATACACCAACTTCGATGTGCCGGTTGGAAAGTTCTGAAATTCCCAGGAGTCCTGGTGGTTATTTTAGCTGAGTGCTGGTTACTGCCGACCGGGTCAGTGTAGTGACAACCCTGATTGAGCTATGAAATGAAACCATTCAAATGGATGTCAGATATTTTCATCAGTAATTTTCATCTTTTCTGAATAAAATTAGTCAAAATTTTGCTTTGGATATCATGTTTAATGTTTAACCTATTTCAATTTCCAAGAAAAACTTACTTGAATTTGGATTGCCTATTCCTGCTACAATTAGAGTAAATTTACAACGCTCAGTGTCAATGGTAGACTAATTAGCTATAGTCGGATTTATAATTGAAACAACATATCAATTGAAGCAGCGTATTGCGCACATTGCGTGAAGCGCGCACAACCATCAAGCTTGATAATCTCGGGCGCGATCAACTTTGTGCTGCGTGCATGTTGTTCGTTCAATTATTAATTCGACTATAGTTAGAACAATTAAATGAGATTGATACTGAGCAGGAAGCATGTCTCTTGGTACAGCTCACTATATCTGGCTGGATCTGCGATGCAGCCAGCTCAAAGTGGTCCTGCCTGGCAAAGGCGTGTAAACCGAGTCACCAGTTTCGTAAAAATATTTCTTGTATCAGTAATACGTTTTCCAACAGTGCATTCCTACCTACCTTATTTTTAAAACCGAACAACGGAAGGAAAAAAAAGCGCATTATCTGGCGTTATCTGTGGTGTGAAAATGAAAATTTGTGAATACATGTCGTCTAAACGGATTAAGATATAGCGGCTTCCTTTGTATGTACTTCTTTACGTTTACCGCTGACCACCTGTGTCTCTTTAACAACTGTCAAAGTTCTTGAATTCTACGACGCGTGATTAACATAGAGTACGTCCTCGGAATCATAAAATAACTGCTATCGTGTGTAGTAATAATACTGACGTCGCGACGTAGCGATGCATGTTTGAGGGCAGCGTAAAAGTCAGTCTCTTTTTTCTCCACGTGTCAATAGCCGTTTCATTGCGTCATTTTAGTCTCTTTGACTGTGGTTTCAGACGGACGCTGCACATGTACAAAGTGAACTGGAAACAGCAGCGTCTTAGCGTTTTACGTAACAAATCTGCAGAGACTGATCAACGCACGTGATATTTTGTTGTTTACCACTATTTTGGCGCATCTCTTATAAATTTCAAAATTTTAACAGAAAAAAACCCCCCGATGTCTGTGACGAAAGAGTACATACGATATACACCAAGTCACCAAGCCCACAGTTGCAAAATAATTAAAAATCTATGTAATCTACAAAGGTAGGAATCATCGATAAAATCATGTTAATATGTTCACTATGTTATCTGGACTTCCATGTACAGTACAAGTCAGCCTATATATTGTGTGTAGTCTCTTGGTAGCTAAGATTAAATCATTGACACTTTGACAGTTTTTTCTTGCCTTCCATCGTAATGAAATATCAGAGGATCACAAAGATATGGGACAGTAATGACTTGGAACTTTGGAAGGAATTTAAAAATAAAGGACCTGTATAGCAATGCTGTTGAACTGATGAGTGATAATCTAAATTATCTGTTGTGTTATTAATGGCCTGTTTCTCTCTTTTGTGTATTTTCTTTCTCAGGATAAAAAGTTGACCAAGAAAACCGTGGCTGAATTGGATCTCATTTGTAAGTAGGCCTATTTATTCATAAATTGGATTTTCAAAGTATCAAAACTTTGAAAGGTATTCATAATTCCGGTTCCTGATTTTACCAGGTGCAGCAGTGGTCCAGTGTGCGCCAACGTCAGTTACTAGAAATGGAACACAGTTCCATTTCACTTTTTGGGGGTAGTGGTAAAGATTTTGTTTTAGCATACCATGTTGTGCTTGGAATCTTTGATAACTTTATGTTATTATCTATTGAATGTTGGAAAAAGTAGTGTTTAAATTTAAAAATGAAAATGTCAGGCTATCTGCTAATTGATTATTTTGAGATCCTATATATTTAGATACATTATTCTCATTACACAATGCTTATTCTGTTGTTGTGTACCAGCAGCCTTTCCATCCAGACTCAATGTCACAGCCCGCGATCATCCCGGGCAGCACCTGTTTTGGCCCGCAGAGGTCGCGGGCAACATCTGGTCTGGCCCGCAGGGGTAGCGGGCAGCATCTGGTTTACCCCGCAGAGGTCGCAGGCCTTTGCGGGCGCCCATTTGATAGACAGGCCAATTAGCATACATGTGCGGGGTATTATTTGCATATTTGTATATAAGTGTTATCATAATGATGAAGCTATGACTTGTGCTACTGGATCTGAGCTTGACAACATCTCTCTACAATAAATACTTGGATAAAAGAATGGATTTAAGATAAACCTGTGTGTGATTCTCCTTTGATATACTAGCTAGTACTTAGTGTTCCCCAACAGTATTGTATTTTATTTTTCAGATAACTATCATAATTCTGAGAGTAGGAAATGGGGTGTTTTCCAACTAGTCAGTAAATCAGGTAAAGTATAGTTTTCTTTATAAAGTTCATATGCCATTACTTATTATATTTTAAATCAATAAATTTTGTTCTACCCACAAATGATAAAATATCCTCGACATTAAATCTTCAAGCTGATTACACAACATGACATTTGTTAATAATAAATACAGAAAATAAAATATATTTTTTCTCCCCACTCTACTTGGGTATTCTTGTGACCTTGTGCTTCTAAAATAAGAACCATTGGAGTTTATGCAACTTAAACTTTGGAATGCGACAATTTTAAGGATGACCTTTCATGTCAAATAGAAAACATCAGTTGAAAATCGGGCCAGCAATCAGAACATCTACCTTTAAAAGTCTTTGTGACAGAATAAAGTAGACCTATAGTTTTCATTGGAATGGACACTAATATACTACTATGATAATTGATGCATACTTAGGCATCTAAATACACTTTATCCAATTTCTGACATTTGATTACCAGTTTTACAATTTAAATATCCTGTATAATAGAACAGGCCTACTCTGTGCAAGCCTCCAAATAAGTAGGAACTCAGGAGTTTTTTACCCAATGGTTGCCAAGTTTTGGCTCCTGGTATTTTCCAAATTCTGCACAGTAAAGTGTAGGACCAGGAGTTATTTTTGTCAAATAAGAAGAAAAAAAGCTCCTGGTCCATGGACACTTATTTGGAGGCTTGACTGTATTTCATGGTGATTAGTTTAGTTTAGTTTAGTTTTATTTGGCATATCAAGACACAGAGATACAATACATCAGATCAAATATACAAATCTTAAAAACTTACAAAATTAACACAACATATTAATACAAGAAAACATATAATGCCAAGGATAGCCCAAGAAAGCTCTGAAAAGGGCTTATTTCCATTGGGGTCCTTATTAAAACAGCACATTATAAAAACATCATATATATTTGCACACAAAATAATATTGCACTTTTTATGAAACAACTGCATATAAAAATGGATGAAAAATCAAGATAGAAAGTGACTCTTTACTGCCTTTTTGAACTGCCCGTGGGTTTTGGATGTTTTAACCTGAGTTGGTAGCAAGTTCCATTCCCGAATACCAGTAAAGAAAAATGTATTGCACTGCTGACCTTTAGCTTTGGGAACCAGAAAATTTGTTGCACTGCCCCTGGTATTGTATCTGTGAGTGTTGGACAATTTGGTAAATTGAGAATTCAAGTACTCAGGTGCTATTTCATTATATATTTTAAAAACATGATTGAGTTTAAGTTGTTTAACTCTATCTTCAACTTTCAGCATTCCCAGCTTCTTCTTTTAAAAATTCTACATCACCAATGTGGGACCTGGGCTCCAGCTTCAAAATAAAGCGAATCAACTTATTTTGCACAACTTGCAGCTTATTTTTCAACTTAGCAGAAAGTGAAGAAAACCATGAAGAGCAACAATAATCAAAATGGCATTGTATAAGGGCGGTGCAAAGGGTCTTACGAGATCTTTCGTTCAAAAAATGACCTTGTCTGTCTAAGAAACTTAATCTACCACAAGATTTTTTGACAACTGATTTTGCAACAGTTTCACCACTGAGATTTTCATCGAGAGTAATCCCAAGGTATTTGACAGAGTTGGTAGGATTTATAATTTTTCCGTCACAAGAAACTTCAAACTTGTCCACCCTGCTCAGTCTAGGTTTAGATCCAAAAAGAATAGACTCTGTTTTGCCAAGGTGCAATGATAATTTGTTGTCGATCAGCCATTGTCTACACGACTCAAGTTCTCTACTTAAAGTGTCAGAAATTACTTTTGGGTCTTTATCTGATGTGAAAAGAGCACTATCGTCAGCATATAACAAAAGATTACAGTTAACACTTGATGACATATCGTTAACATAACACAAGAAGAGCAGGGGCCCTAAAATACTACCCTGTGGAACGCCACATGATATATTCATGGGTTTGGATTCAACCTGATTTACATTAACAATCTGTTTTCTGTCAGATAAGTATGATTTGAACCATTTAACAGAGTCAATGTGAATACCCATAGCTTGCAATTTGTTACAAAGTATGTCATGGTCTACTGTATCGAATGCCTTCTGTAAATCTAAGAGCACCATACCTGTGTATTTACCAGCAGCCATCTGGGATCTAATATAATCGGTATGAGGTAAATAAGGCATGTATCAGTAGAGTATGAGCCTCTGAAACCAGATTGCAGGCTATAAATCAAATTATTATCAGAGAGGTACATTTCAAGTTGGTTATACACTGCTTTTTCAAGAATTTTTGAGACAATGGACAATATGCTAACCGGTCTATAATTGCCAACATCGGATCTACTGTTCTTCTTGAATAAAGGCTTTACTCTAGCAAATTTCATATCAGTGGGAACGGTGTTGCTGGTGATAGACAAGTTAACGATAAAAGCCATGTGATCTTTAATTACCGCTGCACCGTCTTTTAAGAATTTCGCTGGTATACGATCTAGACCGGTACTTTTATTGGGCTTCAACTTGAGTAGCTCTTTGTACACAAAGTCAATGGTTACAGGCGATAGCTTAAAACCCTTTGGGGAGACATTCTTACTTTTGTAGTAGTTTTTAAATGCATCAGACTCAGTGCCAAAACTATTACTGGCAGGTGGCAATTTGTTAACCAATGTTGAAGCAACAGAAGTATAAAATTGATTGATATAATTTGCAACTTTGTTGGAATCAAAGCAAGTTTCACCATCAATGTCAAGAACCACTTTGGTCTCACCTTTTGTTTTATTACTATACCCAAGAGTTTTCAACTGTTGCCAAAGTTTTTTTGAGTCATTTTTGTGTTCTTCAATTTTACTACTAAAGTGCTCAGCTTTTGCAGATCTTACATCCCTCTGAATGTTATTTCTCATGTGACAATATTCCTTGTACAGATCAGTTTTTGTTCGGTCTTTTTTGAATTTGTACAATAAGTGGTCTCTGTACCTGATATTTTCAAGGATCTCATTGTTTATCCATGGTTCAGACCTGTTTTTCAGTCTAATCTGCTTAATAGGTGCTACAATGTCAAGGACCTGCAGGAAGATTGACCTAAAATGACTCCAAGCTTGGTTTATATTACTACAATACACACCAGACCAATCAGCAGATGACAATGCTGCCAACAGAGTCTCAACACTGTAATTCTTTAGTGACCTGATTTTGATAACATTATGACTACGACCAATTTGGCTTTTCAATACCTTACGTGTACAGTAAATGAGAAGATGATCACTCAAACCAATACACACTGTTCCTGACTGATAGATCTTATTTTCATTATTGCAAATAATGTGATCAATCAGGGTACTACTGGTATCAGTTACACGAGTAGAGGTCTTGATTAATTGTTTCAAGTTGAATAAGTCAAGAATGTTTTTATAGTTCTTAAATAAACTACAGTTCTGTTCAAAGAAATTAACATTGATATCACCTAGTATCATGATTTCACAATCAGATCTTATATTTGAGATACAACTTTCAAAGTGACTCCAGAACTCAATGTCCTCATCAGGTGGTCTATAGCATACACCAATGGTAATAGGTTTAGACTTTGGTAATAATAAATCAAACCAGATTGTCTCTATACGATTGTCATGTAAATCTTGTCTAGGGTTAAAAGCAAAATCGTTCCTTATGTACACGCAGACTCCTCCACCCTCACGATCCCTATCGTTGCGGAGCACAGAGTAACCACCAATTGCAATTTCAGCGTCCGTGATGGAATCATCGAGCCATGTCGCGGAGATGCCAATTACTGCTGCTCTGGTTTTTTGAGCGATGATATTTATCTCTGGTATTTTTTTCAACAGAGATCTTACATTGAGATGGATCATATGGATGCCCTTGCGATGAAACTGATCAAATTGTTTCTGTTGAAACTGGTCAAATGTGTTGATATTTGTCTTGGAAGCGGTTGACCTTTGACTACGTTGAGGGCCTGGGTGTGGATGGACGTCACCACAATGCATTAATGACAGGATCAGTAATGAGGAACCATAGGTCAATCTAGAAGGGCCTGAGAAATATGTCTTAGTAAGAGTTTTTCTTTCTCTGTGGTTTCCTGGAAGGAACTTGGACCAGGAATCAGTTGAATTTGATGTTGAAAAGTTTGTTAAAGAAGAATGCTGCCCAATAAGATGGTTAAAAAGTTGTACTTCATCTTTATAATATTGCACATTGATTTCCATAGGTAGTAGACTTACAAGAATTATATAGTAAGCCATTCCCAGCATAATACCATTGATGGCCATTATGATATATTGATTTCACAATGTTCAAGTAGCAATACAGTACTATGATGAATAGGTGATTGAGGTAGCAACTCAAGAGCTTATTAAATCAAAACCACTGGAGCATGGGCCTTGGTGTTGTACACCCTACTGTGTGTTAGGCCCTGCAAGGCTGTTGAATTTCCTACCTTGTTGGTTGTAGACAAAATGAGTTGTAAAAGATGACAAAATATGCAGTTGAATCCCCAACGAAAACACACAAATTAACATAATGTAAGTGATGTAAGTGCGCAATCTAATAATAGGTGCGACACTTTCCGCACAAGGTCCGATCGCTCAGATTCATTGCTGATACATGTATGGGCGATTCCACGGTAACACGCGTTACATTTTAGGGCGCCATTCTTTATTCTCCCCTCTATAACTGTAAAAGTAGTCTGAATGAAGTTTACATCTTTTGTATTGTAATACCTAAGACTTAAGGCTAAATCCTCATGCTAACACCAATATGAAATATCAGCTCATGTTAATGTAAGACCGCTCTGAATATCGGTAACACGCGTTACGAAAAAGACGCACTAAAAGAAATCCCAAATTTGTTTTGCTTGTGTATTTAAACTAACCTACCTGCAATCAATTGGTCACTACTGTGAGCAAGTACCTACCCAAGGTTTATAATACTAGAATAATAACAAGAATTTAAGTTCTCACTTTTTTGTAAATTGCAAAATAGTCGGTAACACGTGTTACGGTAACATGCGTTACATTTTGTCCATCCATAATTTACTAGCTTTATATTATTTATTTAATTTCTAAACTAAAATTAAGTTTGACTTTGACAATGGAACTAACATATAAACCATAAATAGTGATAACTAACTCTTAAAAAATTAAGGTTTTAGCACGTTTTACTGAATATGAGTTCGGTAACACGCGTTACGACATTTTGATGGCTTATATTGGAGTGGTGGTTATGAATTTATCAAATTGTTTACTATTTTTAAATAGGGCCTAACTAGTAGGATTAAAATTATAAGTGGCATCAATTAAAATCAAATCAATTAGGAAATATTTTCAAAAAAGTGTTGCTTCGGTAACACGTGTTACCGTTTTGGAAGTAAGAAGAGTTTTAAAAAATCATAGTTAACAACGGTCAATGGTTGCAATATTTTTTTCCTGAACGTTTGCATAGGCTTTGCACAACATGAATGTAAAATTAAATCTTTTGGAGCATTTTTTAGTTTTTTTGCTCCGTCACATTTTCATGGAATCGCCCGTATGCATTACACATGGTTAATATTAGGATACAGGCTCTACTACATGTATGACGTCACCTACTCATTTTGAGATGACACAACATATAATAGTATTAATCTTTTTGTTATTCAAATACAGATCATTCTTCTCAACCTGTATCTCCCAAAGAATTTGCAAAGATACTGCAGGAAAAACTGAGCTTCTATTTCAAACATGTAAGTTATTATATTGACTTTGTGTTTCATGTTTGCATTGTTATAGTGTGGGGCTGCTGCCATTGACATTTTTCCATTGGACATGTCACTAAAATAAAACTCTGATGTTGACAGATTGTCTCGGTATAAATGTGCAGCAGGGTTTTAGCCAGAGTTCAGCAACTGCCCTTCCAATTTATCAGAAGAGACGGTCCAGAATTTGACCTTAAAACATTAATCAACCTGTTTGCATTTACTATGGGGTCACTAGGTTCAAAAATGTGCTGCTCTAGCCTTGATTTGTCAGTCCGAACTAGTTTAAAGTTGACTAAACTGTTACAACAACTATTTTTTAGTATATCACATCTGTTAAATCCCTTAATTCTGCCTGTCCTGGGAGCCATCAATTTCAATTTCTTGCCTCTTTTTGGGTCAAGGAAGTTGAAGGAACGCAGTAAAATGTCTATTAAAGAAACTAACTAGTTAACTATATAATATATGTTGAATCCTTTATTAAATCAAGGTGGTCACTTGATTATACCCTTAACATTCAGACATTCTGCATATTTAATAATACAGGATCTAAGCATGAAGAAAGTTGGCGATGCCATATGGTTGCGCATCGGTATCCACGAGGGCGTCAGCTCCTCACAGCTCTGGTTACCAAGCAACGTGATCTACATGATACACCATCCACACTCAAGATACATCATCATCTCCAAGGTGAAGGTGTCGCACAGAGATTATCTTATGCAGGTACTGGTTTTGTAAACTGGGTCCCACTGTAACTGTAATTTTGTCAATGCATGACATTGGTCAAGTGCCATCAGTAAAGGTGTAGTCCTTGGTGTCTTTATTAACTATCCTACACACTACAAATCCCTCCGTTGCTAGCTTGTGGTACCATACTCTCGCCCGGTCTATCTTGTGTCAGCAGGCTATCAAATGGCAAAATAAAATTCAGTATTTTGAAGCTGACCAGTTAACGCAGTGGGTAAGGTGTCTGACTTGCATGCATACGGACCGGGTTCAATCCTCAGTGCATCATGTGGATTCTGATCCCCCCCCCCCCCATATTTGACCCTGTTTTTCTCGCCTGATTCCCCAAAACACGCTAAAGAAGTTAGGTGAAGTAATGGTTTGTAAACAGGGTCTAACAGTCTCTCTTTTTGGCAAGTTGTTTTGTTGTATACGTCTTTACATTGAGCACCATCACAGGGGTTGTGTGTAAATAGTAAATAGGGGATTACTAGTATTCATTCTACTGGTTTTGGTATCTTTATAATAAAAAGTAACAGGCCTCAAATTAAGAAATGAAGAGGGCATGCAATTTAAAGCAATTTGAAAGGGGCACCAACTTTCTCCAAGGCAGTTATGTTCTTTTGAATGGAGTGAAAACAGCCAGAAATGGTGGGGCAACAAGGTGGAGCAACAAAGGCAATGCCTTCGATTAATTTGAGCCCTGAAAAGTAGCCAAATATTGTTGACCACAATTACATAAAATCATTTAATTGTGAGTGCTTTTGTTGACAAAATACATACCCCTTCTTAATTAATGTTTATCTGTTTCTGATACCATATCTTTTTGGTCATGAAACAAAATCTGTACAAGATCCATGAGAACTTTGACAACAGCAGTCTTTTCATTTGTATTCATTGTTTGGTAAAAAATGATTTGTTGTTCCTATAGTTCTCCCAGAATCCAAAAACTGCTGCCCAATCCGAAAATCGTTGGGTTTCAATGATGCTGTGTTTCTATATTCAATATTTGTATTCCCCTGGATAAATTTGTTTTTGAAATAGAGGAGAAGGGCTACTGTTCTTGGTGCTCTGTACATCTTAAATGTTATGAAAATAAATATCACACTCACCCCAACCCATTCTTTTCCTCTGATTTTGAAACATCTCCCGCACAGACACTTCTTTGTACCCTTCAGTGCAGTGAGATCAAAGAGTTGCAGTTGTCAGGAAAGAGTGTAGACTCTCTGGCAGACCTGGTATTGCACAAGCAAAGTCAAGGTGGTTTTGCACAGTATAGACTCAACAAATTCCACACAAATCCGTTGACCAATAGGAAATCAAGAAAGAGAAAAGGTAAGGTCGCTAGCTAACGTTTTCAACATTTTATCTCGTCCAATGTTTATGGATTAAGATGTGGGGACACCCTCATTGCTTATTGGAGTGATTCTGATTTTGAATTTTGATTTTTGTTTTTTTGACAACTGCTGAAAATTCACCAACATTTTTAGGGGGAAAACGAGCCAAAAACTGCCTGACCGACCCTACCTGAGGGGTCCATTTGCCCATAGAATAGGGTGGTTTTTTTTGGTGCCTTATGAAGAATCCATTAAAGCTTCTGGGTGCATTTTTGAGCAGATATCTATCTATCTCATCACTGAAAAAGTTTGCCTGATTAAAAATAGTGCATCGATGGTATAGGCAAGGAAAAAAACCAACCTGTTTTACGAGCCAGACTGAACCCACTTTTTGCGTTTTTCAAGATTTTGTTTTTTTAGATACTTTTTAATTTGAAAGCAATAGAGAACATTTCTCCCAAATGCTTGCCTGGACTTTATGGCTAGAGCCACCAGATTCCCGCTTGTGCGGCATATAGGGGTTCTAACCTCAAACCGATGACTATTTAAAGCCTGTCTGTCCATCCACGACTCACTATAAAATCGTTTTTGTGTCTACAGATGTACCATCAACCATCTCAAAGTCCCACATCCAACCAGCCCTCACACAGATATGCCTTCATATTTGACTAGCCTTTTGTTACTTCACATCCAACCAGCCCACACACAGATATGCCTTCATATTTGACTAGCCTATTGTTACTTAAGTAAGGCGATACAAAACCTTTGTATTTGTTGGCATAATATAGTGTTATTGTTTTATTTTGACAGCCTCATCAGAGATAGATGTATATGACATAGCAGTGCGTTACGAGAATTCCAAAGAGAAGGCTGTGCAAGAGAAACATACGCAAGAAGTGTTTGGTACGCACCAACAGCCAAAACTACAAAAACTTGAGTACAGGGTCAGTATTTTGTTGACTTGTTGAAAACATTTGTTTATTCTTGATGTAATTTACTATGGCGATTTTACATGGGAATGCTGACTTGCTCGATAAAATCATGAATCTGACTTGCTCGATAGAATCATGAATCTTGATAGGAAACATGAATTTATTGGTATAAAATCTACAATGAACACAATGAAATGGTACTGGGGTCTGATGGCTTAATACTTTGTTGACAACACAGTGATAACTTGCAAGCTTCCCAAGGGGCAAATACTTTTGCGGCGGCAGTGTATACTAAAAATAGTTGTAAGAGTTAAGTGAACTTGAAACTAGTTCTGACTGACAAATCAAGGCTAAAGCAGCACACATTTGAACCTAGTGACCCCATAGTGGTTGGTAACAGGTTGATGTATGTTTTAAGGTCATATTCTGGACAGGCTTTTCTGATAAAGTGGACGGGCTGTTGCTGAACTCTGGCTAAGACTCTGCCTATGAGGGAAAATTGATTGATAGTAGTGTATTGACTACCATCTAAAGGTTGTTAGCAGTGTTGTCACTAGCCAAGATTTAGTACCGGTTAATTTTACTGACGGCAAACGGAGTAAATGTAGTACGTGTAGCGAACGAAATGCAGTGGATCATGGCATGGGGTCCAGAGGCCTTTTTTATGTTTTTTAATGCACTTTGAGGGTTCCTACTACATAATTTCTTGTTTTATAAGGCAGTTTAATGATTTCATCCACAAATTGTTTAAAAAATTAAAAAACTGGGGTTTTTTACCCCTTTTTTTAGAGTGCCTGTCGGCAATCGTGAGTGCCAGCTACACCCGACTGGCTTAATGACAACCCTGGTTGTAAGGGAATATTGCGAGTTGCAGTTTGCCCAATTGAAAGTCATCAAAATACACCATTTAAGGAAATACTGTCAATTTTGATACAGTTTGTAGAGATAAAAACCAGACATTTTTTGCTTTGAAATTATTGATGTACCTTTAAGTTTGTAAACATATTGTATGGCATAATTCTGTTATACCCTACACACCAACATTGGTAGTATGTGTTGTTCTTAAAAATCATGCACTATTAATACCTCTGTGAAGGGTATAACAGAATTACTCCCCCAGGTTATATTTCAATAACCAGCACAACTACACAACATTCTGGTTATTGAAATATAACCTGGGTAGCCATTGCTCTCTTGACTTAACATATTAATTTATATCTTATCTCCCATTAACCCATTTCAATTGTACTGTTTCATATTCAGCTGGAGACCCGCTTTAGAGGAGTCCATTTTGCACCGGCCATGTCACTGAGAAAAGAGGAACCTTTTTGCTGCCAGGTAAAATTTGAAGGACCCAGTGTGCTTGAAGGCATCAAGGGATTAGGGAATAAAGGACTTGCCGTCTATCCGCTACCCTACCATATCAGCAATGTGCATTCCTTGGCCAAAAATCACTTTGTGTTAGCAGACAAGAAGAAAACTTTACCAGTTGAGAATGACACGCCAAGGACTACTCGGAGTGCACAAGCTGCTAACTGAATTTGTTTGTGGAATTGACTTATTTTTATCTCATCTTTTTATACATCATTTGCTACTGCCCTAATCAACTGATGACTTGGATTCTTAAGGAGGGACTTTTTCCACTTAAATACTGAAAGTTTTCTAAAGATTTTACTCTAAAGGTTTGTTCACTCTAAAATAACTTATTCACCATAAGTGTTTTTTCGCCTAAACATTTAAAGTATGAGAAACTTAACGTAGCCTAACATTAACTCAAACCACTCAATCTACATTTTGACTACACTTACGAATAGGTTTTCATGTTTTTTTGTGAACAGACTTTTTGATTCCTATTTCAAGGCTACAAAAGGTAAATGTCCTGTTGGAGTTCTATTTTGAATTACCAAATACACTTATTTAACATTTAACCCAACACCATCGTTAATGATTGAAGATAACTTTTTTAATTCAATTCAAGACTTAAAAATAGGTTTGAACTAAAAGACTTACCGCAAGTTGTTCAACATGTTGTAGGACAGAGGTGTTGTTGCTACCTTAACACTTTTCAAGCGGCAAGCAGCTGCAGACAACATCCAAAATTTCTCAAAATGTTTCAAAAAATGTCAACATTATTGAATTTCATTACTATATTTGGAATCACCATGAGAAATGCATTGAAATAAGTACAAACATGCCTAGTATTGGGTCAGTAATGATTGAGATCGATTTTACAAATTGTGAAAGGTTTCTGAAAAATCTGTTTTGTGTATGGTAAAAATAATTACCTGATCTAAATATTTTCTGTTTTTCTAATGTTTTTAAATTGTATATAATACCATATTTAAGAGCTATATTGTAATGATTATTCAAGCCTTACTCTGTGTAGTGATATCAATGCTTATCAATGCATATTACTTGAAGTGATCCCAGGTTTCTTCCATGCTATTATATTTCAAGCCTTACTTTGTGCAGTGATATCAATGCTTATCAATGCATATTACTTGAAGTGATCACAGGTTACTTCCATGCTATGATATTTCAAGCCTTACTTTGTGCAGTGATATCAATGAAAATTAATTGAATCAATCTCAGGTTACTTCCATGCGCACCACTCTAAACTCTGCGTCTGCACAAGTTGGGAGGTGATATCAGTGCATAATCTGGTGATATGCGCAGCATTTTCTGCATCGTTACCGATACTCTTTGATCGCGTGGATGCATATGAGGTGTATTGGATTTCTAGCGCAGTATTATGATGCATTCTCGAGAATATGGGCTGCTGTCGCCCCACACAACTTGAGCTGACACAAAGTGTAATGGTTTACGGTAAAATCAGAAATGTTCGCGAGTTTAAAATTTCCAATACTGGCCTAATTCATGGCATGAAAATGTCGCGAATATAAACTTTGGAGCTACATGGTGTAACTTATGCACTGCTACCAGGTACGTTGGAAATATTTGTGGCATGACATTTTCGTGAGTAAGTGCTCCTCGCAAAATTTAAATGCACACAAACATTTCCGTTTTTACAGTTATGTAATTGTGCAATCAGAGTCAAACGATAGATCTGGAATGATAAACCAAGATCACTGCATAGAGAAAAGAATACATTGTTGGATTTGTTGGCGTCTGTTTGTTACCATTATTATTCTTTAAGTATGTAATTATCGTTTTTGTAAATATTTGTGTTGCCACGAGAGGAAATGGACACCATTTTATTGAATATCATTGTGACTCAGTAAATCTGAACATTTTACTCCTCATTTAAATTTTATCCCTGACTTTTACTATTGATGTGAGGGTCATTGCACATGTAAGACCATTAGCCCCTGAAAACATTTTTAAAGCAAAAAGGTTAATTAAGGCTGTTTTGTTCTAAAAGCATGGTTAATTAAGGCTAAAAACAATATATTAAATCTCTTTTTCTGTTTTTATAGCTCTTGTATCACTTTTTGAAGACATTATAATTATTGTAATGTATGATGCACTTTTTTTTATGAATAAATGACTCGTATATTGTACACGCTTACAGTAAATGAACATCTTCTTTGACGTGTTGGTAGTAGACATAAAGAAGAGATCATTTAAAACAGGTCTTCAACACTCGCATTTGTATAGATATGTAATTTTCAGACTAACCATAGTCCGTCATCAGTGGGTGGAAGCTGGTTTGCGACCGGTATCCTCAAGCAGTATACCAGCTCCGCTCTTAACAGGGCTGGCTGGTGACCCAAATTTTCTATTATAGGATTTGTGACTCCTTGCTAAAAACATCGACAACATCCACCATAGGATAGGCATAAATCTGGAGGGGGATCTGACCAGAGGGATGGCCTATGCAATCATCCCATAATGTCATGCATATGTGAATGGTATTAATGTAATGGGATTTTATCTAAATTTTCCTAAAACGTTTTCTCCAAAGTGCATTAATCCAGTTTCAAAAATACTAAACATTTCAGCTTCTGAGGGTGGATGTGCCCCTGTGCATGCAATTGGCCCTAAAAACGGTAACCAATCATTCCGACTTACCAAAAACAAATTTTCACCATTGACACCCACCAAGAGAAATGGAGTCTACCAGTCGCAAACTAGCATCCACCTACTGAAACGGACTATGATTAATCTGAAGAAAGAGTGTTGAAGACCTATTATAAATTTTCATCTTTAAACACTTGCAGTAGTATCATTTTTTAAACAGCTCTTTTCACGCCAATACAATGATTTATCTTTAGATTGATAGATAATAACCACTACCACTAAGTGTAGTCAAATTCAGCCATTTTAATAACATGCAACAAAATTATCAATCAATTGCTACAGAAATTGTCCCTTTTCAGCGATCAAGGATCAATCATTGAGTGTTGGGTTAGTGTGAAAATGCTTATTAAAAAACAGGCTTTATATGTGTCAGCCACTGTTGTGATGTTGTGACCAAGTCATCAAGTCTTGTTTAATTTTCAAGTCAATCCAATTATTAAAAATGTCAAGTCAAGTCACCAATTTTTTTCAAGACACCCCAAGGCATACTATTTGCTTTTAATGAACTGATATACAAATATGGACTGTTCATGAGGGAAATGGGGTGAACTATTGCCCCAAGGTGATCTGGAGACCGTAAGCCTACTATTTTCCCGAAGCCGAAGGCTGAGTGAAAATAGTAGGTTTAGGTTTCCAGATCACAGAGGGACAATAGTTCACCCCATTTCACGAATAAAGAGCAGTCCATATTTGTTTTATATAACGCATGAAAATATTTTTGTGTGCGATTTTGATCAAATTAAACATGAAAAGGATCTTCATGCCATTATGGTAAAATCGTACGAGGCAGGGAATTTTTGTCTTTCAAAAAGTACTATTGACTGCCCGGTCAATAGTACGTTTTGAAAGACTAAAAAAGACCGGGAAGTGACGTCAAGCATGAAATGGACCAAACTATTTTGTGTTATCTGATGTAGTATCCACCAATCAGATGGCTAGAATATTTTCATGCGTTATATAATATTATCTATTAAGCCATCTGCAATTAAGTAGTAGTATGGGCATGGGCATACATAATACTATTCAATTTGACTGTGAAGTAAGCGACGCAGTTTTTGAACAAGATGGCAGTTTTCGAAACAAACATCACAAGTCAAATCATTCTCAGTTACTCAAGTCATGTTCAAGTCACCAATTTGAAGACTTAAAAGGCTTCAAATTGGTGACTTGCTTACATGCTTGCTTAAAAACTAAACTAAAAACTAGGGTGTTGTCCCTGATCTACAATGGCTCTCCACAATTTTCGGTCATTCATTGCTGTCTATGTTACAGGTGTCAAATCCAGTATCTTGCTTGAATAATTCAATAAATGTCAGAGCAGGTCTTCCCAGTTTTCTTTTGCCATACTTGGGGATCCAGTGCACCAGCTTGGATAATGGCTCCTCACTTCTAAAACAGGACACTAAAATCACACTTGTTTATTTTTGAATGGACGCTTTTAGGCATATTATGTGATCCTTTCCAGGGCGCCCTCTATTCATGATTTTTTTAGAAAGTACATTTTCTTGCAGATTTACATTTCTGATCATAAATCATAAATATATTCCGAGTTATAGACAATACGATTCCTAATTACTTCAAAATCATGGTTTAATGAGTGAAAATAAACTGTCAGGTCTACGCGACAACTTATTTTCCACTCTAAATTCACTCTAAAACCATGATTTTGAAGTAATTAGGAATCATATCGCTCTGTAACTTATGATTTATGATCAGAAATGCAAATCTGCAAGAAAATCTACTTTCTAAAAAAAATCATGAATAGAGGGCGCTCCCTGAAAAAGATCACATAATATGCCTTTAAGAGAATTTATGTGACATAAATCAGGCAAAGTCCTTCCTGCTGATTGGCCTACAGGGTGAGTCGGAAAGAACAGGTACTTTTTCACAAAGGTGTAACAAACAATATGCTTGCATAGTCAAAACCAATGGTGGCACATAAAGACCTATAATTGGGCTTTCATTCAAAAGAATTAAAATCGACCATTGCATTATCACGTTATACTAATTTGAGTGAAGCCTTAAATTTTAAAGCCAATCCATGGGTGGTCGCATTATCAAGCCATTCCTTCAATGAGGTTTGCTTTGTGAATGAGCTGAAATGCCTCTTCATACTTTTCTTTTTTGAATCCAGGCTTTATTATTCATAATTCCACAGTTCTATTAATTTCTAGTCATTTTAAGATTTTGTATCCAACATCCATTGTAGCAAAAACTTACAACAGGCTGCTCCTTAACAGAATTCGACCTCACCTAGACCCGGTTCTACGAATCAATCAAAATGGTTTTCGCCCAGGTAGATCAACAGTGTCTCAAATTCTGGCATTAAGAAGGATAGTAGAGGAAATTAAGAACAACAACCTCATTGCAGCATTGGTCTTCATAGACTTCAAAAAAGCATTTGATACCGTCCATCGTGGTAAGATGTTGGATATATTACGAGCCTATGGTGTACCAGAGAGGCTAGTGGCTGCCATTGGACTTACATACCAACAAACCAAAGCACATGTTACTTCTCCAGATGGCATCACTAAGGACTTCGAAATACAAGCAGGGGTTCTTCAGGGTGATACACTAGCACCGTTTTTGTTCATAATCATCCTAGACTATGTACTGAGGAAGGCATTGGCAGGAAAAGAAGAGCAACTAGGCTTCACACTTGTTCCCAGGCAAAGTAGAAGAATAGGGCCGCAGACAATTACAGACCTCGACTTCGCAGACGACATTGCTCTCCTTGCTGACAATCTACGGGATGCAGAGGAACTACTACATCTGGTGGAAGCAGCTGCGCTTACAGTTGGTCTTGGGATGAACGCCAAAAAAACAAAGGCAATGCTGTACAAAGAAGCTCCAACACCAATTAAAACACTGGATGGTAATGATCTTGAAATTGTCCAAGACTTCAAATACCTTGGTGCCTGGATTGCTAGTAGTGAACAAGATTTCAACATAAGAAAGGCTCAAGCTTGGAAAGCCTGTAACAGCATGACAAAAATATGGAACAGTAAACTCCCAAGAAACCTGAAAATAAAGCTGTTTACCACCACTGTTAAATCTGTTTTGACCTATGGAGCCGAGACTTGGACACTAACAGCTAAAATGAGAAAAGCGCTGGATGGTTGCTACACTCGCCTCTTAAGAAAAGCACTTAATGTATCATGGCAATCTCACACCACCAACAAAGATCTATATGGGAACCTGCTACCAATATCAGAGAGGCTAAGACGGAGGAGATTAAAATTTGCCGGCCACTGTGCCAGAAGGGAAGAGGAAGCAGTCTCCAAAGTTCTCCTGTGGCAACCCAAGCATGGACACAAGGCTAGAGGACCACCACGAAAGAATTACATCAAGCTTTTATCAGAGGATACAGGACTAACTAGGCAGGACATGAAAAACTGCATGCTTGAAAGACCAGTATGGAAGGCCATCACAGAAGTCCGTCCCTTCGGGACGCCTTAAGCAAGTAAGCAATCCAACATTCATGGGCCTTTTCATGTTTTTCTCTAGTTTCATTGACTGGCATCTCTGAAAGTGTTGTAACATTATGATGCAATGTTCAAATTCAAAAATTCTTTATTTGAATGATACATTTAGCCAAATATGTGGTCATTCTTTCTGACTCACCCTGTATGGAGACAAATGGATAAAGGAATGGGGCAATGCTGTAGAGTTTACTTGATTTCATTATCAGCATTTGCTGCCTCTCAAAGCGTAGATTGTTTGAACTATCAGTAAATTATTTTCTGAGCAGGCTTTTTTCAGTGGTGGCATGAAGAGTGCGAGTGGTGTAGAGTATAGTTTAAACACAAACACTTATTGAAAACAGGGAGTACTCTTAACATTTCTTTTATCTTTTAATCACAAAGCGCAAGAAGAATGTTTGGGTAAAAGGCTACATGGTTTGTGTCAACTACATGTATAAATGAATTATAAAGTTTCTCATGTCAATATTACAATTTTACGTAAACTTTGAGGGTTTAGTGCAACAAAGGGCTATCTGCATTTCGGTCACTTTGAGAAAAAGTGAATTAAAGATTTGTACCCATCATTGTCACCAATTGGTTTTGACAAGTTAAAAGAAATGCTATTCAAACCTTTTTGATTAGGTGAATTTACTATTTTCTCATAATTAGGTTCCTGATCTTGTGCGGATCAATTTTATACCAAAATCCATTTTTGGCCAAAAATGCAGATAGCCTTTTGTTACACTAAACCCTCAACTTTGGTGATGGATAAATACCCTGTTCTATGGGCAAACGGACCTCTCAGGTTGAGTCGGTCAGGCTGGCTTTATCCCTTAAAAAAAGGTTGGCCTGACTGTAAAAATCCCAAAAATGTGTTAACATTTTGCCTGTTTTTGACAAGCAAAACAGATTTTGGGTCAGTATTCATTTGTACATGAAAACAAATTCACCAATTTCTAAAACAAATGGTTCAGTCGGGCAGGGTTTCTTTTTTTCGTCACCTTATCTGGATTTCAAAAGTACACATGAGTTATCTTCTATCTAAAAAATTCACATTACTAAAATATTGAATGCAAACATAATTCAATAAAATATTGTATCTTTGAAAGGTCCTTTACCTACACATGTATGAATATTCTTGTCCAAAGCCGATTATAACAATTGATGACATACTTGAGTTATAATGGAATTCTGATGTGTAAAATATCTAATCCATGGGAGAAACTTGCTAATTTTTCATCAGGTTTTGAGGACTATTTCATCCATGTCCCTATTCACCCCGTTTTACGGTCCACAAACACCCCCATGTCCCTATTATTCACCCCGTTTTACGGTACACAGGAACCCCTAAGTGTAATAATTTAAGGGAAAAGGGTTGAATAATGGCGCTTGATAGACATTTGATTGAAGCAATTTAAGTGGCGAGTAGTGCTGATAATTTCGATGTAATCTACATAGAAATGACCAAATTGTGAAATTGTACATGATAGACGGCGAATTAAGGTAAACAGTTTCAGATGGTTGTATTATCTGTGCAATAAACCTGATTTCCAAGAAAATTGAGGGCACACTGCCATACGTTTCTCTCAGTGCCTTTTTAAGGAATTAGGGGGCTTTTATACCCACCCGCTTGGAATATTCATATGAGAATTCTATTAACATTTTCCTGCATTCTAGATGAAAGCATTTTATGAACACCAATACATCTACACAAATATGGCCAAAAATAAATCACTTTTGCCATGTAGACCTGTGTGATTTACCCAATTTGTTACCCTTTGTTTTTGTCAGCAATCAGACAATTGATTGCGGGTTAAAAACTTGGACAAAACACAATAAAAAAGGTATCCTGTTTAGTGTAGTTCTTCGCTCATTTGCTTAAAAAAATATACAAATGTGTGTAGCTCCTGAGACAAACACAAGTTCATTTTAGAACAGAATAGGTGTAATAAATAACACTGCAGCATTTTTATCTATTATGGGCTATGTCAAATAACCCTAACCCTACTACACCACACGGAAACAACACAGTCAGCAGCACTTGGCTTGCATGGACACAAGTTCTATCTCATGTAGCACTAAACCCGGGTATATATCGAAGGTTGAGCGCCAGCAGCCTCAACTCAAAAAAGACTATTTTGAGATAATTAACTTTGAATATTTGGGACCTGTACAACACACTGTAGCACCCAACTCATACCTCTAAGTCTTTAAGGTTCTTAAAAATCTGTTGGTTATGGATTATTTTGGTACCAAAATCTCATTTTGCCCAAAAGTTGAGTTACGGCCTTCTGGTGCTCAACCCTCGATATGGTCTCCGATTATTTATAGCCTGGGAAGCCCTCCCACGTGGCTGGGTGGTGGTGTATCTTGCCTGTTACGCGGCCGGCCCGGGTACTTCCTGGGGCCGGCGGACATAATCTGTTAAAGGTCCAGCGACGTGCTCATGAAACTTATTTTTAAAAGTTAAACAATATATTAGTTAGAACATTTCACATGTTATTTTTTATAAAATGTGAATAAATATATTTCAAAAAGATAAAATACGTTCGGCCGTATACCAAATCCAATACCTTCGCCAGAAACGCAATGAACCATGAAGAGGTTTGGGCGACTTTAATGGTGACGTAGATCCGGGAGGAACTGAAGTGTCAACACGGTCGGATTCCCAGATCTACGTCACAGTTTCCGTGTTGCCTAAGAGGAGGACTCGTAGTCAGCAAACAATGCACCATGGTCTAAAAATATGGCCACAAAATAAAAATAACATGTGTATCAAGTTGCAAAGGTTGCCTTACAAACAGTATTATGACCTCGTTTTATTCATTCACTGAATGTGATAATACGGCTCATACACTCGTGATTGTATGGTTTTGAATGCACACAGCATGGACACATATTTAAAGTTAGCGCGGTCATCAATTGTTCAGCGAGGCATGATGATGGGAAGAGGCTAACGTAGCATGCATTGTAAAGAGTGTGTGTAGACATATAGACCCTGTCACAATTTTACACTAGTGCATTGTTTGCTAACTATGATTTCTCCTCTGTGTTGCCTGGTAGAGCGGGTTTTTCAAAATACGAAGATCGTTTTTAACACGGATTTTGGGCGCATTTGTTATTTTTGTAAATTTCTTCTTTCCCTATAATGGATCGTTCATAAAATGTTTATTTTCGAAATCCTTGTGATTTTGTCTTTATTTTGATATGTATTAAACGATGCATATCGGTGGACCTTTAAGTTCTTTATTTAACCCCCTCTCCCTGTTCTTTGTTCCATCCCCACCACACATTTCTAGGGTTAAAGAAGAATTGGTTCCAAAATTCAAGTGGTCTCAATAGATCAAAGCCCCTCGTTTATGCTGCTTGCAGAAGCAACTTGCTTTGAATGCTCGCTCCAATTCCGGCCCGCAAACAAGCCGCCAGTCATCGTCGAGTGCAAAGTCATTGAACCTCTGCAGATTTGGTGTCCCATTCTGTAGCACAGCATACAAGCAGGGGATTCTCAGGTGGTCTCTGTCTATCATGGGTCCGCACCAGCTACCTCGGCTGGCATGGAATAACCGAAGCTGCGGCAGATTAACACTCCACAGAAAGAATCCATTGCTGTCCCTGATATCCAACTCTCTCAAAGACTGGGATCTGATGGTGTACACGGGATATGATTCAAACTGCCTGTTCTTGACGGCTACATCCATCTTTAATCTGGTCAAATTGGGGAAATGATTGAGGAGTTTGTCGATAGCGGATTGCGATGTCCCTCGAAACACCCAGTATTTGCACAGCTCCAAAGATGTTATGTTCTGGAATTGGCTGAGAAGATGGAGCGATAACGGGGACCAGTCAAATGGCATCGCAATGGATGAAACATTTGGGCAAGCATGATGAAGAGCCGTCATGAACTTATTGAATACCAGTACTCGTGAGGATTTTGTGTGCGATGCCGAGTCCGAGAACATGTACGGATACGGTGTATGGATCCAATTAAACGTCACACTGTCAAGCTCTCTGGAGTTTGTCTCATGCAAGCAATGTATCAGCAATTTCAGCCATATTTCATCCCCTTCCTGGAGGTCAAAGGCGAAAGTTAAACTTTTCAGAAAAGCTTTCCGAGACACCAGATGGTAAACGTAATTCCGTATCTTTGTTTTCATGCGCCTGTACTCGACAGCCGACGGTCTAGCCAAGTCATGTTCACCATTTGATAGTAAGCTCAGAAACAAATTCTTGAAATTGGCATTTGTCCACAAACGTGGGGTCCTCATGAGCTGAGCCCATGATCTACAAAGGCCAGCACAGCGACACTTATCAGAGTCAGAGAGAAATGAGAATATCTTTATTTGACATTCCGATGGAAGCTTTAGGAAAGGGAATTCTTCACCACACGATCTTCTCCTCTGTCTAGATGAGCAATGTGGAGAATTTGTCTGTTCACGGGTGCACTTTGTTCGCCTTCTAAGTTTCAAATTGCACTTAGGATTTCTTTCTGGTCTAGTATTCTGTTTACAGTCTTTGGAAGAGGAGGGTGATATCTTTGAGGAATTCCTGGTCTTCATATTAATCACATAGTCATCACTTTTCATTCATTCTCAATAAACCATGTCCTTGTGTATCAAAGGCAATACGTCACAGATCCAGAATGTGATGAGATCCATAGGAATGGTGAAAACCGGACTGGCTGGTGTAGAATTCTTAAGATTTTATGCTGTATCTGGTCCGAAAGTCTCATCTAGAAATAAATGAAAGACAAATACTAGTTATTCATCTCATGCTGATTAAAGGTAGGTGTTACGATTGCTGGCCCAATTTTCAACTTGATGTATTCTATTCTACATGAAGCGTCACCCTTTAAGGAGCACCAATAACACCTCCTTTAAAATAGTTGTAATTGTTCTTATTTTAGGTGACATCAAATTTGCCCATTGAGTAGTACACCAACTGACCGGGTGGTTAACCAACTTTGGCTGTAATTCACTGCATTTTGGCCTATAACCTCTAAATGGAATAAATCTTGCACCAAACATTTTACTAAAATTAAATAGTTTTCGAATTATTAAAACTGATATCAAAATATGATGATAGGGGGTAAAAAAGCTAAAGTGATAGGAACATTATGATCATAAAATTGTATACATGGTTGATCATTCTATTCTACAAGTACATTGTATTTGTGTTTCCAAGTTCATCATTGACGCAAACAGCTACAGCAAAATCTTGTTAACACAAAGTTTGAATTTCTGCGTTGTCAGTTTTTGTGTGTTATCAGGTTATTTTGCAATGTATTTCTTCATCCATGGATCCTTGAAAGCCATTTTGAGTTATTTTGTGTACCGTAATAACAAGTTTTCACTGTACTCTGAAATTGTCAAACTCTTGTAAAAATGAAATGAAAATTATTAATTCCTGTTAAAGGTATATGACCCGATCACATTTTCATAACACAGATTTTTCTCAAACATATGGAGATTTTCATATCATATGAAAGATCATATTTTTCTGATTAACATACTGCAATTTGACGGTCCATATCAGTATGATTACGAAGAAATCGGTGAAATAACATCGAATTACCGCGAAAGGTGGTTAACCACCAATTAGTTTGTGTACAACTCAATGGGCACATTTCACGGCATCTTGTGCGTCTAAAATAAGAACCATTAGAGTTATGCAACTCAAACTTTGGAATACAACTCTTTTAAGGATGACCTTTCATGTAGAATATAAAACTTCAAGTTGAAAATCGGAACATCTACCTTTAACTCAACTTTATGAACTAAGGTTTCTGAAAATAAATTGGGAAGCTTTTTTAATAACACTTTCCACATGGCTACTAATAGTTTTACCATTATACAAAACAGATTTTTCAGAAACTTTTCCAAAATTCCAAAATCTACCTCAAGGATTACTGAACCAATACTACATGTAGGCATGTTTGTAATATTTTAATGCAATTCATGGTGATTCCAAATATGGTGATGAAATTCAATAATTTTGAAACATTTTGTGACATTTTGGAACTGCCACATGAAAAGTGTTAAAGGTAGCTATATCAGCTATTACACCACTGCAGAAAAACGAATGTTGTGCCAAATGAATTGTATCTATACTTTTTATTTTGAGACCACATTAAAGAAAAGTCTTTGCTCTACCTATCTGAGAACTTTCGGAATAATTTGGATATTTCTTATGTATTTCTTTATTTTTTGAAAATTCCCTACATTTTTGAACATTTGAATATTTTCAGCCAAGTAGGAAACTGCTATGGGTCTGTCACTTTGGGGGATTAATAAACATATTACCTGAATTCCCTCACCAGTTTTTGTGAATAAAGTGTTTTCTTTTTGAGAAAATTATTTTTTTAGGGATTTTTTTAAAGGGAAAAGTTCAAATTGACAGAAAAAAGACAAGAAACACTTTTAATGGAAAAAGCTGGCGAGAGAATCTTCTAAATTGAATTGCCTTTCATGACACCTTATTTATTGAAATAGGAGTTATCCATATTATGATTTTAAATGTGGAAATAATTACATGCATTGGTTTTTTGGCAAAAACATAATATAAACACAAGTTCATCCTACCTAACTGAGGATACAAAGAGTTAAAAAAAATCATTCATAAATAGAGTTTATGGATCCCAAAAACTTTAGGGAATTTGGCAATGTGCCAAAAACCTAACACACAGTAAGTCTATGGGTGGGGTTTTTTTAAGACAAAAATTGCGCCGTTTCAAAAAATCAAAATCGGCATGTGAGTTTATCTTGTCAATATACACATCCTGTATAATATTGACGCCAATCTGAGCATGACGCCGTAGCCGATATAGCCACCTTAAGTTGTAAATTGCGCTTTAAAGGTATATTATGTGATCTTTCCAGGGAACGCCCTCAACATCGAAAAAAAACCTGAAAGCAGATTTTCTTGCAGATTTACATTTCTGATCATAAATCGTACATACATTCCAAGTTACAGAGCGACACGATTCCTAATTACTTCAAAATCATGGTTTTAGAGTGAAAATAAACTGTCGTGTTAACAAGACAGTTTATATTTTCACTATAAATTCACTCTGAAACCATGATTTTGAGGTAATTAGGAATCGTATCGCTCTGTAACTTGGAATGTATGTACGATTTATGATCAGATAGGTAAATCTGCAAGAAAATCTACTTTCTAAAAAAAATCATGAATAGAGGGTGCTCTCTGGAAAAGATCACATAATATGCCTTTAATAGTCTGCAAGATTATGGATATAATAAGAGACTGACAAGGATCAGAACTTATTAAAAAGGATAATCCCTGAGTGCCACAAAATGTGATGCGATTTATAAATTTGAATGTCCTTAATATTGAATCAAGCATTCACAAAGGTCATCTAGAAAATATCAGTGTGTTATGAATGAAGGAGTTCCTTTCTGTTTCTGTTTCGGTTAAGTCGGTTTGCGCAGATAAACTGTACTTCACCAACTGTTGGGTCGTCGAGGTCATTGTCGGTCAATGCACAAAATGGTAATAGGTGCTCTATTAGCCTTTAGTATACCCTACCACTGCATGTCTTCAATGGGGACTTTTAAAGAACGACCCATACACTTACACAATGAGGAATACAAATGGTAGGGTATTCTAAAGCTTACCCTGAATGGAGCCTTTAAAATGGCAATCATTTGAAGTTTTATAATATTTTTAATAATGTTAGGGATGTTCATATCATTGACTACAGAGGGCGACATTTTTTTGAAAATTTGTCGCCAAAATATGTAGAAAACTCCATGTTTACCTCTTAAAAATCCAGCGAAAATGGAATACACGAGCTGGGATGTATTCACTGATGTCTTACTAACCACACACAAGCAACTGGACATCATGATTTTAAAGCCCTTTTAAGCTAAAATAGTTTAAAATTTGCATGACTTGACCAGTTTTAGCGATATAAGGCAAACTACTTTCGGTTATACCTTTGTGATTATTCAGCCGGCAGACATTGCTGAACCATCAGTTTTTATTGTAAAGTATTTTGTTTCCATCTATTCCATTTTTATAGAGATATTTTTATTTTCAAAATTTTATGAACATCCCTAATAATGTCTAATGACATGTATGTCTTGATGTATTTTTTTATAAATATGAAGTTGATCACTTTTATTTTGCTCACTATATTCTCCACCACAAATCGGTTCATTTGATTGCAAGAATACTCATACACCAGATCAGTGTAAATAAGTGGTTCTAAATTACTATAAACCTGTAAAATACCTGTATTGAAACTATATAGATACTCACAAATTCGTTTCATTCCATTTTGTTTACATTTTGATAAGCTAAATGTAGCTCGTCTCCCTGATCTATTTTTAGAAAGAAAGAAAAAAATTACAATAATTTAATTCTTTCCAGTCAAAACAGTTAAACACAAATGTGGAAACACTATTGTCACTATACAACAAAGTTCCGGGAACAAAATACCATAAAAAAACTGTAAACAAATTCTAAACTGTGTGTTTGTCACTCTTTTATTCACATGGGTCAAAGGTCAATTTCTCAAAACATCCAGGTTTTCATTCACTCGGTTTCTTCTGTGGACAATTGATGTAGAATTCAATGTAATGTGACCTGTCTGTAGTGTTATAAGCAATGGCAACCAAGTGGAGCAATGAACATGAAACGTTTGAGTTCAAGGAGCCGAGTCAGGTAATATTTTTCTTGCTTGAAATCAGACATTTGAACGCCAAAATTTGAGTAAGCTTACACTACACTGTCACTGAGTAAGCTTACAAGTTACACTACACTGTTTCAGTGTTTGCCTGCCGAATTTGACAGGCTGTTGCTGGCATGAATTCAAGTGAGATTATGTATTGAATTTGTTTGTGTGCAGTGTGGTGTCCGAGTTGTAAATTTATCTCAACTCTGAAGCAAAACAAGAAGTGCATTGAATGAATTCTACAGGCATGACAGGCGGGAACTAATAATGCTCAAAAGCTGGCAATATATTATTACTTTTGTTAGCGACCTCGCTGCAAACGGCGATATGACATCGCCAAATTCAGTGAACATTATTATGGTAGATTTTGACACTTCTGCTCAGAGATCACTAGGCATTTGAGAGAAATTGAGACTTCACAAACAAATTCTTTGTCAATCTACTTTTGATATAAAGGCCCTGTAAAGTTTGTTTGTAGTTTCCCGTAACATTTGTTTTCAAAATTTAATAGACGGGCAACTTTTTCATTATTCATTATTTTTACAACTTTTTGATTATTATACAAAATGTGGACGTACTGTATTAAAATTAAAGTAGAAATTTTCGCGAGGTTTTTATTTTCGCGAATTTCGCGAATCAATCCTCATCCGCAAAAATATAAACTCGCGAAAAATTATTGACTTCCATTGACAAATGTTGAAAATCGCGAAAATAAAAAATCGTGAAATGCCTGTTATGACCATTTTCGTGAAAATATCTTCTCGCAAAAATATTGACTTTTACAGTATTGTTATACACCGCTGCACCCTATCAAAAATAAAATTGGGTCAATTTAGATAATGTAAGTTACAGAAAGGCTATTCTGGTCAAAATGAATAAACAATTTACACTTCATTTTAAACCAAGGGTTCTCAGTGGTCATTACAAGCGGGGTATCTTGCGTGTCCAAGAAATCACGTAATTAGGGTAGTTTTTTAAGCTGGGGCACGTTACATACGGTCACATTTTTTAAGTTGACCAAGTACTGTACACAATTGGTGCACATTTAGTAATTTGGTGAAAATCACCTTTCTTGGCACCTGTTTAACTGTATCACAAGCATAGTTCATCTAAAGAAGGTATACCATCCATTTTTTGAAAGCTGATATACTAAGGATTTTAATGGCGCTAATATTAACCTGATATTCAGGGGGGCCAAAAATCATATAGGGTGTAACAAAAAATATATACATGAAATACTTAACTTTTTAAAAGGACTCACATTTTTTCCCAGTATGTAGAAATTGAAATCTAACTTATTGATGAGAAAGCATATGATTTTCCCTTTCCAAAAATGTATAATTTGTGGGGGTTTCTAAGTAACAGCAATACTATACAGGGTGTGCAAAAAGTAAAAATGATTACGCCCATTAATTATAGAAAATATATATAGAAAAACTATATTCAAAGTAGCTCAAAATACATCAAAACATATCAATAACTTGTCAGAATCTAAAATTTGATGAAGGATGGTTATTTCCAACTTGAAAAAAATAAACCCCATCAAAATTAGGAGTTATTTTTTTAAAGATTATACAGGGTGTTTATAAGTCACTGTCAATGTGTTATTGACTTGTTTGGTTAGACTGTATACAGAATGAAAATGCTATAGAAGTAGGCCTGTGTTTCAAGCATGTGTTAGACCTGTATTCCAGGGAATAAAAGGCTAAATAATATTTAGTTTGAACTGTTACACAGCAGGCTAGAATACAGGGTGGTAAAAAATGTAACTTCTTCATAGGTTTAAAATGCATTGATTAATTTCATTGTAACATTATATTAGATTGATTGATTGTACAGTGTAATGGACATTTAAATGAGGTTGAAGATGACAACCCTTATCAACTTTATGAAATTCATAAATCATACATTTTGAAATGCAAAACCCTATAGGTCAATGTGCCTATTTAGGATTATCCTAATCACATCCGTTTATAAGATTTAATTCGTTTTTAATTAATTAGTGTTTATTTCATTAAAAAGTGTCTTTTTACACTAAATACAGACATGATAGTGACTGTAAACTTCAACATCATGACTATTTTTACAGAAAATATGGGTTCTCTATGCAATATCTACTAAAAGCTCATTTGAAATCATTTGCAACCTTATCATCCCCACCTCCACCATACCATGCCGACTAATTATGTTTAATGAGTCACATGTAATGAAGTAATGTGGTTTTGGGAGGTAGGGGGGTTAATGAAGAAAAGTGGACTAACCGAGGGCCATGAGGTAATGAAATAATGTGGTTTCTGTCTGATAAGAAAAAGAAAAAGGTATGGTGAATCTAAATCGTGTAACATGGTATGGTGTCAGATGTGGGATTTAACACTGTGTGGTAGCTCCCACCAGAGTTCTAATTATTTACGAGATTTAAATGATACTATAAAATGATTGTGTAACAGGGAGAGAGAAGCCCTTGCCCCTGGCTTTATGTAGTCCTGTGTGACATTTTGCTGTCTCAGTTTGGTTAATTATGACATATAATCTTTATGTTTTCATTTTCTTATATTTTTTCTCTTTTAATATGACAGGCTACTGCAATGGCAGTGGATGCTTCTGGGCAGATGGCAGTTCTAGCTGGGTGAGTAAGAGTTGCAGTAATGACCCAAGTATAAGCAAGCAAAAAAATCCCTAAATATGATTTGTGCTGGAAGGAAAATCCTAAACATGGGTCCCGTGTCACGAAAAAGACCCAAACATGGGTCCCAAATCAGGGGGGGGGGGGGGGGGGGGGGGTGACTGGGTCCCCACGTTCCTCTATATGGCTGACATCTTTAGAAATGTTGGACCAAAAAGAGGGACTGGGAAAATTGTACATCCAAAAAGTGTGCATTTACTCGTGGAATTCCACGAGTATTTAGCATATATATGAATATTCATACCATTACCGAGCATGCACATTTGTACACAGCAACAACAGAAATAGCAACCGATTGGCAGTGCATCTAACGATCATCACGCTGCGCCACAGATGCAAATCGTGCGCCCTATCGCGCCACGCTGTGTACAACGCCGCGTGAAACTACCAGCGCACTGGTGCATGAATAAGCTCATGTTTATTCACAAGTTTATCAGCGCACACTTTTAGAACTGTATTTTTTCCAGTCTTCACATTTGAGCACCCTCGCAGGGGCCGTGTGGAAAATAGGGAAGACATGAGGATCGAGTCAGGGAGGGGGGGGGGGGCAGCCTAATCAGCCATTTTTTTTTGGTAAAACACCATAAAAAGTGGGTCAAAGGGGTCAGGATTTCAAACCTACAGTGGCACACCCTTCAAACTTAGATGGGAGATATCACTTTACAAAATGGGGATTGACTTGTACCATTGGGAAAGAATAATATTTAGGATAAAAATGAGTTGATATTATGAGGGCATAGTAGGCCCTTGCAGGAATTTGATTTGGATCAAGGGGAGGCTTATATATAAGTTATGGTCTCATAATGGAAGTCAACTGGTTGAAGACATAAAGAACAGTAGGCCTATTCTGAAACTAAAAAGAACACTTTTGAAAACCATCCATGGAGTAGGGTTAGCAGTTACCTGTAGAGATACGGGTCCAAATTGACAAATATGAGGTCCAGGTAAAATAGTAGAAGTTTTAAGTGTCCAAACTAGCCAAAACTGTCAAACTAGGGGTCGTGGACCCTCATATCCCTAATAATTAAACAGGTTGCAATTAGTGAATTAGCAATTTTGATGGTATCACCCTGTGTGAATTACACCCTTAGTATTGGCTTTAATCTACTGGTGTTTCTTTTTGCTTTAATTTCTGTTCTTGTATGGATAATAGGTTTTCACATGTTTATGGATCCCAAAACTGATCTTGCTAGATAAGACATAGGCCTACTATTAGAGGACAGGACCATTGGAGTGGAATGACATTTAATAACAATATTCGAAATCAGTCAGAAATTTTAGCAATATAAAAAATATTTACTATCATTTTATACATGATGTCCTATAAAATACATGGACTAGATAACTTTATTATACCGGTACCTCTAATACGTACTCCATCGCCTTACTGCCTTGAATATTATTATTGTCTCTTATATACTTGGTTCGCAGATGTACATTAGAATCGTTACTGATCTGTTATTGTAATTACCGTTGCCAACATACACCTGAGTCCTTTGCATTATAGCCAATGATTATATTTGGGTGGCCAAGTACTTTTTCGAGCACTGATTTGGTCAACCCACCATAGTATATTAATTGTATTGTCATTGTATGTATCTCATTTGTGGTGAAGAAACTGAAACTGAAACCTATGTAATTTATAAAGAGAAGAGAATGAGAAAGGCTCTAGCTCTCATTATAGGTTTTGCCTGTAATATGTACGTAAATTAGATGGTGAAACTTCTTTTGATTAGGCTTCTCATTATTTTCACACCCACCATTTATTATATAAATTTTAGGAGGAGGAGTTTAGAGATTGTAAACCTGGATTCCCCAGGAGTTCGGTCTATCAAGGTGAAGAGAAAGAGTACAGTGAAATGGGATGTAAACATAGCAGAATGGAATCCACACGATCCTCCCAATCAGTTTGCTACAGCTGTAAGTATACAATGAAATGGGATGTGAACATAGCAGAATGGAATCCACACGATCCTCCCAATCAGTTTGCTACAGCTGTAAGTACAAACATTCATGGCTCTTATTAGTGAAATGGGATGTAAACATAGCATAATGGAATCCACATGAACCTCCCAATCAGTTTGCTACAGCTGTAAGTATACAATGAAATGGGATGTGAACATAGCAGAATGGAATCCACATGATCCTCCCAATCAGTTTGCTACAGCTGTAAGTATACAATGAAATGGGATGTGAACATAGCAGAATGGAATCCACATGATCCTCCCAATCAGTTTGCTACAGCTGTAAGTATACAATGAAATGGGATGTGAACATAGCAGAATGGAATCCACACGATCCTCCCAATCAGTTTGCTACAGCTGTAAGTATACAATGAAATGGGATGTAAACATAGCAGAATGGAATCCACACGATCCTCCCAATCAGTTTGCTACAGCTGTAAGTATACAATGAAATGGGATGTAAACATAGCAGAATGGAATCCACATGATCCTCCCAATCAGTTTGCTACAGCTGTAAGTATACAATGAAATGGGATGTGAACATAGCAGAATGGAATCCACATGATCCTCCCAATCAGTTTGCTACAGCTGTAAGTATACAATGAAATGGGATGTGAACATAGCAGAATGGAATCCACATGATCCTCCCAATCAGTTTGCTACAGCTGTAAGTATACAATGAAATGGGATGTGAACATAGCAGAATGGAATCCACATGATCCTCCCAATCAGTTTGCTACAGCTGTAAGTATACAATGAAATGGGATGTGAACATAGCAGAATGGAATCCACATGATCCTCCCAATCAGTTTGCTACAGCTGTAAGTATACAATGAAATGGGATGTGAACATAGCAGAATGGAATCCACATGATCCTCCCAATCAGTTTGCTACAGCTGTAAGTATACAATGAAATGGGATGTGAACATAGCAGAATGGAATCCACATGATCCTCCCAATCAGTTTGCTACAGCTGTAAGTATACAATGAAATGGGATGTGAACATAGCAGAATGGAATCCACACGATCCTCCCAATCAGTTTGCTACAGCTGTAAGTACAAACATTCACGGCTCTTATTATATATGGTGGGAGGGTACCAAGGGTACCTGCTTTTGGACCAACCAATTGCTCATAAACATAACTTAGTGTAAATGCTAACTAAGCAGTGGTTGATTTAAAAGAAAATCAAAATGAAAGGCACGTCGCCCGACAATATCTCTGTCGTGGCAAAACTTATTTTGTGTTGTTAGTCAAAACAACATTGAATTTCTAGACTTGAAATTCTACTATATTTTGTCTATATCTCACATAATATATCAATGATCATTCTATGACAACAGGGAAATGCGCCCAATTGAAACTCAATAAAGCTTGCCCCATATCCGACATTTAAAATGATAATTTTCCAAAACTAGGAAAAGTATATCTTGTATATTTAGGGTAAAAAGAGTTTGATCACCTCTCAGTTCTAAAATCAGGATCGGTCAGGTGATGGTAGGGAGAGGGAAACTCAGTTCCTTTTTCTTTAAAATGTTTGCCAAAGGGAAATAATATTAAAGGTGCACAGGCAGGCCTTGAAATATGAAAAAATGAAGGTTCCTCCAGGCCCTAGCCTTTGAAATTCCAAGGGTCCTCACTTATTATCAAGGGTCCAAAAATAAATATGAAATTTTACGTGATTTGGCTGCTTTTTTATTTCAACATGAAAAGCATGAGTGTCAGGGATGGTGCTGATGTGTAACTTCAGGGTCAATCAAATTTGTGTCATAGGTCATGACTTAAGGCACACAAGCATTAACCTTGCTTTATGACCTTCCATGTTAGCGTATGTATGCCCAATAGTAGCTACGAAAACAAGCAGAAAGTCTGCATCATAAATTTACTGTAGCAGGAATAGGGCGAACCAAATTCAAGTCAGTTTTTCTTGGAAAATGAATCCGGATTGATTTTCTGGACCCCACTTGGAGGGAAAGCTAGTAGAGGCAGTAGAACCATCCAATACCCCATTCTCAACAGTTGCTACCATGCACAATTTATTCTATGTACAGGGTGAGTCAAAAAGAAGTTTACCCGGATTGGTGATGTTTTAAAAAACAAACAAATGACACTTGAGAGTTCAGTAAAGCATATATTTAACAAGCATTCTCTCCTGCTTATTAGGAAAAAAGAATGACACAAATTGCTCATTGCTCAGAGGAGTTATGCCTATTTTAATAAAGGTACTCATTTTGCAAGCTGTCCACGGAATACTTGACAAAACAAATGTAAAGTAAGCATTTTAGCTGTGTACTTACCTACAATTAATGCCCTGCCCTTCAGTAAAACAGGCATAACTTCTCTTAGGAATGATCAATTTGCTTCATTGATTTTCTCTAATAAGCAGCAGAGTATGTTTGGTAAATAAATTGCTTTACTGAACTTTTAAGTGTCATTTATTTGTTTTGAAAAACATCACGGTCAATAGGGAAGTACGCAGCTAAAATGCATACTTTACATTTGTTTGGTCAATAGGGAAGTACGCAGCTAAAATGCATACTTTACATTTGTTTGGTCAAGTATTCCGTGGACAGCTTGCAAAATGAGTACCTTTATTAAAATAGGCATAACTCCTCTTAGCAATGATCAATTTGAGTCATTCTTTTTTCCTAATAAGCAGGAGAGAATGCTTGTTAAATATATGCTTTACTGAACTCTCGAGTGTCATTTGTTTGTTTTTTAAAACATCACCAATCCGGGTAAACTTCTTTTTGACTCGCCCTAGACTAGTTTGTGCATGACATTGAACAGGTGCACATCTTGTTTTACAATGTCAATACTCTAGCAGGGGTCAGTGACTCACCTTAAAACTTCTCATCATTCTTTGTTAATATTTCAGGCCAATCAAGTAGTTGATATCTTCATGCGTAAAGACAGTGGAGACTGGGTTCAAGATCACTCTTTGAAAGCCCACACGAGGGCAGTAAGGTAAGAACCAACCTTTGTTTATTCATGTTGTGTGCCCTCTATTGAATTCAGGGTCCCTTTGAAAGTCCACACACAGCAAGGTAAGCACCACCATATTATATACCCTCTATCAAATCCAGGGCTCTCTTTGAAAGCCCACACAAGAGCAGAAAAGGTGTGAACCAACAATAGTTTATTTTGTGTTGTGCCCCCTTTATCAAATTGAGGACCCTAGATCTAAAAGGGGGTTAAGTCACATGGAGAAAAATGGCAAAAACTGGGTTTCATTGTGTTCATGTGTGGACTTGACCCACTCGGATTGTACCTCCCATGGACTCTTACACATTCTTTACTACATTACTTAACCCTTTGAACCCGGAGTTATTATAAGGGTTCGGTACACCCACCCTGACTTCTCCGGGGTAAAATGTTAAATATAGTACACCTATATCATCCGTAATATATGTTACCGATGATAGAGGGCAGTATGCCATTGTACTACACGTATAACGTAACCTATTTATAACATAAAAACGTCCGTTTTTATCGCCAAAATTGCCAATCATGACCGTAAAACAATGCATCCCTGTCTACCTGAGAATCATCTGCGCCATATTGGGTTGCATATTCATCCAATTTCGCGCTATTTTTGACTGTTTTCCTCAGCTAAATGACATCAAATCACAACGAATACCTTGTGAAACAATGTATTTCACATCGGGTGAACATCACATGACTTTCAAGTCACATGACCACTCAGTCATTATATATGATCTATGTGTCACCTGATCGCTCAGGCTGATTTATCGGCCTATCGGGTCACAGCGCGTTCTTAAATAGGCCGATTTATCGGCCTTTCGGGTTCAAAGGGTTAACTGTAAAATTTGAACAGAGGGTGCAGAGATCCTCCTTGTAGCAGAAACTGATACTATCTACAATTTCACAAGATTGTGACTTAACCCCCTTTTAGATCTAGTGTCCTCAATTTGGGTTCACTCTTTGAAAGCCCACACAAGAGCAGAAAAGGTGAGAACCAAACAACTATTGTTTATTTTGTATTGTGCCCCTCCATCTAATTCAGGGCCACTCTTTGAAAGCCCACACAAGAGTTGTAAGAACCAACTATTGTTTATTTTGTATTGTGCCCCCTCCATCTAATTCAGGGCCACTCTTTGAAAGCCCACACAAGAGTTGTAAGAACCAACTATTGTTTATTTTGTATTGTGCCCCCTCCATCTAATTCAGGGCCACTCTTTGAAAGCCCACACAAGAGTTGTAAGAACCAACTATTGTTTATTTTGTATTGTGCCCCCTCCATCTAATTCAGGGCCACTCTTTGAAAGCCCACACAAGAGTTGTAAGAACCAACTATTGTTTATTTTGTATTGTGCCCCCTCCATCTAATTCAGGGCCACTCTTTGAAAGCCCACACAAGAGTTGTAAGAACCAACTATTGTTTATTTTGTATTGTGCCCCCTCCATCTAATTCAGGGCCACTCTTTGAAAGCCCACACAAGAGTTGTAAGAACCAACTATTGTTTATTTTGTATTGTGCCCCCTCTATCGAATTCAGGGCCACTCTTTGAAAGCCCACACAAGAGTTGTAAGAACCAACTATTGTTTATTTTGTATTGTGCCCCCTCTATCGAATTCAGGGCCACTCTTTGAAAGCCCACACAAGAGTTGTAAGAACCAACTATTGTTTATTTTGTATTGTGCCCCCTCTATCGAATTCAGGGCCACTCTTTGAAAGCCCACACAAGAGTTGTAAGAACCAGGCCCGTCGGAAGTAATTTTAAAGTAGTACGGCACGAGCGGGGTTTGGGGGTGCAACCCCCAATGGGGTTCGAAGGGGCGAAGCCCCTCATGGGGGTCCAAGGGGGCAACGCCCCCTTTAAGCTAGAGCTTTTTGGAAAATGAAATAAAACATTTCATGGTAAAGTTAATAGCACTTGTAATAAATTATATGGAATAATGATCAACTGTTAAACATTGTGTCCAGTGCAGTAAAGTCATAGATTACAGTCTATGATATTGATAGTACAATATACTATAGGTACGTGTTATGCCTTTATGTTCTCTCGAATATTTTTAATTTTTTGAAGAAAAAAAAAGGTTTTTTTTTTTTTTTTTAATTAAAAAAAAAAAAAAAAATCTCCCCTCCCCGGAAAAGTGGTACGGCAGCTGCCGTACCTGCCGTAGCGGTTCCGACGGGCCTGTAAGAACCAACTATTGTTTATTTTGTATTGTGCCCCCTCTATCGAATTCAGGGCCACTCTTTGAAAGCCCACACAAGAGTTGTAAGAACCAACTATTGTTTATTTTTAGTTGTGCACCCACTATCGAAATCAGGATCTCCCTTTCTCTTCCAAAGCCCACACAAAAGCAGTAAAGTAGAACCAGCATTTGTTAATTTTATGTTGTGCGCCCTCTATCGGATTCAGGGTAACTCTTTGAAAGTCCATACAAGGACAGTAAAGTAGAACCAGCATTTGTTAATTTTATGTTGTGCGCCCTCTATCGGATTCAGGGTAACTCTTTGAAAGTCCATACAAGGACAGTAATGTAAGAACCAAGTGTTGTTTAGTTAGGGATTAAATCATGTTTCAGCGTATGTGCATCACCAATCGACAATGGTGTTCGCACGTCTGCGTGGTTTATTTCACGAGGGCAACGCCCGAATAAAATAAACACGCAGAACGCAAGTTGTCGATTGGTGATGCACATACGCTGAAACATGATTTAATCCCTTTCAACAACGACCGGGGTTTTGAACGCCATTTCATAAATAAACAATGCAAATAAGAACATAGTTTATTATTGTACTTCTTTAATAACAATTTCATTCAATTTTCTGAATGAACATAAACTGAAATGACCAAATTAAAATAATAATCATGTTCCTTTAAGTTTTAAAAGTCGTTGTAAACAGTTGGCATAATGATTCCAAAAACAACACACACTGCGGCTGCGCCATTGCATAGCGCATAAACGCACTATCCGCGTCGTGCGGTTCATTCGGAGCAAGCAATTGCATAATCATATTCTACCTGAAATTATTGTATACTAGTAGGAGGAGACTTTAAAGGTCATGATGATTCAAGTATTCTATGAAGTATGTTTAGAAAGGTATAATGCAAACCAGACTAACCTCTTAAATATTGTCCAGGAAAAAAGATATACATAAGACCAATCATAATTCCCAATGTTACTTTTAGTGTGGGATGAACTGTAAACGGATGACACTTTTGTACTACACGTCACAGGTGTAACTTCTACCACAGAATCGATCCGGGTCTCGGTTGATATGTCTGAACAAACAAACATAATATCAAAGGGGCATGCGTTTTGTATTTGTTTTTTCTCTCGAATAAAACATACTTGAATCACAATTTTGGTTGACTTTTAAATACTGCTCAAACTACACAAACATTAATCAGAACAATTAAAAATATACAATTGTATTTTTGTCTCACTAAAACGACTATACACTACTGTGAAATAATATTTTTAGTGTAAAATAAGTTATATATTGTCAACAAGAGACGATTCTGAAAGTGTTTTCTGGTTTGAGGTACAAAGTAATGTTCATTAAATCATTTTTTAACGCATTATGAAAGCTATATATTTCGAAAGTGATCACAATGCATGGTGTGGTTAATATTGATGTGCATACAAAACGAATAAACCACTTTTTTATGTTTTCTTTTCTAAACAATCAGCTATTTCTTAATTGCGATTTTACACACAAGTTTAAAATATGTCATTTACGCTCTCACAGTCACAAGTGTAATTTGTGAAAGCTATACAATGCAATCAATATCAAATGCCATTTTTTCATTTGGAAATTGCCGGCAGATCTTTGTTGGTATTGCCACCAAAGATATAATAAAATGTTTGCTTGATAAATATAACATATCCTTCACGAAAATTAGGATTTGTTGCTGCGTATATGATGCTGTTAATAGAGAGAGCTGTTTGCCAAAACTAAAGAAAGTAAATTAATATAAGTAAGATGTATGTGCTCATCAACTTCAGCAATATGGCAAGCAGAAATGCGCAATTCGCAATCAACGTCGCTGCTTCCAGCATTTTCTTTATGTATGTTTGATATTGATTGACAGAAACCAAAGTTAATGGCTCAACTGATGAAAGTGTTGCATATCCATAATACAGGCTGTCCCAAAATGATTAGTACCCATCGATGCCCAAAGTTCAATACATTGTTTTCATCATCAAGATCAATGAAATTAGATCCGTTGTTTTCTATTATATTTGCTATACTGTACCCTTTCATTAGACTTTTAGATCATGAATATACATGTAGGACTTATTTTAATGAAGTTACACTCCATTGTGTAAGACATGGTGATTTCACCTTTTTGGCAAAGTGCAAAAAAATGTGTTTTTAAACAGTTTGTTTGAAAGAAAGTAATACATTCTCTTAATCTCTTGTCTGCTAATATCTTTGGTTCCTTTCTATTTTAAACTGCTGTTGTATCATATTGTTATTCAAACCATTAATACGTCTTCATTTTGATTCAATTTGAAGAGTAAAAATGGATCGTCACGCATGAGCGACCCCAACATTTGTTTCTATAATTATCTAATTTTGAGGCTAAACTTGAAGGACATTTAAACAGGTAAAGACGTAATCATGGGTAATTAGCAGTGGCTTAGACTCCTTTTTCATATTGGGGATGCAATTTCCTTCAAACATGGAAAAATGATATACATTGTAGTCCCTTAGTATTTAACCTCACGAAATCCATTCTCCAATGTGAAATTGAAATCTAAGCCACTGGTGATTCACCAAATACCACTTCATTTAGAAGTCCCTAAACACTTGTCAAATAAAACAATGCATGGGGTCACTCAAGCGTGACAAACTTCTTTTACCAGTTAAATTGAATTAATGAGAAGAATCAGTAATGATTTGAACACCCATAACTAATAACAGTTACAACAGAAAGACACACACTATTATATTGAGTAGACAAGAGGTAATGAGAATACACAAGTTTCTTTCAAACAAGCTGTAATAGCACAAACATTTTTTTAGCACTTTGCCAAAAAGGTGAAATCATAAATCCGATATTCATGATCTAAAATTCTAATGAAATAGTACAGTATGACAAAGATGATGAAAAAACAAGAGACCTAATTCGGTCGATTTTGATGATGACAACAACATTTATTGAACTTTGGACATCGATGGGTACTAATCATTTTGGGACAGCCTGTAGCGTGGCTTTTAATGCTATACAAACCATACAAACATTTTCAAACATACTTTTCAGACTATAACAATTAAAATATTTACAATTGTATTTGTATCTCCATGAAAAGCATAAACTCTATTAAATTTCTTAGTGTAAAATAAGTAATATATCAGCAACCGGAGGCAATTCTGATGCTGTTTTCTGCTTTGATGTGGTCTCTCTTCACCCAGGTGTATAAATGGGTGAGAAGTAAAACAGATTCGTTGTGCGGGAGGAGTGGCAAACCCCCTATAGCCCAAATTAATTACATTGAGGAGTCTGGCCCAAACACTACTTTACATGTCAGTACCAGGCACCATGAATGAAGTAATTGATTCTCACCTTTTGGTGACAGATCTCGAAAAAACTACTCCGCCCATTTCCTTTGTAAATTGTAAATGGTTGTCTATAAGGATTTATGTCAATAAAACCAACGAGCGAAAAGTAAATACACCGAATGACCCAAACCATGGTGGAGTGGTATACACATGATTGGAGATACAGACAGGCAATATTTTTATTTTTAACGCCTACATTTTGATGACTAGTGAGATTAAAAACTGAGAAAACCACCCAAAATGGGTTGAGGTTAACACTTTCCACGCGGCAATTAGTTATGACATTATACAAAACAGATTTTTCAGAAACCTCTCCCAATTTTCAAAGTATACCTCAAGGATAACAGAACCAAGACTAGGTATGTTTGTACTTCTTTCAACTAAAATTCTTTCAATGCGTGTCTCATAGTGATTCTAAATAGGTTATTGAAAGTCAATACAATATGTTTTTTTTAAACATTTTGTGAACTTTCGGAATGTCGTCTGCAGACGACTGCCGCGTGGAAAGTGTTAAGGAAGTAACGTGCATGACGGGTGGGGTAGGCGGGGTGATGACGGGTGTTCCGGCGGGAATGGTGGTTTTTAGGATCGATATGGGTGTGATGTGACATGAAATATAAATAAATTCCAGTCAATTTGACGTTCAGCAAAGTAGGACTAATTGGAGGATTATAATTATATATAATTTGTCTTTTTTTCTTTCTTTTTTAAAGAAAAGAGTTGCATATAGGCTTCCCCAAAAAGTTACTTTGAAAAAAGAAAATGTGTAATTAATGATTTTCTTTTCGAGATATGGACGGTTATGTAAATTTTTCTCCATAGAGCTGTGTATAAAAGCTCATTTTCTCCACCCCACTGTCTTTTAATACAAGATCCTGCGACATTGTCACTTCTCGAACACGTGCCCTAGACACCAATGATTGTTTTAAATGATTTAAAGTTTAACATGTTTTTTTATCGAAATGGCAGAAATATAAGGGTTTCATTTTCGCTTGTAGGAACAAAATTCGGAGAAAAACTTCTTTTTTTAAAATATCAAAAATATAATTTTAAAAGAATTACGCTCTAATGAGGAAAAAAAGATTTTGAATCCACCCCTCCCCCGTAATTAAAGTGTTGCTTACTTCCACCCCTCCCCCACCGTAATTCAAGTTCTGTTTACTTCCACACCACCCCCCCCCCCCAGTAATTCAAGTTCTGCTTACTTCCACCCCCCCCCCATTTCCACGCTCTATTCGCCGCCACCCGCGTGTAATTGACATAAATAATATGTTCAAAAGATGTTTAATTCAAGTTCTGCTTACTTCCATACCCCTCCCGTAATTCAAGTTCCGATTACTTCCACCCCCCCCCCCCCCATTTCCACGCTCTATTCACATTAGAGCGCAATTCTTTTAAAATTATATTTTTGATATTTAAAAAAGATGTTTTTCTCCGAATTTTGTTCCTACAAGCGAAAATGAAACCCTTCCATACTCCATGTCATGTCAGTACCAGGCACCATAAATGAGGTAATTGATTCTCACCTTTATGGATCGTTTAAGGTGTGACAGATCTCGAAAAAACTACTCCGCCCATTTCCTTTGTAAATTGTAAATGGTTGTCTATAAGGATTTATGTCAATAAAACCAACGAGCGAAAAGTAAATACACCGAATGACCCAAACCATGGCGGAGTGGTATACACATGTTACTTATAGGCATCATACATACTGAAATATATGAGTCTTGAAACATGTTTTGAGCAAATTAAATGTGATGGTAAATTATTCCAAATCGTAGATGCCATGCAAAAGTTCTGTTGCTGTATGTGTTTCCTGTAGCAGGGATAATAAGATGAAGATCGAAGAGTTCTCCAGTGGGGTGCTCATTCTTTCCCATTTCAAAACAATGAGCTAATACTTGACTGCGATACTCAAAAGTTTGAAGTATATCATTATTATTACGTGTCAATCCATTCATTCAAGTTTTCAGGTAATGTCCCTTTTTAACACAACCTGAAAGTATTTCTGACCTCTAAATATACTTATTTGTTAAATCCATTTAATTGCACTTACTGTATTATCCCTATTAAGCACCCATGCCCTTATAAGCGCCCACCACTCTTTTTCCAAATGACTTCCAAAAAGTAACACCTAATAAGTGCCCATCTTTTTAGCCACTGTAGCTCAAAATAAAGCATGAAAGTAGCTTCCGAAGGTCCCGGCATCAACAGTATGTTGGTGATCAAAGCATCAGCAGGCTGTGCACATTTTCCACCAAAAATGTGCATCAAAATTCGGAACCAATTTGACAGTTTCCACGATAAATTACTTTAAAAAGGGTAACTTAATAAGCGCCAAACTTAACTAGGGTAACTTAATAAGTCAGTCCAAAATGACTTTGCTAAGCGCCCTGGGCGCTAAATAGGGATAATATGGTAATACTCTACTGCTGATCTTGTGAAAGTTATACAATGCAACACATTTCAAATGCTAAAGATTTTCATTTGGAAATTGCAGGCAGATCTTTGTTGGTATTGCAACAAAAGATACGATAACATGTTTGCCTGACAAATATTACGTATCCTTCACGAAAATTAGGATTTGTTGCTGCGTATATGATGCTGTTAATAGAGCTGTTTGCCAAAACTAATCCTGCGCCGACGAGATAATACCACTGGGGAAAGGTAAACAAACCATTGAAAGCCTTCATAATTGTATAAGGTATCCATGTTAAAGTTAATATCAGCAATATGATCAATATTGACTTCAATAGGCGTATATCAGTTGGGCTGATGCCAGTAGGCCCACTTATGTTCCTATCCGATGTATTGTGCTTCATCAAACGCTGTTTTTTTTTCCTTGCGAAAAAGAATATCTTGCAGTAACATGCTGCAGTTAGCACAAAGGGAATAACAATCCCGCCAATAACATTAAAAAGAAGATATTTCAAGTTGAAAGTATTGTCAGGGTGTACATACACACAGACATAATTCTCGGTGAAAAATACAACATCAACCCCATTTCCAATATGGCTTGGAACTACAAATGTAAGGGGACTGATCCAAACCAAGGCTACGAAAAACAAAACTGTTTTCCGGTTGTAGATCTTTGGGTAAACTGCATGATGACAAATGGCTACACAGCGATTTAATGATACAGCCACAATGCTAAAATATGACCCTCCACAAGTAACGTAAGTTATTGCAGCAGCCACATCACAAACCTTTGGATATTTGTAGAAGATATCGCTATGAAACACTCCCAAAACAGCTAGAGGTCCAACGATCGTTGAGACGCACAGATCGCATATAGCTAAATTACCAATGAACACATTTCCCAGACTGCGTAGTTTTTTATGAACAAAAAGCGCGCCAATAATAAGAATGTTTCCGATAGTACCTATACAAGACATTGCTATTATCGTCAGTACATAAATCGTAATCGTGACGTCTATTCCAGGTGATGTTGTCGATGTTGGACTTCCATCGGACGAATTCATTGGAGAAGAACTCCAATTTGTTTTAGATATAGAATGATTCACATCCATATCAACGTCAACTAATGCACAAACTAACCACTGAATGAAGTAAACCAGTCTCCTTTCAATACGATTCACAATTTCCTTTACATGTACGACTGACTACCAGTAGCTGCGATTGTGTGGAATGATTCTCTTTACACGTTTCATATACATCATGTTCAATCGTATTCTTTTTTCTTTCTCCGAGGCAATGTGTGTGATTAAATTATTATTTCTAAAATCTAGTGGAACATTCTGTTAACGATACTTTTAGTCACACGTAGAAAATAATTTAATATAAGGAGACGAAAAAAAGAATCCTGTTTTACGGGCGGACGGACCTGTCAGACAGGGTTGGTCGGTTGGGGATTTCTTGTTTGTTTTTTTAATTTTTTTTAATTATCTTACCTAAAATGTTACCAAAATCTGCCCAAATCGGGAATTTTTAAAAAGAATTTTAGAAAAATGTTGACAGATTTCCGGCCAAAAAACGGCTGATTTTACATAATTTGAGAAAAAAAATCTAAAAAAAAAAAAAAAATCTTGAAGAAAAAAAAGGGGGTCGGTCGGGCACGTAAAACAGAGGGTTTTTTCTCCTCGCCTAAGTAAGATGTACGTGCTCATCAAGTTGAGCAATATGGCAAGCAGAGATATGCTTGATTCGCAATCAACGTCGCTGCTTTCATTAGGTTTCTTTATGTATGTTTGATATTAATTGTGAGAAACCAAAGTTAAAGGGACATTAAGTGGTGTTGACATTTTTTAATTTTTAAAAAATTACTTCAGAATTCAAGATGAACATTAAAAAATTGCCATTATTGTTGTTTCTACTAACAGAAACACAGCAAAACTTGATTAAAATCATACCATCGCTATTTATTGAAAAACGCCCTCTATGCAAATATGGTTCGCGTTATTTATCACACGTACTGCAGGGGGATACTGTCTGACGTAAAATGCCTCGATCAGAATTGTTGTACAAAGAGGGCTGATTTTTCTTATTCCTTATAGGTGTAAGTTCATACATGTAATACAATTGTATAAATATACTAATCCCAGTTTTTATCATAATTGAGGGCGCAGCCTCCAACACATCTTTTACAAATGACATGAAATATTTGTAAACATTCTTTTCAGACTGTAACAATTAAATATTTACAATTGAATTTGTTTCTCTTTGAAAACCGGAGGCAATTCTTATGATGTTTTCTGCTTTGATGTAAAGATAATGGACATTAAAGCAAGACGTTTCCCTTTTCCAATGTCTTATAGACTTGTTCGTATAGTGAGCGTAATGAATTATTTGGAAAATATCATACAAGGCATGTACAAAATGCAAAATGAACATGTTGTTTGTGCTTTTTTATGTTTGATAATCAAACCACAGTTATATACAGTCGACGTTAAAAGTTTCATTATTTACTCGAATTAAAGTGTCTCACATTATGCGTTAAGATCTACTGCCAGTAATAATAAAACCTTTACTCATTTAACATGGTTTAACAGTCCGCGAGATGCATGTAACAATGTAGTCTAAATCACCATTGTTTGTTTTATTGTTGATTTGTACTCGCCTAATACGGTAGACAGGGATGTGCTGCTCTAATGGGTCGCTTTTTTGCAAAAAATCCCTAAACATGGGGTATGTATGATTTTTTGCTGGAAAATCCCTAATAATGTGGTCACCTTTTACCAATGGGTCTATTTTCACGAAAATGTGTGAAAATGTGGTCTATTTTCCCAATAATTTGCGAAAATTGGGTCTATAATGAAGCAAAATCCTTAGAAATGGGTACCGTTTTTTCCCCAAAATCACCCTTAGAAATGGGTAGGGGTTTTGAATCTCCAGCCGCACACCAAAGCAAATCCAAGTACCCCCCCCCCCTGGTATGGTTCTCTCCTCTTTAAAGGTGACTTTAAAGACTGATTCACAGTAAGATATCAAAATGAAGGTTATTTAATGCATATGTAACCCCATGTATTAGTTATTGCCTATTGAATATAGTCACTTGATTTTTACTCCACTCTGTTACATATAACTGTTCCCCGTCCTCTGTTAGTGCAATCCCCCATGATGCCGTAAGCCCTGTGACGACACATCCCAGACACTGATCACCATCCGCCGTGAAACGATACACCGACGTGGGGTCACCACGGGTCACGACAAATATTTCACCACGCTTGCTACAGCAAATATAACCAGGATTCCATGTACGAAGCTCTTGAGGGCGCTGCACTACTCTGATGGTATTGCCAGAGTAATCCATTATGTGTAGCGTTTTATCGGCGAATGAAACAGCGATTTCGTCTTTGGAAGTGATAGCGAGACAGCGTGGGGTGGCATGAGTAGCAAACTTGGATATGAACTGGCCGTTACTGTGGTGGATAGAGATAGTGTTACCATGTAATCCTGCTATGATCTTGCCCCTCGAGTCAACAGCTAATGTTAAAGGATTGGATGGTTTGTTATTGACGTCATAAGTGGCAGCATTATTGGACTTCATTCGATTGCCTTCCCTGTCATACCAAAGTATTTCCGCTTTGCCTGGCAGAATATATCTGTTGTCGTGAGTGATAGCGATATCGTACAATTGTGTCTCAAACGGGCCTTTGAAGGTGTGCTTGAGACAGCCAGCATTAGAGAACACCTGTGTATACTGTTGGCGAAAACCTGCTTTAGTCAGTGCAACATCACCATCTAGATGTACGACAATGCTGCATGGATTGCATGACTGGGCTGGAATAGTACTGAATTGCCCTATCTGCTTCCATGTCTCACCCGTCAACACAGTGACCAGACCAGACATATCTGGCTTCTTGATGGTCTCTACCCCGACGTAGCCCAGAGTCTCATCTGCAGTTACTGGGATACTCATCTTACTAAGCTCCTCCATGGTGATGGATAAGGTAGGGTACATGGAAGCGATTTCATAGTCTGAACCTGTCTGAGTGACCTTTGTGCTTAGGTCACAGGCATCTGTGACTGCATCAAGTTTAGTATTTAGTTCATCTTTAACACTGTGCAACTCTTTAGCTCTTTCAGTTTGTAGGGAGTTTAGTTCTCCTTCATGTTTCTCTTGAATAGCATCTAGCTGTTGCTTGTATTCAGATATTATCGTAACCAGTTTCTTTTTGGCTTCATCAACACTACTTGTTAGGTTCATCTCAATTGTCTTGGTCTTCTGTATAGCATCTTGACACGCCTTCTTCATCTCCTCACATTTTTCTGTAAGCTCAACCAATCTGGTGGCGCGTGTCTTGGACACTGCTTTCAAGCCGACGTACTTATGATCTCGATGACTCAGCAAAATGCAATCTCTGCAGATGGATTTTTCACACGTCTCACAGTAGAATCGTTTTGATTCGCCGTCGTGTTCCTCACAGATCGGTTCCTTGCTGGTTGCAACCGGTACTGCAACCTTCCCAGAATGCAGTTCATCCACACTGACAATGGTGTGATGTTTCATTGCTTTCAGGGCATCGTGGGATTCTTGGCAAGTTTCGCAGAAAAATTCCTTGCATTCGAGGCAGTAAACTGTTGCTGTTTTTCCAGAAATATTGCAGTTACTGCAGGCAGTGGTGGCTGCTGTTTTCTCTTCTTGTACCTGTTAAATAAATGACAGTTTAAATATAATAATGATTACAAACATCTTAGAAAAACATTCTGGTTTGTTTTTATTTTCTCTTTAAAAAGTTATCTCTATATGCTATCTTTAACTTATTAAAGAATTAGTTATGCCTGGACAAAATTGATTCAATATTGATGTGATTTTTTTTAAGAACCTTCCTTGTAGTGTTTTGTAAGCAAATTTGTTCTGTAAGGCAAAAAAGATTTGTTAAATTTACAATATAACATCAGAAGAAACATTTTTTTTGAGAAATATGTTTCAGTACAAATTGCAATGCGATCCTGGAAATTATGAGGCCTGGGGAGATATATTCCCCTCATCCCCAGGTTGTGCTAATTGTGCACCCATGCCAAAAAAGAGTTTGATACATCCATAATTAATTCTGGATACAAGCCCTTTTGCAACAAAACAACAACTTCAATGGCTGTACACAATGAGATGTAGGTCTTTTGGGGGGAAAAATGACTTTGTTTCCTTGAAACATATGATTGTGCCCTATACATTTCTATATCAAACTAATTTTTAAAAAATGATTAAAATAAATGATTTGTTTTGTGTGGTATTTTCTCTAATGTACAAACAGATGGAGTTTTGTTTCAAAAGGGCTTACATCCAAATTAAAAAAATAAATAAACATGATTTTAAAAATATTAAAAACTAGCACATTTGAAATTTATTCCAATTTAAGTTAGTATGTGGTGTACCTCTTTCATAATCCATTCAGTTTTTCAATTGCTCAACTTGAATAATTAGAAACAGTTTTTTGACTTTTTCTCAAAAAGAGCCAACGTGGATGTAGGCCCTTTTCCAAAATATCTCTTCATTTGTACAATTTAGAGCCCGATCTAGCAAAATATCTACTTCATAGAATAGTAAATGAACAAACCTTTAGTTTCTCCAACTCCACTGTATCCTGTAGATTATTCACCATGAAATGAACTGGAAATCCTGATATGCCATCTTTCGGTACCACCGTAGGTCGATTGCAATTTGGGCACATCACTTCTCTCTTTTCCTGACACCACACTCGGAGACACTCATGACAAAAAGAATGAAGGCAGGGCAGGCAGCGAGGCTCCTTGAATCGGTCCAAACAGATTCCGCACTCCAAAAAATCTCTATCAAGTTTTTCCACTAGGGAGTCGTTAGCTGCAGCCATCTTTGATTTAGAAACTTTTGCAGTGGTGTTTCTATATAGTATTTTATTAATCAAACCAATTTTATCTGGTGAACAAACATTAACTGACTGAAAGGTTTAAAAATAATAAAATAAAAGCATAGCATGGTAAATTTTTCTTCTAGGGTCAAATGATTTTAGTTATCCATAACACCGATTAATGATAACTTTTATTTTGTCCTTGGTATTAAGTTTTAATAAAGTTGATTTTATTATGAAAACACTGTAGCCATAGCCACTTCCTTTGAGACTTCCTATTAACACATATTTCAGGAAATACCGGGTGTCCCAAAAGGATGTGTACTTTTAGGTCTCAGTCATGCATCAATTACACGGTAGTTTAAATGGTCTCATTTTAAACCATTTGACACACTTCATTCTAACGTGTATTCGATGTATACCTGATACCCTTTCCTCAAAAAATGTGTACTTTCAAAAAGGTACAACAATACAGGGTCCATTGTAGCTGGTATCACATTGCAGTTTGATCTGCAATATGGCCATGTGCTTTGAACTCACCACCCAAAAAGGGTGGTGGCGTTGCATTTTTGGTGACGAATCATCCATCTCTCTCTAATATAACTCAACAACTAAATGTGGTAGAGCTATGGTTGAGGTGTCATTTGAAAGCCTATTTATCTAGCTATATTGTGTGAATAAATCAGGTATTTCTATAACTGTTTGGCTGAGATATAATTGATTATATTGTGAAAGTCAGGGGTGGTGGCGGCGGCGGTGGCAGCGGCGCTGTATGCAATCTCTATGGGGAATATAGAAAATGTTCCCAATTCTACGTTCATTTTAAAATAACTCCTCATCCCTGTATGGTACAAACATGATTTTGCTCTCATTTTTTAGATTATTTTATATTCTATAAGATTCTGTTTCAACAAACGTGACAACTATTATGTAACAATTGTAATCATGAATCGATTGCATTGTCCTTGGCTTTTTCCCTATTCGCAACACAGTGAACTTGCCCTAATTCATCGGTTTTACATACGTTACTATAACAAAAAAAAGTATTAAACCGATGATAGCAAAATGATACATTTTTGGAAAGCTCTCAAATAGGGGAATTCAAAAATGCCGTTTAAATTAGGATAGGGTGCATACCTCAAAACATATACTTGTAAACTCTAATAAATAAGAAATTTAAACGTTTGTGCTCATTTACTTCTCGATATAGTATACAGGGTGTATCAAAAAAATTAGGACACTTTTTCATGACAGTGTAATACTTGTTATAATCATTGGACCATGACCAATTTAGTCTCAATGTAAAGCCCAATTAATTATTATGATACCCTGAAGATATGAGATCAATCCGATGAAAAATAGGAACACTAGCATAATTTACGTAAACCATGTCATTTACTGGTTTGTACAATGGGATTTACATGTATAGACCAGTAAATAACATGGTTTACGTTTCAATACGTTTCAATAATTATAAACATAGAAAATAATCTATCAGTCAATAGCAAAGATTAGTTTGGTAATCCATTATTCTGGCACAAATCAATACTGGCTAAATAGGCCTAATCCACAAATCAGATGCATGCATATTCTGTGCAAATTAAAACAGTTCTCGAACCCACTGTAGATGGTTCATTAGCATGATAAGAAGTAGAATTGGCATTAATAGTGTGCACGTTCATGTTAATCTACTGTTACTGTGTGAATGACCATTGTACATACTACAAAATAGATTGCCTTGCCTAATAGGTCACAATTTCCTTAATTAATAATGGATTTTTCTCATCTTTTCAGGATTTTATCTTTATCAGTTGTTCTTTACATTAAAATAAAAATTGGTCATGCTTCAGTGATTTAACAAGGATTTAAACCATCATCAAAAAGTGTCCTAATTTTTTTGATACACCCTGTATTTCAGCAAGTTACCATTGACAACGATTATGTTCTGATGGGTAATTGCATGAGGAACTAATTTGCCCCTTTTAAAATTATGATTGGATAGGTATAAAAATATTATTGAGCTTAAATCAAAATATGAAGAAAAAAAATCAATATTTTGTGAACATTCTTAATCACAACATGTTACCATTAGGTCCTATCTAAATTCTGATAGCATATTTGGATTTCTTGTGAGATTACCGTTCAGAAAATATATACTTTTTATGTAGAACAAGTAGTTATTGCGATATGCTAATTCGAATCTCAGATGGTGTAAAATGTAAAAATCTGGACATGCAACGTTAAGGGTGGAGAGTTCAAAACACATGACCATATTTTAAACCAGGTATACAAACAGAAATTTGCCAAGGAGGTTTGCTATGCAGGGCCGTTAGAAGGGGGTGCGTTGGGTGCGGAAGCACCCTTGAATTTTTTTTTTTTGTTAAGGTAAAAATTGCGTTTCTTAGTTTCAAATTTCAATGATAGTAAAACTACTCATAAAACATTGACCACAGTGCTTTTTGGACTGCAACATTTTGTGTCCGTGCGAAATTTTTTGATGTGCGAAATTTTTTGACTTCAATATAGAAACATTGAGTCGTGATGTGGGGCGGTTCTCGAGTTGATAGCAGTTCTTGAATTCGAAGGAGTTCCTGTGCTCATGGTAGAAAGTCAATAGTCAGTCACTATTAGATTTTTTGATATCAACGTATGGTCTTAACATGTATGTTTTTCTTGTTGAGGATTAACACATCACTTTATCCCTCATTATTGGACCGATATTACCCATTGCCTAGCTACCACCCGGGGGGGGGGGGGGGGGGGGAGTTACTTGTTTATCTTTTTGGTAGGGATGTGCTGCCAGCCAAATGAAAATTGACCCAAACATTTACCAATTTTCTGGGAAATGGACCCATATATTTACCAAAATCCCATAATTTTCCTACAGATTTGACAGATTTTGCTAACATTTTTGTGCAAAAATGGCTATGAAAAGGGATCGTTCATTTGAAAAATGGACCCTATTTGGCGGCGCATCCCCATGACCTTATATCTACTAAGTACCCTTCCCCCAGGGTTACCAACTTTGTATCTAGCTGATTTGTCATTCCACAATGTTATGACAATTTAAATTAAAAGTAAATTCAAATCCCTACTGTATAGTAGCAGTATTTGCTCAATGTGACTTCTATCACTGTAGTATTTACATAGGTGTTGTGGTTATCCTTGTAATTTATCTCAACTGATAATTCTTGTAATGGTGGACCTTGGAAACAATCGAAGTAAAAGACAACATTAAATACAGTGAAGGTGTGCTTATTTGTTAAGACATGTGTACATCTGTAGGCTTTGACAGTAATTAAATACAACATGATAAAAAATCTTGTACTGTGATATGAGGCCAAAAAAAAAAAAATCTAGTCATATATATTCAAAAGGGTAGAATTTGCAAATTGTTCACAGAAAAGGTAATTAAAGTCTTTCCTATAAGCTGGATTTGGTAAAGTAAATCTTGACATTTCAAAGTGATTTGGCCCGGGGTGGAAAATGTGACCCATATTATATACCAAAGACCCATTATTGTCCTACATATTTGACAGATTTTGCTCAAATTGATGTGAAAAACAAACAAATTTAAGGAGTTTAGACCCATAAATTTACCAGAAATGGTTATGTATAGGAGTCATTCATTTACCAGATGGGTGAACAATTTGAGACCCTTTTGGCGGCACATCCTGTGACCTCATATCCACTAAGTCTTAGAAATCACCCAGAAGTGAAGGAGCCAGACACTTTATTTTGATATGTGACCCTTCAGACATCTTTCCAAAGTCCCTGTGCAAAGTTACACATTTCTCCCACTATTTATTACCTGTCCTCAGACCGCCATTGTAGAGATCCTCAGATTGACCGCCATTGATTGATTCTCAGATTGCCTCAGATTGTGTTATTCCCAAAAACAGCAATAAAAAGTTTAAAGTTATGACAGAAAGGGGTCAAAGGTCATTACAAACAAGCTTGGTGACAATAAACTTATGGGTAACATGGGGTGTGCACATATTGACCTCCAATGACTCCTACATAGGCAATCTGAAAATCAATCAATGGCGGTCAATATGAGGATCTCTACAATGGCGGTCTGTGGACAGGTAATAAATAGTAGGAGAAATCTGTAACTTTGCACAGGGACTTTGTAAAGATGTCTGAAGGATCACATAACAAAATGAAATTTCTGGCTCCTTCATTTCTGGGTGATTTCTAAAACTTTTTGATACCCCTCGTAAACTTCTGCGGCACCTTTTTTTAAATTGTGTAAAAGTGCCTATGTCAGTTTCCTCGTACATTTATAAATGATGTTTTAACCTTAAAAGGTGTACTTTTAAGTACACCTTTTAAGGTTAAAACATCATTTATAAATAAGGTCCCGCCACACACGCATCAATGACGCAGTAGAATTATGGTCTTTATTATAATTCAAAACCTCATGAATATATCACAAATCAACTCAAATCTGATTTGTCAAGTTATCAAAGCATGTTGACAATAATCTAAACAAGTATATAGACCTATATCTTTTTGGAAAAATGTGAGAAGAACAACGAAACATGATTGTTTTTTGGCCTTATTAGACCATGTATTTTGAAAGTTGTTATAGACTCCTCCTGTTTTGATAGTGTTAGTTGGTATATGATTAGTTTTATACAATCATATATCATTCATTGGTAATCTCTAATCCTAAATACTAATGTTTGACCTGATATCCACTCAGGAAGAAATATATATTGTCTGTGTATCACCGATAAGCAAACCTTCCCCCAGCACATGTTACCATGTGATCCATGTTTTACACTGAATGATGTCTGCAAACTGACCAATCATGCCCCTTGCTTATTCATGGGGTTACTGATCAAATTTTGTTATAACAAATAGTATCTTCTGTGATTGACACGTTTCTATGATTGACACAAATACTGTGTGATAGTTAATTGAAGAAAAACAGTAGTTAACTTCAGTTTGATGATATGAAATGTATGCGAATGACTTGGTATAACTTTCGAGGAGTGCTACTGCTATGGGCTCCATTTTGACTCGTGAATAGATGTTTTGAGGCCGACTAGTGGATAATTTGTTACTGCTTTGCAGAACTATCTGGTTGTGAGAAGGATTTGATTTTGTACTACTGGCAACTGTTTGTGGACAATAACTTCATACTGATCATCAACTGAACCAGGATACCGTTTGATAGTTCAGATTGAAGTTGAAGCAACATGGTTACACAGATGAATGGGATGAACGTCTTTGTTCATGGAAATTTCCACATGGTCTGAAAAAATACACCTGAACTTGACCCTAGCGGTGTACAGTGTGCACTTCTGCACTTTTTAATCTAAATTGAAATATTGGGTTAAATATTTCATATCGAACCTGACACAAATTGTTCTACACTGGTGAACTGGATGAGCTTCCTTGCACAACAATTGCTACACAAAGGCTGAAAACCTGAACTTCCGGCGCAGTTACTGTGGCATTATTTTGAATTTGAAGCAAAAAAAGTTTACTCCAGTGATTTTCTATGACCACAATAACTTCACCAAGGTTTAAAAACTGAACTTAAATTTCAGTTCCAACTTTCCCAAACCCGAAATGCATGAAAACTCCAATGTGCAGGTACTATGGCTTGGTAATCTGAACTAGAACATCAGTAAATACTTCACACTGAAAACTATATTTGGGCCAGTCAATAGAACTTTTCACAACAATTTCTAAAGGTCTGAAAAACTTAACTGGACCCTAAATGCCTGAACATTCTGATACAGTCTCTTCAGCTTTTCGTCTGAACATTATATCAGCCGACACTTTGTGAATTGCTTTGACTCAAAATGTCCTAAACGTCTATATTCTTTGAAAGCGAGGAATGTAAGCTTCAGTTTAAATCTTGGTATAAAGCGATACATCATGCTATAGACTTCTGCCTGCTACGTGATTAAAAGCAGGGGCAAGTGGTATAAATGAAAGATACTGATTTTGAAATACTTTGATTCAATAAACCACAAAAACGTCAAAATGAGCATGTATGCGAAGAAGCAGCAGAGGATCAAATCTGTGGCTGCTGGTGGTAGCAGACTCGCGGCGGCAGAAATCCGAGATGCCACAGGGATGTTCAAAAAGATGAGACTACTCAATCATCGCGAAGATGTCACCTTACAGAAAGAGATTGATTCAATTGAGTTGATGCGACGTTACTCTCTCAAGCAGATGAACGCTAGTATCTCACGGCATAAGATCTGTGCCAACAGATTCAACTTTCAGTTGGTCAACAGTTCCCATGTGGCATATACAGATATGTTGTATCATACGAGTTCCTCTAAGCCAACCAAATATGGGGTAAGCTACTGCACTTGCTCCATATGTATCAAGAGACCAAGTACTTCTGCCTTAAATATACGCCATAATCCTGATTTGGCATTGCGCAGATCAAACACTCAAATCCATGGGCGACCAATGCGCGTACCACTTAGAGTTCCCAAGAGTGCACCAGCTAAAACACAGCAAAACCAACACAATCCACCGACTTTTGAACTCAGCCCAAGACTGCTGTTCCCAGGCCTCTCAAGATCGTCATCTTTGTCCGGAAGCTCACTATCATCAATGTCGCTATCATCAAGACTTGGTACAAGTCCTGATATGTCACATTCTGGGCTATCATCAAGACTCGGTACAAGTCCTGATATGTCACATTCTGTGCTATCATCAACAAGACTTGGTACAAGTTCTGATAGATTTGGTACAAGTCCTGATATGTCACATTCTGTTGAATCTATAAAGATTGATTTATCTGATGGGAAGTCGGAGGATCATCTTGCGTTATTGAACACTTCATCCTGCATGTTCCCAAGAGGGCGCTCCAGTCACCAACAGCCGGAAGAGAAGTCTGGGAAACAACTGGTGCGGAAGATGGATAAATATGTAAGGAGGGACAAAGCGGTTCATAGCAATGCATTAAACCCTTCTGGATCAAATCTAGGCGCAAGTGCAAGGGCGCTCAGCATGATTGATACGGGAGAACAGCAGCGTGATTATAGAACACGAGTGGCAGACTATATTAGCCGCAGATCAAAGATTAATCATGTGACTCGATTTGATCAAACTAAAAACTGATGATGTGATGGTAGTAATAACGCGCAAAATACATTGAAAGTGTCTAATTGCACTCCGTGTGAGTGCCGTACATGCGCACGCCACACACTTTGTTTTGATTCATTGATTACGTAGCACAGGTTTGCTGATTTTGAATTTAGGTTATATAAAACTTTAACCTGTTTTTGTTTGTTATGTAAGAGATTAAAAGTATCCAACAAAATTGTACATTTTGATTTGCATTGTCATGTATGAATTAGTTCAATGCATATATTTTGTCTCAGAAATATTAGAAGAACCAATGCACTTGCCCGAATATTGATATGCTCACAAGTCACAATAGCACTCCCCCTACAGGTTCGCAGGCGCGGATACAGGGGGGGGCACGACGGGCCCGGGCCCCCCCCCCCCCCCCCCCCCCCTCTACCAAAAAAAGAATTTAAAAAAAGGAAAAAAAAGGGAAAAAAAAAGGGGGGGGGGAAAAAGGGGGGGAAAAGGGGAAAAAAAGAAAGAGAGGAAGAGAGAGAGAGGGGGGGGGGGGCACATCACCCCTCATACTCCCCCTGTTCGAGCTTTAAACATTCTATACTTAAATTAAGAAAAAATCAGTATAATATGCTCTACTTCTTTCTTGCATTGATAACAAATATATATTGATTGGAAATGAAGACGTGGCTTTTCGATAAGATGTTGGTCAAAAGTATACACCAGACCAGATCGCACCAAATGAGTTCGAAAATTGCAACAAAATCTACTTCTGAGGGGGGGGGCACAACCCCCCTTAGACTCCCCCTGTTCGAGCTTTTAAATGATCTATACTTAAATCAAAAATATATCAGTATAATATGCTCAACTTCTTTCGTGCATTGATAAAAAAACAAAATATTTATTGGAAATGAAAAGGTGGCTTTTCAATAAAATGTTGGTCAAAACTATACACCAGATCGCACCAAATGAGTTCGAAAATTGAAAAAAAATCTACTTCTGCCTCAGACTCCCCCTGTTCGAGCTTTCAAATAATTTATACTTAAATCAAAAATATATCAGTATAATATGCTCAACTTCTTTCGTGCATTGATAAAAAAACAAAATATTTATTGGAAATGAAGAGGTGGCTTTTCGATAAAATGTTGGTCAAAAGTATACACCAGATCGCACCAAATGAGTTCGAAAATTGAAATTTTTTCTACTTATGAGGGGGGCACATCCCCCCTCAGACATCCCCCTGTCTGAGCATAGCTCGGAGGGCGGTGCTGCGCACCGCTTGGATGGTACCGCCAAAATTTCATTTTTTGGGCCCCCCCCCCTAAAATTTTCCTGGATCCGCCACTGCAGGTTCTTGCCATTATTCACATATCATCGGGTCATTTGTGTAAATATTCCTGTGGTTAGCATATCAATGAATATCCTGGTACCAAGGTGGCAAATAAAATGGTAAATCTGAATACCAACATCACCTGTTACAAACCAAGAATGCAGGATCTTGTATTAATAAGGTCTCATGTCAGTATCACAATAAATTGCAGATACAACAATGCATATTGCTATAATCAAAACAAAGAATTCTCGATCAAATCGTATACGATTCCTCAGTGTCCCAGGCGACTGGGGCGTATCGTGCGTGACTGCGTCAATCGCGATGGCAAGGGCGCAGTTAAACCGGAAGATGTGATGTACTTGTAAACAAATAGGTAATTGACCAATCGTGGTCCCAATCAACAAGACCCCACACTGAGTGATTGGACAATTATGTAAGTTCATGTTTATTCATGTCACGTATGATCGCGTTGTGGCGTGGTTGTCAATGGCTCATCACGCTGCATTCAAAATTTGGATGAACGCTGGCGTGACTGGAATAAACGTTTTGATCGAGAATTCCTTGTTTTGATTATAGTGAACTCACATCCGTGTAATCATACTATGATAAACAGACTGAATTGTGTAAATCTCAATTGAATGGTGAAAAATGGGGTTACCTAACAAAACTTTCACATTCTAAATATTTTTGCTTCATTTTCTTCTTCAGAAGAAGTAAATTAGATACACATTACACAAATTACAACAATGTTGTGGTTCATTGCACACATCAATGTCAAGGGATGTTACTATCTATTTTGTAGTCTTTTCATTTCATTTTTTCCCTATTTTGTTATAAAACCATGAGTTGAATCCAGGCTAAAAGAGTATTGTTTTAGATTTATGAATGCACTATTGGTTCAGGAGACTAAAAAGGCATATTATGTGATCTTTTCCAGGATGTGCGCCCTCTAGTCATGATTTGTTTTAGAAAGTCGATTTTCTTGCAGTTTTGCATTTCTGATCATAAATCAAGAATATAGTCTAGAGTTACAGAGCAATTTGATTCCTAATTACTTCAAAATCATGGTTTAAAGAGTGAAAATAAACTGTCAGGTCTGCGCAACAACTAATTTTTCACTCTAAATTCATTCTAAAACCAGGATTTTGAAGCAATTAGGAATCGTATCGCTCTGTAACTCAGAATATATTTATGAATTATGATGAGAAATGTAAATCTGCAAGAAAATTTACTTTCTAAAAATAATCATGAATAGAGGGTGCCACCTGGAAAAGATCACATGATATGCCTTTAAAGCTAGGGCACTGAAAGATGCGTATTGAAGTGCGCCCTCAATGTTCCTGGAAATCAGGTGTTTTTTTGTTGCACCAACGTTATATGTAGGTATACTAACTACCATGTGAAACTGTTTACCTCAAGTCGCCGTCTATCGTGTAAAAGTTCACGCTTTGGTCATTTTGATGTAAATCACATCAAAATTATCAGCACCACTCGCCACATAAATTGCTTTAACCAAATGATTATCTAGCCCCATCCTTTTCCTACAGTTGTGTTCCTACATACTGTAAAACGGGGTGAATAGGAACAAAAATGGGAAGCCCCCACATCCCTATTCACCCCGTTTTACGGTACACAAACCCCGGGACACAAACTGGCCGGATGACATTTAAAAAACTGTTCCCATTTTTGTCCCTATTCACCCTGATGTCCCTATTCACCCTGTTTTACTGTACCTTATCTATTGAAACAATACAATTTTTCCAAATTTTTCCAAATTTCATTTTTCTCAACAATCTCTCAGTGCCCCTTTAATATTATCTACAATGATTTGAGTGCTGCCTTTAGGCCAAAAAAAGAAGAAGTTTACTTGCCCTTTCCAACCGACCCGAATTTTCGGAAATCTAGGGTCGATTTTTTTTCTTTTCTTCAAAATTAAAAAATAAATTTTTTTTTGAAAGAGGCACATAACAATAAAGAAAGATGAAAATGTGTTTTTGAGAGAGAAAAAAAATCAATATTTTTTTCTTCTTTAAAACAGGTTTTTGTGTAGTATCTCCCTGTTTAAATAAAAAAATAAAAAATAAAAATCCTACCGTCGGACCCAGACTCTGGCCCTGAAAGGGCAAGTCAACTTTGTTTTGGCCTTATGAGGATGAGGAGGAATTACTATGTGCACATGTCAATAGAAATGTATTGAAATTAAGGGCATAGTCGGTTTGCACTACACCTATGAATAAGTATCTTTAACATTATTTTGCTAACTTTTGTGCCAAGTGCTATAGAATAATTTATTTGTAAATTCTTTATTTGCATAGCTGTGACTTTTCGGATTACTGAATACAAAATAGGCTGGAATACCTGGTTGAGTGGCACAGCATTGGTTTAAGTAGATACTAAAAGAAATCACCCACTTTTGGAGGGTCACTAAGGAGAATCTGATAAGCTTTATTATTAGATTGTTAGGTAAACAAAACAAACCAATTGTTCTACATATTTTTAGACCGCTCAGATAGGGTCAGTCAGTCAGTCATTTCTTGAGGCTGATCGGTTTGTCACGGACGGACGTTTGTGCAAAACATGAGCGAAAAACAGTTTGTAAAAAGTAACTACTGACATTTATTCAACTTTTGATGTTTAATGTTATAGAGAATCATCAACTTTATTGAAATACAAAAAAAAAATAAGGTGTGGTTTGTTACTAAAAATAGAACGACGGAAATGTTTGTGTCACGGACGGACTAGATAGAAATAGGGATCTCTACCTTTTAGGGCTTCTTTTTAATTTCTATCTAGTCAACTCCATATTCCCCAATGCTTTCCAGGTCAAATAGTAAGTAAGATACATGGTTTGAATATCTGATACACAGCATTTGAAAATATTTCTTATTTTTTACAGGGGTAGGGTAACAAACTTTGTCACGGACGGACATTTTTGAGCGTCACGGACGGACACAAATGTTAACTACATAAAAAACTTTGAAATTGCCACTTATTTACACTTTAGTATGAAAAAATTGTATAAAATACTTACAAAATAGTAAGAAAAATGTTAAGTCATGAATTTTCAGTCTTAGTAATAAAAAGCAGTCAAGATATTAGTCTTTTTCCAACACTACGGATAAGATAGAAACAGGGTTCTCCGGACCTTTAGTACTTCTTCTTAATTTCTATTTAAACAATTCCATATTTCTCAAGCTTTCCAGGTCAAATAGTAAGTGAGATACATGGTTTGATACACAGCATTTGAAAACAAATTTATTTTTTACAGGAGAAGGGTAGACCTGTAACAAACTGTGTCACAGACGGAAATTTGTTAGCGTCACGGACGGACACAGATGTTGAAGAACTTTGAAATTGCCACTTATTTACATGACAAAATGGTATCAAATACTTACAAAATAATAAGAAAAATTGTATGTCATCATTTTTCAGTCTTAGTAATTAAAAAGGATCACAAGATACCAAAACCAGTGTGATGGTTATATTCAAAGGTTGCAGAATTTGGCACTTTAATAGCAGAGGGTGATCAGTTCAAGGTTCACATTGGTGTAAAAAAAATAACTTTTTGATATTGATATTGAAATGTACCTCACAATATTGGACAACATCTTGGCTAACTGAAACTGCATTCGAAAAGAAGAAAAAATTCGGAAAAGTTTTTGGAACAGTCCATTATTGCCCAAGGGGTAGAAACAAGATACGTCATGGACAGACATTCTTAGAAGAAGTTGACCTTGCCATATTTTATGTTAATGAACATTTTCAATTTTTTTAATTAAAGATAGATGGCACATTTATCCATTAAATAAGAAATATATTTAAGAAAAAAAGTTCTGGGAAGTAATTACCCTGCCCTTGTGATAACTTTTTGATGCAGAGCTGTCCGTCCGTGACGCAAACAAAGTTTTAAAGTTTTACAACTTTTTTCAAGGAAAGAGAGAGAAAATAAAAACATAGTGAGCTATCTCCCCTATATACTCCCTTTCTCATGTAGAAATGAAACTTAACAATGGCGTCAATAAATAAGTTAAATCAGTGATTAAAAGTTGTCACGGACGGACATTATTCAGTTCCGAGTACAAATGCCAAACTGAATCCTGCACCTCTTACCATAAATGGCAAGAGATAGACCTGCTGCATCATATAAATAGACTGTATGCTGTGATACTCCTTTGTAAAACAATTTTGACCCTTTGATAAATTTTGTTCGATTAATTGTGTAAAAGACTGTAGGCTATGCTGTGATACAACTTTTAAAAACAATTTTGACCCTTCTTTGATAAGTTTTTGTTCAATTAATTGTGTAATAAAGGTTAGTTAGTGATAATGGATACATGTAGGCATCCAACCGTGTTTTGAGTTTTTCAAAGTTTCATGAAGAAAAAGCCTGCAACTTTTGATAGTGCAAAGCTTAAAATTAAATGTGTGCTAACCAGGATCTCCAATGATACTTTCTGATTTCAATGCTGTTACTTGCTTTTATTTCACATACACTTATTATATGGGGCAATTTTAAACAGTGTCTTTTAACTGATCTCATGCTACCCCTTTTATTTGCAAGCATTATTTCAGCATGTGCAGGCAGTAAGGTTAACAAGCGCAAGCTATACTACAGATTCACCAAAGAAGATCTGCTGAGGGTTCACAAATGGGCAAATAAGCAAATGACTTCATTTGACTTCAAGTAATTTTACAGTTCACCTGGTGAGCATCATAAAATGTGCTCACTGCTGTAGCAAACCTACTCATTTGCATAAAGGGCATACCTGTATGGACTAGTTCATTTAATGGTAAGACGGGTGGTATTCAGCTTTGCTTGTGTGCTCAGAACTGAACAGTAGCTAACAGTGTCCGTCCGTGACAAAATTTGTGTCCGTCCGTGACAACTTTTAATTAAAGATTTAACTAATTTATGCCTGCCCTAATTAAGTAATACTCCTGCATGGGAAAGAATACATATAAGGGAGATACTTCACTATGTTTTTATTTTTTTACTTTGTCCTTGAAATTAGTTAAAAAACTTTTAAACTTTTTTTGTGTCACGGACGGACAGCAAAACATCAAAATGTTAACGCAAGTCTAGCGATATAACTTCCCCAGAACTTTTTTCCAAAATATTTACTTATTTGATGGAAAAGTGTGTCAGCTATCAACATTACATCACAAAACTCTGAAAATGTTACATTAACATAAAAATATAGCATGATGAACTAGAACTAAAATGTCCGTCCGTGACGCATCTTGTTTTCACCCCTTGGACAATAATGGACTGTTCCGCGAACGTACCGCATTTTAATTTTTTTTAAATGCAGTTTCAGATAGCCTAGATATTGTCCAACATTGTGAGGTACCTATCAATATCAAAATCAGAAATTTATTTTTTCATAACCATGTTAACCTTTAACCGATCAGCCTCTCTTGTTCATTTTCTTTTTTTAGTATTTTTTAATTTTTCCAAATTTATGTGAATAATATTTGGTGACATTTCAACAATTTTCAAAACTTTTCACTCAAAAACAAATCTTATTCAAAAGAATATGGAGTCTGTAAGACAGAGGTATTTTTCTCTATAGCCTTACCAAAGACAGTCAACTGTCCAAGATTCACAACTGATTTTATATAAAGAAGAAAAAATCAGAATCAGGCAAAATTCTGTATAAAATGGATAGAGGTAGATAGGTTTACACGCTCATCAAAAGCTACATGTACTTCTTTCGCTACTCATTTGTAGGCATTAAATCATTAGAAACCTGTGCACCTTGGGACATTGGGTTGTTAAATTTGACTGTAAGCACACAATAAAATTATATTACATTAGTTTGAGTAGATTTTTCGTTCATGGTCTATGTGATAAACACATTCTATGCAAGTTCAAATTTGTTATTAATAACCCTAACCCCCGAGGCACCTTTTCCAAAGATTTTTTTTCCGGCCAAATAGGGAGGGGAAAAAGTGCCCCTCACTCCCCCGGGGCTTAACCCCGGACCTCTGGGTTCAGAGGCAGACGATCTACCCTACCGCTAGGCCATGGGGGGAAACCATACATGGTGGAATGTATTCCGCCATGTATATACCCTGGGGCCATTATTTCATTGAAAAACTGCTGAGCCGGTAGTACTCAAGAGTGTTAGGGTTAATCATAGTTTTATAATTTGTCAATTGGTGTTTTTATCAAAAAACACTTCAAAAACACTTTCGGATGTTGGAGATGGCGTGGCAGCGGTATAGTGGGAGGGGAAAACTGTGTTTTTCTGAAGACACCTAGTCCTATACCACCCCACCCCTCCTACCCCCCCCCCCCCCCAAAAAAAACCACCAAAAGGGGGAGGAGACAGTTTGCTTTACAAGCTATTAAAGTCAAAGCCCTAGATTGCATGTTCATTCTTTATCCATGATCTTGAAGCATTTCATTGTTTTATAACATTGACCTTTTACCTGTATCATCATAATTCATCATCCTCGAATGAGTAGATATGTCAAAATTGACCTCTTAATGATACTCCAGGTATGTGACTTTATCATTTATGCAGTGTACACATACATAAATTCCACTTCAGAATTCACCTGACAATCAGCTTGCTTGCTTAACTTAAAGACGTTTTAACTAGAGGGCTTTGATGATATGGGGTGGTTTTTCAATGTGAAAATATCATATTGCAAGTTGAACCATAAGGAACATTGTATGATTTGTTGATTTGGCATTGTTGCCCAGTTTCCAACAGGCATGGCTCATATTGATGTTATTACATTTTGTGAACTGTTAGTTTCATGAACCAATATCCATTCATTGTTGTATTTCGTGAAAATAAAACCCTACGAAAAAACATCTCTGGCACATTACTGAAAATACAGCGCAGCAGCGCACCCAGATCTCCTTGCACAGGGAATTACCCAAATCAAAATAACTTGACGGGGAGTCAATTGGTGGTCACGTAGCAGTAGCTTCAGGAGTGTTTATAAACTTTATATTGGGGAGCCAATTGGTGGTCACATAGCAGTACCAGTAGCTTCAGGATGTTTATAAACTGTATAGATATCATGTGTTAGATATTGGATAGGTCGGGATGTGGCCCATTGAAACCACTTTGCGGAATCAGCAGGTAGAACCACAGCTATGATAATAAACTGGGGTTCAATGCTATACAATGCTGATAGAGGTGTATTGGTTACTACTGGTTGGCTACTGATCCACTGCTTGCACTTATACATGCATTTGTCGCCTCTGCGACTATGTACCATTAGAAGAGGCCCTCAACTCTGGAATGAAGTTATTACTATCTTATACATGCATAAATCACCTCTATGGCTACCTTATTGAAGAGGCTCTCAACTCTTGGACTTGAAGTGAAGTTACTTCTAACTTATACATGCATTAGTCGCCTCTGGGGCTGTACCATGGCTACCTGATCATAGGAGAGGCCCTCAACTCTTGGAGTAAAGTTACTTTAACTTATAAACACATGCATTAGTCGCCATTGGGGCTATGTACCAGGCCTAACCTTATAGAAGAGGCCCTCAACTCCTGAGTGAAGTTACTTCTAACTTATGCATTTAGTCACCTCTGGGCTATGTACCATGGCTACCTTATAAAAGTGGCCCTCAACTCTTGAAGTGAAGTTACGTCTAACTTATACATGCATTAGTCGCCTCTGGGACTATGTACCATGGCTACCTTATAGAAGAGGCCCTCAACTCTCGAGTGAAGTTACTTCTAACATTTTAGCAACACTTGTGGGTCACTCATTCAACATCTGCCCTGCATTTTGTTGTCATGTTAATGCTATGCTACGTGGTGGCTTCTTATCTGCCATATCTGCTAACAAACATCTTGCTCGTTATCTCTATACATGTTTGTTACATCTGTTCAGATGTTCATATCTAATTGTGATGATAACTTCATTCAGGAGATAGATAATTGGCTGGTTGTCACAACCAGATTGTGTGTATTAAGGAGTAATGGAGCAAGCAACGAAAACAAACAATCACCATGAACTTTACTACTCGAGGCTTATCTAGAAGTATCTACTTATGATCTATTAGCTCTTTGATATTGATACCCGATTACTAGCTCTTTGATATTGATACCCGATGATTTGTTGATTTCGTGGGAGCGGCAAACATTCATACCTAGTTGCTCAGATTTAGTTTTGAATCTGTTTACGAAGAAGCAAGTCAAGTGCAAGATGTGCTCATAAACAGGTGGATATGGTGACTGTGTGTTGTTAGCAGAGACAACAACATTTGAACCACCAAGCTTTAGCATGATACTGAGTTAGATTGGCTTGGATTGATGTTATGTGTATTGTAGCACATAGACCTGTGTAAGCTCTTCATACACCCAGACCTTATCACCACTTAAGACACTAAGAGGATATCATCATCAATTTTTCTTGGCATGGCAGTAATTTGCTCAACCTGGACTTGAAAGTGTATAAAAAACAAACATTTTTACATGATCACTACATGTAGGCTAAGTCTGGCAACCATAATATGCTTAGCAGAATAGGACAAATATAATAGATGGTTTACAGATCGACTTGTGTTCAAAACAGGATACTCGGACTTAATTCCGGTGTGTATTAGCCTTTTGAGATTGCAACTGGAACAGGATTTAATTTCATTGCAAACTGATACTGTTTTGTAATTTCACACAACCTTGAACTAATTTGGCATGCCTAATTACACTCTGATTGGTACAATTATGTGGTATTTATGCTCCTTGTTCTGCCAAGTGTAGAATTGTCACAACTCGATCGGTCCACTTATATTGTGCAATTTGGATGCTAATAATGCCGAAAACAGTGCTTCTACCACTTGGCTATAACACCAACGCAGAGCAGCAGGCTGTGCGGTTTAATACCACCGAAGTCAACCGTAATGACCTGCATCAGAAACTGTACAATCGTATGCAAACACACGCCAAACACATCAAAAACAATGACATCCGGCAAGTCCAAGATGGACTCAAGCACATACAAAATTCAAGTGGCGCTCTGTCAGAATTCAAAATGCCGAAAGAAAAGCACCCACCTTTCTTTATGTACGGCGAGAGAATGGAAAGTCGGAAGTGCAGCAAACGCATCGCTATGATTCGTTTCTTGCACCAGCGCAAATTGAATCAAGAATTGCAGAAGATGAAATGTGGGGCAGATGTGGGTGAGGTTGAAGTCGCTGATGAGCGAACGGCAGATGACATTTTTCAGGAGATGTTAAGTAGAATTGAAGTAAACATTGACCAACCTGATAGCAGAAAATTGCAGAGGCCCAAAACTGCAGTTCCACAAATGCATAGGCAGAAAACTGTGGAGGTATCTCCTGATTATTACCGACCATCATCATCAGGGATAATGCCAAGCAGGGAAAAAATTCAAACCCAAACTGAATTGAACCTGATTGGACCATCGTTTTCTAGCGAAATTTCAAATCGCCATTTCCAACGTGTACAAAATAAGAACAAATCTCTGTGTTTATTATGTGGATGTGCGGTAGACAATCATCTAGTGCGTACATCTGGTGGTTGTCAAGCGTGCAGAACAAACAATAATATCCATAACCAAGACAATAAACTTCCACTAAATAATAAAGTGCCTTCAATTAGAACTGTTCACAACAAAGCTAACACTCCGGAACGTAATTATGGAAATAGTACACGGAACAGGCCAGCTAGTACAACCTCTTCAAAATCTCAGTTCTCACACTCAGGTTCAGACACTACACACAGTTCCAAGGTAGAGTTTAAAGCAGTAGCAGAGACTGATAAAGATTACAGCAACTCAAAGAAGACTAGCTCTCGGTGGCGGTTTAAGAGGCAGAGTATCTATGAGCCGACTATGGCAAGCCGAGCACGAACATTGAGTTCATGTATCAATAAATCTGTATCGGCGCCTAAAAAATTCAATATTTGACAATGACAGAATTGCAGTCTGTGTTTTGTAGTTGCCATAGGAGGAAACACTAAAATTTATTCAAGTTTCTCCAGGCTAATAATAGATTAAAGGTATGACCCGATCGCTTTTTGGAGGCTATGATTTTTTTTTCACATCAAGATATTTTGGTATCAGAAGAATCCCCATATTTTTCTCATTATGTCTGTAAAATATTAGGGGCCAGAAATGTTTCATTTGGAAATTATAGGCTAAAATGTGGTGAATTACTGCCAAAGGTGGTTAACCATCAACCAGTCTGTGCACTACTCAATGAGCACATGTCTTTTGACCTTGCGCTTCTAAAAATTGAACCATTGGAGTATTGCAACTCAAACTTTGGAATGCAACAATTTAAAGGATGACCTTTCATGTAAAATAGAAAACATCAAGTTGAAAAATCGGGTCATCTACCTTTAATTATTTCAAGTAATCTTATCATATCAAATAAAGGTGGTACTGATTTGAAGGTGATTCTTCAGGATGCATTGAATGAGGAGTGTGTGGGTCCGAACCATGTTACAAACACGGTGGTTTCAGTCAACATTGACTTTAGGTATGCATGATCATTCCCAAAATCGTGGAAAGGGGGGAGTTTTCATATCATATCCACGGACATATACGTCCGCGATTTCTAAAAATTAGGGGTGTGTTTTTAAAGGATCCTCTGTGCATAAATTGTAAAAGGGAGTATTTTGAACCAGATGTGTCCTCGTTTTTGCGCAAAAAAGAGGATAATTTAGAAAATGTCCTTGAAATGAGCAAAATCGTCCTTGAAATGCCATCAAATAGGGGGTATTTCAACTTCCCGGAATGATCATGTGTATACGAAGAGAAAACACTGGAGTTACAAACACATTTGTGTTCCTTCTAAAATGGCAGCTTCTTGAAAACCCAGAATATCTCTATAGCCAAGTAAAAAAATAACATGTTTCTTATCCCAACCATCTCTAGATTTGTTATGCATTACCTATTTTTGTGTTATTTATTTTCATTGCAAAATAAAAAACAATTCAATCAGGCTGTTGGTATACAAATTATTTGTATATTATCATACAATTGCATAACAAACAAACAAAATCAGAATGAGATACACATACAAATCATTTTTTAATGTGTATGTAATGATGGTGACTATTTTTGGCCATTTTATTCATGTAAAGCGCATTGAAGCTTTGCGTACTGCGCTCTATAAGTCGTGTATTGTTATTATTATTATTAACTTACTTTTCATACTTTGCCTGGATAAAGTCCCAGGGTGGGGGGCACTCATGTATAAAACTTGTAATCATCCGTGTGCATCCACTCTCAAAAAACTACCCTTTGGGCTCTCAAAGAAGGAAAAGGTGACACTTAACAAGGAATATAGATTGACGAATCATACTCATAGCAAAGGATACAGGCTGTATCAAAAAGATTTGTACCGTGGTCTGATCAGTTTTTCAGAATTTGTTTTGATATGTTACGAACCATTTAGACCATTTTGCTTCTATATGCAAAATTATTGAAGTTTCATCTTTTCTAAGAATTTTGATTTACGACAATCGAACATTTTTTTCAGAATTTACAAGCTTTTAAAGGAATATTGGTGTTTTTATCATTTTCATCGAAACGTTAGATCTGAAGCGCACAATTCAAAGTTCCTCCTGACTGCACTCATATATTCACTACTTATAAAGAGTTTGTGCAGTGAACCTATTAAATTTGCGTTGCTGCGAGTAAAACCATGATTACGTCGATCTTCATTTGAATGACAATAGCGGTCAGAAACAACAGCCAATTATCTTCAGATTATCAGATCAATAAGTTGACATAATTCCCTATTTATTAAAATAAAAAATATTGTATTTATCAGAGATTTTATATTTTTAATGCTTTTTTGAAAATGGAACATATCAGAGTACAAATCATTTTGATACAGCCTGTATATGGCCATGTGTTTTGAACTCGCCACCCTTCCCGTTGCATGTCCAGATTTTTACATTTTACACCATCTGAGATTCGAATTAGCATATCGCAATAACTACTTGTTCTACCCCATAAAAAGTATATATTTTCTGAATGGTAATCTCACAAGGAATCTAAATATGCGATTGGAATTTGCATAAGACCTAATGGTAACATGTTGTGATTAAGAATGTTCAAAAAATATCGATTTTTTTTCTTCTTCATATTTTGATTAAAGCTCAATTGTTTTTGAATTCCTATCCCAATCATCATTTTACTGTGCATATTAGTTCCTCATGCAATTTACCCATCAGAACATAATGGTTGTCAAGGGTAATTTGTTGAAATATACTATATCGGGAAGTAAATGAGCACAAACGTTTACATTTCAAATTAATTAGAGTTTACACATATATTTTTTTGGCTATTCATCCTATCCTATTTTAAGCAAGATTTCTGAATTCCCCTATCCGAGAGCTTTCCAAAAATGTATAATTTTGCTATAATCGGTTAAATAATTTTGTTGTTATAGTCAAGTATGTAAAACCGATGAATTAGGGCAAGTTCACTGTGTAGTGAATAGGGAAAAAGCCAAGGACAATGCAATCGATTCGTGATTACAACTGTTACGTAAGAGTTGACACGTTTGTTAAAACAGAAACCTATAGAATATAAAACAATCTATAAAATGAGAGCAAAATCATGTTTGTGCCATACAGAAATGAGGAGTTATTGTAATTTGAACGTAGAATTGGGAACATTTTCTATATTCCCCATAGAGATTGTACACGACGCCACCGCCGCCACCGCCGCCACCCCTGACTTTCGAAATATAATCAATCATATCTCAGGCAAACAGTTATAGAAACACCTGATTTATTCACACAGTGTAGCTAGATAAATAAGCTTTCAAATGACACCTTAGCTCTACCACATATAGTTGTTGAGTTAATAGAGAGAGATGGATGATTCGTCACCAAAAATGCAACGCCGCCACCCTCTTTGGGTGGTCAGTTCAAAACACATGGCCATATAGGAGCTCAAGACAAGAGTTTAGACTGAAAAAACGTATGAAGTAATTGTGTGATTCAGTTTTGTTAGTAAGTTTTTCTGGAAGGCCACAATGCCTGTTATGACCATTTTCGTGAAAATATCTTATCGCGAAAATATTGACTTTTACTATCGGCCCAAGCAACCCTTACAGCTTGATTCAGGTTTTAAAAAAAACACCCTTATTCTCTGAAATAGGTGATTTTGATACCATAGCACGGGTCCATGCAGGCCAGCGTTGTGGTTGAAAAAAGCACCCTTATCCATTTTCGTTCACACGGATGATTACAACATTATACCTGACTACCCCCCCCCCCCCCCCCCGGGATAAAGTTGTCTATAAGGCAAAAAAAAAAAAGAGAGTTGACTTGCCCTTTCCGACCGACCCAAATTTTCGGAAATCTAGGGTCGCTATTTTTTTTATTTTTTTTTCAAAAAAAAAGAAAGAAAGAAAAAATTTAACAAAAAAAAATTAAAAAATTGAAAGAAGCACATAACAATAAAGAAAGATGAAAACGTGTTTTTGAGTAGTATCTGCTTGTTTAAAAATCAAAAAAAATAAATCAAAAAATCAAAAATAAATCAAAAAATCAAAAAAACGTGTTTTTGTGCAGTAAATTTTCAAAAATGTTCGAAAAAAAAGAAAATATCCGACCGTCCGACCCTTACTTTGACCCTGAAAGGGCAAGTCAACTTTTTTTGTTGGGCCTAATAACCAAATGATGCATTTTAATTTCATCAAAGACTTGAAACAAGGTTTGCTAACTGTTTGTCTTTATCTTATGTGTATGAAAAAAGTTCTAATACAATTATTTCCATGCATTGCTTTTTTCTTTAAAAAAATGTTTTTTCAATCAATATGTCCTCTCATACAAAAACAAATATAAAAACAAATATTACATCCTTATTTTTTCTGACAAGTTAAAAAAGCACTAAGGAAAGATGTGATTTAGAGAAGAAGAAAAAACAGATATTCTTTTAAAAGACAATCGATGGGGGGTGGGGGGGGGGGGGGGCTTTTTTAAGGTGGATATGATGTTACTCCATATATTAGTAAAAATGATAGTTGGTGACAAAGCAGCAAAAATCAGAATGATGGTATCTTTTTAGTATAAAACTTGAATCCACTGTAGGACACAATAGAAATGCTTCTTTAGGCAACAAAAAACCCTGGTTCTACGGGCCCGACAGACCCTTTTTTCTTTTTCTTTTTTCTTATCATTATTTATTTGTTTATTTTACAATTTTTGAACATTTAAAATAAATTGGGGGTGGTCCCTGACTGACAGACCCTACCTGGAAGGTCCATTTGCCTGTAGAACAGGGGTTGTTTTTGTCGCCTTATGGTCTATTCTGAATGTTCTTTCCCTAAGCAGGATTTCCCCCTTTGTATACAAGTGCCCACACGGCCATTAATGTGCATTATGGTATGAAATAAAGATAAACTTTGATTTAATTTGTCCTGTCTTGTGTTTTTGTTTTTGTTTAACAAAAAGAGAAAACCTGTTTGCAAAATACATTATATCCAGTTCTTGGAGCTCAGGAGATAGAGTTAAGAAACATTTTGGTGAATTTCAGATTTAGCAGCATATTATTGATTGATTGAATTGGCATATTATGCACACATCGGGTAACTACCAATGAATGTGTTGATGGTAAAAAAATTGCATGGAAATTTGAAATCACCCATTGCTTTACACAGTGTTTATATTTTTCAAACATACTTTTTCTTGAAATGGACTAAATGTATCTAACACTTTTGTACTCCAAATATTCAATATACAGTCATAAAAAAAGTTACTTACCAAGTAATAAATGTGCTCATGATTCTAAAAATAATTCTGACATCAACATATTAATAAAGTTTTTGAGAAATTTCTCCCATTTAATTTGAGATATTGCACACTAAGAATGGTTGATTATTGAGGAAGTACCAATTGATCCATATCGCACTATTGAGTGTGTGTGTAGAAAAGCAAAATGCAAAAATGGAAACCATACTTTGTCTTACTTTTGGTACTTAACTTCCTTGATATCAAACCATTAACATGCAATATCTCAAATTAAATAGGAGAAATATCTCAACAACTTTATAATTTGATATATTCAAGTAGGAGTAATACTTTATAGTTATTTTATAAGCCTATTAACTATGTGGAAAGTTCTTTTTGTTGCTAAAAACAAAGATGTGAAACACATTTGGACCTTGGATGGACATTGTATTAAATATATATGCAAGGGTCACTCAGTAAGTTATACCTCCTACCTCACAACTTTGGTAATATATAAGCTAGCCTTATCATTTGCTCCAAATGGGTAGCTAAAAATGCAGGCCTACAATCATGACAAATGTCATTTGGCCGACACTTATATTAGGAAAGTTCTGAGAAATATGAGGGTCATTCAATAAGTTCTACCTCCTAGCTTGTAACTTTGCTATTATACAAGCCAGTCTTATGAAATATTACACAATTGTAGCTTGGAATGGCAGTTACAAATTCATAGTAAATTGGTCTGAGTAATGGTTGTACTTTTCTGGAGATGCAGTGAAAACCAAACATCCATTTTGTGTGATGGAAACGGATGAAAAACATCAAAATAAGTTATATTCATTTGGCCAATTCTAAGAGACAAAACGTACCTATCGGTCAATTATAACCGCTCTAAATGTCAGATTTCTTATTAACCCTAACTTCCTAGTCGGTTTTTTGACAATTAAACTATCGGGTCAAATGTTGGGGGAAAGATCACTGTTCGCCCGCGCCGGGGATCAAGCCTGGGCCGCCCGTGTGGCAGGTGGACGTTAACTTTTCGAGACCATTTGACAGCTTGCCGGATCGTGCCACGAGATTGAATCGTGAAGCATCAGAGGCTATTTGCTGTGGACTTTTGTGGTCTCTGGTAAGGTTAGGTTTAACAGAACACAAAGAAAGGTGTTTGTTACTAACTTCCTAGTTTCTCAGGGGAGAAAAACGGGTCAAATTTTGGGGGAAAGAACACTGTTCGCCCGCGCCGGGGATAACTGTTCGCCAGCGCCAGGAATCAAACCCGGGCCGCCCACGTGTCAGGCGGACAACTAACTGATTGCGCTAACTAGGGGGAGCTCGAAAAAGTTAACTTTTTCGAGACCATTTGAGAGCTTGCCGGATCGTGCCTCGAGATTGAATCGTGAAGCATGCAGCACAGGCTATTTGCTGTGGACTTTTGTGGCCTCTGGTAAGGTTAGGGTTAACAGACTATAAAGAATAAAACTGACTGATTTCTTAGGAAAAAATATCCCCTCTGATTAGCCAGAACCAGAACAACTATTAAGTTTAATCCTCCCCTAGGGAACCCCGCAAAAATCATAAAATTTGCTTTTCATAAGTCTCTAGAAGAGATGATGTTCTACCAGTAGCGTAGCCAGAGGGTCAGGGGGGGGGGGGGGGGGGAGTGCCCCCCCCCCCCTTGAAAAAAAATTAACTGGGAAAATTGGGAAGGCAGCGAAATATCAGGAAGGGAAGAGAGGGAGAAGAGGAGACAAAGAGGGAAGGAAAGGGGCAGAGAGGAAGACAGGCAAATTAGTTGGTTTAAAGTTAGACCAGGTTTAAGTTGTTTTGTGCATACAGTCCTTGAGGTTTTGAATCAAGATAATATCTTTGTCAAATGTTAACGTTCATTTGACCCGTAGCCAAATGTGACCTAATGCGAGTAAATGAGGCACAATTAGGGAAATATGAAAATTGAGTTTTTTATATCATGATAATATTTATAAATTAAGGGATATTTTGGTACCAAATTCAATGTTATATCTCTCATTCCTAACCAAAGTATTGGATTATTAAAAATCACTTCTAAAAACACCAAATACAAATTGTCAAGTTATTGACATTTAAAGTTTTGGTTTTGTTAAAGGAGGGCCCCGCAAGCCAACATTATGCATTATATGTTAGAAAAATAACTATCGAGCCCAACTTTTGTAATTATATAGAACAAAACACCACACAATATGACAAAAACAAATAAAAAAACGCCATCTCTCAATATGCAATTTTTAAAATTCAAAAGTCATAGTTATACAATGCACATGCGCTAATTTGAGCACCGATACCCATGACGTCATCGACACCGGGACTTTCAATCGCCGCGAATTTTAAAAATTGCATGTTGAGAGATGGCAGTTTTTATTTATTTTTGTGACTATTATGATGTTTTATTCCATATAATTACACAATTTTGGCTCGATAATCATTTTTCTAACAAATAATGCTCAATGTTGTGCTTGCAGGACCCCTCCTTTAACAAATCAATGGAGTAAGTAAATAATAAAAACCTCAAATTGTAGATTAACTCTTTATTTTCATGAATTTCATTTTTTGGTTGGATAGGAGATTGTATCAAAGAGCATACTTGGACATTTTTATGAATTTGACTTATTTTGACCTTGTCCCACATTGTGCCTTTAAATCAAATTAGCTACTGCCCATTGCCTCATTTACTCATGTTGGGTCACAAATAGTTAGAAATTCCCTAGTTAAACAGAAGTTGGGACATTCAGCAGTACTTAGTATGTGTTTATTCCCCCACTTCCAGTCGTGATGAGTTGTTCAATACCATGCATCAGTATTAAATCTGCAGACGACAGTTCCAAAATTTCACAAAATGTTTCAAAAATGTCAATATTATTGAATTGCATCACCATATTTGGAATCACCATGAGAATTGCATTAAGATAAGTACACACATGCCTAGTATTGGTTCAGTAATTCTTGAGATAGACATTGAAAGTTGGGAAAGGTTTCTGAAAAATCTGGTATTTTCATACCCTGTATATAACCTGAAAACCTGCAGCAGGATGATAATGGTGCAAATGTTACAATGCATTACAACATATTAGCAGAATAAACATAATTAACTTTCTTTTTTCAGCTCCACATCTTCAATAAGATTTGAATTTACAATGCCACCTTTGGTTGCAGAATTTTTAACATTTCAGATTAATAAATCAAGTTTTAGTTTCTGTTGAATTAAAAAGTTGTCCCTGTTTTTTGTGTTTTTTTTTTTATTGTTTGACATCAATCAAAATTTGTCTAATGAAATATGTTACTGCATTTGGATTTTTGAAGTCAAATATTTTGATACAAAGGTTTGCAAGTTTGTTTTTGTCTTATCTTCTTATACAATGCAGTGATTTGAACTGGTCCCCTTTTGAGCGAGATTTGCTGGCAACATGTTCTGTGGACACCTACATCTTCCTGTGGGACATGAGGATACCCAAGAAACCAACGGCTTCTTTCTCAACATTTGGTAAGATATCTCTTTTCTCCGTATCACTTTGAAGTGTTGGTTGATGTCAGTGCGTACTGTATAAGTTGTAATTTTCGCGTACAAATATCTTCATGATTTTATAGGATTTGGAAAGAGTGCAAGAGTTTAATTTTGCGGTTTCGACATTAATTATAATGTAACTCTATTGCAAAAGAATATTTGACGTGTTTATATTTTTACGTTTTCATAATGGTCACATCAAAATATTGGGAGCAAGCACATCATCGCTGTACTTTCAAAACCTTGTATCTCCATCTGGCCATTCAGTATAATAATAGTGGCTATATATAAAGTGCCGGTATCCGCCGCAAGCGACGCTCATGGCGCTGTAGCCTATATATTATTACGCTGTCGTTAATAAATCGTCACAATTCATTTCGCTTTCATCTATCGTAGGCTGCCGGCTAGGCGCACATCCATATCAGCACTTATATTGTAATATCACCCTTTTAACAGCTCCCCAATCTCGCTTGGGTCGACGAGGCAATTGAGACTAAGTACCTTGCCCAAGGATACAAACATGTTGGCTATAGCGGGGCTAGAACTCACAACCTTTGTATCATGAACCCTGCATGCTATCCACTAGACCACACATGCTCTCAGCATGTATATGTTATACTTATGTATAACCTTTTGGCAGTTTGCTCTAAACATGTTCAAGGACCAAAAACACATCTATGAAAAATGCAAGTGTTCTTGCTCCTGAACATATATAAAGCAACGCTTCCTATGCATACAATGCAAGTATTGGCTAGTTTACTTTATACATGCTGAAGGGCTGAAAAACATACAAGGTTTTGACAGAACAGCAACGATTATAGGTCCATAAATGTGTATGTTTTGTTTCGAGAGAAATTAGACAAATCAATGCACGCACGCTGATGTTGACGCGCAGGGGAGTGCTATCGTGAGCATATCAACCTTTGCGAAGTGCATTGATTTGTCTAATTTTTTGAGAAACAAAACGTACGCATGTATTGACCTAATTCATACACGACACCATACAAATCAAAATTCACAATTCTGTACATACTTTTAATCTCTTTAATAAAGAATCAAGTGCTGATGACATATCCACACTTAAGGTTACACAGTGTATATTTACTATACTATACTAGTATACTATAAAACATTTGTATATCGCCCTACAAAGATCACAGCGCTTTATAATCAAGAAGAAAAAGAAGAAAAAAAGAAGAAAAAAAGTACATGAGACTGAGTCAAAACGATAAAAGAAACGGTCCCTTTTTGGCAAAAGCGTCACACAAACACTTCAATGGGTGTTATCCCTGCTGATTTGTTGTTTTGTGGTGCAGGCGTTTCTGCTTTGCAGTCTTAAGAGTGTACTTCTAGACTCAGGTACTGTATAAATATGGTGTTTATTATTTTTATTTTTTTAAAACCATAATGGCTCCTTTACAATAAGTTGAGGACATCCTGCATTGATCCGAGCATACACGCACATCATCACACTAATGTGGTATAGGGCTTTGTACGTATGCCGGAGTTTGTGAACTCACAACTCATTCACATTATACCTTTGCTGTAAACAACCTATATTTTTACAAAGCTTAACATCTCTTCTTTCCAATCATATAAACATTTATTATAAATACTAACTTTGCACAACCGTTAATATACATATCTTCGGCAGTTCTTTCCATATCACGGACCCCAAAATAGGCCGATTCCCCATTCATAACACGCGTTGCGAGCATCTTCCATTAAGGGGGCTGTGGACTCTCAGGTACAGCCTCCGTAAAACTGCCGTAACTTCTTCAATATTCATTTAATCTTTATAAATGTATACAGTTTTTTGCAGAAAAGGATTCAATGAATCCAACCATGATAATGAAATTGACCATTTTGGGAAAAATTATAAAAAACAATGTGATTTTTTCCCAAAAATTGTGGTTTTCATGATTTTGGCAGTAAAAAAATCACATTTGTTTGCACTTTTTGGTCTGTAACTCAAAAAATAAAAAATAAGATATTAAAAAAAAAGACACTCCTGGGGAATGTTATCAGGATTATAAAACTAGTATGACAAAATGTAACAAAATATATTTTGAGTTATCTTTTCCAAACCTAAAATGGGTCAAAAAAGGTGTTTTTTATAAATTTATTCCAAAATGGTCAGTTTCATTATCATGGTTGGATTCATTGAACCCTTTTCTGCAAAAAACTGTATACGTTTATAAGATTAAATGAATATTGAAGAAGTTACGGCAGTTTTACGGAGGCTGTACCTGAGAGTCCACACCCCCCTTAAGCCAGAATTCCCCGGACAAAACCACCGTGTATCTCCGCGGGAGTCCACCATTCATAAAAACAACCTAACTTTATTGTTTATGTCAATCATAAGCTACAATATCATCTAAAAGTCACCGACCAAATTTTTCCTTGACCATTAGTTATTTCTAATATTCATGATGTATCCTACATGATCGAAACAGGCGCGTACCGCGGCATGTGAGCCAGGGGGGGGGCAGAAGTATGTCGTCCGGACAGTGGCGTAAATTTTCGTCTGGGAGCTTGGGTTGGTAGTAGCTAGCATGACATAAAAGTACGTAAAGCACTTGCTTGGAAGGCCTGCAATGCTCTGAACAAAGTGTGGAAATCCAGCCTCTGTCGAAAAATCAAAATCAGACTTTTCCAAGCTACTATTCAAAGTGTTCTACTGTATGGAGCTGAGACATGGACCATCACCAACAGACTGAAGAAATCTCTAGATGGATGCTACACTAGAGTGCTGAGAACTGCACTCAACATTAGTTGGAAAGATAAGGTACCAAACAAAGACCTGTATGGAAACTTACAAAAGGTATCAGAAAACATCACAGATCGAAGGATGAGATTTGCAGGGCATTGCATGAGAAGAGAAAATGAGATTGTATCTGATCTGCTGCTATGGAAACCCAAACACGGACACACATCTGTCGGCCGCCCAGCCTTAGCATATTTGGACACCTTGGCGAAAGACACAGAACTGAAGAATGATGAGGAGATGAAAGCATGCATGAGGGACAGAGTAGTTTGGCGAGCCATCACGAAGACCGTTCGAGAACGACATAAGTAGTAAGTAGTAAGTAGTAAGTTACTTTTAAAAACATGTTTTTGGGTGTTTTTTTAAAAGTTACACGGTCGGGGCTATATAGTACACGGTCGGTCGGACGTGGACAAACAAACAACTACTTTTTTTGGCCTGAGGCCGGACTGCCATACATGTGACCCAGATTTGATCCCCGCCGCAGGCAATACCTGATTTCCAAAAAAAGATTTAACCCGTTTTTCTCCACCTGTAGTTCTCGATTTCTATTGTATTTCTCGATTTCCACAGTATTTGGTACTGGTGTTGCCTAATAAAACTAAACAAACAAACAAACAGACAACACATACCAACAAACCAAAACCCTTGACCATCTAAATATTTGCTATTGTTTAATTTTCAGCTGGTGCTGGTCAGGTCAAATGGAACAAAAAGAACACCAACTTCTTTGCCACGGTACATGAAGGTGACATCAGGCTATGGGACAGAAGGGTAAGATATGGGAACATCAGTTTTTCTAATTTATTTGATTATACCATAAGTCAACTGGAGCACCCTCGGGCAGTTGCATGTATAGCACCCTCGTTTGGTGGCACATAATTTACTATGCTTACTCCAGAGGTGCAATAATTGTCTTTTTAATTTTTTACTAAAGCTGCAAATCTTTTGTGATGTTTTTGGAAATTGGTTTTACGTTTCAGCTCAAAATAGAAAATATAGGCCTAGATCGGGTTTGGAGTTTGACTCCATATGAAATCTTCCCTCTCTGTGTGGAAGATTAAGGTCATGTCTTCCATAGGAGGTGTAGGGATTTCAGCTGCAATAGCCCAATATAGCACCCAATTATTTGTTATCAGCATGCTATGTACTTTACACAATACAGCCGTTGCAGATAGGGCCTTGTGACTCTTAACCCTTGATACTGTCCATGAGTAATTTGCTCTTTAAAAATTCATCATGTGTTGGAACTAAATGATTTCGTTCTAAACCGCAGGAGTTGAAAAATCAACTCTAGTGTTCGTCGCATTTGGTTTATAAGGTAACCTCTATGCATAATTTAACCTTGAATATTCATGAACGAGCCCATGTCCGGCATCGTTTGAAACAAACATGTGTTTAGAAGTAACAGCGGTTGCCGATACGTATACAGTGAGTATAATTTGGGGATCAATTTTCTAAATTTTTATACCTCAACGTTGTTCTATACTCTGCAGAATACAAGCCAACCTAAGCAGTATGTGTCCGCTCACCTGGCCAAGATCCATGGATTAGACTGGGATCCCAACAGTGAGAATCACCTAGCAACAGCCAGCCAAGATTGCACAGCAAAGGTGAGATCATTGAAAAGAGGGCAGTATTTACAGTTCAAATTGTTGCAAAAAAACAAATTGTACCCAGTGAATAAGAATAAAATGAGATAAATGCACCTCAAGAGAATAAAACAAATTTGAGGGCTATCTGTACATAGGAGGTCTACATATAGTCTTGTGTTAGACGTAATATGCAAGTAGTCCGTCAAGAAGTCCCACTCGCCCCAGGGGGAGGGAGCACCACCAGCGAGAACCGCCGTGCCAGAGCCGAAGACGAGGGTCCTTCGACTTTGGGTGAACCTGCTTTGGAAAGTCTAAGCAAGTTTGACATTACGGTTAGCCAATCAGCATTGACTTTGCGATCACCCTCAATGATTGCATTAAAAGCTATTGAAGCTCCCGGGACCTGCTGTGACCCGCTACCATGCGCCGCAACTTGCAAGTATATGTTCGCGGTATGCTTGTATTTTTAATTGTTTGAACGCTGAGCTCGGGCGTGGCGGTTCTCACTGGTGGTGCTCCCCCCCTGGGGCGAGTGGGACTTCTCGAAGGACTATATGCAAGTGACAGGAACATCATGAAATGCAAATGGTCACATGCCCAATAATACGCTACCATAGAATTGTATACTCTAACATCAATGCACAGATGAATCTCAAATGGAGCATTGTGGATATCTTGCACAATTTTTGTTTGAAGTCGATAAAATAACAACTTACCATATCATTTATGGGTTTTTTATTTCCCAGTTTTGGAACATCTTAGAACCTCGTAAACCCACCCTTGAGCTGCGATCAAGTAATCCTGTGTGGCGTGCAAGATATACGGTAAGTAGAGATAGTTATTCTTTAAACTAGTGATGCTACCCTTTAGTCCTCTTTACCTTTTAGTTTTCAAGAGTAAAGAGGGGAAGGATAATACCCAAAATAAAGCTTGGATTGGAAAAGAAGCAGTACAAAATTTGATTAAAAGTTAATAAATTAGCAGAAGCATTTATGGTGGGTTTTTTTAATTAAAGAACAAAGCCAAATGCATATGTAATTATGTTTTTATATCACAGGTGTTTGGTACAAATGATTTTTTTTCTTCTTTTTTCTTCTTCCCTGTTTTGCTATTTTCAATAGACCTTTTACTAATTTTTACTTACAAAATAAAGTGAAACACTTGGTTTATATGTCACATATTTCTTTCCCAAACTTCATTTCTTTCACCACGTTTTGCTTTATCTTGTAGCTTTTTGGCGATGGCATCCTGACCACATCAGTGCCTCAGCTTCGTCGTGGAGAGAACTCCCTGTTACTGTGGAGTTGCTCCAATCTTAGTTCTCCAGTGCACTCCTTCCCTGGGCACACCGATGATGTATTGGAATTCCAGTGGAGAAAACTTCACGATGGTATGTTGTTATGGGATATCCTCAGAAAGGTGTTCCATATGGAATAAAGCATAAGGCAGAGACAGCTATTTTTTACTGTTGATTGTAAATAATGGCTGCCTTGTGCTTTATGCTGTATTGAAGACGTATTTGTGACCCGTCACATCAAAATGGACATGTTGGAGGCCCGAGTCAAATCTGAGTTATTTGTATGACTTGAAAGAGAACATTTTAAGCTTTGAAATGACACCATGTTGAAGGTAATCAGACTTTGTAATGACAAGATATGATTTAAAGAATCATATTTTTGTCTACTATTTTCTTTATATGTGACGCGATCAAGAGGAATGAGTCGGATGTCGGGGAATCCCAAATTGAGATTATGGCCAATTCAAAATGGCGGCTTACATAAGTTTTTATGGAAATTCATGTATACAATTGGACATAACTTTGGAACAAAACATCGTATCGACATGGGGTTTTCAGTTTCTGAAAGCTCTAGGTGTCTTCTTTAAAACTGTATTAAAAACTTATTTTCGACCAGGGCGACATCCGACTCATTCCTCTTGATCGCGTCACATATTACACCAAATATACTGGCCTCTATCTCAAAACTCAAAACTGTGTTTGCCGACAAATGTCCTTTTTGACGCGACTGGTCACATTTGAAAATACCTTGCTGTTCACAGTAGATCTATGTGAAATTAGATTTCTGTTTACAGAATTCCGAACTATTTGTGAATATTTTGCAATTTAAATGAAGATCCTAATATTTTTGAATATATTTTTACTTATAGAGTATTAGTCCACTTTGCTTCCTCCCATGGGTATTTACGCTGAAATTTGTGTTTTGCAAATGTTTCAAAAAAATATTTGCGGTTCAGTATTCAGACCAATCAATGGCACTATGATGTCACTGTCTTAAGGTGGGACATCTATTATTGCTTAACCACTTCGCCGCGCTATACAGACTTACTATGATAACGATGTGTGCTGAAGCATATGTCTATGTGTTATGTACAGTGTCAGAACTGACCACTCACCACGCTGCATTTTCAGGTGAATGTTGATTTTAGACAACATTTCCAAGTGAAATAATAAACCGATACGATCTAAAATAACATATAAGTTTATATTTCAAACTAGAACTGTAGTCTGAAACAGATATATCCAGGAATTTGGAAGAAATATTCCGGGAAAACGCTGTTTATTACACTACACTGATGATTCAGCGCTCCTGTTATTTCGTAATATTCACGCTTCGCTGGTTTCTTTGACATCCGTGATTCCGTTACATGTTCAGTCAAGCGTATGAGCCAAACATGAACGGAGATCGACAAGTTGGTCTCAAGTGCCTTATGCGCCGTTCTTTTTGCAGTATTTAGTGGAACTTTGACGAGTAATAACCAGCTTGATATTCTAGCGCCATCTGTTGGGCAATATTTTCCAAACATTTTGATATGCTGATTGTTATATCGGTGTTTGTGTAGTAGCGTGCGAAGAAATAGAAAAAGATGGGTCATTTTTTGACTAGCATCGCGTATATTTAAGAGATCCGCATAGGGTGGTACGATTTGCATCGCATATATTTAAGAGATCCGCAAGGATAAAGTGCACTTTAGGTCCAAGGCATACATCAGTAACACATAAGTTTAAGTAGAGTAGAATTAGACCAAGTTCTTAGTCCCTCAATCCGTCTTCTCACAGAGTAAAGACATAAAGGATGTAAGTAAACTATGAAGACAGGAAGAATCCAGTCTTAGACACGGTGCAGAGACCAACATGCTATAACATTTCCCCCCTTTTTACCCTGCTGTACAGACTCCCAAGACTACCAGCTCATAACATGGTGTAGAGATCAGTGCTTAAGAATGTGGCGGGTTGAGCCTCATCTGCAACGGGTAAGATTACTGCGAATTCATCAATGTCTAAAATCCAAAAATATTATTATACATTAATAATAAAATTTCATAGAAAAATTCCAAATTTGAACTTACTGTTCCAGACAGTTTCGACGTCCGTTCAGATGTCTTTATCAATGGTGTATGACCGCTGATCCAGTGTTACCAGAAGATGTTGATTTTCTGGTGACGTCACGTGATGATTTTGATGACGTAATCCGGATCAATGGGTCGTACAGGTGACTAAGTTGGTAGACCCCTCGTCGCCATTCATTAGGTGCTGTTTCATGTCATTATTGGCTTTTCGACGGATCCAAATGCGGATTACGTCATCAAAATCATCACGTGACGTCACCAGAAAATCAACATCTTCTGGTAACACTGGATCAGCGGTCATACACCATTGATAAAGACATCCGAACGGACGTCGAAACTGTCTGGAACAGTAAGTTCAAATTTGGAATTTTTCTATGAAATTTTATTATTAATCTTCCTTGGATTCCTGATGAAATTATTCTCTATTATTATACATGTTTGCACAATGTCTGAAATGTCTAACAAATCCAACATGATACGGCATTATGGTTCATTTTTATGTGACATATTTTTCTTTTGGGTTTTGACAAATTTTAATCATAATAAACACTTTTTAAAACTTTTTGTTTATAAAGATTTAAAAAAAACACTTACATTATGAAATACAAACTTCTCATAAGCTTGGAGAGATATTTAAATTATGTTAGTAGTATATAATGGGACACAAGATTTTCACAGCTCCTTAATGTAAAGCTTAATTTGTTCTTGGTAAATCAAACAAGATGCCAAATTTGTATATAATTTGACTGAGATAGAGATTTTTGTTGGCAGAAGTATTTTATTGTCGCCATAACCCTAAACATTTTGTCAATTGACATGTTTGTATTTTGACACAGCTCTGTGGCGTTGACATCCCAGAAGTATCCGGTAGCGACGACCTGACTGAAAACATAGACGTTATCAGTCCGTCAGCCGACGAGGTGACTGGATCGCCATCTTCCCCCGGTAAAACCAACAAATCATCCCCTTCCGATCAAGGTGATGCCGTAACTGTAGTCGCTATGGATTCCCAAGTGTCAGATAGCAGTGAGGTTAAAGGTCAAGGTTCAGCAGCCTATCAACAGCAACAGCAGGTGATCCTACAGGATGAGTTCAATGTATTGCAGCGCAATATGCAGAATGTCTCGTTAGAACAGGTAAACAAGACTAGGCATGCTTAGAATAGCTGGTCGGATAGTTTAAGCTACAAAAGGAAAAGAAGAAAAAAATAGTGGGTCTCAGATGACTTGCGCGCATTCCCGAAACCGCCCGTGTTAGCTTTTTTTTTTAGTGGGTTTTTTTTTTAAATTTTTTTTTAAAATTTTTTTCTTCTTTTCAATTTTCTCAAAAAAATCTTGCAAAATCCAACTTTTTGACCAAACAAATAATGATCAGGTCTAAATTGGGAAAAGAAAAGAAAAAATCCTCAGACCGCATTAGATTTTCAGTCTCTCATGTCATTTGAGACGAACCTTCTTTTTTTTTTTGGCCTAAGATATCAGTGTTAAATAAAAGACAGCAAAATAATTCTCTGAAATCAGTAATATTATTTCAGGGCCTGTTGCTGCCAGTGGAAATAAACATGTTGCGCCATGGGGAATTCCCAGGTATCGAATCCCCATGTACAGCGCACGGTTCAATGCAGCTGAGTTTACGTACGCAACCTCTTCATGAACTTCAGCCACTCGTTGGGCTAATTGGGCTAAATCAGCCACCATAGGCAACACGGAACTGAACCCTAATGCATTTGAGTACTACAAATTATAACAGCAAATCTATTATGAGTTTTTCAATGCCGACATGACCCATGTGGTGAGCTATATGGGTCCCGGGTTTAATTCCCATCACATTTTTCCTCCTCATGTAGGAGGAGGAGGAGGAGGAGGAGGAGGAGGGGGAGGCTCCATTAAAGGCACCATACAGGTTCCCAATCTCTCGGCTCTGATCCAGTATGTGTATTGCACCATACTATCATGTATTTCCCCTGATACTTTAATTCCCGAAACCCCTTACAGGGCATTTGGATAAATAAGCAAAATAAAAGAACACCTGGGCGCAGATCTTTCTTCTCCCAATAAAGTTCAGACATAGTGGCTGAAGATAGCCGGACTGCGCAAGTAACTATTAGTAACATGTGATATATATAATACCTTGGGATAAAAATAGGAAAAATGCAAAGAGATGAAGCACAACAAATTATTCTTCATCATTTGTTACCATTCCTCCCTTTTACAGTTAGATGCACAGAGCAGGGCATGTTCCCTATCAGCAATGGCTGGTCAGCACACAATACGCATCAGAGCTGCGTTCCCTCCAAGCTATCCCAACAAGGTGGCACCAAAGTGGTCCTTCCTAATGATGACCTCACTGGATAGTCAACTTAGGAGTAAACTTCTTAAGGTATTGTAGAATAAATGAGGCAAAATAGGTTAAGATAAGCCCTTTTTGTGTCGATAGAGAGACACTTATGCAGGTGTCAATGTGCATCTTGAACCTACCCTCCTCAAGCTTAGGCAAAGATTAGATGTCTTATCTTTGTTAGGCAAAGATTAGATGTCTAATCTTTGTTAGGCAAAGATTAGACATCTAATCTTTGTTAGGAAAATATTAGATGTCTAATCTTTGCCTAGTTATATTTTTGAAATGGTGAATCTTGAACTAATAAGGTTTTGGACAGGTGAATATATGGTGAATCTTCTCGAATGTATTTCTGTAGAACAAACATAGTGCACAGAGGTGAATCTTCACCCAAAAAATTGCATGAAAGATCTAATCTTGACCTAGTTTATCCTGAAGGAAGGTGAATATAGGTGAAAGCTTGAGGAGGATTTAGTTCAAGCTGCACATTGATGCCTGCATCAAGGAGACACTATCCATAACACACTCTGTAGAGGTGTCAGTGTACTGGTGCATTAATGGATGTGTGTTAAGGTTTAGGCCTACCGTTTGTTTTTTAATCTTTTACGGACCGCAAATATTTTATTTGGTAATGGAACTCCAATGTGTGTTGCAGATTTATTTAAGTTTTTTAAACTTATGGAGACTATATTCTGTATTGGATGGGTATAGGACTTCAATGATTTAGTTGAACACTATTTTGTGGAATATTTCTGATGTAACTATTGATTTGTTATAATTGGAAAGAGTAGAAACTATACAACATGACAGGGACAGATTTTAATAGATTTTACAAGTTTTTATCCTCCAAACATTAAAAGGTATTAGTTGATTGTTGTCTAAGGTTAAGTAATCTGTCCCATAGTCCTCATTGTGCTAAAATCTGCTTCAATATCCAAAGTATATCCCTTTGTGTATGAAACTTTCTTAGAAGTTTCCTTGGATACCAAGTACTATGTGACACACCCACAGTCTTCACTATTCCTGTATAATGTCTGATTTGTTGAGGAGTTGTAGGGAAATGCCATGGTTCTAGGGTGGTTTAAGGTTTATGAATTGTCCTAATTTTCAAAATGTATGCATCTTCTGTATGAAACATTGTTACATGCTTTCCTAGATACTGGCACTTTGTATGAGATATATCAACCTCACCCACCTTATCCTTGTGGATATTCCTGGGTCTTTCAAATGGTATAATACTTTGTCTTGGTATTGTCAAGAGGTATAATACTTTGTCTTGGTCTTGTCAATCATATTGTTATTATATTGTTATCAGGTCCTGGATGAGATATGTAACCAGCAGGTTGCCAACAATCAGTACTGTCTACAGATGTGTCTCCAACATCTGGACACTTTTGTGGAGAGTCTGAAGGTAAGAATCATATTTGCTTTTTAATTTGTATGTTTGTGACATTTTTTGTTTAAAATCTACCATATTCTCTTCTTCTGAGAAACGCATTGAGCCGTATTCTTGTACTAAACACGGTTTTAGCTTAAAACTGTGTCTAACTAAACTTGTGTCTAAATAAACGTGATATTATTATTTTAGATGATGTATTCAACATAACCCGGTTTTAAACTCCGCAAGTCTCGTCCACATAGGGGTCGTGCGTTCACTGTTTACAGGTATTAAATTTATTGTTGGCCAAATGGTTTACAATAGATATCGACCAATTTCCTCAAATGCACATGATCAGCACGTCAGTTTTCACCTGGCACGGTTGAGAAATCATTGAAGGCGTGTAATTGGTGCACAAGTTTAGTTAAACCTGTGTTAAACTACCCCATACCCATGTTTAAAGTTAGACTCTTTTCAGTGAGTTAAACGCAAGTTAAACGCATATTTAAGTTTTTTATTTTAGAGAATTGCATTATTTCAACAAAGTTTTTGTTTAAGTCAAAGTTAAATATGTGTTCAGCTTAAAACTGCGTTTAAATATGTACGAGAATACAGCGCATTGTTCCCTATCATTTAAAAACAATATGGTCCCCAACCAACTCACCTATACCCAGCACAACCCCTGTTTCGGGATAAATAGCGCTAGCCCCCACTGTCATTGATTGTATCTTCTGTTTTCCCCGATTCACCAATACAGGGAAGCAAGTCACCCAGTAAAAGCAATAAAAAGATAAACACAAAGTCATCATCATCTGCCGAAACGGAGGCATCGGGCATCATGACCAACTACGGGACCTTTCTGGACTATAACATCCCGTTTCCACGCACATCGGGAGCCAGATTTTGCGGTGTTGGTACGTATGCATTGTCTCATTGGTTTTTGCATTGATTGCTACAATCTCTCTTAAAATAAGTTGCAGTACCTAATTGAATTTATATATTTGAAAAGGGAAACCCAATTTTTAGGCCCAACAATATAAAACACACGCTGAAGGATTTGGTCACATAACTCATAATACCATAAAATTGTTCAATTTGCTAGACACACTGTGTAAGTCACTGTAATCAGATGCCTCGTGTTCCTCACATTCCATTCATGTGGATTTCTTTTTTCAAAAGAGGTTTTACTTATGATTATAACAATCTGAAATTAAAAAGAAACATTGTTGGGAACCTTTTTTTTCTCTTCCCTACCTCTTTCCCTTTGTCACATCCTTGACTTTATTCAGCTCATTATACTACGCTTTTATATGAAAGTGCAGTTTTTACAGTTCGGGAAACTTTCGTCTGTATTTTGGCAAAACAGATAGCTGTTATTGTAAGTTTGGTACCAAGATAGATATGCAAGTCTTCTCTTTCCAAATATTTTTTTATTATTATACTGCAACTTATTTAACCAGGGAGATAAAGTTTTGAAAAAGTATCGAAACCTTTGGGTCACCCTGTACCTTTCCTGCTCATCCGTGCCCAAACAAAATAATAATTTTGCTCTGTATTTGTGTTTCAGATAAATTGGTGATCTTTGCTAGAGCAGGAAGTTCAAGAAAATCAGGCAACAATCAGAGTACACCAAGGTAATGTTTTAAAGGTGTACAGGGTGAGTCAAAAAGACTGCAATAGTGGAAAGAAGCCATTTTGTTTTCAAAACCAAAATGAATTTTAAAACTTTCTAAACGTTGCAAGAATGATGTATTCAATCCTAACTTTGTGTGAAAAAATGAAGTCGATCGCATTTTCCGTTTGTCTTTGGTGAACCTTTTGACCAGTGCACCCATTTTACACGTTTGTCCACGAGATACCCAAAATATGCATCCAAATTTTTTTTGTGATGTTATTGGAATTTGATGCATCCTTTCTTGTTTACATGTGAGTTAGCATAATCAATTATAATCGTACCCATCGTACCCATGCAATGAAAGCGTATAATGTCCTGTTCTATTTTTTTTGGCGGGATATTCAAATATGAAAATGCAATGTGTGCCATTTCAAATGAAAATCACTGTGCTCGTGGACAAACAGGTACATTTGGTTGTGCAGCAAAGAGGGTCACCAAATACAAACGAAAAATGCGATCGACTTCATTTTTTCACACAAAGTTAGGATTAAATACAGCATTCTTGCAACGTTTAAAAAGTGTTAAAATTCATTTTGGTTTTGAAAACAAAATGGCTTCTTTCCACTATTGCAGTCTTTTTGACTCACCCTGTATGTTCCGATCCCTTTTTTTTGGCTATGATTTTTCACATCATGATATTTTGATATCAGAAGAATCCCCATATTTTTCTCATTATGTTTGTAAATTCTTGGGGGCCAGAAATGTTCCATTTAGAAATTATAGGCTAAAATGTGGTGAATTACTGCCAAAGGTGGTTAACCACCAGCCAGTTTGTGTACTACTCAATGGGCAAAATTCTTTTGGCCTTGTGCTTCTAAAATTAGAACCATTGGAGTTATGTAACTCAAACTTTGGAATGTGACCATTTTAAGGATGACCTTTCATGTAAAATAGAAAACATCAAATTGAAAATCGTGCCAGCAATTAGAACATCTACCTTTTACCAAGGGGGTGGTGGGGGGGGGGGATCTTGTCCCAGCATGCATCAGAGATTTCCCTAGAGCCCTTGTGAAAAGACTTTTGCTAGATCTTGAGAGTAAAATCAATTTTTTGTTTAGTTTTGTACCTTGGTTGCAGATGATACTAAGACTAAAGCTAAGTCAATAGCATGTGGATTGTCAGTCCCCTATACCAGGAGTTCAAATTTATTTTACTTGAGGACCTTGGAGGGCCACAATTATTGTATTAAATGACATTCTTATTGGCCTAATGACCCTCGTACTAGCATGTGTTTAGAGCCATTAAAAGAACTAGTCATTATTGCTTGGAGGTCCCAATTTGGCCCTCGTGCTGCCAGTTGAAAAGAATTGCCCCACATACAAAAATAAATCTATTGAGATTGAGTCCTTTCAAAAAATATTTGCCTATTTTTATTTTCTGGATCTGTTATAACTTGTGAAGTAATTCTGTTTCATAGATGTTTATAAACTTTTGTTTGCTCCTAGATCTCTGACAGCCCTAGGATCATTCAACAAGCCTTTCTTCGGTGCTTATCCCCAGAATAATGAACCAGTCACGTTAGTTAATTTCTACAAAGAAAGAGATAGGGTAAGTCTATTTAGGATCATTCAACAAGCCTTTCTTTGGTGCTTATCCCCAGAATAATGAACCAGTTAAGTTAGTTAATTTCTACAAAGAAAGAGATAGGGTAAGTCTGTTTCAGTGTGTTCCAAAATTGATTTGAAAAGTAAGATAACTAATATCGCTGGAAAGAATGAGAATAATGTGATTTCTTTTTTTGGGGGGGGGGGGGGTAAAAAAGTTTAAAAAGTTAAAAAATAAAACAATAGGTATTTTTGTAAATATCACAAAATAAATGAAAATAAATGAAATTAAAAATATATAAAAAGCCCATTCACATACAAAAGATGGTAAAGAAAATGACCTGGAAATCAGGGAGAAGTTGGGTTATGTGTGGATTGACTGTCACTCATCTGAATATTTGTAGAGAAAGATTTTGAATCTGTGGTAGTATAAACATTCTCTGTGTGGTGGGATGTGGTGTTCTGACAACATGCTCCTTCCTCTCCAAAAGTAGATGGGATAGGAGTGGACATTTGGGGAAGGATTTGGTCAGACAATGGTAGCGCTAGACAGGCTTCCCATTAAGGTTTGAAAAATGGGCATCCACGTGGAAGCAAGTTTGCCGACGAGGTGGCAAAAAATTGCGTCCAAAAGGAAATGTGTGCATCCATGTTCCGATTGTTAGGGCACCATCTATTGTCGAACTTAAATCCAAGATGGCGGATCGCCAGTCGATAAACCCGGAAATGAAAATCGGCGGCGAAAATATCACATTTTAGTGTAAGAAAATGAACAGATTTGATTAAATAAACCCATTTCCAGTGAAACTCCACTATAAATTGGGTTCAAATAAACTAAGAGTGATTTAGCTGACAATCAGTTTGTTTTTTTATGCTTATTATTATTTTGCCAAACTTTTATTTTTGAGTTTCGGGAACTTGCGCGTCCAAATGGACGTAAAATACACATGCCAAGAGTTTGTAAAGGCGTCAGAATTTTCAAAATCGACGCTAACGGGAATCCTGGTGCTGGGAGATAATTTTATTAGACAAATAATCAAAAACAAGAAGGAAGTAATAGTAGCAGAAGCAGTAGCCAGTGTATGTGTGTATCTCTACTCACACTTGACTATCTAATTTCCTCTTTATCTTAATCTAGAAGCAACGTCGTTCCACCAAGCATAATCGTAGGAAGGAATCAGACCCTAATATATCCACCTCGGCTTCTAGCTCTAGTAGCAGTAAGCCTGCTCAGGCATGTGGACCCTGTATAGTTTATGATGCGTCATATTTTCTTCCTATTCATCAAGAACTTGCTGCTTCATATGTGTAAGTTTATGATTAAATGTATATTATGTGAAATTTTCCAGGGGACGCCCCATAAGCCTCAATAGGTATGGGCAAGGGAATTATTCAACTGAATCTCGACTGAAATTTGTTCTTATATTGGACAAATTAAGGTTCCATACATAAGTAGGAAACAGTCGTAATGTAGATACAAGCAATCTACATAGCTTTAGGCCAAGGAAGAAAACCAAGGGTCCAACTGAATCTTTCTTTTTTGTGCATCTGAAAAATCTTTTGAAATGTTTTTAAACATTTGCAAAACATTTTTGAAATTGTTGAACAAATTTGTAACAAAAACAAGAATAGAAAATTAATGAACATTTTGGACGATAATTTGTGTGGGGAAAGTTACCTACCAACCCTACCAGGTCTGAAAACATGTAGAATGGGGGGTGGGGGGGGGGGGGAGGTCATGGCCTTGAAGGAAAATATAGATATAGGGGGAAACAATGGTTAAACCAACTTGTAGTAGGTGCTATCTTAATCTGTCAGACAACTTCACCACCATTTTGCTTCCTGGACTTTGGCATGCAAACAAGGGACTGCCTCCTCACAGAAAATCTCTGTTTGTACCTCCTACTCCTACCCTATCATAAATATGTTATCAACAAGATAGGAGTTATAAAATAACAATTTAAAACACACACAAAAAACATAATAAAACAAAAACACAATGCAGTATTGTATTTAACTAATGACCAGATGATTTGTGCCCTGGCCAAATCAGACTTGCCCCCACCTGAAAAGATCCTGAAAATAATAGACAGTTCTTAGGCATTTCTTATAATGTTTTCCACCATGCACGCACAATCCCAAAGCACTTTTGGCCAATTATCATTACTGCCATTTTGATTCATAACCCTTTCATCGCTACACTTAGGCGGCTACCAGCCAACAGTGCACAACCTTTCAGCACTACTAAGATTGTGACTCCCTCAGACTCCATAACAGCTCCCCAAAGATTGCTTGTGTTCACGAGGCAATTGAGACTAAGTATCTTGCCCAAGAACACAAACAGCTAGTAGAACTCACAACTTCATAAGTCGCAGATAATAGTAAAGTAAGTTTAAGGTATATTTAAGTCATCTACCCCAACCGGATCCTTGGAGTGCAACTCTTCATGATTCAAATCTTATGAAAGTTTCCATTTTCTATCTCAATTTTTAAAAATTTCACCTGTTATTTGACCATTTTGTTCCTTGCATTATCACATAGATTAATACCTGATGACATCCCAGGTATGTGCACCAAGAATGCTGCTGCAGCTGCGGCAGTTGGTCGTAAAGATTTGGTGCAGGTATGTAGCTTTGTATTTTATTGGGTTAAGGCCAAACAAATGTAATACTTTGTCTCAGTGGCCTCAATTGTTTTTTGTTTTTTTTGATTTGTTAAAAAAATATATTTAAAAAAGAAAAAAGTAAGTTTCGGTGATACTCGGCAGCCTTGTGACTGAGAACACACATTCAACTAACTTTGTGAAATTAAGAGATAAAGAGAACACAAGCATACAATGTGCATTGATCATATCTGATTACTTTTATAAAAAATAAAAAAGCATAACTATTGACTATATTTTGATTTTTATAAAATAAAAAAAATCGCATAGCACTTACCATTTTAGCCAAAAGGCGCTGAGACAAATTAAAAGTTTGACCTAATTAATAGTTTATGTGGCTCGAAGCTCCTGACAGCATTTGTTTTTGAAAAACAAATCCAATTTGTTGTGAACATTTTGGTGAATAGGATCAGTCAGGTACATAAAACAGGGTAGGTTTTTTCATCACTTTATGTATCGTTGTATTTTGGAATTTATACTGTATTTGGCTTAAAGCACCTATCTGCATATATATGCGAGTATCATTGTATTTGGGGGGAATTCTCTTTAAGAAGATGTGAATTCTCAGAAAAAAATGGAGGCGTCTTTTTTCTTCTTTTTTTCTTCTTCATATTTCATAAATTTATTTGTTCATTTACTTTATTTTATTTATCTGATTGGAACATGCTTGGTAGATTAACAAAAGAAGAAAATATGTTTAACAAACTTAAAGCTGGTATTCCAAGCTAGAACTAGAGCGGTTCTCGGGTTTCGCGGTTTTCGAGTTTCACGGTTGATGGGGTTTAGCAGTGTCAGATTTAGTGGTTATCAATAGGGCGGTTATTGACATTGTATTGGTATTAACATGATATGTTAGGATCTGACCAGAACCATGGAGGACGGGCGGAGAGTGAGGTGTCAACAAATTTCGCACAGTCCCAAAAAAATTGCACAGTCCAAGCAAAATCGCACAGTACCAATTTCTCGTCCCCATTTTTTAGCTTCTCCGTCCCCATTTTAGCAAAAAATTTCGCAGTCCAAAAAAAATTCGCACAGTAAATGTACTACATGAACATTTCTCGTCCCCATTTCTCTTCTCTTTCCCTTCTCCTTCCCCTTTCCCTTCTCTTTCTCCCGCTCCTTCCCCTTTCCCTTCTCTTTCTCCCTCTCCTCCCCCTTTCTCTTCTCTTTCTCCCTCTCCTTCCCCCTTCTTTCTTTTAGGTGTCCGGGGGGGCAATCACCCCCCCTCCCCCCCGGGCCCCCCCCCCCCCGCTGGCTACGCTACTGCCTAGGACTTAGCGGGGACCATGCGGGCAAGAAAAATGTTGCCTTTCTACGCAGGGACAAGAGTCAGTACTCATAAGTGGTATATCATTACGTTTTGTCACCAATACAATTGTAGCATGTAATTTATATAGACATGCTTGTCTATTAATTAGCAAGAGTTGAAATGCAAATTCCATTTAAATGGAATGGGGCTGGTGAAAGTTTGAGTGAAGTGAACATTTGTACACAAAATGCACAATATACAAAAAAGAATAGACAGAAACAGTAATGTAATAATCTTTACATAAACAGTTTATTAAGATGAACATGGGTCCTTCCACGAAGTTGCGTACACAAAGTGTGACATGATAGTCAAATTTGAAAGTTGCCTGATTGAATTCCAAAACATCATTTTGAACTTCCTAATGTATGCATAATGTTAAAACAAAATAAACAAACAATCCTCACAAACACGAGGGCCGAGGTGCTATATCTTATTCGTTACGCCATCACCGACGAGAGATGAACGAAACTGATTAGAGCATGCGCATTGTGTTCTCTCAACAACGATCAGCTGATCGCCCGGCGGCATATGATATTATTGTTTACATCGTAAAACAAGGCATTACACACATGCGCTTTTTGAACGGAATAGCCGCGATCGATTAAAGTTAATAATTTTGTAAATTCGTCTTTGTATACCGACAGTCCAGGCAAACGCTAATTGAAAACTTGGCTTAAAATTTCTTTAAACTGAATAAAGAGGCAATTTAAAAAAGCATTGCGGTAAAATGGATTTTGCTTTCGATTGACAGCGAATACGCATAATGCGGCAGTCTCGCGATGTATTGAATGACTGAGATTAGTTTTCGTAGTCGATTGAAAACAGATATTTCGCCCGTAATTTGATCAGCATGGATATCAACATAATGTAATCTTAACTCTAGTGTGATTATTTATTTTTGTCAAAGATTCGATCATTCATCTTTATTTACTTGTTTTGTTACTGCCATTCACTTGCACTTTACAGTTTCATTCATTGTTGCATTTTGATGTTTTATCACCTTTTTAGTTACCTATGAGATCAATTTGACGACAACAATTATATATAATATTATATTCGCATAGAAATCATAATGTTTATTTTAATTTGCCTGACCGCCAAATATCGAAATTTGGAAAATGGACCCAAATATCATTATATGATTTTTTTTTTTTTAAATACGTATGAGATCCATGATACAATACAAAAAAGTCAAGCCGCAATAATTTGGCGACAAAAGTCATTCTCATAGAATTTTTTTAATTTTTTAAATTCTAAAATATCAAAATTTGAAAAATTAGCCCAAATACCATTATTTTGTTAAATAATTCAATTTTGTCTGGGTACGTATGAGATCGATGATGCAAAAAAGTCAAGCCGCAATCAATTTGGTGACAAAAAAAAGTTATTCGCATAGAAAGCATAATTATTCTTTTTAATTCTAGGCTTGACTGACAAATATCAAAATTTGACAAATTAGCCAAAATACCATTATTTGGTTAAATAATTCAATTTTTTTTGGTACATATGAGATCGATGATGCAAAAAAGTCAAGCCGCAATCAATTCGGCAACAAAAAAGTCATTCGCATAGAAATCATAATTATTATTTTTTAAATTCTAGGCTTGACCGACAAATATCAAAATGTGAAAAATTAGCCTAAATACCATTATTTGGTTAAGTAATTCAATTTTGTTGGGTACATATGAGATCAATGATACAAAAAACTCAAGCCACACTCAATTTGGCGACAAAAAAAGTCATTCGCATAGATTTTCTTTTTGATTCTAGGCTTGACCGACAAATATCAAAATTTGAAAAATTAGCCCAAATACCATTATTTGGTTAAATAATTCAATTTATTTTTTGGTACATATGAGATCGATGATGCAAAAAAGTCAAGCCGCAATCAATTCGGCAACAAAAAAGTCATTCGCATAGAAATCATAATTATTATTTTTTAAATTCTAGGCTTGACCGACAAATATCAAAATGTGAAAAATTAGCCTAAATACCATTATTTGGTTTAGTAATTCAATTTTTTTGGGTACATATGAGATCAATGATACAAAAAAGTCAAGTCGCAATCAATTTGACGACAAAAAAGTTGTTTGCATAGAAATCATAGGCTTAATGATTTTTTTTTAAATTAATTGACCGACAAATATCAAAATTTGAAAAAATAGCCCAAATACCATTATTTTGTTAAATAATTCAATTTTTTTTGGTACGTATGAGATCAATGATACAAAAAAGTCAAGCCGCAATCAATTCGGCAACAAAAAAGTCATTCGCATAGAAATCATAATTATTATTTTTAAAATTCTAGGCTTGACCGACAAATATCAAAATTTGAAAAATTAGCCCAAATACCATTATTTGGTTAAATAATTCAATTTTGTTTGGGTACATATGAGATCGATGATACAAAAGAGTCAAGTCGCAATCAATTTGAAGACAAAAAAGTTGTTTGCATAGAAATCATAGGCTTAATGATTTTTTTAAAAATTAATTGACCGACAAATATCAAAATTTGAAAAAATAGCCCAAATACCATTATTTGGTTAAATAATTCAATTTTTTTTGGTACGTATGAGATCAATGATACAAAAAAGTCAAGCCGCAATCAATTTGACGACAAAAAAGTAATTCGCATAGAAATCATAACATTTTTTTTTTAAATTCTCGACTTGACCGACAAATATCAAAATTTGACAAATTAGCCCAAATACCATTATTTGGTTAAATAATTCATTTTTTGGGGGTACATATGAGATTGATGATACAAAAAAGTCAAGTCGCAATCAATTTCATGACAAAAATGTCTTTCGTATAGAAATCATGAGCATTTAAAATAAAAAATTAAGTAGGCCTGAGTCTGACCGACAAATGTCAAAATTTGGAAAATGGACGCAAATATCATTATTAATGTTTGGATAAATAATTCATTTTTTTTAAAGAACCAATCGTTTCTATGTGCGAGTCGATACTATAGATATTTTTTTCAATTAAAAGGTATAGCCTATGCTAGGGTAGGGATGTTCATATCATTGACTACAGAGGGCGACATTTTTTTGAAAATTAGTTGACCAAAATATGTAGAAAACTCCATGTTTACCTAGATGAATACACCGATGTAGTAGGATGTGGCTAGGATGTATTCACTGATGTCTATATAACCCCGCACAAGCAACTAGACATCATGAAAGTAAACCTTTCTTTACCTAAAATGGTTTAAAATGTGCATGATTTGCCCAGTTTTCAGCAATATGAGGCAAACTACTTTTGGTTATAACTTGTTTATTATTCAGCCTGCAGACATGATTGAACCATCATTTTTTCGACATTCATGAATATGATCGCGCGACTCTGTTTGTTGTGTAAACATAAAACAAAAATATGCACGCGCGCATCGATTAGCTCATCACTATCGCCACATCCATGTCGAAGTCATGTATGATACGTGATCACTATTGTTATGTAAATGTCCACACTCTTTCCATGTAATGGGCCCAGGCGTGATTCAGTGAAAAGGCATCCAATTGTTACGTAAACATCAAACAATTGATTATCTATACAGCAAAGAAAGATTCGCCCTCATACATCAAGTATGGTGACGTTGCAAGTATTACAATGGTATAACTAAAACCGCGACAAATCGGGGACTCTGTTTGTTATGTAAACATCAAACAAAAATGGCAACGCTCATGTATCCCCGGGAGGGGGGGGGGGGGTACTCAGATTTGGTTTGGTCAGGGGTGTGCCGCTGGAGATTCAAAGCCCCTACCCATTTCTAAGGTGATTTTGGATAGACCCATGTCTAAGGATTTTCAGTTGAAAAGCCTACCCATGGCGGCTAAGGATGTCTCATGAAAAAACGACCACTGGAGCGGCACGTCCCCGTATGCCTTACATACGTGAGTACCACCCCCGAGCATGAATCGTTGTATTTTACTAAGAAAAATATGCTTCTCAAGGCAAAAAAATATTTTTACTCCTATGAGGCAGATTAAACCCAACTTTGAACTCGTCCAAGTTATTTGCGATTTGTACATGCTCACAAAATCTGGAATCCATTGATGGATTAATAAAGACGAAATCGCAAACACAATTTTTTTCTGAGGCAATATCTAGGGGTGGTACCTAGCCTAGCGGTGTGAACAAATGGGAAATTACGTAGACGTTGAGGTCGTTACAAAACGAGCTCGTTAGTTTAGACACCATACTCTACAACGCTCACAACTCTTTCCGCTCACACACATGGGTAGTAAACTACGGCGCAACAAAATGACGTAGACTACATCCCCCATTTTTTGACGCCCTTATCTGAAATACGGTGATCAACGCTTGCGCTCAGCGACTGAGCGTTACGGAGTATATAAACAATTACGGGTGTTATACGGGGGTACACGAACTAGAATCACCGCCATTTTCTATGATGTGACGATATCGGATACTGGGAATAAATATCCCTATCGTGGGAACATTTTCCATCATGATTGTCCAAATAACCTTTTCCTCGAACTCAGCCGAGGTAAATACTGTACCAATATCGTATCCAAAAATCTTACTCATTCAAACTGTATTTTTCGAGATATTTCACACACAAACTTTGATTTCAAAATCTTAGGATGCCGGTACCCGTCCTCCAATTATAATTAGTTATTTTAATAAAATTGAAACAGCCTCTTATCTGGAATGGGATCGGCAATAGGGTAAAATTAGTAATCGCTTTTGAGAGGTATGTGATTATGTTTTTCTCCACAGGTATGGTCTCTGGCAGCTGTTTCTAGTAGTCCTGACTTGAGGTCAACAGACAGTGCTGATGAAGGGTCACCATGGGCTAAACATCCATTTGGAAGGCATCTACTGAAAGCTTTGTAAGTATCATATAGTATATGAAGGGTCACCATGGGCTAAACATCCATTTGGAAGGCATCTACTGAAAGCTTTGTAAGTATCATATAGTATATGAAGGGTCACCATGGGCTAAACATCCATTTGGAAGGCATCTACTGAAAGCTTTGTAAGTATTATATAGTATATGAAGGGTCACCATGGGCTAAACATCCATTTGGAAGGCATCTACTGAAAGCTTTGTAAGTATTATATAGTATATGAAGGGTCACCATGGGCTAAACATCCATTTGGAAGGCATCTACTGAAAGCCTTGTAAGTATTATATAGTATAAGGGTCACCATGGGCTAAACATCCATTTGGAAGGCATCTACTGAAAGCTTTGTAAGTATTATATAGTATATGAAGGGTCACCATGGGCTAAACATCCATTTGGAAGGCATCTACTGAAAGCTTTGTAAGTATCATATAGTATATGAAGGGTCACCATGGGCTAAACATCCATTTGGAAGGCATCTACTGAAAGCTTTGTAAGTATCATATAGTATATGAAGGGTCACCATGGGCTAAACATCCATTTGGAAGGCATCTACTGAAAGCTTTGTAAGTATTATATAGTATATGAAGGGTCACCATGGGCTAAACATCCATTTGGCAGGCATCTACTGAAAGCTTTGTAAGTATCATATAGTATATGAAGGGTCACCATGGGCTAAACATCCATTTGGAAGGCATCTACTGAAAGCTTTGTAAGTATTATATAGTATATGAAGGGTCACCATGGGCTAAACATCCATTTGGAAGGCATCTACTGAAAGCTTTGTAAGTATCATATAGTATATGAAGGGTCACCATGGGCTAAACATCCATTTGGAAGACATCTACTGAAAGCTTTGTAAGTATTATATAGTATATGAAGGGTCACCATGGGCTAAACATCCATTTGGAAGGCATCTACTGAAAGCTTTGTAAGTATTATATATATAGTATACAAATAGCCTTAGCCTTATGTTCAGTACGAGAATATGGCCCAGAATGTTTCAAACCTGATCTACAAAAACCAACTTTTCGGAGCTTATATGTGACCAATCTCACTGAAAGGAAGCTTATATCTTTCAAAATGAAAACTTATGTTTTATTTTCAGGCAAATGTTTATCTTGTAAGCTTCAAAATGTCACCTTTCTTGTCAAAATTGTTAATACATTCAGATTTTATTTGAAATATGAGGTAGAAAATCATTTTCATTTGCTTTGTTATTCCATGCTTAATTTCATGAATATCTTCAAATGTATGCTGCCGACATAAGCCCCCTTTTGATATGACTTGTCACATACACCTAATACAAAAAGTCCCTGACTAGGCGCTTTGATGTTGGCTAATCCAAAATCAATCATCATTACCAGAAATCTGGGCAAATTTCTTCTCCATAGCTTGATACCTCATTCATAAAGATTGAATGCATACTTTTTGAGTCATGATTATTTCAGTAACCACAAGTAACAACAAAGTTGCACTAGAATTGGTTTCCTATTGGATATCATTGATTTGTATTGTCCACTGTGTGCTATCTCAACCAGTCAGGTATGGGGATGAATGGGTAACAGGCATCAACAGGGAGTCGGTACACACACATTTTCAATGTGTAATCACACACTAAGCAAGGATATCCCATTGAAACCCAATTTTAATGCAAGAATTGTTTTAGTAGTAGTGGTCAATTAAACAATCATAACATCAACAACATCCACTCAATTTTTATGAATGAGGTATCAAACTATGGAGAAGAAATTTGCTCATGAAATGTATATCTCAGATTTTTTGTACTGACTATTTATTTTGGATTAGCCAACATCAAAGCACCTGGTCAGGGACTTTTTGTGTTAGGTGTATATAGCTTTCTATGATTGTGCATGAGAGATCAGGGGCCACTGACACAGCATTTCTGTTTGATTTGGCAAGGTTGGAGTTATGTAATTATTATTATCATTGTGTTATAGGTTAGACCATTATAGTAGTATCCATGATGTACAGACGCTAGCTATGCTGTGCTGTGCATTCACATCACCTAACCAATCTAGTAAATCTGATGATGAGCGGGACTTGGAGCGAGGTGTCATGGCCATCGAGAGCAATATGGTTTGTAATTATTTAATTTTTTGGAGGGGGGGGGGGTTATTGTTTTTGTGGGGTATAAGCTTTGACATGTGCTATTTTGGCAGCTAGAACTCAAATTTGATTTTGGTCTCTTCTGATATTAATAGTTTAATGGGAGTTTGTACTCTCTCTCTCTCTCTTTGTATGTATTTGCCGTCCAACTATTTTCCTGTTAATGTGTATCTCAAGTATCGCAAGGGGTATGGTGACGGATCTTTTTGAAGAAAGGGGTTCGGGGTACTTGCACTTTGATTAGATCTAGCCCTTCAGGTCTAAAATATGCACATTTAGTATCATATTTGCAAAATGTATGCACAAGGCCTTTAAAACCTCATTTACTTGTTATCTCAAGAACCATAGTGCGTATAGTGAAGAAATGTATTATATTAGAGGGACAGAGGTCTTACGAATCGTGACTTTATCAGATTGTTGCAAAATTTGGAATATAAGTTCCTTATTTACAGGATTTATGGACAATTCCCTAAAATCATTCTGATGTACAAGTCTTAATCTTCAATAATAAATATAGGTGAATGTGTGCCATGTGTATGTCTTGGTTTAAAAGAAATTAGATAAATCAATATCGGAGCGCTGTTATCAATGTGAACAGAGCCAAAACTTCATGGGTGGGGGTGGGGGGAGGGGGGGTGCAACTTAACCTGTTAAATTTGTCTTTTTAAGAATGGTGAATACAATAGGAGGACAGTATTTGAATTGGGTGGTACATTCAACAGGAGAGGGCGTACTTCAGTTTGGGTAAATCCGGGAAATACAGAGAATATGAAGTCAGGTGCACAAGGTTCACAATGATTCTTACGTAAAGACTTATTGGAAAAGTGATCTCATATTTGTAATTTTTGTTTTCATTTATTTGATCCAAATCACCTTTTTTAGTATTGTAAAATATACAGAAAAGCCAAAATGTTTACCAAAGACATTATAATTTTGTGTAATTTTTTTCTTCTTCAACTTTTCAACCCATTTGTTTTAAATTATCTTTCTTCAGTATTTTGTGACTGACAGCAACGACCCGATCTTTAGCCCAGACTGGTCCGGAGAAACCAACCAACCAACAATGAGCTTCTCAGAGTCCCCGGACGATTATCGTCTGGGACCCATGAGAGATCCAAAAGATATCGAGAGGGAGAAGCATAGATTTAGCACCAAGTATGTATTAGTGACAAGTTGTTTGTTAAAATCAATATAAGTGTTCAAACTTAATATAGTGGCTTAATCCATTGTAAGGAAAATTGTAAAGTGATGTCTTGTTTGACCAGGCTTATGTAGACGCAGTAAATTGGTAGGACTCGATTTCAAAAGATGTGCTATTGTCTGTCGCGCTAATGGGTTCGAGTTTAGGTGTAATAAAAAACTGGGTGAAATAAGTGTCTTTAAATCGCGTTACATTTATCGCATCGGTAAATGTGTGTATTAAATTAATATGTTTTTCAAATATTAGCATTTTTAACTTTCACAGTTGCTTTTTTTATCAAACTAATGTTATGTACGCCGTTAGCTAGTATTTGATAATGTAGTCGCCATAATAGACTATCAAAACCCATACTGTTTACCAGGCTTTTCAAACATGCTAGTCATACAGGTGTGTGCAAAACAGACATAGTATCAGCTCCATACAACATTTCAATAGAGATAATCAACTACAGTTGAAGAAATCATTGACAGTGGTTTTCAGTGCTTCAAAAGCTCTTTGTGCCTATGGCCACATATCATCAACATTTTAAATTTTGATCATTCTGTAATCACGTAATCAAAAGAGGTTAATTAGTTTTACATGTGAGACACTAAACACAGCTTTTATCTAATATTGAAACTGCCAAACCTTTCCAAAAGACATGAGTATTTTCTTTATTTTCTCTTCTTTTTTCATTCAGACTTTTAGATCCCAATCTAAGTCAACAGTATGACGCCTTCAAGAGACACTATGCCGAGATTTTATACCGATGGAAACTCTTACAAGCCAGAGCAGAAATACTCAACTATGTGTCAGTCAAGCCTCTACAGCAATTGGATATCGGTAAGAGAAGTTCCATACTTAGCATTGATAAAAATGGTACTAGCATAACCCTAACCCATATTGGTAGTTTGTATAATAAAGCTAACACAGAGAGAAACACTGTGCGTCCCCAGGGCTTGATCCCAGGCCATCATGATGGGAGTCTAGGTGATTGTGCATCAGGCTAAGGATGTCGTGCTCCCCAAAATGACTATATGAAGCCCATATATACCTTGCCGTGATTGCACAATTAGATGGGGGAATGGGACCAACATCGCAGTGTGGATGGATTTGGTAGGGTTAGGGTTAATGTATAGTGAAAAGGTTGCCTAATTTGACATTATTACCTAATTCATTTTGAAAGATTTTCATATCATGTTTAAAAACAGATAACCTAACTTTGGGCCACGGCATATTTAAAGTGCCTTCCAGTTCTAGGAACCTTCAGAAGAAGGGATAATGTTCATGTTTCCAATTCTTGATCTTTAGTCTCTTTTTATTTTTTTGCTTCTTAAACTTTTAATTTGAGGCATCCCACCAAAATGTTATGGGATACCTGCAAGACCTATCACAAAAAGACTGTAGAAATATTGTGTGATTAATAGCCCCATTTCTTTTACTAGACGTAATACCTTATAAAACTTGATCTTCACTTCAGTGAATTATAGTGCATGAGTACTATTACAATCTCACATTTTGATGACAAAAAATGGGTTCAATAAGCCTGTAGAACAATATTTTTGTTTTTTTGGCCTTACTTGAATATATCTATTTCTGAATTAAAAACATTTATTTATATCCATTTATTTTTCTATCGGTGTATTATTATTTTCTATCTCAATATTTGTGTTGTATCTCAGTCTTTTCAGATTTTGGTGTAATCTGCCAGAAGTGTACAAAGCCTGTCTACACTGTCAAGTGTGATAGTTGCCGCAGTTTCAGCTTTCAGTGTGCTATATGCCATGTGGCTGTCAAAGGTGGGTATAGGCGGGTAACAGAAGTGTACAAAGCCTGTCTACACTGTCAAGTGTGATAGTTGTCGCAGTTTCAGCTTTCAGTGTGCTATATGCCATGTGGCTGTCAAAGGTGGGTATAGGCGGGTAACAGAAGTGTACAAAGCCTGTCTACACTGTCAAGTGTGATAGTTGTCGCAGTTTCAGCTTTCAGTGTGCTATATGCCATGTGGCTGTCAAAGGTGGGTATAGGCGGGTAACAGAAGTGTACAAAGCCTGTCTACACTGTCAAGTGTGATAGTTGTCGCAGTTTCAGCTTTCAGTGTGCTATATGCCATGTGGCTGTCAAAGGTGGGTATAGGCGGGTAACAGAAGTGTACAAAGCCTGTCTACACTGTCAAGTGTGATAGTTGTCGCAGTTTCAGCTTTCAGTGTGCTATATGCCATGTGGCTGTCAAAGGTGGGTATAGGCGGGTAACAGAAGTGTACAAAGCCTGTCTACACTGTCAAGTGTGATAGTTGTCGCAGTTTCAGCTTTCAGTGTGCTATATGCCATGTGGCTGTCAAAGGTGGGTATAGGCGGGTAACAGAAGTGTACAAAGCCTGTCTACACTGTCAAGTGTGATAGTTGTCGCAGTTTCAGCTTTCAGTGTGCTATATGCCATGTGGCTGTCAAAGGTGGGTATAGGCGGGTAACAGAAGTGTACAAAGCCTGTCTACACTGTCAAGTGTGATAGTTGTCGCAGTTTCAGCTTTCAGTGTGCTATATGCCATGTGGCTGTCAAAGGTGGGTATAGGCGGGTAACAGAAGTGTACAAAGCCTGTCTACACTGTCAAGTGTGATAGTTGTCGCAGTTTCAGCTTTCAGTGTGCTATATGCCATGTGGCTGTCAAAGGTGGGTACCCAGCAAACACAGAACGTTTCCGCAACGTTGCACCTAGGTTGCAGTTAGGTTGCGTCATTTAAAACGTTTTAACAACGTTTTTATAACGTTACGGTTTGGTTGTGATTTGGTTGTTTTAAGTTGGTCCGTTGAAACGTGAGCAAAACGTTCTCTGAACGTTAAAGTTTAGTTATAGTTTGGTTGCACTTAGGTTGTGGTTAGGTTGTCATTATAAACGTTCTTACAACGTTATTATGACGTTGCGGTTTGTTTGTTTTAGGTTGGTTCTTGGAAACGTGATTAAAACGTTCTCTGAACGTTGCATGTTGATCATCGGAAACGTTTACATAATGTTTTAACAACGTTGTAACACTCAAATAGTTGGTTGTTTTAGTTTAATCCTTTAAACGTGAAAAGGATGTTCCCTGAACGTTGTAGTTTAAGTTCTAGTTTGGTTGCACTAAGGTTCTGGTTAGGTTGTCATTAAATACGTTCTTACAGCGTTATTATAACGTTGCGGGTTGTTTGTTTTAAGTACCAAATCACACCCAAACCGCAACGTTATATATAACGTTGTAGAAACGTTGTAATGACAACCTAACCACAACCTAAGTGCAACCAAACTAGAACTTAACTGCAACGTTCAGAGAACGTTTTGCTCACGTTTCAACGGACCAACCTAAAACAACCAAATCACACCCAAACCGCAACGTTATATATAACGTTGTAGAAACGTTTTAATGACAACCTAACCACAACCTAAGTGCAACCAAACTAGAACTTAACTGCAACGTTCAGAGAACGTTTTGCTCACGTTTCAACGGACCAACCTAAAACAACCAAATCACACCCAAACCGCAACGTTATAATAACGTTGTAGAAACGTTTTAATGACAACCTAACCACAACCTAAGTGCAACCAAACTAGAACTTAACTGCAACGTTCAGAGAACGTTTTGCTCACGTTTCCATGGACCAACCTAAAACAACCAAATCACACCCAAACCGCAACGTTATAATAACGTTGTAGAAACGTTTTAATGACAACCTAACCACAACCTAAGCGCAACCAAACTAGAACTTAACTGCAACGTTCAGAGAACTTTTTGCTCACGTTTCCATTGACCAACCTAAAACAACCAAATCACACCCAAACCGCAACGTTATAATAACGTTGTAGAAACGTTTTAATGACAACCTAACTACAACCTAAGTGCAACCAAACTAGAACTTAACTGCAACGTTCAGAAAACATTTTGCTCACGTTTCCATGGACTAATTAAATAATGAATTACATTTTATTTAAAAAGGTTTATTACGAATCAAAATTTTAATACAAAACAATTTGGCATTACAAATTTGATGTACTAATCTAGGCGTATACAGGGTGACCCAAAAAATGTTAACACTCTGGGCACATAAGATATCTTAAAAGGACAGGAACACACGGGTCTAATCTAGATGTATTATGAAAGCTGAGTAAATAAGCTTTCATTTGCATTTTATTGCGTTCCAATTGGTTATTTAGAACGGGAGATATGCTTCAGCAAACATGAGGAAGCAAAATCGGCTTGGTCCAATTTGCATTAATTACAACTATGATTACGAACTTGTAAGAAGCGCAATATGCTCTTTTCTAAGCGTGTAAATCCGTTAAAGTTTGAATCGAATTCGTTCCTCGTGGGTATTGCACATGGAAAAAGAGTATAGAACTTGAACTCATGACAAAATACCTGTATAATTTATGTGGAATATATTTATTTATGTCTTTTAAGCTTGAAAAGAATCTGGCTTCATCACGACGTTCATATAACGTTCATATAACGTTTACACAACCAAATTATGTTACCTGGGCTGTAATCGCTAATTTGCATATTTTACCTGGCCTTACATGAGTCGAGTAAATTGTGGAAATAGCTCATTAGCATAATTTCAATGGTACAAAAATTAGCACCGGTGCTCGTTTGTAACCTTTAAATTATGGTAATGAGCTAATTTGCAACTTTTATTTATTTAAACCTATTTTTTTTTTAAATTTAAGTCGATACATACATTTAACAGCTTTTAACACCATATAAAGCATTTTGATCTGTATACGTAAGTTCTCATATGTATAGCTAAAGGCAAGTCATTGTTCACTAATGCCATATACATTGAGCAAGAACATAGTACACATGAAAAGGTCAATGCCCGCCCCATCCCTCTATAATACCACTACCATTCCCTGGTTGCCATGGTGTAACTAACCGAATTTGATGAAAGTTTTTTACACGTTTGGGATAACGTTGTGAAAACGTTCAAGACTAACGTTCATACAACATAAAAATGTGTCGACAAATAAACGTTTTTTGAACGTTTAATCATAACGTTCCAAGAACGAAAGTGAAACGTTGTCACGACGTTCCAACAACGTAATAAATAGGTTATAAAAACGTCATTTGGACGTAATGGTATAACTAACAGAAGTTTTTTAAACGTTTGGGACGTTGTTATAACGTTGTGAAAACGTTCATTACTAACGTTCAAACAACGTAAAAATGTGTCGACAAATAAACGTTCTTCTAACGTTGGATCGCAACGTTCCATGAACGTTGTCACGACGTTCCGATAACGTAATAAAGACAGTATAAAAACGTCATTTGGACGTAATGGTATAACTAACAGAATTTCAAGAGTGTTTTAAACGTTTAGGACGTTGTGATAACGTTGTGAAAACGTTCATGACTAACGTTCATACAACGTAAAAATGTGTCGACAAATAAACGTTCTCCTAACATTGGATCACGTTCACAACGTTCTTTGAACTTTTAATCATAACGTTCCAAGAACGAAAGTGAAACCTTGCCACGACGTTCTAACAACGTAATATGGTTAGCTGGGTATAGGCGGGTAACAGAAGTGTACAAAGCCTGTCTACACTGTCAAGTGTGATAGTTGTCGCAGTTTCAGCTTTCAGTGTGCTATATGCCATGTGGCTGTCAAAGGTGGGTATAGGCGGGTAACAGAAGTGTACAAAGCCTGTCTACACTGTCAAGTGTGATAGTTGTCGCAGTTTCAGCTTTCAGTGTGCTATATGCCATGTGGCTGTCAAAGGTGGGTATAGGCGGGTAACAGAAGTGTACAAAGCCTGTCTACACTGTCAAGTGTGATAGTTGTCGCAGTTTCAGCTTTCAGTGTGCTATATGCCATGTGGCTGTCAAAGGTGGGTATAGGCGGGTAACAGAAGTGTACAAAGCCTGTCTACACTGTCAAGTGTGATAGTTGTCGCAGTTTCAGCTTTCAGTGTGCTATATGCCATGTGGCTGTCAAAGGTGGGTATAGGCGGGTAACAGAAGTGTACAAAGCCTGTCTACACTGTCAAGTGTGATAGTTGTCGCAGTTTCAGCTTTCAGTGTGCTATATGCCATGTGGCTGTCAAAGGTGGGTATAGGCGGGTAACAGAAGTGTACAAAGCCTGTCTACACTGTCAAGTGTGATAGTTGTCGCAGTTTCAGCTTTCAGTGTGCTATATGCCATGTGGCTGTCAAAGGTGGGTATAGGCGGGTAACAGAAGTGTACAAAGCCTGTCTACACTGTCAAGTGTGATAGTTGTCGCAGTTTCAGCTTTCAGTGTGCTATATGCCATGTGGCTGTCAAAGGTGGGTATAGGCGGGTAACAGAAGTGTACAAAGCCTGTCTACACTGTCAAGTGTGATAGTTGTCGCAGTTTCAGCTTTCAGTGTGCTATATGCCATGTGGCTGTCAAAGGTGGGTATAGGCGGGTAACAGAAGTGTACAAAGCCTGTCTACACTGTCAAGTGTGATAGTTGTCGCAGTTTCAGCTTTCAGTGTGCTATATGCCATGTGGCTGTCAAAGGTGGGTATAGGCGGGTAACAGAAGTGTACAAAGCCTGTCTACACTGTCAAGTGTGATAGTTGTCGCAGTTTCAGCTTTCAGTGTGCTATATGCCATGTGGCTGTCAAAGGTGGGTATAGGCGGGTAACAGAAGTGTACAAAGCCTGTCTACACTGTCAAGTGTGATAGTTGTCGCAGTTTCAGCTTTCAGTGTGCTATATGCCATGTGGCTGTCAAAGGTGGGTATAGGCGGGTAACAGAAGTGTACAAAGCCTGTCTACACTGTCAAGTGTGATAGTTGTCGCAGTTTCAGCTTTCAGTGTGCTATATGCCATGTGGCTGTCAAAGGTGGGTATAGGCGGGTAACAGAAGTGTACAAAGCCTGTCTACACTGTCAAGTGTGATAGTTGTCGCAGTTTCAGCTTTCAGTGTGCTATATGCCATGTGGCTGTCAAAGGTGGGTATAGGCGGGTAACAGAAGTGTACAAAGCCTGTCTACACTGTCAAGTGTGATAGTTGTCGCAGTTTCAGCTTTCAGTGTGCTATATGCCATGTGGCTGTCAAAGGTGGGTATAGGCGGGTAACAGAAGTGTACAAAGCCTGTCTACACTGTCAAGTGTGATAGTTGTCGCAGTTTCAGCTTTCAGTGTGCTATATGCCATGTGGCTGTCAAAGGTGGGTATAGGCGGGTAACAGAAGTGTACAAAGCCTGTCTACACTGTCAAGTGTGATAGTTGTCGCAGTTTCAGCTTTCAGTGTGCTATATGCCATGTGGCTGTCAAAGGTGGGTATAGGCGGGTAACAGAAGTGTACAAAGCCTGTCTACACTGTCAAGTGTGATAGTTGTCGCAGTTTCAGCTTTCAGTGTGCTATATGCCATGTGGCTGTCAAAGGTGGGTATAGGCGGGTAACAGAAGTGTACAAAGCCTGTCTACACTGTCAAGTGTGATAGTTGCCGCAGTTTCAGCTTTCAGTGTGCTATATGCCATGTGGCTGTCAAAGGTGGGTATAGGCGGGTAACAGAAAACTATGGTTACCATGCACTGCACGAGGATGGGTGGTCACGCTAATTAATGTACGCCATGTTAAGTTGTCTTATATTAATGTCGCCGATTTCTTTGGGAACCGATGAGATTGCTTAAACATTCTTAGCTGCTTAAGAATGTTTTTTTGTTTGTGTTTCCTTTTTTAATTTAGTGGTGTCTCGTATCACTTTGCTATTAGGTCCTTATGTACTAGACTGTATTATCATTACTTTTGTTGTTCTAAGGGCACCATTTTACAAAGCCCGCTTGGTAGGGTTTATACTGAGGATCCTAACTTCTTCACATAATTATTTGTATTTGTATTATATTATTTTGTCATCATTTTGCTAAATAAAATTGAATTGAAGTGATCAGCTTTTTCTTCTCTACTTCTCATTGCAGGTTCATCTAGTTTTTGTCTTGCCTGTGGCCATGGGGGTCATTCCCTACATATGATGGAGTGGTTTAAGCTAGAATCAGTGTGTCCAACAGGTTGTGGGTGTCAATGCCCTCAACAAGCCCAGAAGATATGTGAAGACTCACCCATTTACACCAGGTAGCAGTTGGACGTCTCTAGGGTACCAAATATGGATGCCCTCAACAAGCCCAGAAGATATGCGAAGACTCACCCATTTACACCAGGTAGCAGTTGGATGTCTGTAGGGTACCAAATATGGATGCCCTCAACAAGCCCAGAAGATATGTGAAGACTCACCCATTTACACCAGGTAGCAGTTGGACGTCTCTAGGGTACCAAATATGGATGCCCTCAACAAGCCCAGAAGATATGCGAAGACTCACCCATTTACACCAGGTAGCAGTTGGACGTCTTTAGGGTACCAAATATGGATGCCCTCAACAAGCCCAGAAGATATGCGAAGACTCACCCATTTACACCAGGTAGCAGTTATGAACTAATGCCCTCAACAAGCCCAGAAGATATGTGAAGACTCACCCATTTACACCAGGTAGCAGTTATGAACTAATGCCCTCAACAAGCCCAGAAGATATGTGAAGACTCACCCATTTACACCAGGTAGCAGTTGGACGTCTCTAGGGTACCAAATATGGAAGTATTCCATCACAGCTTTGTGAGTGCCCTCAAGGCCTCAATAAACCCAGAAGATATGTGAATACTCACCCATTTACACCAGGTAGCAGTTATGAACTGGACGTCTGTAGGGTACCAAATATGGAAGTATTCCATCACAGTTTTGTGAGTGCCCTCAAGGCCTCAATAGACCCAGAAGATATGTGAAGACTCACCCATTTACACCAGGTAGCAGTTATGAACTGGACGCCTGTAGGGTACCAAATATGGACGTATTCCATCACAGTTTTGTGAGTGCCCTCAAGGCCTCAATAGACCCAGAAGATATGTGAAGACTCACCCATTTACACTAGGTAGCAGTTGGACGTCTCTAGGGTACCAAATATGGATGCCCTCGACAAGCCCAGAAGATATGCGAAGACTCGCTTATTTACACCAGGTAGCAGTTGGACGTCTTTAGGGTACCAAATATGGATGCCCTCAACAAGCCCAGAAGATATGCGAAGACTCGCCCATTTACACCAGGTAGCAGTTGGATGTCTGTAGGGTACCAAATATGGATGCCCTCAACAAGCCCAGAAGATATGTGAAGACTCACCCATTTACACCAGGTAGCAGTTGGATGTCTGTAGGGTACCAAATATGGATGCCCTCAACAAGCCCAGAAGATATGCGAAGACTCACCCATTTACACCAGGTAGCAGTTGGATGTCTGTAGGGTACCAAATATGGATGCCCTCAACAAGCCCAGAAGATATGTGAAGACTCACCCATTTACACCAGGTAGCAGTTGGACGTCTCTAGGGTACCAAATATGGATGCCCTCAACAAGCCCAGAAGATATGCGAAGACTCACCCATTTACACCAGGTAGCAGTTGGATGTCTGTAGGGTACCAAATATGGATGCCCTCAACAAGCCCAGAAGATATGCGAAGACTCACCCATTTACACCAGGTAGCAGTTGGATGTCTGTAGGGTACCAAATATGGATGCCCTCAACAAGCCCAGAAGATATGTGAAGACTCGCCCATTTACACCAGGTAGCAATTATGAACTAATGCCCTCAACAAGCCCAGAAGATATGTGAAGACTCACCCATTTACACCAGGTAGCAGTTGGACGTCTCTAGGGTACCAAATATGGATGCCCTCAACAAGCCCAGAAGATATGCGAAGACTCACCCATTTACACCAGGTAGCAGTTGGATGTCTGTAGGGTACCACAAGCCCAGAAGATATGTGAAGACTCACCCATTTACACCAGGTAGCAGTTGGACGTCTGTAGGGTACCAAATATGGATGCCCTCAACAAGCCCAGAAGATATGTGAAGACTCGCCCATTTACACCAGGTAGCAGTTGGACGTCTGTAGGGTACCAAATATGGATGCCCTCAACAAGCCCAGAAGATATGTGAAGACTCACCCATTTACAACAGGTAGCAGTTGGATGTCTGTAGGGTACCAAATATGGATGCCCTCAACAAGCCCAGAAGATATGCGAAGACTCACCCATTTACACCAGGTAGCAGTTGGATGTCTGTAGGGTACCAAATATGGAAGTATTCCATCACAGCTTTGTGAGTGCCCTCAAGGCCTCAATAGACCCAGAAGATATGTGAAGACTCACCCATTTACACCAGGTAGCAGTTGGACGTCTGTAGGGTACCAAATATGGAAGTATTCCATCACAGTTTTGTGAGTGCCCTCAAGGCCACAATAGACCCAGAAGATATGTGAAGACTCACCCATTTACACCAGGTAGCTGTTATGAACTGGACGTCTTTAGGGTACCAAATATGGAAGTATTCCATCACAGCTTTGTGAGTGCCCTCAAGGCCTCAATAAACCCAGAAGATATGTGAAGACTCACCCATTTACACCAGGTAGCAGTTATGAACTGGACGTCTTTAGGGTACCAAATATGGAAGTATTCCATCACAGCTTTGTGAGTGCCCTCAAGGCCTCAATAAACCCAGAAGATATGTGAAGACTCGCCCATTTACACCAGGTAGCAGTTATGAACTGGACGTCTTTAGGGTACCAAATATGGAAGTATTCCATCACAGCTTTGTGAGTGCCCTCAAGGCCTCAATAGACCCAGAAAATTGTGTGGAGACTCACACATACATACCAAATAGCAGCGATTAATTGGAACAAACCAAACTGTTATCACACATTAACAAAGATATATTACTAGTGTATTAAAAAGAATTATTATTATTATTGAATCTTTCTTTATTGAGGGTAAACAGCTTCAGTGTCAAGCACTGCTCTCCAAACAGGCCCTCATTTCACAGAGAAAAATACATAATTATTTACAATATACATGGAATATAACAACTATTTACGTAAATATATATACAAAACCATCAGATAAATTCAGCAAGAAAATGCAGAATTGTAATATTGTGGATCTTTGTTCTAAATTGTTGCACTGACATATTCTCAAGCTCGGTCCTCATTGTTGATTGCAAGTTGTTCCGGGCATATGCTGCCCTAACATGAAATGTCTGCATACCTGAGTTTGACTTAAATTTCGGTACAACCAAAGTATTACTAGTGTGATTTCTTGTTACATGAGAATGGTTATTATAAACAAATTCAAACTGCCAGATTTAAAGCAGCATGTAGACTGACATTGGGTTCGATCATGATTTTAGGAATAATTTAGATACCTTTTTCGAACCATGGTGTTTGAGCTCCGTAGCCAGATTTAAGACTGAATAACAAGTAGTAGGCAATATTATTACACCTCATAAATATTCATGAGATAATAGGCATAAATTGAGCTATTGAAGAAATTGAGCTATTTCCCGTGTGGTAGTTTTGGCTACTTCCCTACAACCTCATCCCCAGAGTCACAGTGAGGTGTAATAAAGCAAATACTACATGGTATGATCGGGGCAATAGGGCACACTATTTTCCCTCGGTACTGGCTACAGGCCTACCACCCAGTACTGTAGCCAGTACCTCGGGAAAATAGATTGCACTATTTCCCCTCTAACCATGTAGTATTTGTATAATATTACAGTGATAGACACAGCAATAACATCTTTAGCTTGCCATAAGACGACAACAAATCCCTGTTCTACCGGCCCAACCAACCCATTTTCCCCACAAAATTGGAAGGGGGGGGGGGGGGATATTCATATGCTAATGAAAACCAACCCATATTTTTAAAATGTTGGGAACAAGGCTCTAGACAACAGTTTTTTTACCGAGAGCTCAGGGGGATTTATTGAGAACCGGGAGCTACTTTTAGTCTACCGGGAGCTAACCTTTTATTTAATCAAATAAGCTTATCGAAGTTCGTTGTTTTGGGCAAGCTTCTCGGGCGCTGGTTTGGACAAAATATCAGCGCTCGGTTGTTTATTTATCAGCATTACCGGGCGCTTTTGCAGAAGGACCGAGGGGTAAAAATCGCCCAGCGCCTGCTTATCTTGAGCCTTGGTTGGGAAGTTTTTGTGTTACCTTCATGTATGAGAGCCATACCGGGTGGTTCAAAAAAAAGTTGACCCAAGTTCAAAGTAATTTTTAAACCACATTTAAAGTTTCAGAGAATTTGTGTTTACTTAGTCTTAATCAGCAGTAAGTTTTGAAATTATCCTGAAAGGATGGCACGTTTAGCTTGTTTGGTTCTAAACATATATGGCTTATTACAGAAAACATGTACAAAACAGACTTGTCCACGGGAGCATCATTTAGTTGTTTTCTTCAACAAAACATCATGCTCTAGTTTCAGAATTGAAAAGCCAGCCCTGACAAAGTAACCCAATCTCTATGCTTATGTGCCATTCACATTCAACGAAGAAACGTAGGTAATGTCAAGTACCAGACAGATGTTTCAGATGTCTCCTTTTTTTCTTTTTCTCCATTTTTTACAATTTGTGACCAATCATGTGTAAGTCCACTTTGTGCATTCCATCTCTACAAAAGGACGCTCCCGTGGACAAGGCAGTTTTGTGCATTCTTTCTGTAGTAAACCATATCTGAAGAACCAACCAAGATAAATGTACCAGAGGTAAAGATCAGATTAAAAACTGCATCATTACTTGTTGTATCTAAAATAGTAAGTACTCCCAAAACCTACTATAGATATGGAATGATGTGCGGCATCTGTGTGATCATCATATTGTGAGCAATTGAGATATAGACCTTATTTATCAATGGCACCTTGATGCAGCGGTAAAAATTGATATCATGCAACTAAAACAAGGCAAAGAATGTAAACATTACAATATTGCGTGACTAAGTGAGTTGGATATATAGTTTAATCAGTTCCAAATTGGCGAGAAATAATTGGTTTTTATTTTGTCGCGCGCAAACGTAATCCAAGTGATGCACAGGATTATATCCACACGTACACGGTTTTGACCACACGCTTGTTTTATGACGTGACTGGGGAATAACTCGCAAGGCGGAGAGGGGACCAAAACACACGGAATAATAATAACGGACAAGCTTTTTAAATTTACTATATATATATAATGTTATTTATTAATAAATGAACGGTTCACTTACACAGATATCATACATGGCACACCCAGCAATCTTTTACTAAATCATAACCAAAGTGACATCGCTGCAATCTGAGTTTCTGTGTAAATATCAGAAAACCCGCACGTGGGATTATTCTTGAATGGAGTAAATTATAAACATAACTGCTCAGCGTGATGCGGCGACAGGAACTGGTCAATGTTAGCGTGGCTCGTTATCAAAATCAGTTTTCGACACGGCCGAACAGTGTGGTCAGTTCCAGTCAATCGTGGCCTAAAAGAAAGGAATTGAAATATCCAGAATAGATTGTAAATCGGCGTCACAACACTTGTGTCACGCATATGATGGACAGTGCGCTTGTTGCCATCATGTGTGCCCGCGTCCTTCTGTATCCATTCGCTGCTGTAATGAGGTTTCGTCAATTTGGAACTGATCAAACTATAGTAAATAATACATTTTTCACTACGCTTTTGTTACCCGATGTCAATGTTTATCCCATCAACACCAGGGAAGCACCAATTATAAATAAGGTCTATATACGATGTGTGTAGATTCTAACAATTCGTGTATTTGGTTTCATTAGGCAACATTTTTTGTTGTGTTACCATCAAGAGAAAAAAATCTTGAAATCGGGTCGGTCGGTCGATTTTCTTTTTGGTTTTTTTTCTTTTCTTTTGTTCTTCTTTTTTTACTGACAAATATTACTGACAGACCGTGGTTCATGACAAGACAAAATTGGTAAATGTCAATTTGACTACTGTTTCTATACTCTTCTTGCCCTCTTCTGGACAGTGACGTAACTTAACAGACGCAGCTTTTATGCACGCGTATGTATCTTCCACTTTTCAACGCTCGTGTATATACGCCAGCGCCTCAAGTAAACGTGCGCGTTATGTGCTGCAATTAGTAACAAGCGCGTCCTTCTGTATCCATTAGCTGCTGTAACGAGGCTTCGTCAATTTGGAACTGATCAAACTATAGTAGTAGGCCAGTGGCAACCTACGTGTTCAGTGGAAGCGGCAATCCATCTGAACGGCTCTTTTCAGAGCCACCAATTCTTTCACAAGTAGGAAAGGGCACCTACTCTCAAATCATCGGGCAAGGGGCAGCCCAAATGATGATAACAAGAGAAGTGGCAATCTCTATGTTTTGTTTAATATTATAATAATTTGGTCCTGAAGAAGTCAGAGCTAATCCTGACGAAAGCTTGACAGATTAAAACTTGTCCGACGGCGAACCCGTTAAACTTTACCTTATATTATGAATACCCGTCGTAAAAGCCTATCTTACAATTTGATCAAACTATAGTAAATAATACATTTTTCACTACGCTTTTGTTACCCGATGTCAATGTTTATCCCATCAACGCCATGAAACCGCCAATTATAAATAAGGTATATTATACAAATATTGAATGCCGGAGAGTGTGATAGTAAAAACTATATCACAAGGTCAAATTTGAATTTTTCCATTACACGAGGCGCAGCCGAGTGTGATGGAACAATCCAAATTGGACAGAGTGATATAGTTTTACTATTGCACGAGCAAAAGGCATTCAATATTTGTTTTATATAATGATATCACCAATTTAATATCTAGCCATATGATAGTAAAAACTATCACATGGCTGAAATCAGGCCTATCATTACATAAATACAATGTGTGTAGATTCTGACAATTCATGTATTTGGTTTCATTAGGCAAAATCTTTTGTTGTGTTGCCTTCAAGAGCAAAATTCTTGAAGTCGGGTCGGTCGGTAGATTTTCCTTTTTCGTTTATTTTCTTCTTTTTTTTACTGACAATTATTACTGACAGACTGGTTCATGACAAGACAAAATTGGTAAATGTCAATTTGACTAATGTTTCTAGTGTAATAAAAGTTTAAAAGCAATCTATTCAAGTCATAGTGTATCATCTTATTCATTTCCAACAGAAAATAGTAATATTTTGACAAATTAGGTAAAATTTAAATCTTTGAAGAAGAAAAAAAGGGCAACCCTGATTTTTGAGATTTTAGGGTCGATCGTTGAGGCCAACACAATCATTTTTTTGTGTTGCCTTATACACATTGAAGGTGATGGTGACGAGAATGTGATTGAGAACAGCTTAACACTTTCCACGCGGCTGTAAGTTTTACCATACAAAACAGAATTTTCAGAAACCTTTCCCAACTTTCAGGGTCTATCTCAAGGATTACTGGACCAATACTAGGCATGTTTGTACTCCTTTCAATGCGTTTCTCATGGTGATTCCAAAAATGGTAATGACATTTAAGAATTTTGACATTTTTGAAACATTTTGTGCAATTTTGGAATGTCGTCTGCAGATGCCTGCCGCGTGGAAAGTGTTAAAACCTAGATGTTATAGATAACAGCAATGGTAGATCATTCTGATTCCTCCTGTTTATTTCCATGAACAAGTCTCAAATTATACAAGTATTATATAATTAAGCTTTGTATTTGTATGTATGAAAAGGCAAATGGATAATAAATATTTTTATATTATAGGCATTGTATAAATTCACTTTGTGATTTATTTGCATACCCAGCTGTCTGCCATTACAGACAATATCCTCAAATACTGTAGTATTTTTTGCGCTATTACATTTTCGCACTTTGCTTATTTTCAGCCACTTTGCTTGTTTTTTAATTTCGCGATTTGAAAGCTCATTACATAGACTTATTATTATATTTGCGTGTTTTTATTTTCGCGGTAGCTGGTTGGAGCGCGAAAAATGCAAAAATTAATGTAGCACAAAAATGTCCATGTTTACATTAGGTCTACAGCACGCAATAAAGCACAATGCAGCCATTGTTTAAACAGTTGATATAAATGGTGTGAATGATAGCTGCTTTGTGTTTTATTCCATATTGGAGACTTATTTGAGGATATTGCCCAATACATACAGGCTATAGTTTAATCAGTTCCAAATTGGCGAGAAATATAAATTTGTTATCTCTCCATATGCGCAAAAGTAATTCAAGGGTATTCATGGGATTTTGGCTATAGGTAGATGTTTTTGGCTGAATGCATGCGTCACTCGCACGTTGCACTCATGTGCGTCTACACCATTCTGTATATTCGCTGTTGTAAGGAGACTGATTTTTGTGTATGATTTTACTTCCAAAATAGTTCACTAAGCCTAATCTGGGGATTCTACTAAACGTGTCCCTTTTGCCATTCCTAACTTCTGAGAAATTTAAATAGGTGTAGAGGTTGGAACAACAAGAAATATGCCCTATATCAATGGTATTCACAACTGACTTGCCCAATATTAGTCCACTCGTAGACCTTGTGTAATTTCACTGTCACACAATCAAACAACACCCTCTGATACTTGCCTTGCCGAAAACGGCTCCTCTCTGAGAACTGACCAATGCTACCTTTTCTCCGGGTAAGATGAGAGGATTGGGGGCAGTCTGATTGGGAGCAGTCACAGTGAGTGAGCCCTCTATCGGTACATAAAAAGGGTCTAACTTCAGTGGACTAGCCCAATATCAACTCTTCAAAAAAAGTCCACAATTCTTTTCAATTACCTATATTTCAAATAGTCAGTATGTTTATATTGTGTTACATGTTAATATGCAGTTTCGGGGGTTCAGGAAGCCGCATTGTACCAACATTTTAGTCCCACAATTCAATGACAATAAAGCCTATGAATTAACCTTTGGCCCAACCATTGTAAGTGCTATTTGCATTGTGGTTTTGAAATATCGGTACAACTCGACTGCATATTAAAATTTAACACAATATAAACATTTGATGTGTACAGCTACAAAATTTGTAGTAATAATTCGTTTCAACTAGTTAAAATTACTTGATTGTTGGAAGTCTCGATTTTAGTGCGCCAAAATCACCAAAATGTTGTGCTCAAAAAGAGCAACTCTGTTGTTTGTTCAATTAAGAGGAACATTGATAAAGTATACAGAGATGCTCTATTGACTTAAGTTTTAAGAACAAAATTAGTAGTGATTTGGGTATAATTAGATTAGGACTTTCCCACATTCTCAAGCAAGTGGCTGAGCACTGACAAAAGGGATTGCTGCAAATATCTGTAATACACTGTAGGTCCCTATTGCTATCTACCCTGATAGCAGCATATCCTAAATACAATGTAGGTGTCTTTTGATATCTACCCTTGATAGCATCATATCTGTAATACACTGTATGTGCATATTATCCTAAATACAATGTAGGCCCCTAAAACTTGTCACCCCTGATAGCTGCATATCCTAAATACACTGTAGGTGTCTTTTGCTATCTACCCCTGATAGCATCATATCTGTAATACACTGTATGTGCATATTGCTATCTACCCCAGATAGCAGCATATGTTATACACTGTATGTGCCTATTGCTATCTACCCCTGATAGCAGCATATATATAATACACTGTATTTGCCTATTGCTATCTACCCCAGATAGCAGCATATGTTATACACTGTATGTGCCTATTGCTATCTACCCCTGATAGCAGCATATATGTAATACACTGTATGTGCCTATTGCTATCTACCCCTGATAGCAGCATATGTTATACACTGTATGTGCCTATTGCTATCTACCCCTGATAGCAGCATATATATAATACACTGTATTTGCCTATTGCTATCTACCCCAGATAGCAGCATATGTTATACACTGTATGTGCCTATTGCTATCTACCCCTGATAGCAGCATATATGTAATACACTGTATGTGCCTATTGCTATCTACCCCTGATAGCAGCATATGTTATACACTGTATGTGCCTATTGGTATCTACCCCTGATAGCAGCATACGGTATATGTAATACACTGTATGTGCCTATTGCTATCTGTCCCTGATAGCAGTATATAAAGGTTTCAACAAAAGAAAGTATACCACTTTGTTTATGTCATTTTGAGTAACATTCAATTTTTTTTGACCAAACAGGCTAAATAGGCATAAATAACATTTGGTCTGAATATGTGCGACCCCTGATAGCAGCATAGGTGGAGTGTCTATTGCTATCTTACCCTGATAGTAGCATTTTGTAATACGCTGTATGTTGCCTATTGCTATCTACCCGTGATAGCAGCATATCTGTAATACAATGTAGGTATCTATATTGCTATCTACCCCCTAATAGCAGAATATATGTAATACACTGTATGTGCATATTGCTATCTACCCCTGATAGCAGCATATATGTAATACACTGTATGTGCCTATTGCTATCTACCCCTGATAGCAGCATATATGTAATACATTGTAGGTGTCTTTTGCTATCTACCTCTGATAGCAGCATATATGTAATACACTGTATGTGCCTATTGCTATCTACTCCTGATAGCAGCATATATGTAATACACTGTATGTGCCTATTGCTATCTATCCCTGATACTGATAGCACTGTATATATGTAATACACTGTATGTGCATATTGCTATCTACCCCTGATAGCAGCATATATGTAATACACTGTATGTGCCTATTGCTATCTACCCCTGATAGCAGCATATATGTAATACACTGTATGTGCCTATTGCTATCTACCCCTGATAGCAGCATATATGTAATACACTGTATGTGCCTATTGCTATCTACCCTGATAGCAGCATATACACCCAACAAAATATGTAAGTTTCCCCCTAGCATATGCTAGAATATTTCCAAAAATATTTGATGGATTTAAATAATTTTCAGCTAAAAAGAAGCACCCAATTGTTAGGCACATTTTGATACCACATTTATTGGCCTTGAGACAATGCAACGATAAGAAATTGTGCCATTTACCAATTTTTATACAGAAAAAAAAGTGGCACTAATACTCACTGGCTATGGCTGGTTTTGTCCATAAATTAACAGACATTTTCTTGGTGGATTTTCATGCACAGACATGGGAATCTACTAAACAATTATGTGTGGCATCATTTCAAGAAAATCAATAAGCAGATCACAATTATGTGTGGCAAGTTGGTCTTGCTATCTACCCCTGATAGCAGTACCCTTTACACTATATGCTCTTAAGCTTGTCACCCCGATAGCTGCATATCCTACATACACTGTGTCTTTTGCTATCTACCCCTGATGTCAGCATATCTGTCATACATTATGTGCTATCTACCATATACATGTAGCAGCATATAAAGGGTTCAACAAAAGAAAGTATACACTTTGTTTATGTCATTTTGAGTAACATTCAATTTTTGTTTTGACCAAACAGGCTAGATAGGCATTTATACGAATTTTTTAGGCATAATTTGATACCAAATTTGCCCCCTAATAACAAAGATAAACCATGATTAGCACCATTTAAAGAAAATTAGTCACTTTTCAAAAGTCACATTTTCAATACACTACGCGGGAAGAAAAGACGACATGTTGCCTGTCCATAATCAAATAGCCCGCTCACTCAGGCCATAGAAATAGTAGATACAGAAGGAATAACAATGATCCATGATTAAAGCTGCAATCACATTGCCGAGCTATAACATTGATTGTTATTCCAATCCTATTAGAGAGCATTATCCTAGCTTAGCGTAACGTAATAATGCCAGTTTGAATAGCTATGGAATTAGTAGTGTGTCCATTTGCGCGAGTTTTGAACAGGTGTATCAATAACGTGGTTGAATCTGAATACATTAAAATGATATAGCGATAGTATCATGATGCGTTTGTCCTTGCTCATGTCGGTCCTATTAGAAAACCATATTGAATTATATGGACCTGGATAATTGTGGCAGAGTCTTTTTGGCTTATAAAATTGATTGTCTTTGATGCATTAAATGAGGAAGGGGCAGTCTGGGGCACTCATATGGCAAATTTGATTGTTTGTTTTGTTAATTTAGGTATAATTTGCGAGCAATTTAATTACCCGCATGTGATCGGAATATTTAATTATTATTAATTAATGAAATGTTGTCATATTTAATTTGTCAAAACAGGTCAATATTATCGTATTGTGTTATTCAAGGAGCTATACTTGTTGTCATTTGTTTATAATACATTTAACAAATTAACATTTCCAATTGCAATGTGTCGGTTCGTTTCGTGAGTTTTTGGGCATTTATTTCACATAGAAATATATAAATCAAAATGTGTAAGTACAACTTTCGAATTGATTATAGTCGGCAATATGATTCAACACATAGGGCACGTAGCAATGTTTAATCCTTTGTAAAGTTGAATAGAAAATCGGATTAGGTTATCTCGTTGTTATTCCTTCTCCCTCTATTAATTCCATGCTCAGGCACAACCCAACGCATCCCCACTGTGTGATCAATATCCATTTCATTCCCGGCCATTCAAAGTGCCACGCACAGCATTTTCTCGCGGCTTGCGTGCGTTGAAAATGTGACTTTTGAAAAGTGACCAATTTTCTTTAAATGGTGCTAATCATGGTTTATCTTTGTTGTTAGGGGGCAAATTTGGTATCAAATGATGCCTAAAAGATTCATCTAAATGCCTATCTAGCCTGTTTGTTCAAAACAAAAATTGAATGTTACTCAAAATGACATAAACAAAGTGTATACTTTCTTTTGTTGAACCCTTTATGTAATAAACTGTAGGTGTTTTATTGGCTATCTACCCCCGATAGCAGCTTAATGTACTATAGGCCCCTAAAGCTTGTTCCCCTGGTAGCTGCATATCCTAAATATACTGTAAGTATCTTTTGCTATCTACACCCTGATATCAGCATATCTGTAATACAATGTATGTGTATATTTTCTATCTACCGCTGATAGCAGTCCCCTTAATACACTATAGGCCCCTAAAAGCTTTTCACCCTGATAGCTGCACATTCTACATACACTGTAGGTGTCTTTTGCTATCTACCTCTGATAGCAGCATATATGTAATACATTGTAGGTGTCTTTTGCTATCTACCTCTGATAGCAGCATATATGTAATACATTGTAGGTGTCTTTTGCTATCTACCCCTGATAGCAGCATATATGTAATACATTGTAAGTGTCTTTTGCTATCTACCTCTGATAGCAGCATATATGTAATACATTGTAAGTGTCTTTTGCTATCTACCTCTGATAGCAGCATATATGTAATACATTGTAGGTGTCTTTTGCTATCTACCTCTGATAGCAGCATATATGTAATACATTGTAAGTGTCTTTTGCTATCTACCTCTGATAGCAGCATATATGTAATACATTGTAAGTGTCTTTTGCTATCTACCTCTGATAGCAGCATATATGTAATACATTGTAAGTGTCTTTTGCTATCTACCTCTGATAGCAGCATATATGTAATACATTGTAGGTGTCTTTTGCTATCTACCTCTGATAGCAGCATATATGTAATACATTGTAGGTGTCTTTTGCTATCTACCCCTGATAGCAGCATATATGTAATACATTGTAAGTGTCTTTTGCTATCTACCTCTGATAGCAGCATATATGTAATACATTGTAAGTGTCTTTTGCTATCTACCTCTGATAGCAGCATATATGTAATACATTGTAGGTGTCTTTTGCTATCTACCTCTGATAGCAGCATATATGTAATACATTGTAAGTGTCTTTTGCTATCTACCTCTGATAGCAGCATATATGTAATACATTGTAAGTGTCTTTTGCTATCTACCTCTGATAGCAGCATATATGTAATACATTGTAAGTGTCTTTTGCTATCTACCTCTGATAGCAGCATATATGTAATACATTGTAGGTGTCTTTTGCTATCTACCTCTGATAGCAGCATATATGTAATACATTGTAGGTGTCTTTTGCTATCTACCTCTGATAGCAGCATATATGTAATACATTGTAGGTGTCTTTTGCTATCTACCTCTGATAGCAGCATATATGTAATACATTGTAGGTGTCTTTTGCTATCTACCTCTGATAGCAGCATATATGTAATACATTGTAGGTGTCTTTTGCTATCTACCTCTGATAGCAGCATATATGTAATACATTGTAGGTGTCTTTTGCTATCTACCTCTGATAGCAGCATATATGTAATACATTGTAGGTGTCTTTTGCTATCTACCCCTGATAGCAGCATATATGTAATACATTGTAAGTGTCTTTTGCTATCTACCCTGATAGCAGCATATATGTAATACATTGTAGGTGTCTTTTGCTATCTACCTCTGATAGCAGCATATATGTAATACATTGTAGGTGTCTTTTGCTATCTACCCCTGATAGCAGCATATATGTAATACATTGTAGGTGCCTATTGCTATCTACCTCTGATAGCAGCATATATGTAATACATTGTAGGTGTCTTTTGCTATCTACCTCTGATAGCAGCATATATGTAATACATTGTAGGTGTCTTTTGCTATCTACCTCTGATAGCAGCATATATGTAATACATTGTAGGTGTCTATTGCTATCTACCTCTGATAGCAGCATATATGTAATACACTGTATGTGCCTATTGCTATCTACTCCTGATAGCAGCATATATGTAATACACTGTAGGTGTCTATTGCTATCTACCTCTGATAGCAGCATATATGTAATACACTGTATTTGCCTATTGCTATCTACCCCTGATAGCAGCATATATGTAATACACTGTATTTGCATATTGCTATCTACCCCTGATAGCAGCATATATGTAATACACTGTATGTGCCTATTGCTATCTACCCCTGATAGCAGCATATATGTAATACATTGTATGGTGTATAGTGCTATCTATTCCTAGTTCAGGCCCCTAAAGATGGAAACCCTGATAGCTGCATATCCTAAATACACTTTACGTGTCGTTTGTATCTACATTTGGTAGCAGCGTAGCTTTAATAAACGGTGTGTGCCTAATCTACCCCTGAAAGCAGTTTATCCTTAATACACGTTAGGCCCCTAAAGCTTGTCACCCCGGATAGCTGCATATTCTAAATACACTGTAAGTGTCGTTTGCTATCTACCCCTGATGTATTTGTAATACTCCGTATGTATGTGCCTATTTGCTGTCTACCCCTGATAGCATTCTAAATACATTGTAGGTGTATATTGCTTTCTACCCCCAGATAGCAGCATCTGTATTACCCTATCGCCTATAATAGACATGCCCCTGATAGCTGCATACGCTTTAAATTCCTATTGCTATCTACACCTGGTCTGGTATTATTCTAAAACTATTCATTGCCATAAACTCCGATCGCTGTCAGGGCGCGGTTTTTTTTCCAGTTTTGTTAGTCTCTTGACGTCACCAGGAAAGTGTTTATGATCGGAATGCGTGAAAATATTCATATCCTCTTGTATTGCTCGAAAACTTGTACGGGAAGTACCGTGAAATAATCACCGTGAAATAATCAACACATGGTATGATAGTATTATATGTCACGTAGTCCAAGGTCATAATCAAATACAATCAAAGCCCCCACACCCACTTCCCTGTTATTGTATAGATCTTGCTGCGCAGAACAGCATGGAATGTACCACCTACCCGGATAAGGTAGAAAATTATTTCGGGTACTATATAAAACCACGCGTGCCACGCTGAACCACAATGGATAATAAGTAGTGCAAGTGACAACGCGTACTGGAATTAGGCTAGACACACAGATAAAGTCACTACACGAAGATTAACGGCATATCAGCATTAATAGGAAATGAACAAAAAGATGTGGTATATTTTCTACACGGGAGTCTATCTTGCAGTAGGCCTACATTATACATCAGCACAAGGTAGGCCTTAGGCTATGATTTTTCTTTATCATGTTTATTGCAGATATTATTTCTATGAACCATGTATAAACAAGATCTGAACAATGCCATGAAAACAAGTGCCTATACATGCTATAAGTTTTATTACACGTGAGTTTATGGTTGATATGATATGTTAAAGGTAGATGTTCCGATTGCTGGCCCGATTTTCAACTTGATGTTTTCTATTTTACATGAAAAGTCATCCTTAAAACTGTCCCATTCCAAAGTTTGAGTTGCATGACTCCAACGGTGCTATTTTTAAAAGCACAAGGTCACACAATATTTGCCCATTGAGTAGTACACAAACTGGTTGGTGGTTAACCACCTTTGGCAGTAATTCACCACATGTTATCCTATAATTTCTAAATGGAACATTTCTGGCCCCTAAGATTTTACAAACATAATGAGAAAAATATGGGGATTCTTCTGATATCAAAATATCTTGATGTGAAAAAAAAATCATAGCCCAAAAAAAGTGATCGGAACATACACCTTTAAGTGTTTACTTGTTCTATTAACACTTTCCACGCGGCAGGCGTCTGCAGACGACACTCCAACATTTCACAAAATGTTTCAAAAATGTCAAAATAATCCAATTCCATTACCATATTTGGAATCACCGTAAGAAGTGCATTAAAGTAAGTACAAACATTCCTAGTATTGGTTTAGTAATTCTTGAGGTAGACATTGAAAGTTGGGAAAGGTTTCTGAACAATCTGTTTTGTATAATATGGTAAAACTAATAGCCGCGTGGAAAGTGTTAAATACAATTACGGTTGTAGGAAATATAATAATTATTCTTTTTCATGGCCATAGTACCATGTGTGTCGACGCATAAGACTATTCCACGTTTTATTTAGTCATTTTCGTTTACAGAGTGATAGATTGCCATATGAAATTACTTCCTTCATTATACTGGCCTGTTAGGCATCCCAGTTTAAACTAGCACACGGCAGGCATAATGCCATCGCGAATTTGTTCCAATAAATATATAAATTAATTATTTTAACTGAGGCTAATCATGGCTGTGATTTGGTTGGATATGAAGTTTTGTATCGTTTGTGGAGTGTGGGTTGTCTCAATGGTGTAATAACGTCAACATTATGCTAACCAGGAGAGCGTAGAGGTGTAATATGCCCCACCCCTGAATAGGGCCCATTTGTAACAAGATTGAAGAGAGATTAAGGAGTTGTTTGTGGGCTCCCAAAATAAGGGTCATTTGGGGTTGGATATCCTAAATATACTGTAGGTGTCTTTTGCCATCTACCTGATAGCAGCATTGCTATCTACCCCTGATAGCAGTACCCTTAATACACTGTAGGCCCCCAAAGCTTGTCACCCCAAATCGGGGTTGGATTTGGTGTTACTGATAGTGATAGTGAAAAATATGTGCGGACCAAGTGTACATTTTGCGCGCAAGATTTGTCTAAATCTGATATTTAGCGATGTTGAACATTCGCGAAGCGGGGGGTGGTTTGGGTGAGCTGATGAAGGGGTCATTGACACTGGGGTCCGTATGCACAAAAGAGTTATTAGACCAGATCTAAAGTTAGACCTGGTCTAAGTGATTTTTGGTTTTTGTGAAATGCACACTTTCATTACATTTCTTTCTCAAATTAGCTAACAAATTGAAAATATTCGGATGCAAAGTTCAAAAATAGCACAAAATATCTCATGAAAATTCAGAGAAAAACAGCTTTTGACGCATGATTAAATTTCACTTAGACCAGGTTTAACTTTAGACCCGGTCTAAATCTTTTGTGCATACGGACCTTAGTGTATAGACTTGCCCCCAAAATGTATCTATTATTTAATCCGGACCCGTAACGCACCCACTGCCTGCATGATATACCAAAAGGTTTGTGGTATGTGACAAAATGAATGCAATACGGGTATAGTATCAGGGCATACAAATAATTGTAAGATACTTTGTTTTTTGTTTTGTTTGAAATGTCATTAATACACTCCTATAGTGTATGCACGGTTATATAGGCCCATAGTGTCTTACGTCGAATGGTCTAAAAATACATATATAGTAGACCAAAAGCAAAGTTCCGTTCCATTCCATTTGCGGCGTGGAATATGGGCCTATTTGCAGTCTGAAAAATACTTCAAACTGATAGTGTTAGCGGGCCTTTAATATCTATCCAAATGAAAATAAGAATATCAATCCATAGTATTTTTAGGTCTATAAATTCTTTCAACATGCCTAACACTTTATTGATAAAAGAAGGCGCTTATTCAATCTAATTTGAGAGGCCTTTCTGGTCAGAATTGAGAGTTACCACTAACACTTTCCACGCGGCAGTCGTCTGCATAACATGTTTCATAAATGTCAACATTATTGAATGTGATCACCATATTTGGAATCACCATGAGAAATATATTAAAAGTATAGACATGCTTTGGATTGGTTCAGTAAATCTTGAGATAATACTTTGAATGTTGGGGAGGTTTCTGAACAATCTGGGGTGTTTTATTTTGGTAAAACCAATAGCCGCGTGTCGAAGTGTTGTCTACTGATGATAGCAAATATGGACTACTACAGGGTGACCCAGAAAATGTTGAACCCAAAATGCACAAACTTAAAAAAAGAAGGGAAAAAAATGAAAATAAATAAATATGGCATTCTGTTTTCAATAATTATGTAGACAATTTATTCAGCTTTCTGGAGAACTTTAGATCATGTAAATTGACTTTACCAAACTAAAGATACACTTGATTGTGTGATAGGGGTGCTTTCGCCTTTTTGTAAAAGTGAAAAAATTGGAGCTTGGTTCAGATATGAAACTTAATTCTGTTCTAAGTACGGTGAGTTAAGTAATCTTTTCTTTTGATCTGTATCTATCAAATTAACATTTTCAAATGAAGTCAAGGGGACTTCAGTTTTTGTTTTCAAAGTCTCTTATATAATAATAATATTGATTTACATGATTTGAAAATGTTAATTTGATAAATACAGATCAAAAGAAAAGATTACTTAACTCACCGTACTTACAACAGAATTAAGTTTCATATCTGAACCAAGTTACAATTTTTCCACTTTTACAAAAGGGCGAAAACACCCCCTGTCACACAATCAAGTGTATCTTTAGTTTGGTAAGGCCAATTTACATGATCTAAAGTTCTCCAGAAAGCTGAATAATCATCTAAATTCCAATAGAATGTTTGGATTTCTTGTGAGATTTCCGTTCAGAAAATATATACTTTTTATAGAGTAGAATAAGTAATTATTGCGATATGCTAATTCGAATCTCAGATGGTCTATGTAAAAATCTGGACATGCAACGGGAATGGTGGCGAGAACACCGTTTGGCCCTAGTGGTTTGAACCAATACACAAGCTGTATGATGTGCATACCACTTTGGGGCTAATTTAAGGCCTAAAATGCTCAGGTAGTCTAACAATTTTGCAAGGGTAATTCTCAATTTTGATATGGACAATTCGATCGGGTAACACTGACTAGGCCTACATGTTCATGTTGTGTCATGGAAGTTTCAGTCATCATATTGTTTATAAACAAACCCGCGACGCACATGTTCTCCCACTGAGATTCGTGTTTGGACATTTTCCAAAAAGTTAATCGAGCACACGCGCTAACAATAATTGTTGAATTATAGGTAGTGTTTATGGTATGAATGAATTGTATGCATGGATAATCATACATAGTATGAATCTATGAAATGTGTTAAAATGTCAAAATCTGTAATCGAGTTCACCTATTTATTTATATAGCAGTTATACAATCTTTAGTTACCATGGCCACTTAATTGCCATGGCCATGAGACTACATTGCGGTCTGAATATGTATGTAGGCATGGGCATTTTAACTTTGGGCGTTCAAAAGTTCAGGTCGGCTTATAATATTGCCTAAGTTATAGGGTGTTGCTGGATACGCCTAATAATAAGATCAGTTTGTTTGTTATATGTTTTGGTTATTTCATCATGTTCATGGGCTTTGAGCTCTGGTTCTAGTAGCCGGGCCACACAACATAAATATATAAAACATATACGGGGTGCACTGGCTACGGGCATGACGGGTCAAGTTTATTGAGAGAATGCCAAATTGCTCCCAAGATTGACCTATTAATATAATGACATACCACTTGTTTCATAATATACATTTTCGATTCCATTTTTAGTGCTGGATGTTCTTTTGTCACCTTTTCAGGTTTGTATTTGCAATCCATGCTGCGACGACGCACCGAAATAGTCCTAATATACTACTAGGCCTATCGCTTTGGTCTTTGTAAAGCGATCATGTCGGAACCCCGGGGGGGGGGGGGGGGGGCAGTCAAACATAATGTTGTACACATGCGTGACCAAAAAAACGCGTAAAAAGGGTTTTTTTCAGTGTTTGACGCGTCACGCGCGTCACGCGTTAAGGGTATCAAAAACGCTGATTTTCAAGAAAAAGGGTGGCTTAAAATCCCGGCTTAAAATACAGGTCGAACGTGTTTAGGGTAACTTATTTTGTTCCCCGTTAGATAGACAAAACTTGTTTAGGGGTCATATTCTGGCAAGAACTTGTTTAGGGGTCAAAATTTGCAAGGAAAGCGCGCTAAAAACTTGTTTAGGGGGTAATTTTGCTTGCAGGGTAAAACTTGTTTAGGGGGTGTCTGGAAAAAATGTGGTCACGCATGTGTACACCATTATGTTTGACTGCCCCCCCCCCCCCCCCCCCCCCCCCCGGGGTCGGAACCGGTCCACGGAAACTCATGTCATCTCAAGTATTGATTTTTTCTGTGATAAAATAAGCAAATTTCGACGCCCCTTGGGTTTTATTGACATGAATCCTTATAGTAAACAATTTACAATTATGACAATGGTAGTGGGAGGAGTAGTTTTTTGATTGATTGGGAGCAATTGGATCCAAATGCTCCCTTTGAGATGACATGAGTTTCCGTGGACCGGTTCCGACATGCTCGGCAGTCGATACGGCCCATCTTAAATTCAACCTTAAAGATTTGGTAAAAGATCATTAGTGTCAACTCCACGTGTCTTAGAATAATAAATGTCTTTTTAAATACTATTTAGATCATGTTAGACCCCGCGCCGTTCGGAGAGGGGGTTTACGGAAGTATGCAAAACTTAAATTCAACCTTAAAGATTTGGTAAAGATCATTAGTGTCAACTCCACGTGTCTTAGAATAATAAATGTCTTTTTAAATACTATTTAGATCATGTTAGACCCCGCGCCGTTCGGAGAGGGGGTTTACGGAAGTATGCAAAACTTAAATTCAACCTTAAAGATTTGGTAAAGATCATTAGTGTCAACTCCACGTGTCTTAGAATAAAAAATGTATTTTTAAATACTATTTAGATCATGTTAGACCCCGCGCGTTCGGAGAGGGGGTTTACGGAAGTATGCAAAACTTACATTCAAAATCTTTTTTTGTTCTCATTAGAGCGTAATACGTTTAAAATTATATTTTTGATATTTAAAAAAGTTTTTCTCCGAATTTTGTTCCTACTAGCGAAAATTAGACCCTCATATTTTGGTCATTTCGATAAATATACATGTTAAACTTTAAATCGTTTAAAGCAATCATTTATGTCTATGGCACGTGTCCGAGAAGCGCCAATGTCGCACAATCTTGTATTAAAAGACAGTGGGGTGGAGAAGATGTGCTTTTATACACAGCTCTATGGAATAAAATTTACATAATCGTCGATATCTCGGAAAGAAAATCATTAATAAAACATGATATATTTTCAAATTAACTTTTTGGGCAGGGAATATGCGGTTTTCTTCTTTTAAAAAAAAAAAAAAAAAAAAAAAAGGATAAAAAAACTAGATAATGACTTTATTTGGTTAGTCTACAATGAACATATTGCCTGTTTTGGTTACAACCAATCTTTCCCATTAATGAGAACTTTTACAATCAACACACACACGCACATCCCTCCCGTGCATGTCGGAACCGGTCCACGGAAACTCATGTCATCTCAAGTATTGATTTTTTTCTGTGATAAAATAAGCAAATTTCGACGCCCCTTGGGTTTTATCATGGCAGGTAATAAGAGAGGAGTTGAATCGCAGATAAGACCCATTTCTAATCCTATTCCCTCCTTTCATAATTGTTTATCCACCTATTATACATCGCAAGAATAATCCTCCTTGAAGAGGCCTTTCAAGCTATGTCTATAGCCGCGATCGACCGACACACACGATTGATTTTGACGTCGCGTATTTTTCCTAAATCTAAAAGTGTTTCTAGATCTTAAATACGAAATTGTATCCTACACCCCTTGGAGGAAGGTTAAACTCATAATTTCATTGTGATTGACAGCACCGGAAGTGACAACAGATATTACGAAAACTCCAGCGAAAATTCTATCAAAATCGGCCGTTTTTTCGGTAAGTTACACTTTTTTTAATACGTAATTCTGTTAGGGAAATTGGTACCGAAACTGTGAATATTTCAAGGAAAAAGGTCTGTTTATTTCGTCGTTTTGGAGGATTTCCTGCGATTTCCTGTAATTCAGACATGGGTAGAACTAAGCTTACATGTATATCGTATCAATTTATGAAACAATGGTCGTGACCGAATTTGACCGAAAAATGGAATATTGCTTCAAATATTGCTATTTTTCTGAAATTTCGTATGTATACCGGGATAAAAATATTGCCGAATTACAAAATACGATCCACAGCGGGGAAACAAGGATGGAATTTGAATGAATTTGTAAAACAGAAATGGCTTTCACTCGGCAGTTTCAAAATGAAATTTAAAATGTTGTAGGCCTAGGCTATATATAATATCATGGTATTAATGGAATTTTGCTTCAAATATTGCTATTTTTCTGATATTTCGAATGTATACTGGGATAAAAATATTGCCGAATTACAAAATACGATCGACAGCGGGGAAACAAGGATGGAATTTGAATGAATTTGTGATGGCTTTCACTCGGCAGTTTCAAAATGAAATTTAAAATATTGTAGGCCTAGGCTATATTTTAAATATTATTATTATTAATGGAATTTTGCTTCAAATATTGCTATTTTTCTGAAATTTCGAATGTATACTGGGATAAAAATATTGGCGAATTACAAAATACGATGGGAAACGAGGATGGAATTTGGATGAATTTGTGAAACAGAAATGGCTTTCACTCTGCAGTTTCAAAATGAAATTTAAAATGTTGTAGGCTATATTATTATTAATGGATTTTTGCTTTAAATATTGCTATTTTTCTGAAATTTCGAATGTATACTGGGATAAAAATATTGCCGAATTACAAAATACGATCGACAGCGGGGAAACAAGGATGGAATTTGTGAAACAGAAATGGCTTTCACTCGGGAGTTTCAAAATGAAATTTAAAATGTTGTAGGCCTAGAGCTATAACAATGACTTTTTTCTTCTTTTTTTCTCTATATTTATAAATAACATCATGCTTTTTGTTTTATTGTTTATTTATTTGTTGGGGTTGTGTTTGTTGGTTATTAATGGATTTTTGCTTCAAATATTGCTATTGCTATTTTTCTGAAATTTCGAATGTATACTGGGATAAAAATATTGCCGAATTACAAAATACGATAGACAGCGGGGAAACAAGGATGGAATTTGGATGAATTTGTGAAACAGAAATCGCTTCACTCAGGAGTTTCAAATTGAAATTTAAAATGTTGTAGGCCTAGGGCTATATTATTATTAATAATGACGTTTTTTTCTCTATATAAATTTATATTTATTTATAATTTATAATTTATTTGTTTTTGTTTGCTTTTTGTCTTATTGTTTATTTATTTGTTGGGGTTGTGTTTGTTGGTTCATATACTTGTGTTTGTCGATCATTCATTCTTTTCATTTCGTAGCTATACCTAGGCCTATTTAATTTATTATTTAATTTGTTTGTTTTGTTGATTTGTTGTTGTTTTTTGGGGGGAGGGGGGTTGTTCGTTGATTTGACTGTCACTTTATCATTTGTCTTTTTTAATAATCGCTTACACTCATTTTGTTGTTTAGGCCTATGTTTATTTATTTATTGTGCGTATTTAATTTATCCATGATTTCTTATATTTATAGGCCCAGGATTGATTATCAGAAACTAATGAGGGAATCATTAATTTTTCATAATTTGCCTGATCAATGCTCTACCCCTACTGCTATGATAACTTGATGAAATCATAAAGGAGAATCTGACTGATATTTTGATTATTGAACATTTAAAAAAATGAGAATAATATTGTTTTTTTAAAATCCAAATGAAAATTATGAGAGTTTTGGCCAATTCTTTTGTTCGTAATGCGAGGGCATGTGACGGGAAAACTCAACATTGAGTTACAAGGGCCAATTGTTTATTTATTTAATCTGCTCTGTTTATTAATCTACGCATGACATGGCCAATAGTGGGCATTCAAAATAGTCTCAATATTATTTTCTTTTTCAGGTGCTCTATGAATCAATTCTGTTCAAAGTGTCTAATTTTTCTTTTCTTTTTTCCTTTTCCTGACTTTTTTCCTTTGTCAGGTCAATCATGGCATCATTAATTCACCACGACAGGCTGAAGTTACTGTGTAGATTCTGCGGCAAACCAGTAAATGTTGCTAAGGCTGTGCGTAAAGATCAGGTGTCAATATCCAAGTAACAATCGGGAAAACTCATATTAAAATGGGAAAATAGCCAGTAGTAAAATGAAATAAGATCGTACGAGAGACGTGAAAATGAACCGGAAATGCATTTACCAATCGTGAGTCGTTGCTGGGCAACCACTATTGCGACTGCGCAGTTACATGACCTTTCACCCCAAAACCAATTTGCGGTGTTACGAAAGTTCGAGTGCATTACGATAAGCCTAATTGGGTACTTCAGCAATGAATAGGCGGCTATGAACATGTCTCGCCTTGATCATGGCTTCGATTCAACTCCTCTCTTATTACCTGCCATGGTTTTATTGACATGAATCCGTATAGTAAACAATTTACAATTATGACAATGGTAGTGGGAGGAGTAGTTTTTTGATTGATTGGGAGCAATTGGATCCAAATGCTCCCTTTGAGATGACATGAGTTTCCGTGGACCGGTTCCGACATGATGATTCTGCCTGTTTAATTTTTTTAAACGCCGAGTTGGTAATGGTCGATACAGAAGTGTACCGTGTGTACGACGAGCTAGCGATAGCAAAAAGAAATGTTTTCAAATCAAAATTTTGTTTCGTTATTCGGTAAAAAAGTAAAATTTAGATAATAACAGGTAATTATCATATCAATATATGGATGCCTTTAAACGGTAACAAATACAAATAATCGAATTTCAAAGATTTGCTTAGAGAGCAGCGGAAGTGGAAAATCGATGACCGTCGAATAAATCATGAAGTGAGAATAAGCTTACATTTTTACAATTACTCAGTTCTTGCAGGTGGACAAATTTGCCCACCGATTTAGTGGCCAAGTTCTCCCACCAAGACAAAATGCGTAATAAATTCACTATTTTTCATGTTTGAAACCCAAAATAATTGTTCCAATGGAGTACAAATTTCCGCTGGGGAAATGTTTAAGTTAGAATGTTTGAATTAAGCAAATTCTAATACTTGTTGAAGAGATGAAGAACATTAATTTGTGATTTTGGGTTTGAGACTGAGAGGCTTGAGGGGGGGGGGGGGGGGGGGGGGGGGGGTGGTGGGGGGGGTGAGGCGGGGTATAGGGAGGGTGTTTGTGATTGGGAAGGGGTTAGTGATGGGGGTGGTATTTGTGGTTGGGAGGGGGTTAGTGATGGGGAGGGGGTTTGTGGTTGGGGAGGGGGTTAGTGGTGGGGAGGGGGTTAGTGGTGGGGAGGGGTTGTGGTGGAGGGCAGGGGTTGTGGTTGCAAATGGGAATCGGATGGCCATGGGGAGAGGGTTTGTAGTGGGGAAGGGGGATGGTGGCGTGGATGCATGGGGTGGGAAGAGTTGGCCTAGGGGTGGGGTGGGTAGGGTGTTTGTGGTGGGGGAGGGTTTTGTGGTGGGGGAGGGTTTTGTGGTGGGGGAGGGGTTTTGTGGTGGGGGAGGGGTTTGTGGTGCGGTTGGGAAGGGGAGGGTGTTATGTTGGGGGATTGTGATGGGGAGGGAGGTGGTTGTGGTGGCGTGGATGCATGGGTGGGGAGGGTAGGCCATGGGGTGGGGTGGGTAGGGTGTTTATGGTGGGAGAGGGGTTAGTGATGGGGAGGGGGTTTGTGGTTGGGGAGGGGGTTAGTGGTGGGGAGGGGGTTAGTGGTGGGGAGGGGTTGTGGTGGAGGGCAGGGGTTGTGGTTGCAAATGGGAATCGGATGGCCATGGGGAGAGGGTTTGTAGTGGGGAAGGGGGATGGTGGCGTGGATGCATGGGGTGAGAAGAGTTGGCCTAGGGGTGGGGTGGGTAGGGTGTTTGTGGTGGGGGAGGGTTTTGTGGTGGGGGAGGGTTTTGTGGTGGGGGAGGGGTTTTGTGGTGGGGGAGGGGTTTGTGGTGCGGTTGGGAAGGGGAGGGTGTTATGTTGGGGGATTGTGATGGGGAGGGAGGTGGTTGTGGTGGCGTGGATGCATGGGTGGGGAGGGTAGGCCATGGGGTGGGGTGGGTAGGGTGTTTATGGTGGGAGAGGGGTTAGTGATGGGGAGGGGGTTTGTGGTTGGGGAGGGGGTTAGTGGTGGGGAGGGGGTTAGTGGTGGGGAGGGGTTGTGGTGGAGGGCAGGGGTTGTGGTTGCAAATGGGAATCGGATGGCCATGGGGAGAGGGTTTGTAGTGGGGAAGGGGGATGGTGGCGTGGATGCATGGGGTGGGAAGAGTTGGCCTAGGGGTGGGGTGGGTAGGGTGTTTGTGGTGGGGGAGGGTTTTGTGGTGGGGGAGGGTTTTGTGGTGGGGGAGGGGTTTTGTGGTGGGGGAGGGGTTTGTGGTGCGGTTGGGAAGGGGAGGGTGTTATGTTGGGGGATTGTGATGGGGAGGGAGGTGGTTGTGGTGGTGTGGATGCATGGGTGGGGAGGGTAGGCCATGGGGTGGGGTGGGTAGGGTGTTTATGGTGGGAGAGGGGTTTTGTGGTGGGGGAGGGGTTTTGTGAATGGGAGGGGAGGGGTTTGTGGTGGGGAGGGGTTTATGGTGGGGATGGGAGGGGAGGGGTTTGTGGTGGGGATGGAAAGGGGAGGGGGTTTATGGTGGGGATAGGGAGTGGTTTGTGGTGGGGATGGGAAGGGAAGGGAGTTTGTGGTGGGGATTGTGATGGTAAAGGGGGTGTGGTGGGGATTTGTGGTGGGGAGGGAGGTTGTAGGGGTGGTTAAGATGTGGAGGGGGCATTGTGGGAAGGTGGAGTAGGTTTGTGGTTGGGGTTGAGTGGGTTTTTGCATGAGGGTGGGAGGGGTTTGTGGTGGGGTGGGGATTGGTGACGTGTGTACACCAATAAGTACACAATAAGCGTAGAGGATTCCCTGTTTGTTAATGTAATACTAGTGCATTTTCAAGGAAAGCTTGAAAATGAAATTTCAAAAATAGTTTTTGCCAAAAATGACTGAAATTGCATCTGTTTTCTCGTAAAACGTATCCATGAATTGTTTTGAAGCGCCGCAAAATATTTTGGTATCAAGTTCAGCTATCGATATATGAAGGATAGAAGATGCCATTTTGTGTGTGGAAGCGCTACTTTTGGATTAACTGTAAATACTGGCAAAATGTCCACTTGCCACAAAATGACTGAAATTTCATCATTTTTCTGGCAAAACGCAACCAAGAATTTTTTTGAAGCGACACAAAATATTTAGGTATTGAGTTAAACAATTGATATATGAAGGGTAGAATATGCCATTTTTTGTGTGGAAGCGCTACTTTTGGATTAACTGTAAATACTGGCATATATGCCCACTTAGCGGGCATATTTGCCAGGGCTGGACAATTCGGACACCTGCAAGGAATGTACTAGAGTAGTGAATTAACAATTATGAATTAGGCTACATCACAAAAGCTTGACTTCAATCTGCTTCAATCAAGCAAGTTCATTCATGCCTTCATTCACTACTTGAAATTAACAAGGCGGTAAAGGTAACAGGTCTTCAGTATTATTGTTTTGATAGAAGATTGTGGGTGATTGTTTACTCATGCACTCCCAATCGACTAATCTATTTTTACAGAAGTTAAAGGGGCATTTGACTAAGAGATTGCCAAGAAAATTGAAATTTGTAAAAAGGAATTGTTTCACGTAGGAACCCTGAACTGAAGTGTAATGATTTATGGGAAAACGGTTGAATAATAATGGCACTACTACTAGATTTAAATTTGGTTGAACGCAAGTTATGTGGTAAGTGATTCTGATAATTTTGATATGATCTACATTGAAATGGAATGGGCAGAATTCATAATATGAATATGTTCGCACTGCGTATCCCTGGACCATTTAATCATGGACTTATAAGTCCATGCTTTAATAGAGGATTGTCCTATTGAGTACACCCATCAATCAATAACTGTTCATCTGATTCTCACATGGTACTGCTATCAATGAGTGAGACGTCACACAAAAACAACACCGGATCATTGGATCAATTAACTTTGGTATTGTAGTATTTTAACCACATGGGTTGGGGTGTGGAAGTGGAAGGGAGGGGGGCTTTTTCTCTGCAGTACGTCGCTAATCTCTAATTCACATACTCAAACGTCGATTGAGTACTTATGAATACTTTATAATATTTATAATTCCGCATCAGCCTCTTGTCAAGAAGCTGAAATAAAAACATACGCTATACACCTTAACATTGGGAGCACCCGAGCTTCGATTGTGAGACACAGTAGAAGGGTAGAGACAAAGAATCATCTGACTTACTCCTTCCGAGGAACCCCTCACCATCCTACTTTCTGAACTGGGAACTATCCTTCCACTGAGCATTTCCCTCTGATCTTAACTGTACCAACACACATTACATCCTGTCTCTCACTATTCATAGTACGGTCTGTTTTCCTTCCTTGACAATGACACTGCAGATCCTTCATGCCTCTGTAAATCTGTTTGCTGTGCTATAATTGAACTCAGTTCTTTGCCTAATTTCTCATTGTCCCGTACCACTACACCTCGCCTTACATCACACCTTTTTAATTAATTTAGCTAACTATTTTTATGAATAAATTTATGAGGAGAAATTGTCTTCAAATAAATTATATTGTTATAAACTTTTTACATTTCTAACATTTTTAAACATGGTTAATATGAATATTTATCATAATTAATTGTTGTAACGTTATTTAATGTATATTGCTTTATAAATCCTGATGTGATTGGGGGGGGGGGGTGTTTGTGGGGTGGGGTGGTGATGGGGTGATTATGTTTATGTTTAATGTGTATGTTATAATTGAAAGTGATATCAACAATTGTCAGTCAACATATTTTACAAACATCTTTTTAAAAGTTACTTCCAGAATCCTTTGCCGGAGGCATTCATGTGTAGTGGTCCATGAGTGGTAACAATTGTACACCCAGATACAGCCGCTATGCACCACTGTAGTTGGTATAGAGCCTACAACCAATGCTCAAGATAACAGGGTTTTTTACCGGGAGCTACATATTGTCATAAGTAGCGCCCAGATAATGTTTTTTATTGAGAACCAGGAGCTACTTTCAGTCTAGCGGGAGCTAACTTATTATTAAATTGTATTGTCAAATCAAAATTTGATGTCTTGGGCAAGCTTTTCGATGGTCAACGGGCGCTTGTTTGGACAAAATATCAGCGCTTGGTTGTTTATTTTTCAGCATTACCGGGCGCTATGGCAGGACGCCGTCAAAGCATTCTGATGACTATAGTCCTATTTTGTTTTTGAATAACATTCCACAAATATGTAGAATTTGTCTGCAATAGTGAAACTAACCTGAAAATAAACGTATTGCTCCATACGATATGCAACAGCAAACATGTGACAGGTGTTCATTTATAGGTACTGTAGGGGGTGGGTGTGTCGTCAGTGAAGCAATCCCTCAAACAAAAATAATTAATCTGTTTTATCAACTGATGATTAATTTGACCAACCAACTAACCTATCCAGTATCATTTAAGTCTTTGTTTTTGTAGAATTTATGAAATTGTTTGGCATTTGGGAACAAATGGAGGCTGTGTTTACAAAAATATTAAATGTTTGTGATTTTATTTACAGATTCATTTTGTGCAGATGGTTCAACTGAGAGCCAAAGATGCGGTTTTGGTAGTAATTGTTTCACCGACCGATATGCCGCTGCGGGAGAACCCACCTTTGTCTGCGAGTGTACATCTACCCTTCAGATGGGCTATGATTGTAGTATACCTAGTGGTAAGCAATAAGATCATGAGATTTGGGCCATGAAAATCAGGTTTAGTATGCAATAATGCACAATTACATTAAGGACCATATAAAAGTGCACTGTGGGGCACTGGGGGGGGGGGGGGGGGGGGGGGGGAGGGGGAAGTCAAATTGTATTTGACTGGATTTTGATTAAAATACCCCTTATCTTGAAAATTGTCAATTTACTTTTTTAGACCCTTAAACACCCCTTATTACACTTTGTTGCGGTATAGATAATCGAGACAGGGATTATCTCTATTGAAATGTCGTGTGGAGCTGATCTATGTCTGTTTCAAACACACCTGTATGACTAGCATTTTTGAAAAGCCCAGTAAACAGAACGGGTATTGATAGTCTATTGCGGCAACTACAGTATCTAATACTAGCTAAGGGGATACATGAAATTAGTTTGATAAAAAAAGCAACGGTGAAAGTTAAGATACTTCTAATATTTGAAACATATGAATTTAATACACGCACTCACCAATTATGCGATAGATGTAACGCTATTTGTGAAGTTTATAGACACTTATTTCACCCAGTTTTCTATTACACATAAACTCAAACCCATGATAAGCACGATGGACAATAGCACTTCTTTTGAAATCGATTCCTAGCAATTTAATGCATCTGGGAACGAGAGTGGCATATTATTTATGGATGTTAAGAAGTTATTTCATGACAGGGCGAAAGACTACATCGGCTTTTGCGTTGAGCGGCCTTGGTCTGAAACACACATAGCTTCAAACAAAACACCCACTTAACCATCCCTGTCTCGATTATCTATGGTTGCGGTCATGCATGCATACAGTGTTATCGTTAATTGGCCTCACAAATGGGGTAAATGGAAACAACATAATACAAAATATCTTTACTACATGTAGGTATCAACATTTTGTGCTAAAAAAAGAAGCCTGAATTTTTTTCAGCTCTATATGAATATAGTTAAGAAACACAAAATCGCAATTTTGAAATAAACAAAATTGAGAAGAAAAAAATGTGAATGTGAAAAGATGGTTTTTGATGCACAGCATGCATACAACAAAGCCACACCTCATTGAATGGATGGAAAAGTTTGTTCACCAAATGAAAATATTCTTTCTATTTACGACAAATTCCATATTTGGTTTCAACTCATATATTTTTCTTCCATTAAATCTTACAAATTGTTACCACGAGTCCATGACAACGCAAGAAATAGTACAATATCTGGCGTAATTTTGATTTAAGAATGTGCGCCTTATATTATCTGAACTAGCCAATTCAGGTATCAGTGCGTCCACACATGACTCAAGGCCAGCAGTTTATAATTTTGAGATTTGTTTTAATTATAGTACATTATCAGTACTCCGTGATTTTTTTGAAAATACATTTTGACAATTTTACAAATTTTACAAATGTCAAAGATTTTTTAATTTTTAAAAAATCTTTTGGGGGAGGGGAAGGTGAGGATGACGAGAATGGTATGCCAACCTCTTTTGATGGGTGCTCATACCAGGTGCAAAAACAAGCATGCATTCTGATATTACAAACAAGCAATAGTTCACATCTAACATTTTAATAGCAAAATAAACTTTCTAAATCTTGATTAATTGAAGTAAAAATTGCTCATATTGCATTTTAATTTATGCAACTGTATGTAACAAATCTGCATCTATACAGGGTAAATAAAAAAAATCCAATGGGATTTACACAGTTAAGACATGAATATTACTGGAGCCTGATGACACGGAGTGAGAGTTTATAAGCAAGGCATTGTTGTGCCTGTAATTTAGTACAGGTTCCTGGCATATTAAATGAGCCAAAGGTGGTTAAAACACTGTAGAAATAAATAGTTCAGATGATATTTCACAATCACATATTGCACAAACAAAATGTTCTGTATACACTTTTTTCTTGATAATTGCATTTAAAAGTCATTCATATTTGTGAAAGAAAATATGTGCCAGATTCACAAATTATATTCATTCAGTGTTTCTTCTGCTAAAGTGTTTTTGTAAAAACATAAAATAACTTGTTAGCTTCCTTGCAATTTGAAATAAAAATCAGTTATTTCTGTCTGTTAATATTAAGTTTTTAGCAAAGCCTTCCTTCGACATGGCCACCATTTTGCTGAAGTTGGTGTGCCCTGTCCAACATTATGAACATGTTGCAAACAGCTCACCTACCATTCCAGCTCACCTACATGCCTCCACTTCTTGAAGGTTAACTGTCTATGCTGGTATTCAGATTTGCCTTTTCATTTGATACTTTGGTATCAGAAGATTAATTGCTTATCTCAGAGTCAGAGAATTAATTTTCAGGAATATTTTGACAATTGATGTGATGATACGACCAATTTAGCAAAACCAATTTTACTATGTGTAAATCCCATTGGAATGGCAACAAATGCGGTCAGCTTACAAAATTTGTCACAGTTTGCTCATTTTTTACTTTCATTTTTTCGGAAGATAAACTAGATTAACTATGCTTTACAAATAACCACCATTCCATGGCTCAATGCACACAACAAGGTCAAATGACAGTTTTAATCTGTGCACATTTTTTTTAATTCACCCAGTCATAACCAAAGATCAAAGGTGTTTCAGGAGTAATTCTGTTATACCCTTCACAGGGGTATTCATAGTGTGTTAGCTTTAAGAACGACGCATACTACCGATGTTGGTGTGTAGGGTATAACAGAATTATGCCGTTTTTCAACAAATATGTACATTCACCACAACTTCCAGTACCTTTCAGACCAGAACCTTTCATATCCTTTGTTGTAAAGCTCTAGTTGTACATAATATTTAGTTTGAATAGATTTTCTTTGAATAGGTATTTGTTACCCACTCTTCCAATCACTGGATGTTATCTATTATTCCTAAGCTTTCTCATAAATCAAAATTAATTTCAGGTTTAATGGCATTCATGTTTTTTGTGCACGTTCCAATTTGCGCTTTCTTTAAATTTCAGCCTGTTTATTTGGCCAATTTCATGTACCTTTTTCAGAGTTTTTTCAATAATGTTCATTCTCCTGCTAGAATAAGTCATTCACACATTTTCATACAAAAGGGTCCGAAAATGGTTTTCTACCTTAGGTGTGGGCCAGCTTATAGTAGTCCTGGATACTTTAATGTTAGGCGACGAAAAAACACAGCATGTTTTACAGGCGGACGGACCTGTCATAGGGTTGGTCAGATTTTCGGCCAAAAAACGGCTGGTTTTACATGATTTGAGAAAAAACATTCTAAAAAACATTCTTGAAAAATGCAAAAAGTGGGTCGGTCAGGCCCGTAAAACAGGGTGTGTTTTTTCCTCGCCTTACTGTGTGTCTTTTAAAGGGTTGTGTTTTTAGCGTTATGTATTTTTCCAAATTATACAGATATTTATTATTACGGTCTGCATGATAAAATATATGTATATGATGTGTGGCTTTATAGGTGGGTAGAAACTGAAATAGCTCTAATGCAATTGCACAATTAGGCTCAAATAAAATGTAGGCATATTTGATTCTATAAGTCGGCGTCATAATGCTATGGACATAATTACAATAAAACGTGCATACTAGCGTGCATGCCGGACGCTTTGAAACATTTCATCCATAGCATTATGATAGTAACTATACAGTAGGTTTGTATAGATAGGCTTTTCAGCTCTATCTCCATTGCCTCAACATGACAACATGATAAAAGGAAGTATTAACGGACAAGTGTCTCTTTACATTGTCACTTCAATTTAGAAAATATTGACACATATTCAATTTGCTTTGGTGAGAATGATGAATTTATTGAAAACCTGGCATAAAGCAAGGAGAAAAAAGTTGTGTTGGTGCAACCCACTCACATTAAAATGACATCTTTCTCTATAACTAAAGTGGTCAAAAAAGAGAGAAAGAAAAAGTGAGAGAAGGAAATGAAGGAAAATAAAAATAAAAATAGATTTATAAAAAAAAAATGACAAATTAAACAAGACAAACAGTTTTCTTCTGTGCAAAAAAACAATAGTATGATTTATTGTCTCTTTTTTTAAGTACTAGGCTTTGTGGGGAAATATCAGCCCTACCTTCATACCTTGGTCCTGAACATTCCGTTCCACTATCACTCTCTTCACTAATTGGTATATTTGTAAATGTCATTCACAATCTGCATCACAGAAAATATTCACTGTATAATGTGTGATCTGTCACATTGATATGGACATCTTAAAGGTGGATAATAATGTCCAGAGAATACGTAATATGGTTCAACCTCATGATTTTATTAAAATTCCGATATTTTGGCCATAGGCCTTTATCAAGGTATAAAGTAGCGATGTGACTTGGCGAAGCTAAATAAATAGAAGAACGCGGGTGCAATTTTGGGCGAGAATGCGTGCGTGCGTATAAATACGGCGCGGAAAACTAAAACGCGCCAAAAGCGGACAAGAACGCAGGGCGTGTATAAGGAAAACGAAAACGCGGCAAATGCGGGCCGGGCAACGCAGCCTACCAAGTCATATCAGAAAGGTGGATGTTCTGTACTTTTGCGCACGCTGGTTTTGGGGACGCCACTCCCCCCCCACCCCCACAACCCCCTCTCAATTTTGAAATTTTTGACTCGGCGGCACCCCACCCCCCACCCCCCCTCTAAAATTTCTGACTCGGGGGCACATTTCCCTAAATATTTGACGAAAAAAACAAGAGAGATTCGTAGAACAAGGTTTTTTCCCCGTTGCCTTATGCAAAACAAAACAAATCTCTATATCTCAAAAGTTAGTTTGCTGACATGTCCTATTTGATGTGACGGGTCACATATGTGGTGCGATCAAGCAAAATGAGTCTGAAGGCGAAGATATCACATTTTTAGTTTTCTACTAAATTGCATTGGCCATTTGCAATTCAACATATTGCAGAAAATCCCATTAAGAATTAGGGATCAACCAGTTATCGGATCGGATATCGGATCGGCCCTATATTAAGACATCTCGGACAAATATCGGAATCTGTAGAAAATTGTCCTTGCCACCCATATTGCTTGCCAATGAAAAACAACAACAACAATGGGTTTTAATGCCAAAACGTGTCTGTTAAATATGCATTTTTCAGTTCCTTTGAATACAATTTTCCCCCCATTATTGCATTATTTACTAATTTGCTAATATACATTATGTAATCCGTGTTTTTTGTATCATTATAACCTTTTTGAGTCGATCCCCCACAATATTTTTAATTGATTTCCTATTTTATAAGGACTCAATAAAAGTATCGGATCGGATCAGATATCGGCTGATATTATAAATTAATTATCGGTTATCGTATCGGAAGGGAAATGTCACATCGGTTGATCCCCATTAAGAATGGACAATTACTTCCAAAGATATGAGCAATTGAACGGTATTCAAAACAAAAGAAATTCTATCTTTTGTTTGGTTATATCTCAAAACCAGTATTTGCGAGTTACGACTCATTTTGCTTGATCACATCACATACATGTATGAATCATTAAAGGTATATTATGTGATCTTTCCAGGGAACGCCCTTAACATAAAAATAAAAAAATTAAAGAAGATTTTCTTGCAGATTTACATTTCTGATCATAAATCTTACATACAGTCCAAGTTACAGGGCGATACGATTCTTAATTACTTCAAAATCATGATTTTAGAGTGAAAATAAACTGTCGGATTATCCGACAGTTTATATTTTCACTCTAAAATTCACTCTAAAACCATGATTTTGAGGTAATTAGGAATCGTATCGCTCTGTAACTTGGAATGTATGTATGATTTATGATCAGAAATGTAAATCTGCAAGAAAATCTATTTTCTAAAAAAATAACGAATAGAGGGTGCTCTCTGGAAAAGATCACATAATATGCCTTTAAATACATTTAATTTTCTGTCAATTATCTCTATCTTGCCTTATTACAGACAACCAAGTACTTACCACATGCTATGGATCTAAATGCAGATTTCCCTCGCTTGACCAACCTGGCTATTTTGAGTCACCGGGATACCCGAACATGTACCAAGATAACCTCCGGGCTCTGTATCTCTTATACATACCCGGTGTCTCTCAAATTAGATTCAATTTTATTTCCCCGTTCCAACTGGAAATGCCAAAAGACGAACTGTACGTCGGGAAAGGTTTGCAAGTTGACTATGCTCGGTTGACGAGAGAGACCTTCGCGCCGGATTTATATTTCTTTGATGGTAACTCTGTGCCGCTTCCGTTCACGATATTAACAGATCGTGCTTTTGTGTACTTTTTGACGGATAAAAATGTGAGACAAAATGGGTTCCGTTTGGAGTGGAATGTGGCCAGTAACTTGGGTAAGTCTATAACAGTGATAACGAAATTAGATACATTTTTTGAATCATTATAGTGTACTACTGGAGCTTGCGATGTCATCATGACATGTTCAGTGGAGGTTTTTTAACCCTTCCCGTGTCGTATGCTGAAGAAGATGTCAGCAGGACATATTAACACTTTCCACGAGGCAGGCACCTGCAAACGACATTCCAAAAATTCACAAAATGTTTCAAAAATGTCAAAATTATTGAATTTCATCACTAAAATTGGAATCATCATGAGAAATGCATTGAAATAAATACAAACATTCCTAGTATTGGTTCAGTCATTCTTGAGATAGCCTTTGAAATTTAGGAAAGGTTTTAAAAAAAATCTGTTTTGCATATGGTAAAACTAGTGGCCGCGTGGAAAGTGTTAAAGCTCCGGCGTTACTGTACATTCTGATAGTGATAGTGGGTGTGGTTTGAGATGTCAGCAGGCAATTTGATTGGTTTTTGGCCGATTTTCAGCCGACACGCCCATACATTATGAGACGATGGTGCATAGTTTGGGGCGGGGTTTAATTCATTTGAAAAATAATACCTTCAGCGCGTATGATCAACACGTCATCACGTTAGCGTGCCCTATACAAAGTCGCCGCCGTATGCGTTGTGGGTATAACGCAGCGATGACAGATGCGTGTGTGCTAAAGAAGTGCTGCTGTAGCAATTCAACATCGAAGGAAAACCGAATAGCGACGGTTGACTTGCGCTATGCCCGCTTGAACCATAATTTATACTACTAGTAATTTGGATCAGTGGGGGTTTTAGAAGAAAAGGAGGGCTAAAAACACCAATACTGTTAGTAATGTTGTGCCTACGAAAGGCACAGAATAGCTCAGAATTCGACCAAAAACCGTATCGTACTTATTTTATAATTGAGTGTAGGGTTCAAAATTCTGCAGTCTCGACGTCTTTTTACGTGTAGCAAATGCAAATAATTTTTAGTAAATGAAATTTTAGATTCGCGAAATTAAGTTTCCGCGAAACTAGTGATGATTAGCAATTCGCGAAAAAAACATGCCGCGAAATTAACTTGTTTTACAGTAACACATGAATGTATTTATTGTGCGTATAAGTTTATGTGATGAAGCATCAAATCAAAAACTTAAAAACACCTACAAAAGTTAAAAATTGGCAAAGCGTAAACATTTAATCGCATGAAAGTTGCCATTTGTACAGTATTTTAATCTGATAAGTCTCATTAGTCTGATTAAATGATAGCATTCTTGAATATTCGTGGGCATATGTGTCCAGCGAAATGAGCACCGCTTCATAATCAGAAGGTTGAGAGTTCGAGTCCTACTGAGGCCGATGTGTTGTGTCCTTTGTGCAAGCTTGCCTCTCTTCACCAGGTGTTGGGGGAGCTGTTTGGGGATAATCATGATCTAAGTGTCCGATAGGAATGTGCGCAAATGTGTTTTAAGATATTCAGCCACCTTATGAAGTGAACTGATTCCGAAGCATCCTATAAAAACTGACACTTAATGATTTAAAAATGTAATTAAATCGCTGTTTCTTCAACACAGAAGAGTGTGACCATCTTAAGAATGTCAGAGTGTGACCTTCATGAGAAAGTCAATGTTATTTCAATTGTTCTAACAACTATTTTTTATACTTTTAAAAACTATAACACAATTGCTTATTATCATTTTTCATCACAGTTGAGCCCAGCATCACATGCCCTCCGACGCAGATCGCAACAAACGGTTTCGTCAGCTTCAACAGACCCATTGTTACTGATTTTGCAAATGTGAACACTGTAAGCTTTTACTACAAGCGTGGAGTGGCTGGTACTTTTATACCGTACAGCAGTAATCAGCATCAACTGTTTGGTTTTACTAGTTCGACTAATGTAATTGTTACAGCCACCGATGGGGTCAATTCTGTGTCCTGTAGCTTTAATGTCGATGTGTGTAAGTCAACATTATCATTTTGTAAATTGAGTCTCTTATTTCTTAACACTTTCCATGCGGCTATTGGTTTTACCATATGCAAAATAGATTTTTAAGAAACTTTTCCCAACTTTCATGATCTATCTCAAGGATTACTGAACCATTAATAGGCATGTTTGTACTTATTTTAATGCATTTCTCCATGATGATTCCCCATATGGTAATGACATTGAATAGTGTTGACATTTTTGAAACATTTTGTGAAATTTTTGATTGTCGTCTGCAGACGCCTGCCGGGTGGAAAGCATTAAGTTAAGAGTCTGAAATGTTTTTGTTTTTTAACATAGCATGTTCTATTTTAAGGATCATCTGCAATACACACCCATAACAAGCTACATGAAGCTTTATGTTAACCCCCTGAGAACTACCGGCCGATTGGTCAGAAAGATGGATACATCATATATTGCACCAATGAGAGACATTGTTAGAATAATTGTATCCCTGATAAAGATTGGAGTGAAACATTTTACAAGCTGCATTTGAATTGGCTATTCATATGAGTACATCTTGTAATAAACCAATCAGAACCACTGTAAGATAGACAGGTAGACCCCAGGGGGTTAAGATGGGTATCTAATGGGTATCACATGGCTTTCACAAGGGTATCACATGGTTTGAACATGTCACACTGGAATTTTTATGTGTTTTTGGGGGTCAAAATTATAATCCCTTTCCTTGTGATATCACATTGGTGTCATATTTAAACTTTCTTTGATTTGGGTGGACAATTGTAATCCTATGTCATTGTAACGTTACAAAATTAATGTATCTCATTCGCAAATCCATATCAGACAGGTAGTTACTCAATGGGTGACTCCCAACTCTCTTCTATACAGCAATTACTATTGGCAGCACCAACATTTTGGTTTTAAAGGCATATTATGCGATCTTTTCTGTGAGGCGCCCTCTATCCTTGATTTTTTTTAAAGCAGATTTTCTTGCAGATTTACATTTCTGATCATAAATCATAAATACATTCTGAGTTACAGGGTGATACGATTCCTAATTACTTCAAAATCATGGTTTTAGAGTGAATTTAGAATGAAAATAAACTGTCCTGCAGCAGGACAATCTATTTTTAACCTCTTTAAACCATGATTTTGAAGTAATTTGGAATCGTATCGCTCTGAAACTCAGAATATATTTATGATTTATGATCAGAAATGTAAATCTGCAAGAAAATCCGCTTTCAAAAAAAAAATCAAGGAAAGAGGGCGCCCCATGGAAAAGATCGCATAATATGCCTTTAATAGCTCTACATTGTATTGTAATGTTACATACTGTGACCAATATATATATAAAGGGATCAAGACTCCCTACTATTCATTCCACAGTTCAAACTCTGATACGGCTGCATTTTTATGATAAATAGTCCTATGGCTAATCTATACTCACCATTCAGTTTAATTTGTAGCAAGACCTCATTATTTGAGTTAGCGCGCTATTTTGAATCCAGTGTTATTAACACGCGTATTATGATCTTCTAAATAACCTGAACACACTATGGGATACTGTAAATGCTGAAATATTCTAGGTGGTTTTATTTTCAAGCTTTTCGCGCAAAATCTTTTTCTGCAAAAATTATAACACACTCAAAATATTGTTTTCAACAGTCATGCAGTGCATCCTGAAAGTTGCCTGCGAAAAAAACAATTCGCGAAATGTCTATGATACCAAAATGCGCGGAAATATCTTTACGCGAAAATATTGGCTTTTACAGTAGTTACCGACATACAGACGTGATAGATTTCTAAAATGATTACGCATTTATATTACAAGAATTATAGCATTTTAGATCTAAGTATGCCAATTAAAACTTATGACTTGCTTCAACATACAGTCATCACAATAAGTAACTGACCAGGTAATAAATGTGCTGATAACTCTAAAAGTATGACTCCTACATAAACATATTAAATGATCAACATGTATAGAAATTTCTCTTCTGATTATTAAGGAAGTTACAATCCTAAATGTACTGTCAAGTCTGATTTTCATTTTTACATTTTCATTTTCAACACGGGAACTCAGACCGGCAAATTATTGATTACTGGTAGTGGTAGTGCCAATTCAACTGTGGATGGACTGGTTCGCCGGTGGCATTGTTACGGGTTATCAGTACGCACACACGCTTTACCTGTCGTACTCTCCTTGTGTTGAAAAGAACATGTTAAAATGAAAATCAGACTTGCCCTAATATTTGGATTGTAACTTCCTCATTAATCAACCATTCTTTATTTAGTGTGTTATATATCTCAAATTCAAGATGAGAAATTTCTCAACGACTTTATAATTAAATATGTTTTTGTAGGAGTTATACTTTTAGAGTTATCAGCATGTTTATTACCTGGTCAGTTACTTATTGTAATGACTGTATATATACAATGTATTATGATATTCAAATTTCATGGTTTGTGTTTAGATTCAATGTGAATTGAAACACAAATTATATATTTTTATTCATGAAAAGAAAGTCCATCAGCTGAACCACACCTAAACATTTTTATTTCAATTCACATTTGGATTTATGTGATATGGTTGATTTCAATGTTGCATGACATGTGTGACATCACATGTTACATTTGGCTTTGTGTGATATTTATGGCGTAGACAAGTACTGAACTTATTTGCCGGTGACTATATAGGACAAGTCGCATAAATTTGGCTTCTCTGATAGAAGCAGTCCAAAAGTAACCCTGTAACATCACACGGGTGTAACCCTTACCAAAGAAGATTGCTTAATAAGCAATCAACAAGCAATCCACAAGCAATCACTAACAATCATAATCTTTTAAGCCATCCTGTTAAAAATCATTGTTGTTTAAGAAATCATGTTAGCAATCATTGCTTTATAAGGAATCCTGTTAACAATCATACAGAAAATTAAGAATCATGTGAACAATCCTACCAAATTAAGGCATCATTTTAGCAATCACTTTTACTGCAAGCAATCACACTATAAGCAATCACACTAAGTCATCACTTTACCTAAACAATCATGGCAAATTGCAATCAACTCAACTCTGATCAAGTGTGGGAGTGGGTCCTGGGAAATTGAGTCCTGTCTGAATTGTTTGAGTCCTGGGACCAAAAATCACCTTCCCAAAACCCTAAAATAAAAGATCGTCAAAATAAAAATAAGCTTAATAAATTAAAAAATCGTCAGCTAAATCACTCTAATTTTATAATGGAAATTCATTTGAAATGGGTTTATTTAGTCAAATCTATGCATTTTTTAATCTTATGCTCGCTAAGATGTGATTTTCTCTTCCGGGTTTGCTGGGCTGCCATCTTGGAACATGTTGGACACAATTTTGACAAAAGATGGCGCCCTAACAATCAGCCCAGAGTATGTTTGGAGAGATTTGGGAATCCTGGGTCCTGCCCGAACAATTAAATCGAGTCACAGGAGCATGATTTCCCGAAAAGCCCAGCCCAACACAGGTGTCACATGGTATCACTTAAAGGTATATTATGTGATCTTTTACAGGAACGCCCTCAACATCGAAAAAAAAAATAGAAAGCAGATTTTCTTGCAGATTTACATTTCTGATCATTAATCGTACATACATTCCAAGTTACAGGACGATACGATTCTTAATTACTTCAAAATCATGGTTTTAGAGTGAAAATAAACTGGCGGATATCCGACAACTTATTTTACTCTAGTCTAAATTCACTATAAAACCATGATTTTGAGGTAATTAGGAATCGTATCCCTCTGTAACTTGGAATGTATGTACGATTTATGATCAGAAATGTAAATCTGCAAGAAAATCTACTTTCTAAAAAGAAATCATGAATAGAGGGCACTCCCTGGAAAAGATCACATAATATGCCTTTAAGTCCAACAACTCACATTCTGCTTTCTGTGATATGGATGGATCAAATTCAAAATCTTCACAGCAAAATTATTTTGTTAAACAGCTGATGTAAAATTTATATCACACATTCCTATACCATATCTATCGTTTTTTCTACAGCTCGTCCCAGCATCACATGCCCTCCGTCCCAGACCACCAACAATGGCTTCATCATCTTTAACAGACCCGCCGTTACTAATTTCATAAATGTCAACAACGTTAACTATTACTACACACAAGGTGCGCCTAACGGATTTTTGCCGTACGGCACTGGGCAGCATCAACTGTTTGGTTTCACTACATCAACTAATGTACTCGTCACAGCCACTGATGGAGTTGATTCTGTTGCGTGTAGCTTCAATGTTAACGTTGGTAAGTTACTTAATTTGGTGTAGCTTCATCAGGATTGTTCAGATAAATAGTAGAAAGGTTGATTTTTCTTTTTACAAATCTATGGTGTAAAGTATAATAAGCTTATTATACTTACAGTTTAAACATAATGTTTCATGCTCACTGAGCACTTCATCAGACTAGTTGACATCTGACCTCTTCACTGTCTTTTTGTAGTGAATACCACCGGAAGTAGAGGGCGGTATAGAGATCAAATTGTCGTAGATGTTGTTGAGTTGGTAGGCCCGTCGTCTTTATTAAGAGTCGACTTCCCTCTCCGTCGAATCCAGATTGCTTCCTTTAGTCATCTTGTTGTTTTGTGCGCCTCTTTGTCTATGACTTTGACCTCATCCCACCCGATGACATGGTTCGTGGCGCGACATGTTCGGTCACCGCCGATTTATGTTGCTCCTCTATTGACGATTTTCTTTGAGACCGCGTGTATGACTTTGCACTAATTTTGTTAAAAAAGTTACTTGCTCATCAATTGTCTTTTAGATTTAAAGAATAGGGTCTTGCTTATTTATTTAATTTTTCATTATTCCTTGCATTCAAAAGAAAACTTATATATTTGAAATTTTCTAAATACATCATGTAATTTAGAAATGTTTTGAGATGTTTTGAGATTAAGAGGTGTAGAAACCTGTCTTGAAATTGAAAAATATTCTAAAACTTCAGAAATGCCATTTAAAATTCGGAAATGTTTTGAAATTTAGAACCATATTTTGAAATTAGGATATTTATTCTAAAATTAACAAATGTTTTTTCAACATTTTGAAATTGAAGAATATATTTTGAAATTGACAAATGAAAGTGAAGACATATTTCTTGAATTCCAGAAATGTGTCGAGAAATAAACGTTGAACCTGAGAAATCTTGAGAAAAATAAATTTAAAGTTTAGTTATGTACTGCGCTGATATTTGTAATTGAATTCCATTACCTTAAAATAAACTTTTATTTTAGGTAAAACAGACCCTTATTTCTAAACACTGGTGTGGCCAACTAGCCCTAACTGAACAGTTAGGGAACCATAATAAGGGAATATTATAGCATTAAATGTGTGTTATGGGGAATCCTGGCCTATTGAAGTAACCAAAGCACCACTATACGCAAACCACAACAATACTAGATCACAAAAACGTAAATATTTCCTTACCACAGTTGGCTGCACATATTGTATCACTCAAGTTCAAGGCTATATCAACTAGGCTTTCCCAGTCAAAATATTCTACTATTCTACTTGCTGTACAAATATTGTGCCCTACCTAAATTTTCATTTCGGGCCACGACAAAAGAAAACCATGATGGACTAACTTTTTAAATAATGTTGCTGACTGTCAAAAAACTGCCATTTTACAAAATAGTGTGTTCAGTGTTTTCACTCACCCTATACAAAGGGTGAAATACCTTCACTTTTGAATTTCACCCTTAACATTTTTACTCAAGAGTGCAAATTGTTGTAAATTACATTGTTTTACTGGCATAAACACCACTACTTTAGCGCACATTTTTGCCATCATATTGTTTTTTCACCCTCGAAAATTTTACCCAGTGAAATTACTGGTGTTGTAAAACAGTTTTTCCATCTTATTAAAATGTCATTTCAGGCATTTTATATTCTCTATATTTTTTAATTCTTAATTTGTACCCGACTGACCTTACAATACAATCTGTATACCTTTATTAAGAATTTGTGTGTTAAATAAGGCTACTGGTAGATAGAATTTAAGTAAACAATTTTAGTTGATTTGTTTAAGGTTGAAAAATAAAAGGAATAAAGCCATATGACCCAAATAGGGAAACAGTCCCAATCTACCAACCCTTTTCACGGCAGTAACTTTTGGCCATTTTTTCACACAATGGGTTAATTTATACTAGATTTGTATGTGAGTGGACAACATATTCCCAAAGTTGAATAAAATATTTATATACAATTCATGGATTTATTAACACACAACACTCACTACTGTAAAACAACTTACTTTCACGGCGAATTAGCATTTAGGCAACTTTTTGCAGCAATTTAAAATTTCACTCATTTGTATCATCTTCCGATATAACCAATCTTTGCAATGCACTGCTACAAGGTAGATTGGACATATTCGGGGCATGACATTTTCGGGAGTAAGTGCTCCTCGCGAAATTAGCAAAATTTAAATGCATGCGAACATTTCTGGATTTACAGTAGATAAAAAAAGAAGCGCAAACCCCCCCCCCCCCCCGGATACGCGCGATCACACAGTGAAAGTAGCCCTACCTAGCTATGACCCGATTATTCTGGTATGCGCCCATTGTACCAGAAATCTAATAGGTGTGTTGATATGTGATGAATCAGGCATTTGATTCAACTGTTTCAGTCGCAGTGTGAACCACTTGTCAAGGTCAACAAATTAACTTTTGTACTACTGTTGTTATTTTGTGGTTTGGGCAGAAAGTCCTATCTGCCACAACTGCACATGATGTTACTTTTTCTTGGTGTTGATAAAATGATCGTAAGCATTGTGGGAGGGGGAATGAACTTGGTGAATATAAGGTCATGGGGATAAGCTGCAATATAGGGTCAAGTTTGTCACTTGGCGGTTAAATACCCCTTTTGTTACCTATTTTTGGTAAATCAATGATTGTCATTTTTTATGAGAAATGTTGCCAATGTTGCCAACATAAAAAAAAAGGTTTCAAAATAAATATGTCAATAAAAGTGATTAAATCTGTTTAAGGGGGGACTCAAGGAAGGTTTTTAAATTTTTTTGTGAGTGCTGTAATTATTGAACTTTGACTCAAATGTATATAAAAGTTTACAATTTTGGAAAGGAAATGGGTCAAATTTTGACTAAAAGTGCCCCTTCAATATAGTTTCTGTTTTTTCCACTTTTTTGGCACTTTTTGGTCAAAATTTCGAAAGTGTCTTTACATCATAATCAAGCGATTTTGGCATTTTTTACTCAAAATTATTTTTGTTAGAGCTTGTTCAAAAAATGTGGGGTCAAAAAGGGAATTTTGTGATTTTCTCAACAACAAAAAAAATCAACATTTTTGGTCAACAATGACAACAAATTTGGATTTTCTGATCCATTTCCTTTCCAAAAATGTATACTTCTATGAATGCCTTTGATTAATAGTTTAATAATTACAGCACTCACAAAATTCACAAGATCAAATCAAAAACTTCCCTGCGTCCCCCCTAAAGGGGCATTGAGAGATACGTATGGGAGTGCGCCCTCAATATGTTTGGAAATAAGTTTTTTGTACCAACGTAATACTTAGGCATATACTATTAACTACCATCTGAAACCGTTTACCTTAATTCGCCGTCTATCATGTAAAATTTCATCATGGTCATTTCGATGTCATCACATCAAAACTATCAGCATCACTCACCACATAACTTGCTTCAACCAAATTTCAATCAAGCGCCATTATTCAACCGTTTCCCCATAAATAATTGCACTTTAGGGTTCCTACGTACATTACCTATTGAAACATTCATTTATACCAAATTTCTTTTTTCTCGGCCATCTCTCAATGCCCTTTTAACAAGAGACATTTATGTATCCGGTGTAAACATAAGGTTCAAATTGAAAATTATACAGTCTAAAGAAAGGGTTTTTATCCCCCTGGCTAAAAGCCAGAAGGGGATATTGTGATCATGTCATGTGTGTCCATCCGTGTATCCGTATACGTTCCTTTTGATTAGCCTTTTTGGTTAGGTTATGGATAACCTGATTACCTATTGAAGTTCTGCCTTCTTTGCATATAATATGGGTATTACAGCACCCAAAACAGAACCCAAATGGTTTCTGGACAATAGGCCACGATAGATCAATCTTTTGATACTTTTTTTTGAGACCCTTCAATTATTTTATTCTGCAGTTCAATATTTGCTATATTTTCACCAGTAGATTGTGACGGACCACTGAGTTTATTACTCTAATAGACCATTTCAAATTGAGATCGGAAATCTCAGGAAAAACAGGTCACATAGAGTAGGTGCGTTGCACGTTCTTCGCAACAGTTGATTGCATTTACAGCATTGTCCTAGTTGGTTATCCGCCTAGTGATTTACTATGTTTATATACACGCGTGCACACATGAGAAGTAAAACGTGGAACAAGACTAATTTGGTTTTTTATCAACAAAGGCGTTGACCGGCAAATTCCAAATGCATCGAGCAGACGGTAAAAAGTTAAAATATTACCCCAAATCTCTTTCATCTCACTGTTTTTGTTACTGAAATGCCTCAACATCAACTTTGTGAGGGATACAATCTATCACCAACACCAGCGCAATCTATCACACGGGCAGACGGGTGAAAAACATGTTTGTTTTTCTCCGGCACATGACCTGTGAGCTGACAGGTCATGTAACCGAGCGCCAAATTACTAGGGTAATCGGAAGCATTTGGAACCGATTGTATATTTTTGGATTTGAAATGGTCTATTGTCAAAGCGCAACTTGCGCGTATACAGGTCAAGACCTGGAAAGCAATAGTTGCAAGCGCAATGGCAACATAGCCGGGAAGCATAGACGACGACCCATTAATACAGAACCCCCAATAATTAAAATATGTAGTCAAAGGGATGGTCAAAGGGATGGTTTGTCAGTAAGGCTACAGAACAGGCATACAGACCTCTCAGGTAGGGTTGGTTTGAGGGTTTGTCCACAGAAGAGATATATAATATGAATATGTTTGTAGGCTCAGTTGGTTGGAACATTTTTATTGTATCAACATTTTAATTTTAAATAGGTCAATTTATCTTGTTTTAGTTGATGATTTCTGATGATAGATTTTGTGTGCCTACTGTATATAACATAAAGGGGTAGGAAAAAAATCAATCTCATTTTTTGCCCACCTCTTTATTTAACATAATTTTTTTTATTTTAAATTTCATGCAGGCAATGTATACAATGCAACAGTAATTTTGTACCTATAACCCAGACTCTTCTTCAAAAAGTATGATTTGTTCCCCATCCTCAGGGACAAATAAAGTTAGGTTGATGAAGAATAGATTCCTGAAACTGTCAGTCTAAAAGACAGCAAAATGCTATGAATTTCTGAAAGAGGGCATCATGCTTATTGGAAAGATGAACACTACAGTGATCGATAGCAAATTGTTGTCAAATTTCAACTGTTTGTTAAAAATGATAAACTGTAACATTGAAATGCATTCTGCCCGCCCACAACAAAGGGAAGTATGGGACACTTAGATATGGTAAAATGACTGTACTATGTTTGAAGATATTTCCCTATTTCTACAAGCAATTACTCATCTTTTTTTAAATATTAATGTTATTTAATGTCTTTCTATTGCAGAAAATGTAAAAAGAATGAGGGAAATGATATGTTTATGGTATTAAATTGTTTAAATTAACCAAAACTATGTGTCCCTAATTCCTTCTGTGGTGGGTTTTTGTTAATTGGCAATTGGTAAATTTACGGTACAAAATCAAAGGAAGCAAGTCCTCGATCTTTACATGAATTTCATACTTTTTCATACTTTTGGTGGTGTTTCAAGTTCCACAGTGAATTGAAAAAATTGGCAATTGAACAAAAATTTCCAAACTTTTTTGAGGTTTTTTAGTGTATGGTGATTTTAACGTAAATGTATGTCTTCTAAAGCTAAACAAACTAAAAAGTGTATTTTGATGAAAGTGTCCCATATTTACTTCTATCGTGGGCAGGCAGCATAGTATAAAACTGCTATACACATTTCAGATTGTATAGCAATTTCTGCAAAGTGGGAAGCATTTAGCGATGCGACACTGGAAAATCATACCATGTGAGTGATTTTTGTGTGTGTACATGATCCTAGTGAAATCAGTTGATTTGTTCAAAAAATAATTTTATTCAGTGAATTTTGCTTTATTTCGTATTAAAACGGAATAAAGTAAATTTCACTAGGATTATGTACAACCCCCCCCCCCCCCTGTGAGTGTGAGCACACCAGGTTTCCACAGATGTGCAACACACTACATATTACCAAGTATACAAAATGTAGGCAATAGAAAAAAATGCCAAACTTTTTTGAGTTTTTTTAGTGTATGATGATGCAACCACAAATCACTTTCTTTTTACAGTTGCATAAATACACCACAAATCAGGCAACCGCCATAACATGCCGCAATGTGTTGCACAATTCACTTCTAAAACCATTATCATCAGTATGACAATTATTGACTATTTTTTGCTCAGCAGTGGCGACACTAGCATCATATTTTTAGGGAAGGGGACAGATAGGGAGCAAGATAACATTTTGGAAATTTAAGATAAACAAGATGTGCATTTTTTGTGTGTGAAAAATTGACCTTTTAAGGGGATTGAGTCCCTGCCGGTGAATGTCCTTGCTTATATTTGGTTATAATATTATCTATTGTAAACACTGTGGGTTGGTCAACTGTTTTATGAACTTTAATATCAAAATTGCCTAAAATTAGCTTTATTGGGTACTGGGTATGCATGATTGTTCCAAAAATTGCAGAAAAGGTGGTTTTTTCCGTACCTTGTCCGCAGACATTCCCAATTTCCACAAATTAGGGGTGTTTTTGGATGTTTTGTCCGTGTTTTAAAAATATCGGGGGTAAATTTGGAAGCTATGTCTGCGATTTTTTCCAAATTAGGGGTGTTTTTGGAGGCTATGTCCGTGAAAAAGAAAAAGAAATTAGAATGAGAATTGTGTCATATATCAAATTGTCCCGGGAGCAGGAAAAAGGTTTTTTTTAAACCAAATGTGTCCTCGTTTTTGTGCAAAAAGAGGGACTTCTTAGAAAGTGTCATTGTTTTTGTGCAAACAGAGGGACTTCTTAGAAAGTGTCCTTGAAATGGTGAAAAAAGGGAGATTTTCTTTAGACAAAATGTCCACGCTTTTGGGTGAAAAAGGGGGTCAAATTAGCCAAATTGTCCGTGAAACGCCGTCAAATAGGGGGTATTTCAAGATCCTGTAGCCATCATGTGTAACCCCTCTGAATACGAAGAGAGAACACCAGGCACAAATGCTGCTTGCTACACTCTGATTGGATAAGTGACATCAAAATTATCTGGTAATGAATGTTCAAGCCATTAACATCCTTATTTAGCCTGTTCAAAAATGCCACTTCGGACTTCCTACTAAAAAAACAGCCGGTATTTGACCCCTCTAGCTCCGGGCATTATATATATATCACTCTACTGGAATGCGGATTCTTATTTAACTGTTTTGGTGGATTAACAGATAATTTGTAAGGACAGATTGTGAAATGCAAATTTGATACAGTATTGGTGTGATTTTGAAAGTGATATTCTATGAAAGTTTGTTAAATATTTGATTTGAACAGTTGAAGCATATCACACTTGGTATTTATACAAACAATTAATTTCTTGTATTTGAAAGAAATATTTTGGGCGCAGTCTTTCCTAATCCGGTGTCCTAAGGCCATTAAAAGTAGGGTTTTTTTTGGTCCTAATACAACAATGAATTAAGTCCAAGTCACTCAACTGGTACAAAGTGAATAGGTATACACCCGGGGGGGGGGGGGCACTCAATTTTTTTTGGGTAGGGGTGTGCCGCCCAGGGTCTCAAAAAGGGGGGCTAGAACTGAACTGAGTCGATTTTATGACGAAAAATAGGGTCTTAGGAACTGATTTTTTCAAAAAAGTATGTCTTGAGAACTGGCCTAAATTTCAATTTTGATAAACAAGAACGTACATTTTGGTGTTGGAACGCAAAATTTTCGAAGAATTGGGGCTTTGGAACGCAAAATTTTGCGATTTTTGAATTTTCAATAACATTGGGGTCTTAAGAACTGATGTAGGCTCAAAAGGGGGGTCATAAGAGCTAGCAGCAGAGGGTGAAAAAGGGGGTCTTCAGCACGGCACATACCTATACCCTTTTCCAATGTCAGTGCCCCCCCCCCCTCCCCGGGTATACATCACGTCACTAAATAACAATTGAGTCAATCACACAAAGCTACGGATGTTGCAATCATAGATTTTGGTACTTACTTAAGTCATAGTGTTAAAGGGAACCAAATTTAATAACCTAACCATTTTCTTGACCATTGCATAGTCTATTAAAGCAATTGAGTCTCCTGGGGAGGTCAATAACTTCTAGTTCTATTCATCCATTTACAGTTTATTGATTCTTTTGTTATGTTTGTCCTATTCTGGGCATGCATGGATTAACATTAGCCTAACCCCCTACTTATCTTTTCTGGCATTTCTGGAGCAATCAATAACTTCTATTCATAAACATCAGATGCCTTCAAGATAAGATGGATGCTGATTACGCAATCTGCCACAGATTAGTTTTTTACAAGCATGGACTTATTTTATAGACTGATTAAGTCTGATTAAGTCTGTGTTTCAAGAGATGGTTAGCTTCCACCTTATACACTTGCTTGAGTAAGTACCAACATCTATGATTTTGGTAGCAAGGACTACAATATCTCCAACATGAAAAAGAAATTCAGAGTTCATGATATGTTTTAGGATGGAGTTAATTGGATCAAGTAAAATGTAACATCCATATTTCAACAACTGAAATTCCTCAGATAGCTTAACCGCTATCATTTCTATTAACTGTTTGAAAATAATTTGTCAGAAAACATTTTTTAGGCTTGATACTGGTTAGCATGAAATGGCTCCTAGTTGACCTCCTACAAGGCATGACCAGGAGCAACATGAGAAGTGACTCCCGGTTGAACTGAAAGCTGCTTTTGGCCAAGAACAGCCCCTGGTTCAAATCTTGTTATTTTTCAAACTGTATTTACCTGCAACTGGTGCATGGCATTTCCCACTCATTTGACTTAACAAAAAGGTTAATCCAATACATTAATCTTGTTTTTTAAACATTGGTACGTTAGTTGTTTTCATAAAATGGCTCCTGGTTCTGTTAAATTGCTCCTGGTTTCCCCTTCAAACCACATGACCAGGAGCCATTTGCTGTAAAAATAAAGGAACGCCTGGTTAACACCTGCTTATTTGGAGGCTTGCGGCGGTACAAGTAGAAGTTTCAGAATTTGAATCTCTGAATCTATAGATGAGGTGACCGTTGTTTACATCAGTAGTGTTTACAAATTGATTAGCGCCTGGTCTAAAGACATGCTAGAGGTGCTAGTCCATGACTACTTCATGCATTACTATATGAAAGTAAAATACACATCACTGAGCGCCAATTTTAAAAGCACATGCCCTTATGGTGCGCACGCAAACCGCCGGGCAACCAGATTTAGTACCTGGTCTCTCATTGTGCTTAGGGATGCATACCATGACTACTGCACTATTACACCGTAAGCATCGTAAGTAATGATCAATCAAGTGTGAATTAAAGCACCGTTCCCTGTAGGTGCGCACGCAAACCGCCGGGCACTACGTCACCGGTCACACCATCTATAGACATTCTCATCTATCATTTTCAGCAATACAATAATTTCATTTGTACCCTACTTCACAGTCATGTCAAGCTTCCACCTGACTATATAATTTTATTTTTTTCCTTCTTGATTTGCAGATTTGAATGAGTGCTCAAGTAACCCTTGCATTAATGGGGGTACATGTAGCGATCTGACTAATGGATACTTCTGCACCTGTAATCCAGGATTCTCAGGATCAAACTGTCAAACAGGTATTTAAGCAATTATACAAAGGAACATCAGAGGTGAAAGATAAACATAAATATGTTTTTCAGTACTCAAAGAGTAGCTTTTATGTAATTAAGAAGTTAAAGGTATATTATGTGATCTTTCCAGGGAACGCCCTCAACATCGAAAAAAAAATTGAAAGAAGATTTTCTTGCAGATTTACATTTCTGATCATAAATCGTACATACATTCCAAGTTACAGGGCGATACGATTCTTAATTACTTCAAAATCATGATTTTAGAGTGAAAATAAATTGTCGGATAATCCGACAGTTTATTATTTTCACTCTAAATTCACTCTAAAACCATGATTTTGAGGTAATTAGGAATCGTATCGTTCTGTAACTTGGAATGTATGTATGATTTATGATCAGAAATGTAAATCTGCAAGAAAATCTACTTTCTAAAAAAAATAATGAATAGAGGGCGCTCTCTGGAAAAGATCACATAACATGCCTTTAATAACAATAACATTTTTGTAAACTAGCAAACACACTTTTCAGTTTTAAACCAAAATTTGTTCATAGGTAATTAAACTTGCACGTTTGAGTTCTTGGAAAGCAGTGCAAGTAACTGAAGCATACCCTCAATAAAGAAAGCATAAATCAAAATAAATAAATAAATAAATAGTCATATTTATTTGTCAGAAATTTGACTTCATTTTTTTATTTTTTTAAATTTATTTATTCGGAAAACACTTTCAAAACAGCGGCACCAACCCGAAGGTGGTGCATCCAAAAGAATAAGAGTAAAATACAAGGTACAATAACAAATATGATATAGACAAAATAGAGAAATAACTACAAAATAAACATACAATCATCAATATAATATCATACACGGAGATGGGCTCATAAAGTCATATCAAACCTTACGTGGAGTGTGTATGTTGATTAGATAATATCATTGTTACTCAACAACGCTGTCCTACACGACCATGCACGTTTTAAATAGGATTTACAGAAAGCATAAAATTGTTTTCCGATCAAGGCATCATCATATGAGTATTTACTCACCATATGGGGGTGACATTCAAACAAGTATTACCTAAAAATTAAACAAAGTTGTGTATTATTATCACTAACACTGAAGAAATTCCATACATATGATAGATCTGCACGGCGAAGTTTTAATTTTTAAGTTATGAGGCTCATTGTCACGGAATGCATGTAAAGACTTACATGAGAGCATAAAATGATTAATATCTTCACAACCACTTTTACAAAGTAAGCACATACCCATCACTCTTTATCCTTGTTCCTGTTTTTTATCTTTAAGCTTCTGATAGGACACCACCAACTGTCACATGTCCACCTGACATCACCCTTCCTATTTCTGGCAGCGCGCAAATAGTCAGTGTCGCCTGGAGGGAACCGACGGTGACCGATAATTCTGGCTCTCCGGTACGACTTGTAACAAGGTCTCGTGACAGCGGGACGTTGTTTGGGCTAGGCAGAACGGACGTAATGTACGTATATGCGGATTCTGCTAATAACCAAGCCAGTTGTAGCTTCACGATAGAGATTGTTTACGGTAAGGGTTTAGGTAGCTATTGCCACTCTCATAATACATGAGACAAAATATCAGTGCATGCTTAGGATAAATCACTGAACATTTAGGAATTGAACCGGGGACCTCTGAAATTCTAGACCAGGATTTTAAGCCAGTAAGTTAAGTGGGGAAGAACAGTGAGCTTATTATCTATAGGACCTCAGTTCAATCCTATCGTCTAACATCCTCTTACCCAGAAGCTTAGAAAGAGCACCTTAGGTCACAGGTTCAATACGTGAATGGTCAATTAAAATATTTCACTAACTGTCATTAATGATGTGTGGAGTTAAGAAGAATTCATTTACTCATGTAAATTACCTACATGTTGAAATGTTTTTGTAAATAAAAAGAAGCTAAGGTAATATTAAAAAATGAAATGGAAATCTTTTGAATTGTTTTGACATTTTTGACTTTTTTAAATTGAATTGTTTTGATTTTTGCCAGTAGAATAGGGTTTATTTTCTTGTCACCTAAAGGCACGTTCATACTTTCTTTGTTGCGCATCGACCAACGTTGGTGAATGAAATTTGACATTTCTTGTAGTAACGCACCGATTTCCGCCGACATTGGGTGATGCCCAACGACGGGAGTATGAACGCAACATGAGGCCTTAAAAAATGGTTTGATTGGCCTAACATGACAAAAACAAATAGTCAGTCGGGATTTTCAATTTTTTTCAAATTTGAAATCACCTGCTTTGGGGACTTTAGATAGCCGAAAATGAAAGCAAACAGTCAGAAACTTTAATACTTTGTTCAATTTTTATGGAGTAAATTTACTCCTATTCTTCTTTCCCCGTATATATATATTTTTTTAAAGTTTTAAATATTTCTTTTTATTAATTTTGTTCCCCCCTCAAAATAATAAAAAATATTCAGGGTCGGCGATGTATTTAGGGTCGGTCGGGTTAGGCCAATCAAACTCTTTTTTTTTAGGTCTAATGCAGCACAATTTGTCTACGCAATAAAAACTGTACTGCTCCTCCATGCCACTGGGTATCAAATATTGTAAAGTGGAAATGTTTGTGCTTTTCATGCCCGAATGAACTACCACGAAAATAATAACACACAAATATATTACTTTTGTGTATTGGTCTATATGAAGCTACAAATTACAAATTTAATACCACGCAAAACAGTTCAAAATCAACAAAGAGCGAACAATTGATAGCGCGAAAATTACCACTTTTACAGTAGATCAGTTAAGAAGGTCTAGGTTTCAACAATAATAAAGTTACACATCTTACAAAGTTTAAATAAATACATTTTATTTTCCAGCTGATCAGACTCCACCCATAGTGCAAAATTGTCCGGCAAATATTGTGAAAACAGTGTGCTGTTCCAACACAATATCAACATTTGCTGGCACCGTGGTAACCTGGGCGGAGCCCACGGCATCAGACAATCAGAGCCCAGTCAGACGGACCATGAGATCACACACCTCCGGGAACTTGTTCCCACTTGGCGTTACGCAAGTTACCTACGAGTTCAAAGATCTGTCGGATAATATCGCAACTTGCTCATTTGATGTGAATGTAGTAACTGGTATGTACCCCTGTTATGTTTTAACCCTAACCCTGTTGGAGAGATTTTGGTGTGGATCGGTGGAGCGAGACAAATTGAGGGATTTTGAACAAGCAAACCACTGCGGTCCGGCCCGGATTCAATCCGCGGCCCTTCCGCACACCACATGCACGCTCCTACCAACTGAGCTAACACGCTTGCCCGGGCAGCAATTCGGTGCCCACAGCAGTTCGGGTGATGACGTCATCCGAATCAATGTGAAAGCATGCGCTTGGGGAGAGGATTTTGCGTAGTTATTCGTAGCATTTAGGACTGTTAGGGTTTAATGATATGATATATTGTATTGTGTAATTGTTGAAGGGACACAAATGTTGCCCAAAATCTTGATTCTATCCCTAACCCAGTGAAGAAAACTTAAGACTAGTCCAACTGTTATCTGTTGATGTTGCCCATGTTGCAGTATGACTCATGGAAATGTTAAGAAATGCCCTGGCCTTGCCTATAGCAGTTATATCAAGTTTGCCCAACATTGATTGATGGGATTTGGTGATGGGGATAGTGAAATAGAAATCGTAGTTTGAGATGAAAAACAAATGTCTTCTCTTTTTTAGGCGATTCTAATCCTCCTATGGTCAGATGCCCTGATGATAAAGCCAGTGTTATCCCCCTGGGTGGATCAGGTACCGCAGTGACCTGGCAGCCACCAGTCGTAAGCGACGATTCAGGCATGACCAATTTTGTGAGTGCGACGCACACACCCGGCGCTTTCTTCACGATCGGTAACACGGCTGTTACGTATACATTCAGTGATGCAAGTGGGAACAGAGCCAGCTGTACATTCTCAGTGATAGTTGTTGGAGGTATGTTTGTAAGCAATACCGCTACCCCTATTTTATTTTAAAATACTATGGGTGGACTGATCACTTCAGTAGGTTGAGCACTTTTCCAAAAAACAAAAAAAACAAAAAACAAATGTCAAAACTTGTTGAAAAAATCTCTAACTTGCAAATTCTTGTTCAGTCAGGCTCCTAAAAAAGGTCACCGCTAGTTTAATTGTGTTGGTGAAAGGAGTTATGGAGGATTTACGATGTGCTTAAAGGGGTGAGATAGGTTTGACCATTTTTTCTAAAGAGTTGTGATAGATTTCAACATTGAGTAAAAGAGGATGGCTGACTAGAGTATCTTGGAAGAATATGATAATTTGCAATTAAGAGGTATAAATGGTTTGTTCATTCACTCAATGCTATAGCTAATGTAGAATAAGTTTGACAATAATTATAAGCTTTGGATAAGGTTTTACCATTTGCTATAGACCATTTCAAATTGAGATCGAAAATCTTCGGAAAAACAGGTCACGTGGAGTAGGTGCGTTGTGTGTTCTTCGCAACAGTTGATCGCATTCATAGCATTGGTTGTCTGCCTAGTGATTTACTATGTTTACATACACGTGTACACCCATGCGAGGTAAAACGTGGAACGAGACTTTTTTGTCTTTTTATCAACAATGGCGTGTGAGCCGCAAATTCCAAATGCATCTCTTTTATCTCTCCGTTTTTGTTACTGAAATGCCGCAACATCAACTTAGTGAGGGATACAATCTATCACCAACACCAGCGCAATCTACCACACGGGCAGACAGGTGAAAAACACATTTGCTTTTCTCCGGCATATGGACATGACTTGTGAGCTGTCAAGTCATGTAACCGAGCTTCAAATCACTCGGCTAATCGGAAACATTCGGAACCGATCGTATATTTTCGGATTTGAAATGGTCTATGAAGGAGTGTGGGATGAGTTTTGCCTTTACTATAACAGGGTCGAGATTGTTGGACCATATGTTTTAACATGGGTGGGGGGGGGGGGGGGGGAGTGTTCAACCATTTGTTATGAATGGGTGGGGTGAGTTTCACTATTTGTTATAATAACAGGGTTAGATGGGTATGACCATATAAGGAAGTGTGATGGGTTTTACCATTTTATGAAGGGGTTGGACAGGTAATTTCACTCAAACCAAATACAAAATCTAATACTTCTCCTTCACACATTACAGTCGACACTGTGTCGCCCATAGTAACCTGCCCCCCAGATGTCCCCGTGGAAATTCCTTTTAACACCCCTGGCACCAGTGTCCAATGGCCAGAACCCACCGCCACAGATGATTCTGGCACAGTGATGCGTGTGTCTAGGACGCACGTTCCCGGATCATTCTTTGGACGTGGGACAACGACTGTGACATACACGTATGCCGATGCCGATAATAACCGAGCAGATTGCAGCTTCCAGATAGTAGTTGTTGAAGGTGAGATTTTGTTTTTGCTTTGTTTGATGGATGAGAATGGGTGGGACCAGTGGCATAGCTAGGATTTTTTTGGGCAAGATCGGAAATTTTCGTAAAAGGGTACCCAAATATTTGTTTCAATCAGCCCAGAAAAATTGAGAGTGGGGGGGGGGGGGGGGGGGGAGGATATGCTGTACACCAAACGCCCGCGAAAAATGGTCCTTGTAAATTGTCATAATACTATACATCCGGAGACCCCACTGGGTGTGACCTACAATCGGGAGTCATAATTACACTTTAATGTGTCCCTGTTTCTGCAAAATGTACACTTTTTAAAAAATAGCTGTCTGTGACGGACAGCTTAACCCCCTGGGGACTACTCTTACAGTCTCTCTGATTGGTTCATTGCATGATATAACCCTCTGAGTAACCAATCAAAATAGTGCGTCTATTTTTCTGTATGTTGACTCGCTGTAGCACTAGTACCTTTCTTACAGCATCCCAGATTGGCTCATTAGATGATATAATGTTATGAGTAACCAATCAAAATACTGCTTTGAAGCCAAATCGGCCGGTAGACCCCAGGGTTAAAGCCTGCCTTTGCTCGACCTGAATAACTCACCCAACCCACTGGGCAATGTTGACCCCTTCCAGTGTCCTGTAACCTAAAATCGTGTTTCAACATTAAACCAGGGAGAGAGGGGGAGTTTTTATTGACACTCAAAACATGTTCCAACAGTATTGAATGTTGAAAGCAATATTTTTGTGTGCTAAAACTTTCGTGTTGCATCTTAGCGCAAAAATAAAACCACCACAAACATTTTGGCCTTTACAGTACTTTTATTTAGGCTAGTTTTATTTGTGCATTCAAAAGTGTCCATTTTTGAATAAATTTTAGTGTTTTTTGATTTGTTAATCTTGTGAGAAATAGTATCTGGCTTGTATGGGAGGTTGATATGAATAAAAGCACAATTTTGGCTGTGCTAGTAAAACTAGTAACACTGTCACTAAGTCTGAAATGTTATGAAACACTATTGTCAACTTTGCATTTATTTGTTTTGATTCTTGACACAGTTGACAACACGCCGCCTTCTATTACTTGTCCAAGTGACATAATGCAGCGCATTCTCGTTACCTCTACGGGCACCGTCGTCACATGGGCAAATCCAATCATTTCGGACAATTCGGGCACAGCGGGGCTGTCGATGTTCAGCACCCACAATTCCGGGACTTTTTTCACCCCTGGCTCAACCACTGTGGAATACATTGTACAGGATTTGGCGGGCAATACAATGACTTGCAGTTTTGAAGTTGTAGTTACAAGAGGTGAGAACAAAATATTTCATTTAGTTGAAAGTACTTCGAACACCTAAAGGCACCCGGAAGAACTACTTTCAGTTATTTATTTTACTTTAAACCATCAAAAAAGGGGGCACTGTCATGAACCGAGATGAGGGGCAGTATTACCTTTCACACGTTTTTGACAAACCTTTACTGTCTGGAGAGTCAAGAAACGAACTGGCAACTCCAAAACTCGCCGCTGTAAAACTCTCTCTAGCGTCGGTGACAGTAATTAGCACACCACAATCAAACATGTGTTGAGAAAGGCAATAGTGTTTGCCGAAACATACACAGTGAGTATATCTTTTGGATCAGTTCATAAGAACCTCATTTGTGACGCGATCAAGAGGAATGAGAAAATGAGTTTTTAATACAGTTTTAAAAAAGACACCTACAGCTTTCAGAAACTGAAAACCCCATGTCGATACTACGTTTTGTTCCAAAGTTATGTCAAATTGTATACATGAATGTCCATCAAAACTTATGTAAGCCGCCATTTTGAATTGGCAATATCTAAATTTGGGATTCTCCGACATCCGACTCATTCCTCTTGATCGCGTCACATTTTATCACTTTAAACCATCATTAAACAAGAATGTATGAATGATGTATTTAATAGATATTTATATTCATTGTTTGGTTAAAATAATCTAACATGACCAAAATATGTTTTTACTTTCTTTGACCACAGTGTAGATTTACCATGTTTGTTTAAAAAAGACCATTCGGGTTAATTTGAGGAAACAACGAATATTTTATGTGATCTCTCTTTAAGGACAAATATACCCCAAATGTGCAAAATATGTCATTTACATTATGTTATTAAGGGGGACTTGAGGAAGTCACTCTTTGAATTTTGTGAGTGCTGTAATTGTTTAACTATGACTCAAATGTATATAAAAGTATACATTTTTGGAAAGGAAATGGATGAGAGAATCCAAATTTGGCATCAATTTTGACAAAAAAATGTTGATTTTTTGAGAAAATCACAAAAACAAAATCACTTTTTGACCCACATTTTTTGAACAAAGCTAACAAAAATGATTTTGAGTAAAAATGCCCAAATCGCTTGATGATGATGGACACTTAACTTAGGGGAAAATTTCTCATTTTTTAAACTTATCTAATATTTTTTGAAATGTTGACTAAAAAGCGCCAAAAACTAAAAGTGTCCAACTTTTCTCACTTTTTTGGCACTTTTTGGTCGAAATTTCAAAAAAATATTAGATTAGGTTAAAAAATGAGAAATAAATCCCTAAGTAAGTGTCTTTACATCATAATCAAGTGATTTGGGCATTTTTTACTTTAAATTATTTTTGTTAGCTTTGTTAAAAAAAAGGAGGTAAAAAAAGTGAATTTTGTTATTTCCTCAAAAAAAAAAAAAAAAAAAAATTCTGGTCAAAATTGATTCCAAATGTGGATTATCTGATCCATTTCCTTTCCAAAAATGTATACTTTTATATGCATTTGATTAATAGGTCAATAATTACAGCACTCACAAAATTAAAAAAAATCAAATCAAAAACTTCCTTGAGTCCCCCCTTAAACCCAGAGCATTGTTTGTTGCCTGAAACTTTAAAAAAAAATTAGTATTTTAAAAATGCTCTTTCTTTCATTTTCAGTGGACATGGAACCACCAGATTTTGTACAATGCCCAACGGATATCGCTACATCAATAAACTTTGGTACTCCAGACACCACGGTTTCCTGGTCAGAGCCTACACCGCGGGATAACTCTGGGTATGCCGTGCTTATATTTAACACACATAGTCCGGGGGATATCTTCAGGGTTGGCACCACCCTTGTTAGCTATGTGGCTGTTGATGGGAGCGGTAATGTCGGTCTCTGTCAATTTAGGATAACCGTAACAACAGGTTAGTATTGGTTGGTTGTTTGGTTGGTTGGTTGGTTGATTGATTGATTGATTGATTGATTGATTGATTGATTGATTGATTGATTGATTGATTGATTGATTGATTGATTGATTGATTGATTGATTGATTGATTGATTGATTGATTGATTGATTGATTGATTGATTGATTGATTGATTGATTGATTGATTGAGATCGATTGATTTGATTAATTTGTTTATATGTCTCATGTTCTGATTAAAGTTGCCTTTTCACATCTCTGTATTTTCCATTTGAGTGCAATTGTTAAAACCATTGATGGCATTTTTCTTTCATGTTTTGCTCTATTTATAATAACCAATCTTTATGTTGTTTATTTCCTTCTCATAAAATCCAGTGGACAGCGACCCTCCCATCGTCACATGCCCAGAGAACATACAGCAGACCGTGCCATTGGGATTCGGCGGTACAACCGTCGATTACACAGAGCCCACGACAAGCGATAACTCTGGAGTCGTTCTCTTGGTAACAAGGTCTGCGGTTCCAGGCAATTTCTTTATGGCAGGCACCAACATAGTGACATACACATATGCTGACCTGGCAGGAAACCAGCAGAGTTGTTCTTTTACTGTTACCATATTGGAATGTAAGTGCCATCTTAGCCTGGGTCCCCGCGTCCCTCTATTTGATCGTCATCTTAAAAATGGCGGACCAAATCGAGGGACTGGGAAAATAACAAGTCTAAAAAGTGAGCAGAAGTGTCAAAGGTTACAGTCACTTCTAACTTAATTGCCCATACACAAATTGAGGGTTCAGTGCAACAATGGGCTATCTGCATTTTTGGCCAAAATGAGATTTTGGTATCAAAATGATCCGCACAAGATCAGGAACCTAATTATGAGAAAATAGTAAATTCACCTAATCAAAATGGTTTGAATAGCATTTCTTTTAACTTGTCAAAACCAATAGTTTACAATGATGGGTACAAATCTTTAATTCACTTTTTCTCAAAATGACTGAAATGCAGATAGCCCTTTGTCGCACTTAACCCTCGAAATGTTCTTGCCAATAACACTAAAGCACCTGATCGGTCCAATCTAAACTGTAGCATGAACTGTTTGAACATGAATCCTCATCATTAGAAGAAAGAGAAACTGAATTTTATTTGAAAACAGTAACGATTCAGTAATTGTAAAGCCAATTACAAACTATAATTGACAGATCTAAGTCATATTCTGATACGTAAAGGTTCTGTAATAATTCTCTACAACCATTTAGACCCTTTAGTTTCTGCTAAAGACTGAGATCCATTGATCTCTAATATGCTTCGGCGCTTTAAGGGACACGCAAATGTAGATACAAACAGAGAAAACATCGCACAATTGACTGGTTTTTATGCTCAATGGAATGTACTAAGCATGTGGCTTATGTGTGCTTTGATGCCATCAGTACCTACAATGGGCAGGCAGTTCACAGGCTCTGTGAAACTGGTTTGCAGTGTGTTTGTGTATATAGTCCAAGTGGTGCGGGGGCCTATCCCTATGGAAAATAAATATGTAAACAGTATATTAATTATGCCATACGATTTAAAAGAATATGTTTTTTGTATTGCATAACATTTGCTGGATAGCTCAATGGTGTGTGACTCATTTTTTTCTTCTACACTTGACAATTTTCTATTCTACATGAAGGGTGTGTCAAAAAGGTGCCATAATGTGAACAAATAAAGCTACGCTAGAGAGTCTTACGAAGCAAATAAATTCACTTACATTTGCCCAAATTCACTTACATTTTTTGTTCATGAACTTCAAGTGTGGTAAACCGCTTTTGGGACCTGCGGCTTATAAGAAGATAAAGTCCAAAATGATGATAAATGGCCAAATTCAAAAGTAAACAAAATATATTTAGGTTTTGATGAAAAGACATTTTAATGGTCATTTTAAACATGTTGTATGCGTTTAAAGCTTGGAAAATATGGAATTTCAAATGATAATAATCTCAGAAATATCCAGATTTGCGAAATTAAATTCCCGCTAAAAAGCAGTAATTTTAAATTTGCGAAATAAAGTATCCGCGAAGTTATAGTGTTTTACAGTAATTCACTTTGTTTGTTGCTTGTGCCATCAGTAGGACACTTCTCATTTCTTAAATCTTACAGAGGTTAGACAAGGAACCCCCCGCCACCCCCACGTTATACGGGCCCGACTGACCCACTTTTTGCGTTTTTCAAGATTTGTTTAGATACTTTTTTTCTCAAATCATGTAAATTCAGCCGTTTTTTGGCCGAAAATATTTGGAGCTGATCAAATTATAGCACTATCATGTACACATATATTTTTTATTCATCAACTGGTTAGAAGTTACTTTAGTGGTTCCTGTAAATAAATAGAAGCAAACATTCACTTGAAAGTGTGCTCATAGAGCATATTGTAAAACCACTTGAGGGATTTAATTTTATTGAATTTCGAAAGGGATGTGCATTCGCCAAATTAAATACCCACGAAACTGACAATTTTGCATTGAAAGTAACAGTAAAATTCAAGATTCGCGAAATTAAATGCCCTCTAAATTAGCAGTAATTTTAAATTTGTGAAATAAAGTAGCCACAAAATTATAGTGTTTTACTCATAGAATAGTACATGAACTTCACAAGAAATAAAAATTCACAAATGTTCAAAATTTTCAAATATTTATCTGCACCACATTTGGTACATTCACTTCTACATTCACTTCTTTTATTGTTGTTGCTCTTAGCATCTAAAGAAACTTCTGTCAAGTCTTAACATTTTGTAGATTTAAATTAGAAAAAAATGGACTTTTAAATCTCAAATTTCACTGAAAATAGATTATAGGGGGGGGGGGGGGGGGGGGTTGGGGGGGGGGGGGAGACTTACTTTTTTAACCTTTATTACTTTTTAAACATTTATTACATATACTGAAATGGCACACCGGCCAAAGTATATGAATCTACTATAGTAGTCCTTTTTTGCTCGATATATATAGGGATCTGGTAACATACCTTGGAACACCATGGCACGCCGCTCATTTGTACCATGTAACAAATACTCAGCAGTGCGATATATTTCCCCCATTGTACATAATACATGGGCATAAATGTATTGTGTGTATGTCAGCACTCCCAAACCTTTGACTTATTGACTACAATGCAAAGTTCATGTTTAGAATTAAAATGGTTTATCCTTGGTGTAAGATATTCACTAGTTGGACTTGTAGTGTAAAGACCCCATTACGGAATACAGCTGTATAATACTTTAACCAATAGAGGATTTTGTGCTAGGTTAATTCCTTGCTTTCTTATAGACTCAGTCCTCTTGTCTTCCCTATTTTACACACGGCCCCTGCGAGGGTGCTCAAATATGAAGACAGGAAAAAATACAGTTCCAAAAGTGTGCGCTGACAAACTCGGGAATAAACATGAGCTTATTCACGCACCATCACACCACAGTGCGCTGTACACTGCGTGATGCGATAGGGCGCACGATCATGCCTCCCCGTGACGCAGCATGACGATCATTCGATGCACTGTCTTTGAATTGGACCAATCGGGTGGTATTTCTGTTGTTGCTGTGTACAAATGCGCATGCTCGGTATTGGTATGCATATTCATATAGGCAAAGTACACATGGAATTCCACGAGAAAACCGTACACTTTTGGGCGTACTATTTTCCAAGTCCCTCTTTTTGGTCCACCACTTTTAAAGATGTCGGCCGTATAGAGGGATGGGGGGACCCAGTCTAGCTTTCTTACACCAAGGATCAACCATAAAAGGATGGGTCATATGATTCCACTAGTAAATGGGTTCTCTATAGCAGCATGTATATAATTAATATTTTACTTTCTTGTATAGTTGTATTGATAATAAATGTATGTTGATAAGGGTGTTACAAAGGTCAATTTTGGTGCAAAACAACTAGATTTTTACATTTGTGTAAGTTTGCCTTTTATTTAAAGTTAATGATGTCTGTGGCCATTGAAATGTAAAATGTATTATAAGGGAACCCTGGAAATTCTGAGAAATAAGCCATTGAAATTGAATGACTGGTGTAATGCCTCAGTCATCATAGAACAAATAGTGGCTTATTGCTTATTGCTTTTTAACTCCCTATAGCAGCCTATCCCGCTAAACTGGAAGCCCTCTGAAACCTAGAGGTTGTGATTTTGTACAGGTAACAGACCCGGGATGATCCCCTACTCTTAAATATAAGGTCTGTAACTTTTAAAGTGTTCAGGGTGAAGCGTCGGAATACAAGGGACCAACGGCTTAACGTGACTCTCCGAACCATGGCGTACTGACACTCACTGTATAGACCTGCACGTTGTACACAGTGAATGTGGTAGAGGAAAAATTCTACAATTAAATCTGATTATCAGAACATATACATATCATATCAGAACATTATAGTGGCAGAACATATAGAATCAAAATCACTTAAAACTTACAAAATGATCGGAAAGTTTTTCTTTTTGCACTGCTGTTTATAGTAGTCCTAAAATCAGGATAAGATTCAGAGTTAATCATTTGGGGGCAATCATTTCCTTTCTTGATGACTTTGGTTCTGAGAAAGCCACAAGATGCTAAAATTGAAGCAAAGGTCCGACTGTCCATGGCAAGGACTACAATCAGCTCAATTGGAATGGAATCTTGAAATTACGCATTTTTACTGTGAACCAAAAAATGTTGGTCCCAATCTGACCAGGATATTATCAAGTATTTATAAGTATGAAAGGACTTTCTTTTTTCTTTTGTGCTGTAACGAGGTTGGAATGCAATTACAAATTTTTACTGTGAACCAAAGAATGTTGGTCCGAATCCAACCAGGATATTATTAAGTATTTATAAGTATGAAAGGTCAATTTTTTCTTCTTTTGTGCTATAAGGATATATGTGACGTGTTCTACCGAAACCAGACGGAATTGGGCAGAGCTTCAAACTGAGAAATAGCCCAAAACCTAATTGGGGGTGATTTTTTGGGAATTTGAGTTTCTTGTAAATAGTTAATCTTCTTCAGAGTGTTTATAACATTGATGAAAAGTTTTTGTACATGTCAAATTTTATAACATTTGAAAATGTCAGAATATTAGTACGAAATGAATATGTAGGTTAATCCTGGGTGTAAAAGGGCACAGAATTAGCCTAGCACAACATCTTGTATTACACAGCTTTGTTCTAAAATGAAGTCTCCACACTAGTCTAATTAATGTCTTACACCAGGGGTAAACAAATAATCTAGCTCTCATGTATCATGTAGTTCAATTTTTCCTTGTATTTAAAAAAAGAAAGAAGATATTTGAAGATTTGTTTCAATAATAATGGGCACTTATCCATCGTTACATATTTTTTTGTTTAAACAGTGGATTTCATTCCCCCTGTGGTTACATGCAGCTCAGACATCACACTGGATGTCGATTCGAGGGGTTCTTCTATTTCTGGCATGTGGCCTGAACCAATAGTATCGGACAATTCCGGCCAAGTCATACTCGTCAGCCGTAGCCACGAGCAAGGAGTGCTTTTTGCCAATCCCAGCAACAATGTGGTGTCGTACACCTTCAGAGATGATGCAAACAACAGAGCCAGTTGCTCGTTTTTGATTACAATTCGATCAAGTAAGATATTAGGATGTAGGATTTTATAAAACGGCCTTTAGTCCCCAAATGAGTTTGTTTCCCATAGTGTATATTGCATCTTACTTACATATATAATAATAATAATAATAAATAACATTTATACCGAGCCTTTGCCTAGGGATACAAAGCGCAAAAACATGAAAAATACAACAGCAAAAAGAAATACCAAGGAGAATTAAGGAAACAGATGATTTTTGAGTTTGGACTTGAAACATTGTACACTAGTGGCATTTCTAATAGTTACAGGTAATTTATTCCACAAACGTGGAGCCACTACTGAGAAGGCTCTATCCCCAGCAGATTTCTTGGTGAAAGGAACGACAAAATTTATACTGTCAGCAGAGCGTGTTTTCATATTGCTTTGAGGTTGTTTCTTAACAAGACAGTCTTGAATATACTGGGGACAGAGCCCTTCCAAGGATTTGTACACATACAACATTGTCTTATACATAATACGTTCATTTACAGGTAACCAGTGTAATTTAGCCAACAATGGGGATACATGCTCACGTCTGGGCTTGAGACACACCAGTCTTGCACACTTGTTCTGCAAGATTTGCAACCGTTTCAGATCTTTCTTAGATATACATCAAGTATTTCTTAGATATATATCAAGTATTTTATTGCTCAATTTCAACAGAGTAACATAATACAAATAAGTAATAGTAAGTGAATTTGGTGGTGTAGCATGTATTCACAAAAGCATCATACGGACAGGAAATTTCAACAATGAAAGACTTCATGGTCTGACGGTCACAAACGAGGAGATCAGGTCTACGATGATGAATGAAATGAAAATCGGATTGGCTGTCCAAAAAGTCCCCCAGTATGGGCTGGTCAATATAAATAATATTGACATGGGGTGTTGTTTCATGATCTCAGCTCTAATATGCGCCACGATGCGGTCATGACAAGCAGCGTAAATGTTGCGGAATTCCATACATCCATTCGATATGTGAGACACAGTATCAGAAATAAGGTCACTGATTATGTTGACCTTGCACCATTTAGTAGTGCAGTTGTAGATGTAATCAACGTGAAGAACAATAGATAATAAAATATCGGAGGAGCTCTAGTAGTGATTCTTGAGATACACTTCTAGAGCTCATTCTTAAGCACTTCTAGAGTTCATTATCCATTGTTGTTAACGTCTATTATATCTACGAATGCACTACCGGAAGTCTTAATCATGCAAGGTCAACATAATAGGTAACCTTTCTAATGTTGACCCGTGCATTATCTAAAAGCTTTGTCATAAAATGCATGTGGCGATGGGCAACCGATCTTCTTCTTCTTCTTCTTCTTCTTCCAAAATAGTACCAACTTCAACTTTGAAGACTTCGGTACTTGTGTGTGGGTTTTGATGCATGCAGCGACGAAAAAATTATTCTAGTTTTGAGAGTCCTTGTTTGAATGCTTCGATGGAGTTAGACTGGATGAGGTTTTCTGGTAGCGTGTTCCAGTCTCTAGCTGTCTTTGGGAAGAAGGATGATTTGTGATATTCTCTAACAGAGTGTGGTATGATGAAGGCTTGGGAGTTTTCTGAACGGGTTGGCGACGAGTGATCTTTAGAAGTCAGATACTTGGACATGTCAACTGCGACGAGGTTGTTTTGTATCTTATACATCATAGCCAGTCTCGCTGCTCTGCGTCTCTCTTCAAGGGTTGGCCATGCAAGCTGTTGCAACATTGCTCCTACACTGGATGTTCTCTGGTATTTATTTAGTGTGAACCTTGCAGCCCGACGTTGGATCTTTTCAAGCTTTGCAGATTGAGCAGCTGAATCTGGATCCCACACTGTGCTGGCGTACTCTAGAAGTGGCCGGACGAGTGATTTGTAGGCTTTATCCTTTATGGTTTGGTCTCTCACATTTATGTTACGGCGAAGGAAGTTTAATGAATTATTTGCTTTAGCTGAGATGTTGTCTATGTGTTTATTCCACCTGAGGTCCCCATTGATTGTGACACCAAGGTATTTTGTTTGGTTGACATGCTTGAGCTGATGACCATGGAGAGTATATGGGTGATGAGTGATGCTATGTTTGCGAGTGATGTTAATAACTTCGCACTTCTCAGGGTGGAATTCCATCATCCATGTCTCTTCCCAACGAGAAAGGGTGTCCAGGTCTTTTTGGAGTTTTTCAGCATCACCTTCTCCCTTCACAGCCATGTATATCATTGTGTCGTCGGCAAAGAGGTGTGTGGTGGATGTTAAGTTTTCGGCAATGTCGTTTATGTAGAACAAGAAGAGGCAGGGGCCTAGAACTGAGCCCTGTGGCACACCTGAAACCACTGGAACACTGCTAGAAGACACCCCATCAATGACCACGGCCTGGGTTCTTTTGTTAAGGAAATCTTTGATCCATTTATTCGCCCGACCATCGATGCCATACCACAGCAATTTTTCAACAAGTCTCTGGTGACCCACCTTATCGAAGGCTTTACAGAAGTCAAGCACACACACATCAGTTTGATATCCATCCTGCATGTTTGTTACAATATCATGGGCAAATTCTAACAGCTGGGTCTCACAAGATCTTTTATTTCTGAAGCCATGTTGGAGTTTGTAGAGGATGTTGTGGATGCTGGCATGTGTCATGATGTTGCTACACATGATATGCTCCATCATTTTTGATGCAATGCAGGTAAGGCTGATGGGACGATAGTTTGCCGGGTTGTATTTCTGGCCCTTCTTGAAGATAGGAGTGACATTGGAATGTTTCCAGTCTTTCGGTACAACTCCCTCACTCAGGGACTTTCTGAATATTGTAGTCAGAGGAGAAGCAATGACGTCACAAAGTTCTTTCAACACTCTAGGGCTGATGTTGTCTGGCCCAGCTGCCTTGCCAGGTTTAAGATCACGGAGGAGCTTTAATACACCTCCAGTGGTGATGTTGATATCAGGCATTGATGGAGTTTTACGGCCTGGTGGTTTTCCATGGAAACTAGTTTCGTGGGTGAAGACTGATTTGAACTGATTATTTAGTGCCGTTGCCTTTTGTTTGGGATCATTTATTAGTCTACCATCAACACGAAGAGTAGCGACCCCGTTGTAATCAGCCTTACGATGTTTTATGAATGTCCAGAAGCGCTTCATACTGCCATAAGTAGTAACATCATCGTCTTGGGGAGTAATTATACCTTCCACGTACTTCCAATAACCGCGTCGCAGGTCCCTCTGAACTTCTTTTTTGAGTGTCTGAAACTTGACTTCGTCCTTCAGTTTACCATGTTTTTTGCTGGCTTTAAAGGCCTTGTTTCGCCTCCTGATTTTCCTCCTCAGTTCCAAGTCAATCCATGGTTGAGAATCTCTTGTTTTTGTGGGGAATATACAATTTAATTCCATCAAGTAAACCTTCTTTAAAGAGGGTCCAGAGTTCATCAACAGTTGATGTTTTCTCCTCGTCTGCAATTTGCTTTGCCAGCTGTTCAGTATGGTGACGAAGGCTAGTCCATCCTGCTTTCTTATACAGAGGTACTTTGCGATGGATTTGTTTCCTGCGAGCTGGTTTGACATCAAGCTCAGTGAAAACCGCTTCATGGTCACTAATACCAGGAAGATGAGGTCGAGCGTGTTCTCAAGTCTTGTTGGCTCCTCTACAATCTGGGTAATACCATTGTCATCCAAAATATCACCAAATTTAATGTGTAGATTTGGATAATTTGTCTTAGGTTTCAACGACTTAGTTTTCCAATCCCAGCCTGGGAAGTTGAAGTCACCACCCGCCAGGACGATATTGTTTGTTCTGCTGGAAATTTTTCTCAGTGCTATGTCAAGATCTTCAATTGCAACTTCATCATTTTGTTTAGCTCGATAGCAGCCGCCAACATATAAAGTCTTACAGCCCACAATTTTTATTTTTACCCAAACAGCTTCAGAAGATTCAGTTTCAAGTGACTCCTCTCGAGTGCTGATAAAATCACTGTTCACAGCAACAATCACACCGCCACCATCAGTAATGGCATTTCTGTCACGTCTATGGATGGTGTACTAGGAGCTAAAGTACTCAGCGTTACAAATGTTGCGGTTAAACCATGTCTCAGTGAGAATGATAATATCTGGTTTATGTTGCCCTTGCACGCTTGAGACTTCCGGTAGTGCCCTGCAGATATCGATGTGAAATAACATTTACGTTAGCTAAGATAATCACACCATTTAAATATTGCTTTGAAGTGAAAATGAAAAGATAGGACACAGTAAATTACTGGCATATCCTGGAAAATTGAGTTCTTTGTGTCAAACATGGTCAAAAGAATAGTTTGAAACGTCAATGTTTTAAAATTCAAAATTCCTTAGAAAGCTTAATATAATATGTAGATTTAAAATCATAAGCACTTTGATCAGTAACAATGGTTTTCATAGCTAAATAAAGGGGACACCCTGTAAAATAAATTCACCTTGTATATCATTTTGGGACACCCTGTAAAATGATGGAAAATTAATTTACAATAATCGTAAAATTACTTTTCCAGTTGACACAACACCACCTACAATAACCAATACTCCAGGCAATCAGCAAATGAATGTAGAAGCTGGAACTCCAATACCTCCTGTAATCTTTCCCCCTGCTATCGCCGTGGACTCCAGTGGTAATCCAGTCACCATAACATACACCAGTCTGCCTGGTGGAGTGACTTTTGCAACGGAACTCATTACTGGGATGGTAACTGCAAGTAATTTAGGCCTAGGTGTTACTGCGGTAACCGTCACTGCTACAGATGCGAGTGGAAATGCTGCTACTTCCACATTTACCATTACACTTGATACAGGTATGGTATTGTGTTGTCTTGAGTCTAGCACTCAATATAGTCTATTTGTCCATCACAAGACAGTGACGTAACTGCATCATTTACTAATTGCAGTATATAAAGGCAAGCGCCTAGACAAAGCGCTGGCGTACACAATCACGCGTAGAAAGGCGGAAGGTTCATGTTGCGCTTGAATGGTTACGTCACTGTCCGGAGGAAGGGTAATAGAGTATATAGTAATGTTCATGTCTCTCTGTGTTTTGGGTGACGAAGAACGGGGAAGGGGTTCTTTTCTGTTAGTTTGACCTCAAGGATAGAGGTCACAGATTCAAGGATAGAGGTCACAGATTCAGATTTGGTCTGATTTACCTCATTTTTATATGGTATTTTATACTTTATTCCAACCAAACTAGGTTGATAGCAATAATGTTAGAAAGGGAAACTCTATTTAGCTAGAGAGATATTGAGGTCAAAGGTCATCTATGGGTAAGATTAATTAACTATTTGGCACAAATCCACTGTGTCCCACGACCAGGGTTCAAAATAATTTTTGGCCAATGAGGGCTTTTTTGAGCAAATTCTGCCAAAAATCGCCCCTTTAGTACATTTTACTATAGGCCATAATTTAATCAGGGGGCTATTTTATGAAAAGTGGGGGCTAATCGCCCTTCGCCCCGTGTATTTTGTGTCCCACGCACGACTTTGGCGGACTTCACATGCATGTAGTGCAGTCTCCGTCAACTACAACTTGCGGTGATCGTTATTTGACGTATGTCACAACAGATAAGCAACAACGTATGTCTTTGTAGAGTCGTTTCTCGGTGGTCATGGAGAAGCCATATATCGTCAGCCTGCTTCGATAATTGCCTAACTCACTTTTCAGCCAAATTGAGTTTTTTGCATAAATCATGACTTCATTACATTATGCACATGCTGTTATAATATCTAAGTCATTGACCAATCAAAAGTGTTGATAAATGAAGAGATTTGTTGCAAAAGGGCCACCAGACCACTCCAACATGTTACTCATTTTGCATTATTAAATTTGCATTGACAAATCCATAGAATTAATCACATTATTGTATGGCTGTGTTCATCTGTTTCTATATGACTTGGATTAGTGCATCCATGCACGCCAATCGAGGCCATCAACAATACAAGTCACATTCCACATAATGAATATCCATCCATCAATAATGCAAAATGAGTAACAGGTACAAAGGAAACAGGTTTCATACTTTTGTTGTTTTCTAAGAACTAGAAAAAATGAGTTAGGCAATTATCGAAGCAGGCTGACGATATATACCTATGGATGAGTTGGTGCAGGAATCTAGGGGGCAGGGTACCCGCATACCTTAGTCGTTGATGGTGGATTAATTTGGAAGATAATGTGCACATCCTAAACTACCTCTGGAATATCTGGACATTTAGAAGCATTTGTATTTGATAAATCACGTTATTCTATAATATTAAATTATATAATGTTGAATTAATCCATTAAAATTACATATACAGTTGACACAATGGTGCCTACGATAACCAGTACTCCACCAAATCAGCAAATAAACATAGAGCTTGGAACTCCAATACCTCCGGTTATCTTTCCCGCTGCTACGGCCGTGGACTCTAGTGGTAATCCTGTCACCATTACATACGCTAGTACACCTAGTGGAGCTAATTTTGCAGTGAGCAGTACTGACACCATACTTGCAAGGGATCTTAGTCTAGGGCCTAATGTGATTACAGTCTCTGCCGCAGATCAGAGAGGCAACATTGCTACCTCTCCGTTTATCATAACAATTAATACAAGTAAGTAATACAGTCTCTGCTACAGATCAGAGAGGCAACATTGCTACCTCTCCGTTTATCATAACAATTAATACAAGTAAGTAATACAGTCTCTGCCGCAGATCAGAGAGGCAACATTGCTACCTCTCCGTTTATCATAACAATTAATACAAGTAAGTAATACAGTCTCTGCTACAGATCAGAGAGGCAACATTGCTACCTCTCCGTTTATCATAACAATTAATACAAGTAAGTAATACAGTCTCTGCTACAGATCAGAGAGGCAACATTGCTACCTCTCCGTTTATCATAACAATTAATACAAGTAAGTAATACAGTCTCTGCTACAGATCCGAGAGGCAACATTGCTACCTCTCCGTTTACCATAACAATTAATACAAGTAAGTAATACAGTCTCTGCTACAGATCAGAGAGGCAACATTGCTACCTCTCCGTTTATCATAACAATTAATACAAGTAAGTAATACAGTCTCTGCTACAGATCAGAGAGGCAACATTGCTACCTCTCCGTTTATCATAACAATTAATACAAGTAAGTAATATTTATGTCTAAGGAGCAAGCAGAATGAAACTTGGTGTGGATGATTGCCAAATCCCATCTCATTAATTATTCCTCACTTTTCTGACTTTCTAAACACACCAGGTCACCACCAGGTCAAAGGTAATTTACGATGGATAAACAAAATTAAATTAAATGTAAATTACTTATAAATATAATTAGGAGGCCGTCACAGCATCATTACCTACCCTGTTCAAGTTTGTAACAGCGTCAAGCGATCTTTACAGCTCAGTGGCTGCTACTATGCAATATACTTTTTGTAGTCTGTAGTAAACAGTCTACGTTATTTCCATCGGTCAAGGGGCGGTCCTATGTAATAGGATCTATTAGAGCCAAATTAATAGTAGGCTGGCAACAACCTACTTTTTTTTCAGTGAACAAGGGCAGTCCATCGGAATTGCTCTTTTCAGAGCCACCAGTATGTTTCACGTAGGAAAGGGGCACTTACTTTCATAATCAACCTAATTTTGTATAAAAGCTCTTTTCAGAGCCACCAATCCCGTGAGTGGGCGGCACTCAACTTTTTTTTTGTAGGGGTGTGCCCACCAGGGTCTCAAAAAAGAGGTCTTTGGAACTGAACTGAGATAATTTTATGACAAAAAATAGGGTCTTAAGAACTGAATTTCTTGAAAAAGTAGGTCTTAAGAAATGGTTTTGTTTTCAAATTTGATTAGTAAGAATGCACATTTTTGATAAAATGGGGGTCTTAAGAGCTGATGCAGGTTCAAAAGGTGATGGGGTCTTAAGCGCTAGCAGAAGAGGAGATATGGTCCAATAAACATGCCGAAAGTCAATAGATTTTCAATTAAATTTTTTAATGGAGAAAACATTGAGCAATTATGAATCTGGACAAACCTAGGCTAAACATGAAATGTTCCTACTTAAAACTCTCATTGTGTTTCATATAGAGAAGTGGCAGTCTTTATGTTTTCCTTATATAATAATTTGGTCCCGAAGAAGTCAGAGCTAGTCCTGACGAGAGCTTGACAGTTTTAAAACGTTGAAAACAATTAACCTATATTATGAATACCTGTCGTAAAAGCCTATCTTCAAAATTAATCACACAACACCTACCAAAGGTTGCAAAAAAGCATGTTTTATTCTTCTTAGAAGTAAATAAGTTGTGGCCTTGCACATCGTTGCACAATTATGATCACAGGAGAAAAACTATATTAGTTTTTGACATCATTTATGACTTGATTTTGTTATGATAAAACTACAGTTGACACAATGGCACCAACGATAACCAGCACTCCAGTCAATCAGCAAATACCTGTGGAACTTGGTACCCCTACACCTTCAGTTATGTTTCCCCCTGCTACGGCTGTGGACTCTAGTGGTAATCCAGTCACCATAACATACACCAGTGCGCCTGCTGGAGTGACTTTTGCAACGGAACTCATTACTGGGATTGTAACTGCGAGTAGTGTTGGACTAGGTACTACTGTGGTAACTGTCACGGCAACAGATGGGACTGGAAACTCAGTTACTTCTACGTTTACCATAACATTAAATTCAGGTAAGGAACACTTATGCATAAAGAAGTAAAATTGCAGGGCTGTTATTTTCAGGTCTGTTATTTTCAGGTCATTTTGCTTCCGAACTTGGGCGGGACTCTGGATTTATTCCTGAATTTCTCCAAACATACTCTAGGTATATTTTGGGTTCCTTTTGTTGTAGAAATTATGTAATACCCCAGATATACTCCACTTCTCAGATGTGAATGTTTTGCTGCGACAAATTTACAGTCGGGAATGTTTTGTTGTGAAAAATATCTGTTGCCACTACAAGTGTTGGGCTGCACAGGCTAAATGTTTGGTGACTATATACCCGGGGGTATTGTGGCATGGGATAGACCTTAATGTGCGTGATGTGTACGCACGCACGCACACGGTGCTGCTGGCCATATGGTTTAGTAAGACATAGTGGTGTTAGGGTTATTAAATAGAAAGAAGAGCCCTAACTCCCATGGTCTTGCAGTGGCGATGGACCAAAGAGCAGGAGGAGGGGGTCATTAGTTAGGACTAATATTTTAGTACAGGATTTAGGTACTTTTTATTATTATTTTGTCTATGGGTAATTTTCAGGAATCAGGATTCGGGGAAGGTGATTTTTGTTCCAAGGCTTCCAAATTTTGGGAAGGATTTGATTTCCCTGGACTTGCTCCAACTCCATCTTAGGCCTAAAAAAAAGAGGTTTAATTGGCCTAACCCAACCGACCCTAAATACATCGCCGACCCTGAATATTTTTTATTATTTTGAGGGAGGAAAAATAATAATAAAAAAATATATTTAAAAAATATATAATAAATTATCAAAATGATGCACTGCCCGTATCAAAAGTGCTCAATTTCTTAGAGAAGATTGTAATACACTGAGCCAAAAAAGAAACTTATAAAAAAAAAAACTTATAAAATTTTAACAGATCACCAAATAAAATTCTGTGCATGAAAATGTACCAAATTTGAATACAATATTACTGCAAATGACAGTAATATTGTATCCAAATTTGGTACATTTCCATGCACAGAATTTTATTTGGTGATCTGTTAAAATTTTATAAGTTTCTTTTTTTTTATAAGTTTCTTTTTTGGCTCAGTGTATGTTGAAAACAAGCAGTAAATTAGGAATTATTTATACATAGTAACTGGCAGTTTCATGCACACCAACCACACTCTGGGCAGTGCCAATCTTCAGACTGGAGAAGAAGAAGAAAAAATGTATATAAAAATTGAACAAAGTATTCAAGTTTCTGACTGTTTGCTTTCATTTTCGGCTATTTTAAATCCCCTAAAGCAGGTGATTTCAAAAACAAACAAAAAGTCCCAACCAACCTACCCTATTTGTTTTTGTCATGTTAGGCCAATCAAACCATTTTTGTAGGCCTTATTGTAAATCTTGTGTTCAAAGTTAATGGGTAGTTGGTATGGAAATACATTATTTATTTGATGTACAAATTGAAGTGTAGCTCACCTAGTATTGATGAACGTTTTGCCCTTGTTTGTTAATTGACTGAGAGAAAACCCCATTTATGTGACTTGTCAATTTTAGAACTTTTTAAAAAAACTTGAATTACCGTATTATCCCTATTTAGCGCCCTTGGCAAAGTCATTTTGGGTGGGCGCTTATTAAGTTATCTTTTTTAAAGTAATTTATCGTGGAAACTGTCAAATTGGTTCCGAATTTTGATGCACATTTTTGGTGGAAAATGTGCACAGCCCGCTGATGCTTTGATCGCCAACATGTTGTTGATGTCGGAACCTTCGTACACTACTTTCATGCTTTATTTTGAGCTACAGTGGCTAAAAAGATGGGCGCTTATTAGGTGTTACTTTTTGGTAGTCATTAGGAAAAAGAGGGGTGGGCACTTATAAGGGCATGGGCGCTTAATAGGGATAATACGGTAGGTCCTAAAAGAGTACACCCGACTCAGCTGGACCAGTAACTACTATATTGCACCTGCATCTGCTATTGATATTTTTGCATGATCAAATTATGAATATTCATGAGGTATAACAAAATATTTGAACTTTTACCTCATGAAAATATTCCAAACGCTGCACACATAAATATTCTTTATTTGTATAATTGAAAGTAGTTCCAACATTTTGTTACATTTTTCAGTCGACACAATCGCACCTACGATAACCAGAACTCCAAGCAGTCAACAGATAAATGTTGAACAAGGGACAGGGATACCGAATGTCAACTTTCCCCCTGCTATGGCCATCGACTCTAGCGGTAATCCTGTCACTATTACATACTCCAGTACGCCCGCTGGAGTGAATTTTTTTGATACTAATACTGGGACTGTATTTGCATTAAATGTTGGACTAGGTACTACTATAGTAACAGTCACTGCCACAGATGCGAGTAGAAATGATGTAATGTCTACATTTACCATAACATTGAATACAGGTGAGAGTAACATTCGTGTAGCAGAGTTTACGCGTAATGTAGCATGTTGTGTAGCTTTGAATTCCATAATTTAATTTTTGAGAGATTATATCAGATTCAAATGACACTTCAGAATTGGCATTTTTGCATTTTATTGGGATCATCTTTGAAATAAATGAAAAATATATAATACCCATCCATGGTTGCGCAAAAGGGACATTACCTACCCTTTTTAGAGGTAGAAATGGCATAGCACACCATATGCTGGTCCCCTGCACCCTGGATCCCCGCGCCAACTCATCCATAGGTGTAGGAATAGGCTTCTCCATTACTTGCGAGAATCGACTGTACACCACATTACGTTGTCGCTCTGTTATCACATATGGGAAATAAAAATCAACACAAGTTGTCATTGAGGTGACGAATCGAATACTAAATACACTTATGCGCTGCAATGGCTACGATGATATGTGGAGCGAGCTATGCGCTGCAATGGCTACGATGATATGTGGAGCGAGCTATGCGCTGCAATGGCTACGATGATATGTGGAGCGAGCTACACCATGTGTGTGAAGTGTAATTTGTGCCAATCAGCGAATTTGTTATCGTTCTAAGCATAAAGCTGGCATTTATCACATTTATTTGGTGGATTATTTATGTTATCTCATGCATATGCATGACCTTTATGCCAGAAAATCAATGTATTGACATGATTTTGGCATACCTGCATCTATGGATGAGATGTGTAGCTCATTTTTGGTGCAGGGAACTAAGCACACCATAGAACAATTATGACTGGGGATGAAAAGATATGACATGCAACTATGACTTGATTTGTTTTATATTTACACTACAGTTGACACAATGGCACCTACGATAACCAGTACTCCAGGAAATCTGCAAATAAATGTAGAAGCTGGAACTCCGATACCTCCCGTTATGTTTCCCCCTGCTCAGGCTGTGGACTCTAGTGGTAATCCAGTCACCATTACATACACCAGTGTGCCTGCTGGAGTGACTTTTGTAACGGATCCCAATACTGGGATGGTAACTGCGAGGAATGTTGGACTAGGTACTACTTTGGTAAACGTCATGGCTACAGATCAGAATGGAAACACCGCTACCTCTATATTTAACATAGCATTGAATACAGGTATGGAACATTGATAAACAAAGTTTTATAGGAAATTATTGTTCCTCTAAATACTTGTTGGTAGTAGACATAAAAAACAATGCATCAACACTCTTATTAATTTTCCAACATTTTTGGAGTAACCATACTCCGTCGTCAGCGAGTGGAAGATGATTTGCGACTGACTGTTGGCTACAGCCTCTTCTGGTGTTGCTAGGAGATGGTACTGTTTGCAGCATGGAGTCATACATGTTGAAGCTCTCTGCAAAGAAGACAAACTTCTTCATCAGACCATCTATACTCCCTTTCATAATCCCTTGGACATAATTCGCGTTATTTCACGCGAGCGTATTTTGTTGTTGTTTTCGAGGCGCGGCGTCAAAATGCTTGACAGGCGCGATAAACATGAACAAGGTCACGCGCCGGCGTGTGACGATTTCACGATTGACCAATTAGGATGCGCGATTATTTTCTTAAAGGGACTGGTACGCACTTCCGGGTTTACGCACATACGCACCTACACATTACTACGCGAACCTACGCACATACGTACGCAACTCGCACGTACGCATGATTTGATGGAATTATGTCCAAGGGATTATGAAAGGGAGTATACATCAGGAAGAAAATTAGCCACTCTCGAAACAGGGACGGGGGGCTGTGAGATTCTGAAAATGTATGACTCCTTGCTGAAAACATCAACAGCGTTCTCCTAGCAACTCCAATCTCCGTTTTTATGAGAACATTCCAAGCTTTAATATGATGTTGGCAATTGGACTTTGGAAACACAAGATATGATTTCAAGAATTGTATATTTTTATAAATAATGCCTCAATATTAAATCTTTATTTGCCAGCAACATGTCCTTTTTGATGCGACTCATCATATATTCTGATCACTGAATTTATAAATAACTTGATTTTATTATATTTTCAGTGGACACAACCGCACCTACGATAACCAGAACTCCAAGCAGTCAACAGATAAATGTTGAACAAGGGACAGGGATACCGAATGTCAACTTTCCCTCTGCTATGGCCATTGACTCTAGCGGTAATCCTGTCACTATTACATACTCCAGTACGCCAGCTGGAGTGAATTTTTTTGATACCAATACTGGTACTGTATTTGCATTAAATATTGGACTAGGTACTACTATAGTAACAGTCACTGCCACAGATGCGACTGGAAACGATGTGACCTCTTTCTTTACCTTAACATTGAATTCAGGTGAGTTACCCAACCCGTTATGGTCATCAATACTTTACTTTAGTAGTAGGGGAGACAGGGGTTACTAGGAACATGATGTTTGTTGGAACATTGAGATTTCTTACTAGTGTATAGATTGGGTGACAGGTGACGTCACACCGGGCAAAATGTGGCTAGTTGCCATTGTTCTTTGCCCGGCGGTTCCCACGCGCATCCTGTTTTGTTTAGGACCTGTGCTTTTAAAACTTGCGCCAAAGCATTATAAAGGGCAATACGTCATAGTGGACAGTGTTGTGGTCATATGCTGTTCCCTCAAGCATGTATCGATAGTCCAGTATCTTCGACCTTTGCATTTGTTGATAAACATTGGGTGTAAACAACGGTCACCTCATCTATATAATTGTTTTATAAAATACAACTACCCAAGTGTACCTGTTAGCAGCTAAATGGTACGAAATGCTCTAAACTTTGTGATGCGACAGTCCTTTTTAAGAAAAATTTGTGATCGGTAAATTTCCATCTCATGAATATTTTGGAACCAACTGGAAGACGAACATGCGTAGTGTCCAATCACAATGCACTGTGCAATCAGACCATTTTCATCTGGGACATACAAAACCACGCATTCACATGCAAATCATTCTTTTCCCTCTCAGTTCTCATCCAGGCAACATAGCTTCATGACGCGTCATCAACATATTTCATTTTATGTAGACTTAGGTTGCTGTATTAAAATATTGACTGTAACTTAGCTTGTGAAAGTGTGACGTCTTTGTGTCTATATAACTTTAATTTAATCTCTTAAACCAGTGGCTGTAACGACAGGGCAATAATAACATATTGGCCCTTGTTATAGGTACACTGACTTCAGTAATAGTACTTTGTAAATTATTCATACACTCTAAGTGGTGTCCGACCAATCAGAAAGCAAGAAACTAAAATACGTGGAGTGCATTAAAAGTGTCTACTGCACTCCGCGTGTGCGTTGTGGGTTCGCCGATTTTCATTGCGGGTGCTAGCAAACTTGTTAAAATGTTTTTATTCGTTTTTATAAAGATCAACAATTATGCTCAAATTGTGAATTTTGATTTGTAAGTGTCGTGTATGAATTAGGTCAATACATGCGTATGTTTTGTTTCTCAAAAAATTAGAAAAATCAATGCACTTGCGCAAATGTTGATATGCTCACAATAGCACTCCCCCTTCGAGGTCGTGCCATTATTCACACATCAACATCAGCACGCGTGCATTGATTTGTCTAATTTCTCTCGAAACAACACATACGCATTTATTGACCTATAAATATACGCCTGAAAGATGTTTCAACTAACCCCATATCCCCTACTTAAAATTTAGAGAGGTGATACTCGGTACAAAAGTGGGTACAGAGATGTGCTTCATGTCATTATGTAGACTACGCACTTCAGTATTTAGCCTACTTCCTCGCGTACGGGAAAGACGCAGACGCGGGGAAAAAATAAGGGTACTACCGCACCCCTAGGAGGCAACTACGGCACCCCCTGAACGAAACAGTCTCATCCCCTGAACGAAACAGTTCAACAAACGTATACACGTCACATTGTATAGAACTTTGCATTCTGGCGACAAGCATGGTTATTTTGTTGTTGTCAAAACATGCAAAATGGCGTCGTTTGCTGCTGGTCGTTTCGCGGAACTGTCAGAGACGGATTTAGTTGTAAGTTTTTGTAATTTCGTGATGAATATTTATGATGTATAGTAAAACAAATACAACATGGTTTATATCGGGAAGTAGTGTGAATTACTGGCCCCTCGGTGTTGGATGAGTGCGTCTACTTCCCTCCGCTACGCGTCAGGAAGTAGACGCACTCATCCAACACCTCGGGCCAGTAATTCACACTACTTCCCTCTATACCATGTTGTATCTGTATACTACCACACGGGAAATAGCTCAATTTCTTCAATAGCTCAATTTATTATCACTGTGGCCAGCTCAATTGACCAATGAAATGGCAGGATTTATGCCTATTATCTCATGAATATTTATGAGGTGTAATAACACAATATAATATAGCACAAGCAAGGCTCAAGATAAGCGGGCGCTGAGCGATTTTTACCCCTCGGTCCTCCTGCCATAGCGCCCGGTAATGCTGAAAAATAAACAACCGAGCGCTGATATTTTGTCCAAACCAGCGCCTGTTGACGATCGGGAAGCTTGCCCAAAACATCGAATTTCGATTTGACAATACGATTTAATAAAAAGTTAGCTCCCGGTAGACTGAAAGTAGTTCCTGGTTCTCAATAAATCCCATGATCCGGGCGCTACTTCGGAAAAAAGTAGCTCCCGGTAAAAAACCCTGTTATCTTGAGCCTTGAGCACAAGTACATCATAGCACAATTATGATGAAAGATAGAAGATGCTACTTTGTGACAACATTAATGAATGGATTTTTATTGTAATTTATACGCTACAGTTGACACAATGGCACCTATGATAACCAGTTCTCCAGGAAATCAACAAATAAATGTAGAACTTGGAACTCCGATACCTACTGTGACCTTTCCCCCTGCTATCGCCGTGGACTCTAGTGGCAATCCAGTCACCATAACATACACCAGTGTGCCTGGTGGAGTGACTTTTGAAACGGATCCCAATACTGGGATGGTAACTGCGAGAAATGTTGGACTAGGTACTACTGTGGTAACCGTCACTGCTACAGATCAGAATGGAAACAGGGTTACTTCTACATTTACCATAATATTGAATGGAGGTATGTCAAAGGTCGTTTATATTTTACACTTACTTTCCACGCCATATACAATTACTGAAGCAATACTTTTTCAATGCATTTCTCATAGTGTTTCCAAATATGGTTGTGTAATTTAACAATGTTAACATTTTTGAACATTTTGTGATTTTCTTTTGGAACTGTCGTCTGCAGACGCCTGCCGCATGAAATGTTCCTTTAATGATTTCAGTTTAGTGTCAGCTTTCATCGTGTACTACATGACTCAGACACTTAAACAGAGCATAGCTTGTGGTTAAAGGAATTTGGGCTTTTTACCCGGGAGGAGGGGGGCACTGACATTGGAAAATGTCAGTCCAATAACTCATGAAAATAGTTTACCCCATTAATATACTTACTGATGTGTACCAGCATGTAGACTGATATTGGGCTTCATCATGTTTTAATGATTAATATAAATATGCAGCGATGAAAATACCCACATGACTTTCCGGGGTAGACAGTCCCGGGGTTGATCAACCCTGGATGGACCAACCCTGGGTGGACTACAATAGAGCGCCCTCACAAAATAAACCGTATAATACTGTTTAAAAAAACACCTTGGCAACTATATTCATTCTGAATTATATGTTAAAACACTCAGGGGGTTGGTGGTCGGGGAGGTAAAAACGAGGATGGATCATTCTAAAACCACCCAGGGACTGTCCGGATTATTTTAAAACAGCCCCGGGACTGTCCGGATCATTCTAAAACAACCCCGGGACTGTCCGGATCATTCTAAAACAACCCCGGGACTGTCCGGATCATTCTAAAACAACCCCGGGACTGTCCGGATCATTCTAAAACAACCCCGGGACTGTCCGGATCATTCTAAAACAACCCCGGGACTGTCCGGATCATTCTAAAACAACCCCGGGACTGTCCGGATCATTCTAAAACAACCCCGGGACTGTCCACCCCCGGGACTGTCCACCCCCGGGACTGTCCACCCAGGGACTGTTTCTAACCCTGACCCTGACCATGGGTTGTTCGACCCAGGGTTGGTCTACCCCGGGACTGTCTACCCCGGGTGGAAAGTCATGTGGGTATTTCCATTGCGGCATATAAATATATTTGTTTTTAAGCTCTGTAGCTTTCAGGATCATTGCAATCCATTCCTTCATTCAGGACCAAAGAGGAGCAATTTTTTAAAACGTAAGACCAAAGAGGGCATCACAATAAGGACAGAGAAATGCTCCCCCAAACTAAGACACCAGCTATGACCAGGGGTGTACCTTCATTTTTTTCTCTAACCAGCCAGCCGGGCTGGTAGCATGTAAAAGTTTCCAGCCCGACTGTAAACTTACAAGCCAAACAAGCAATCTCAGCAAAATTCTTACCGGCCAGCCGGGCGTGAATATTTGAAAAGTTACCCGCCCGACGCAAAAGTTACCCGCCGCGGGCATGCGGGCGGGTACTAAGTACAGCCCTGGCTATGACCCACCCACCATCTACTATGACCCGCTCGTCATATGATCGCCCTCATGTGACAAGTGGGAGGGAAATAAACACAATGCAGAATGAAGGGATCGTAATGATCCTGAAAGCTACGAAGCTTAAAAGTAATGTCTTGAAAAAGCTATCTAAATTAAATCTTTACCAATGTACAAAGAAGTTTCCTTCACAATAATCAAAATCAAAATCTGTGATTAGTTGTTTCGGTTATCAAAAACTTCCTTGACCCAATGGTATTTGGGGAGCTGCATTGAAAAATGGTGGATGTTACAATCTAAGTGCGGATAGGTTTGCGCTAGAAATTGGCAGCACCCTAGTTGATGCGACCTGATTCTGATGATTCACCAGCAGCGAAATTACAGCGCTTTGATCACTTTGACAAGGCGCTATATAAATACTAATTATTATTATTATTTATTATTATTATTATTATTTTTATTATTATTATTTTTTTAAAATTTTATTATTATTATTATTATTATTATTATTATTATTATTATTATTATTATTATTATTATTATTATTATTATTATTATTATTTTTTAAAATTTTTAAAATTATTATTATTATTATTTTTATTATTATTATTATTATTATTATTATTATTATTATTTTTTTTAATATTATTTATTATTATTATTATTATTATTATTATTATAATTCAAATTTTTCATTATATTCACAGTTGACACGAGAAATCCCACTATCCTCAGTACCCCTGGTGGTCAGCAAATACCCGTGGAACTTGGTACCCCAATACCTCCGGTTATGTTTCCCCCTGCTATCGCCGTGGACTCCAGTGGTAATCCAGTCACCATAACATACACCAGTGTGCCTGGCGGAGTGACTTTTGTAATGGATCCCAATACTGGGATGGTAACTGCAAGTAATGTTGGACTAGGTACTACTGTGGTAACTGTCACGGCTACAGATCAGAATGGAAACAGGGTTACTTCTACATTTACTATACTGGTTATTGGAGGTATATAACATTAATTTTCACCTTTGTCTAACCAGCATATCTTTGTAATACTACTAACCTGGGGTGGGGGGGGCGGAGATTTTGAGGGTTCATCTTCATCATCATCTTCCTATACTGTGCAGAAACCTCTGTTATGAGTATACTCGCACAAGTGTTGAGGTGTATTCAGGTTGGAGTAGACAAAAATTCCATTGGCATAAAAAATGTATAAAATATTGGTGCGAAGCGATGACTACATGTAGGGGAACTGGATGTTGCAGACCCTGGTCTTGAAGACGTCTAAGTGATGGAGAGTCCACGACTTGCTGGGGCAGTAGATTCCACAGACGGATGGTGTTAGGAAAATATGAGCCTTTCATCAAGTTGGTGCGGGTGGTGGGAATGGTTTAGTGCTACAATATCCTATGTACAATGGCTGCCCTTTATAAGATTGTTTGGACACACTATATAGCACCAGAAGTATGTAACACATGGCAACTATTATAAGTAGTCCCCTCTCATGTCACAAGAGAATAGTACAAAAGGAAGATATCTGCCATAGCTGCTCTGAGTTACATTTAGCTCATATCCATTGCTCAGCATGAAGGCTGCCTTAAATGTTATACCTAGCAGCTATTGGAAATGGAACCATGTGGCTCTTGTGGTTCGATTTGTTAACTGAGCAAACTGAGCTCAGTAGACAATGGTATTTTTTCCCGGTGGTAAATTTTCAACCTTATCGTTGAATTCAGTAGGCATTTGTAATGATACAATAGCGTTCATCCTTCAATCATTTGGCACTTCCTTTGTTAGTGTGATGAGTCCAAAACTTGCTAACATCAGTTTTCTCCATGATCTTAATTTCACTCTAGCTGATACAAGGGCACCTACAATAACAACTTGTCCAACCAATCAGCAAGTAAACGTAAATCCCAGTACTACAACAACGCCTACATCTAGTCTAAGCTTTCCCGTCGCCGTCGCTGTCGACATCAGTGGCAGTCCTGTCACCTTAATGTACAGCAGTCCATCGGCCGGAGTCAGTTTTGTGACGGATACTAACGCAGGGACTGTAACTGCCAATAATGTTGGCATTGGAACTACGACAGTTTCTGTTATTGCAACAGATAACTCAAACAATATTGCTACTTGCTCATTTAACATAGTGGGTACTTCAGGTAAATACACAAACTTCTTTTTTTCATAGTTAACCCCCTGAGATCTATCGGCCGATTGGTCAGAAAAATGGATACATCATTTATTGCACCAATCAGAGACATTGTTTAAATAATTGTATCCCTGATAAAGATCGGGGTGAAATAGTTTAAAAGCTGTATCGTAATTGGTTATTCAAATGAGTATATCTTATTATAAACCAATCAGAAGCGCTGTTAGATAGACAGGTAGTACCCAGGGGGTTAAACTCCATATTTAAGAAAACAAAATGATCATTTCCAACGTGTAGTTTTGGATTATTTAATTTTCCATTGAATTTTAAAAAGGTTTTTACCTTCAAAATATTGGAAAACAACGTTTATCATTAAGCTTTGTCTATTGATACTTTACCAAACATGAATCTAAAAATCCCACTGTTTATCATAAAATATAAAAATCTTATGGAAATATTTGGCGCAATTCATTCACAGTCACCACAAATCTTGATTCCAAGTTGCTGCTAAATGTCTGAAAAATGTGTGTAGATGTTGTAATTTAAATGAAAAACAACTCTGTTTGTAATACATCTTTGTAGTACAAAATCACCCAATAATCACACATTAAGAAGTATGCACTATTTAGACAAAATTGTTCATTTTAGCAATATATTGTGGTGTTTTGCATATTCAGATTGAGAGCAGCCTACATTCTGAAGCAACTAGATTGGAAACATAGACACATCAACTTTCCATTGATATTCAAAACCATATTATAGGCATATTATGTGATCTTTTCCAAGTAGCGCCCCCTATCATTGATTTTACTATGAAAGCAGATTTTCTTGCAGATTTGCATTTTTGATCATAAATCAAAAAGATCTTCTAAGTTACAGATCGATACGATTCCTAATCACTTCAAAATCATGGTTTAAAAATAGATTGTACCGAGTGGTACAATCTATTTTTTCAAATTTTACTCTAAATTCACTCTAAAACTATGATTTTGAGGTTATTAGGAATCGTACCGCTCTGTAACTTGGAATATTTTTATGATTTATGATCAGAAAAGTAAATCTGCAAGAAAATCTGCTTCCAATTTTTTTCGAGGATTGAGGGCGTACCCTTGAAAATATCACATAATATACCTTTAATTACATATAGCAGTATAGCAATATAAATTGTTGGGGATTGATAGAAAATCTGAACTTTTTAGGGGTTTAGTAATGAAAATACCTCGGATAATATGTGACCCGTCACATCAAAATGGACATGTTGTTGGAGGCCCGAGTCAAATCTGAGTTATTGGTATGACTTGAAAGAGCACATGTTTTAACATGTTTTTACAAAGTCCGATTACCTTCAACATGGTATCATTTTAAAGCTTAAAAGCTTTAAAATGATACCATGTTGAAGGTAATCGGACTTTGTAATCACAAGATATGATTTGAAAAAGCATATTTATTTCTATTATTTTCTTTATATTTCACCAAATATATTGGCCTCTATTTCAAAACTGTGTTTGCCGACAACATGTCCTTTTTGACGCGACTGGTCACATATAGTTCAATCGGCTCCAAATTGGCAAAGCTTCCTTACAGCAGCGAATGCATACAAAAGGGAGTGGGCACATATGAATGGCAACAAGTGCACTGTGCATTAAAACCATGTGCGCATGGCCATAATCGGACGCGTACCTGAGATTGCACGGAGAGATAAAAACAATTATTTTTCGCCAGTTTGGAACTGATTAAACTATAGTTAACTCTTCATTCATGTACTTATTTATTCAATTTATCAATTTATCAGATTTTCTCGTTTCTCTTTGCCTTCTTTTTTTTAAATTGCTCCTTTTTTTAGTGGACACCCAACCGCCGGTAATTGCAAACTGCCCGTTTGATATCACCCAAAATTCACGCATCAACGCAGGACCTCAGAGGGTCGTCTGGCCATCCATTTTAGCATCTGACAATTCCGGTGGTGGTATGCTTCCGGCTTCGACCATGACTCACAATTCTGGCGATAGCTTTGCGCTGGGCACCACTAACATAGCCTTCATTTTTTGTGACAGTTCAAATAACTGTGCTATGTGTGACTTTACTGTGACCATTACTGAAGGTGGGTGATTTATAGTCTTAAGCGAAGTGTCAACCCAAAATATATGAAATTTATCAATCACTGTCAATTTTAAATCTCAAAAATCACATTTGTCAATATTTTCAAAAATAAAATGTTTTAAGCCAAAAATACAACAAAAAAATCCGATCCTAGATAATTGACTTTAGATGATTTTGGTGAAATTTTGAAATAATCAAAAACTGATTTTGTTAGGTTGTCTGAAAATTGTTGGCGCCAAAAAAGTGATGTTTAGGCAAAAATGTAGAAATCACTATTTTGTTTGAAATTTAATACAAAAAATGGTTTCTCCGACTCATTTCATTAAACAAATTGTATACTTTTATGTACATTACATTATTAGTTTAAAAGTTACAGTGCTTGATAAATGTCATATATTTTGGGTTGACACTTCCCTTAAAGGAGGAGTCCAGCAGTATGCACAACATTGTGCATTATAATATATTAGAAAAATAATTATTGAGCCCAAATCTTGTAGTAATAGAATAAAATATCATACTTATCATAAAAACGAATAAAAACCTTCAACATGTAATTTTAAATAGTGTGTGGTGATTGAACGTCCTGGTAACACTTGTGCAAATTTAAGCACCAATAATCATGAAGTCATTGATACAGGGACTTTCGATCACCAAGAATGTCTGAATATGGCATGTGGCTAGATGGCAGTTTTAATAAGTCTTTATGATAAGTGTGATGTTTTGTTCTATATAACTACATGATTTGGGCTCAATAATTATTTTTCTAACATATTATAATGCACAATGTTGTGCTTGCTGGACACCTCCTCAACAATTTTGAATGTTGGTTGTGGATACAATTGTACATCATTTACCAGCCTCGTGTCCCTTATCTCATTTCTGACATGATCAAGTGAAATGAGTCACATGTCGACAGCTTTCAATTTTGATATTAGTCCATCATTTATGAGCAGGTGAAGATGCTACGTATGGTCCAAACCCCCCAACAAATCAAACTTCTAGGTCCGTATGCACAAAAGAGTTAGACCAGGTCTAAAGTTAAACCTGGTCTAAGTGAAATTTATTCATGCCTCAAAAGCTGTTTTCTGCTTCATTTTCATGAGATATTTTGTGCTATTTTTGAACTTTGCATCCGAATCTATACAATTTGTTAGCTAATTTGAGAAAGAAATGTAATGAGAGTGTGCATTTCACAAAAACCAAAATTCACTTAGACCAGGTCTAACTTTAGACCCGGTCTAACTCTTTTGTGCATACGGACCCTAGTGTATAAGTTACAAACAATTTACCAACTGAGAAAACAAAGTAAAACATAAGAATTTGTCACTTCTTTTGACCTATAATTCAAAATCAATATTGCCGACATCTCAGGGAATGCAGTACCTGTATTTTCTCGTTACTCAATTACAATTTAGGTCTTGTAAGAAGTTTTCTGTAGATGATAAAGGGTTCAACAGAAATAAGCCCCCAATGTTAGATCACATTTGTGTGCATAACTTGACACACAATTAGACGTTTTTGAGAAATTGAAACACTTATGAAATGGTTAAACGCTTGGCTACTCGCCTCTTTTAATACCACAATGTTAACTTTTCTGGTTGACATTCTTTTTTAGATATGAATTTCTTAATACAAACAAGAAGAGACCATCTCAAATAAGTTTATCTTAAGCAAAATCAGCAACAATTAACCATAAACAACAAAGGAAAAAGAAGAATGGAGGGATCATAATTGAGTAAATTGTTGTGGGATGTAAAGCAATAATAGTGGAGATTTCCAAAGGAGATGATTATAAAATGTCCTCAAACCGTTAAAATTATGAATTATGTGACAATTACTTTCACAATACACAATCTAGTAGCTCTGAAGATATAGCAGTAATAAGAGAGGCTGTGGCAGCCATCTTGGATTGATACATTCATGTATGTTCATTTTGATCAACAAAATAATTATACACATTGTTTTAAGCATTTTTCAATGTTTCTGATTAGTTTTTGAAGGCACAGTGAGCTTTTATCTGGTAATTTTTATGATTTTAGCCATTTTTGGCCCCGTTCATACGCATATTTTCGGTTTCATGCTTAAGTTCAGATAATTAGTTAACTATCCTATGGAATCGCCCAAACTGGTTAATTTCTCAAATTTTCCCAATTTCTTTTGATTTTCCGCAACATTAGTGATCATGACAGGGCATTTTTCGATGAAAATGGGCTACTTGAAATACTGATATTTGTATACTGTTTATTCAATTGTTTCTCTTTACTTTTTCCTCTTATACTACATATTTCAAATTACACAGGATTAAAGATATTGTCTTAGGTATCATAATTATGCACACACAAAAACTAAATTTACCTGCTTCTGGTGTCATGTTATGCAATCTCCTTATCACATGTTTCATACAAACAATTCAAATTTCTCACCAAATAAATTAAATATCAGTGTCCAAAGTGACGGTATCAAATCTTATGTTTTGTAGAGAACCCGCAATTCACCAATTGTCCAAGAAGTGAAGTCTTACGAGCACCGTCTACTTCCGCTGCCGGTGCTTTTGTAAGGTACGGGCCGGTCATGACCAATGGTAACCTACAAACACCGCTCCCCACTGAACCCGTGGCACATCCGGTAGGTGGAGATAATTTCCCGATGGCGTTGAGCGTGGTATCGTACCGATCTTGCAACAATCAGAATCAGTGTCTGACGTGTACATTTTCTGTGATTGTATTCCTAGGTAAGCACCCCATTTTCTGTTGGTAAAATCTGTTATTACAAAATCTACTGTGTAGAGTATACTGTAGTCAGATTTATAATCACTTAGACTAACATGACAGGTGGGCCCGGGGTGCTCAGTGGTCATTACAAGAGGGTATCATGCGCGTCCAAGAAATCACGTAATTAGGGTGGTTTTCGAAGCCAGGGCACGTTACGTACGTAACGTGTTTAGGGTATCAAAACAAGGAAAATCAGGAAAAAGGGTATACTTTAATACAATGGTCTTACGTATTTAGGGTCCTTATTTTCTTTTATCTATGACATTTTTTAATAGCCGCGTTATATTCCTCAATCTGTTCCCGTCGCAATTCATCCTGGCATCGGCCCTGTTCTGGCGATTTTTCAATAGGCGCCTCTTCGTCCCGTTCTATGAAAATACTGAAATGACTTGCTTAGGGTATGCAAAAACTGTCCTTACTTGTTTAGGGGGTACTTTTTCACATTTATGCAATTACTTATTTAGGGCACTTTTTGAAAGTCCTTGGACGCGCATGATACCCCCTTGTAATGACCACTGAGCACCCCGGGCAGGTGGGTAATGTTCAACGCATACTGCGGGGCCCTGGGTTATACTTTGGCGGTCATGCATCAACCATTCTAAAATGACCTATGACATTGTGAATTTAAGACCCCCCATAAGGAATTGTTTGTTTATTTCCGACCTACCCTTATTGACAAAAAAGCTTTAACTGTACAAGTGTCTAATGCACTCCGCGTGTGCACTGTTCAATGCGCACACCACACACTTTGTTTTGATTCGTTGTTCAGGAATCGCGGGTTTGCTGTTGATAACATGTTTTTAATCAATTTTTGCATAGATCAAAATTAAGCTCAAATTGTGATTTTTGACTTGTATAGTGTCGTGTATGAATTAGGTCAATTGGGCAAATGTGCAACTTGCGCAATGTTAATATGCTTGTGCAAATGATAATAAACACAACACCAAAAGTAAGTCCCCCCCTAAACAATTCGTCATAACATCGTAAGATAAAACATTTTACCAATAAAACTTAGTTTCCTAAGTGATGGTTCAAAATGAAAGATTTCCATTACTTCATGGCTGAATGAGCTCAAATGGAAGACAAAAACTGCCCTTCTCAAAATCACAAAAGTGTATGAATTGCTTCTCACTAATGGAAAAGTACCTGTGGCTGAGCAAAATTTACTGTAATGTGTAATCAATTCATGATCATTCAGCCATGTAAATCCCATTCTTGGCTCAGATATTAGCATAGTGAGTTGTGACTTTTGAGAAGGGCAGTTTTTGTCTTATTTTTGAGCTTATTCAGCCAATAAGTCATGGACATTTTTCATTTTCAAACACCACTTAGGAAACAGTCATAGGATTATTTGTAACTAAGTTTTATTGGTAAAATGTTTTATCTTACGATGTTATGACAAATTGTTTAGGGGGGAACTTACTTTTGGTGTTGTGTTTATTACACATCAACATCAGAGCGCGTGCATTGATTATCTAATTTTTCTTGAAACAACACATAGCCATTTATTGACCTGTAATTGTTAGGGGTCGTCCATAATTTTCGCCATTTTCAGTTACGTACAAAGCGTACGTAAGAGGGGGGAGGGGGTCGAAATATACCCCAACCGTACGTAACTTAAATGGCGATTTTTAGAGGCGGGATTTTTTTTTTTAAAGTACAAAATAAAATAAAATTTCGCCATTTATTGCGTACGTAACTCGAGGGGGGGAGGGGGTAAAAAGTTACGTACGCTCTGTACGTAAGTGAAAATGGCGATAATTTTGGACGACCCCTTACACCCTGGGTTAGTTGTGCATTATGTATAATTGATTTGTTCACAGCCAGCAGGGAGGTCACGCTGCGTGTCAGATTTTGTTATACGCAAGAAAACAATGGAGTATCAGTGACTGCAATATTTGCTAGAAATAGCTTCGGAAAATGGTCTATTTGGGCATCTCAAAAACTGAGAAACGTGTTAAAAATCATGTAGAATTTTAGAGGAGGGTCATTAGCATCTGCAGAACGGTAAAATGTATAGTATTAAACACGTTTTGTGACCAAATTTATGTCGTAAAATGTTGGAAAATTCACGTTTTGAAAATCTGTGGTCTTCGAAATTACAGGAATCCTAACTCATTCTAAACCTCACCAAATCATGAAATGAACCCTCGCCTACAACAAATTCCATGTACGTATTGCTCCATCTGCTTGGAGATAGCGAAGACCACGCAAACATCATAGCTTTATACCACGGAATGAAATCCGCCATAGAGATTACATAGCGAAAATCGTAGAGATTTGCACTGCAGTCCTCTGTGTAGGGAGTGTTGACAAAAGCAAGGTCGTTTGGCTATTGTGTTTGTGCATGTTTGTGACGACTGACCCCGTTTAACAATCTTCATAGCTTTCATATAGGGCTTGGGTGACCTAACTATTGACTGTTCAGTGTCTAATAACATATGTCACCCCTTCAGTTAGAGCTAGCACCTACTGCACTACGAAAACCCTATTGTATATTTCACGGACATAAATTATGCTAATGAGCTCATTAAATGACGTCACTCACATCATTGGGTTTTGCCGATGATTGAAATACGTTGATTGAAATTCTAGGTCGAGTAAAATGATGTTCTTATTTGTTGTCTGTGAGCTTTTCTGATTTTTTTCCCGTATTGGAGTATTTTTTTATTGAAAATAGACAGTTCAAATTAAACGTTGGTTCCAAGTTCAAGTAACAGCACATGTATTAAAGGCGACAGCAAAGGCAATATGCAAGCAACATTTGAGAAAAAACGATGCCCGACTTTGCAAGAAAGTGTACGGGGAAGTGTACGAGTGAACATGACAAACCAAAACATCCTAGTAATAATCATCTCCGTGGCGCAATTGGTTAGCGCGTTCGGCTGTTAACCGAAAGGTTGGTGGTTCGAGTCCAGCCGGGGGCGTTGTTACTTTTTGCATTTAATGCAGATCGACAAATCACAGTAAAAATATATTGACAAAATCACAGACCACTTACACAAAAATCGCATCTGCGCATGCTCCTGTCGCGATCGAAATCTACCACGCAAGCAATGAGAGAGTTTTCATAGTGTACTGTAGTATAGTAAGAGTCAAAATACTATGGACATAATTCCAACAATGTGTGCGTATGTACGTGCATGCTTAAAGTATGCTCGTAAACTCGGAAGTGCGTACCGGGCAACTTAAAAAATGAATGTGTGTCCTGATTGGTTAATCGTGACACGCATGCGTGCGCAGTTGTTCGCGCATTTATGACCTGGACGCAGCTTCGTGAACAACAGCAAAACACGCTCGCGTGAAATAGCTTGAATTATGTCCATAGTATTAAAATAATGACAAGAGTATAACAGTTTAAAGGGGGACTTAAGGAATTTTTTGATTTGATTTTTTGAATTTTGTGAGTAATTATTAAACTATTTATCAAATGCATATAAAAGTATACATTTTTGGAAAGGAAATGGATCAGAGAACCCAAATTTGGCGTCAATTTTGACCAAAAAAGTAGATTTTTTGAGAAAATCACAAAATTCACTTTTTTGACCCAATTTTTTTTGAACAAAGCTAACAAAAATAATTTTGAGTAAAAAATGACCAAATCACTTAGTGATTTTTTGTGATTTTCTCAAAAAATCTACATTTTTGGTCAAAATTGATGCCAAATTTGGATTCTCTGATCCATTTCCTTTCCAAAAAGTATACTTTTATATACATTTGATTCATAGTTCAATAATTAAAGCACTAACAAAATTCAACAAAAAACTTCCTTAAGTCCCCCCTTAATTGCATTTTTCATTTCTAAACAGCTGGAACAATGGCAGTGGATACTCAACCACCTACAATATCTAATTGCCCCATGAACATAGAGAAGATCGAAGCAGCAGGTCTAGCAAGACAGTTTGTGTCATGGGTGTCCCCTACAGCTACGGATCCGTCCGGTGTTGCATCTATGTTAAACAATCAACCTAATCAGGAAACTTCGCTAACTGTGACAACTGGTACGGCCATTCTGGTGACGCATTTTTTCACGGATGCGGTGGGAAACACGGACACATGCGCATTCACTATAAGCGCAGCCAGTAAGTTTGTTTGTTTGTTTGTTTACACGGTCGGTCCATACGGACACACGCTTGGGTCCTGTACCCATTAGATGCTGTAGTGCAGGATGTATCTTAGAGAAAAACAAAAAAAATTGAAATATATTTAGGAAAAAGAAGATCTTTGGTGCTCCTCATCAAAAAGGAATATAGTACACAGCAAATCTGACAATCGCAAACGGCCTCATGATATTTTGTTATTTATTTGTCTCAGTGAAATCAAATTTAGTAATATATAGTATATATATACAATTCAAAATATTAAAAGAAGAAAAAGATCCGCCCACCGTACCCTAATTTTCAATGGCATGTTATGCCAATACAAAAAAAAAAAGAGTTGCCTTAGGGCCATATTCTCGTACCAAATTAAACTGTGACTAACTAAACTTGTGTCTAAATTAAATGTGAGTTTATCTTTTAAACGACATGTTTAACAAAACCAAATTATATACTCCACAAATCTTAATCCTAGAGTTGCCGTGCAGCCAATGTATATACAGGTATTCAATTTATTGTGGCCCAAATGGGTTACAATAGATTGACCGAATTCCTCAAATGCACATGTTTTTTTTAAGACTACACGATCTGCGTGCCAGCTTGCACCGGGCTTGGTTGAGTAATCATTCAAGGCAATACAATCATACAATTGGTGCACATAATGTGAAAAAAAATGAAAAAAAATCACTTTTTTTGCGGTTTTTGGTCAAAATCTCCCAAAATTTAATATTAGGATTTTAGTGTCTTTACATCAATATCTAGCAATTTGGGTTTTTTTTACTCAAAATTATTTTGGTTAGCTTTATTGAAATATTTTTTGATCAACAGTTTTGGTCAAAATTGACGCAAAATTTAGATTCTCTGATCCATTTCCTTTCCAAAAATGTATACTTTCATATGCATTCGATTAATAGTTCAATAATTACAGCACTCACAAAATTCAAAAAATCAAGTCAAAAACTTCCTTGAGTCCCCCTTAAAGAACACTGATTTTAGCTGAAGTATGATTTTACTGGCCAATTTACACACACGGTACATACACGGAGGAGAGCGGAATATTAAGATGTGAAATCACAACATTTTGCCGGTTCATATAAAAAAAATCTTGATGGTAATTCAGATATGTTAAAATATACAAAAGGTTATAAAACATATCCAAATTTAAAATTGATCAAAACACAAGCTATTAGAGGGATTTGAATTGGCTGTACCAAGCTTGTACAATCAATGGAATATGGATAAGTGTTGTGCTCCCTTAGATGAAAAATCCTAATTGAATTGTGTGTGACTTTTGACCACAGCCAAGGCTAGTTATGATTGAGTTTGGTCAAATTTAATCAAAGTGATTTGTTTTAAATGTTTCCACAGTGCAGGGAGCACTTGTGCTTTTTACAAAAAATAACATCATAGTTATAACATATTATTAAGGATAGTCATTTTTTGTTGTTGATAAGTTACGGAAATCATGACTCAAACAGCGAGTTATCCTGTACCACCAAATATCAATAGCCTAAAGATTAGTGGCTCACAATCTTCAATGATACATGACGCTCACAGTCGAGTTGACAAACAAAACAATATATTTTGATATAGAGATAGAAACAAACCTTTCATTATATGTTTAGACACATTTTTAAATTGTTCTATTGTTCTGTATTTGTGATTGTGATTTTTTTTAAATTTGTTTAATTAGCTAGTAAATCATAAGTTTTTTAACTTCTAAATAAAACAAATGGAATATCAGGGACTGAGTTTTAAGGCGCAAGATTCGCGCGCCTTAAACTGTCTGTGACCGCGCAATTTATCGCGCGCCTTGTGATTGTTTAAAGCTTATTAATCTGATCCCTCCACACGATCGACAGATCATGCTCTCTTTGACAGCTTTTCTATAAAAATGAAACGGGAAAAGTCGCCAAAAATTCTCGCAAAAATGTTTCCCCTGCATTGTAAAATAGATTGTATAGCTAGAAAAGCATTTTTAGATCGTCGTGTAAGCTTTGTGGGCTACCTGAGCCATTCAACGGCAACTCTCATTACTAAAAAACACGCCAGCGACTGACATGTAAACACCGTACAATTGATGCAGAGTAATACCCAGCATGCACTGTAATTCTTTTTATCGGTATTATATGTCATGCGCATCAATTGACCGGTCGATTTGACAAAGAACCAACAAACCATGCGGTTGTAAAATGTTTTTGTTGATGTTGGAAACAAGCGGAGCGAATCGCCGATGATGCCGGGTGATGATGGCAGGGAATTATAAAGTGAAATTTGCCACACTTAGGAGTTGGAATTTTAAAGACATTGGTTTTGCAAAAAAACGTCAATAATCATGATGGGATCACATATATTAGTGAAGTTTGGTGCGATCTCCAAATGTCAAATTTTCCCAGAAACTGTTTCCCAAATGTACTTGTTTTCCGGTGAGTGTAATTCAATTGTATGGATCCGAACAAAAATGCTCTCCTTGATTATCTGAGAAGAGCTTTTTTGTTTGCTCTCCTACTGCTCCCCTTAAAGGCTCCAGGGGAGTTCTTTACTGCTCTCCTGCTTATTTCAAAACTCAGTCCCTGGAGTATTGGAATCTCTTTTTGGGTTTCGTTATATGTGACATGGCAACAGGCAGAAAGTCGCAGCGAAGATGTTGCTGAATTGAGGCAGCATAGCATATTATTGATTTGCCATTTAAATTGTTGTTGGTATGGACCCATGGTCCCTTCTATTACAGGGGAATTCTAAAATAGCAGTATGTATTGTTATGTTAAGAGTATTACCAGCCATGCCAGGCTATTTATTTTATAATCCTGCTATAATAAAAGGGTTTGGTCCATACTAACAACAAACGGCAAAAATCAATAACATGCTATCCTAGCTCAATTCAGCAACATCTTCGCTGCGACTTTCCGCCTGTTTCGTGGTGCCATGTCACATATATCATGCAAAACTTGTATATTGCATAACATGCAAGGATGATTATACCATTGGCTTTCTATGAATTTGAGCAAAAAAATAAAATATGAAAAAATGCATTTTGCATTTGACTTTTCAGGCTTGAAACAAACTTGTTTTTTTGGCTTTAAAGTAATTCATGATTTTTGTTGATTTTTGCCTTTTGGGTTTGAGTCAGATTTCGACAAAGTTTCAGTTTTGTGCATCATTTGAGGTCTTATGATTTTGTACTGTTTGAACCCAACTGAAATTGTAGTTTTTATTTATCAGGCTACAAACAATTGACCAAATGTAAAAAAGTAATTATAAAATGTGTCACTTTTTTTACTTATCACTCAAAAAATATTATATGATGTATTACCTACAAGTATAAATCCTATGTCATATTTTTCTCTCCTTAGCAACTAACGGCCCTACCATTACGAACTGTCCAGCCGACATGGTGGTCAACATTGGGAACCAGCAAATATCTACAGTAGTCAACTGGGTGGAGCCTCAGAGCACGACAGGGATACAGTACACGTCCCGCAATGAGATACCCGGCAACACCTTCAATCTGGGTGAAAATTTAGTGTTTTATGCATTTCAACAAGGGCAGGAGTTTAGTGTGTGTGATTTTATTATTAATGTACTACCATAACTGTTATATAAGTATGTGCCTGGAGGTGGAGCTTCAGAGCATTACAATTACATACGACTATAACATGTGGCTATTGATTTTACCATATGCAAAACAGATTTTTCAGAAACCTTTCCTATCTTTCAAGGTCTATCTCAAGGATTACAGAACTAATGATAGGCATGTTTGTACTTATTTCAATAGATTTCTCATGGTGATTCCAAATATGGTAATGAAATTCAATAATTTTGACATTTTTAAAACATTTTGTGAAGTTGTCGTCTGCAGACGCCTGCCGCGTGGACATTTTTAAACTTATTCCGTTTGTGACGATAAAGTAGACATTGCCTAAATCCTATGTGCACGTGGATAATTCAATCAAACTTGCGCTTGTGGGCCATGTGTGCGGTTGCCCTAAATATGTGAACACTTCCTGATTCAAATAGCACTTGTGATTTGAATAATGTTGAATTGAATCATTTGATTGTACCTATAGATGAACCAATATAGTTCTTTCCTTGTCTCAAATCTATGGCTGACCATTGCAGTTATATTGTATGTGTCTGGGTATATGTACGTTAGCAGCTGAATATGTCAATCAGTTTTAGGCTTAAAAGCCTAAAACAATTACCTTTACATTTTAGCCTTTTATATGGTGGGTAGGTAAAAGGGTTTTCTATAATAATTACTTAATATGAACACAGGTAAGCATATAGCTTGGTGAATTTACAAACAATTTAACGCTAAAGCTTTATATATTTCTCTTTCGCATGAATACTTCAAAACAACTTAATTTAGCAAATTAGTATTAGTCAACTTTTTGTGGCAATTTAATTTCACAAATTTGTATCATCCTCCTTTATACACAGTTCAACAAAAATAAGTTCCCCTTTAGATTATGCCTGATATTTTTAAAATGAGTTTCTCCATCGAAACGTTTTTTTGCCACACATAATGAACGTGTGCACAGCAACACTAGAGCGGGCCTATTCTTACGCAGGTGTTGTAATGCTTGAATGATTACACATTGAATGGAGGAATAACTCAATTCAAAAGTTGCTAAAAGATGTATTGAAGGAGGATGGTTAAGCAGCTTGAACCAGGGTCTTTGCTTGAATACTGCACAGGTACTGCTTGAATGAGCACACATGATATTGAGCTTTTAGCAACTTTTGAAATGAGGTATTCCTCCATTAAATGTGTGCTCATTCAAGCATTACAACACCTGCATAGTTATAACTCCGTTCTAGTGTTGCTGTGAACACGTACCTTATGTGTGCCAAAAATCGTTTCAATGGAGTAACTCATTTTAAAGATATCAGGCATAATCTAAAGGGGAACTTATTTTTGTTGAACTGTGTATAACCATTCATAAGGAATATTATTGGGGGGGGGGGGGGATTTTTTTTTTGCGAATTAGGCTTCCTAGTGAAATTAGGCTTCCAAGCAAAATTAAAGAAATTCAATTGCTAGCAAATTTAAGTTGTTTTACAGTACTATTTTCCATCTAATAATAACAGATAACCTTTTTATTTGTAAAATTAAGATCTATTGTGGTAAATAAACTTAGAATTTTAATTCTGAGTTTTATTGTCTATCTTTAATATTATTAAGAACTGTATGTGGTTAATAAACTCAGAATATTGATTCTGAGTTTTCCAGTGGTTCTGCGGTAGAGTGTTTTCCCAAATAGGTATGTCAGCCTTATCATTTGAATGATAATGTCAGCCTTATCATTTGTATGATATCCCCAAGTAGGTATGTCAGCCTTATCATTTGTATGATATCCTAGGGAAAGCAATAGCTGAATCCTTTGTGTCTTGAGCATTTTACACAACACTTATCAAACTGTGTGATACATTTCACGGACATAAATTATGCTAATGAGCTAATTTGTGAAGGGCGCCGCTCATTAAATGACGTCACTCGCATCATCGGGGTTTTCCCGATGTCAGCAGAAAATTCCAAATCGATTCACTGGTAAATTGACTTTGTACATTGAACGGCTGTGCAGAAGATTTTGCTAGCCAATGATTGCCCTCGTGTCAGTTTTTCTGTATTGGCGCGAATCGATATATCAACATACTTTTTACCGGATCAAAATTGGTCAAGCCAGTCGAGAGTAACAGAATTTTCAAAAATCTTCTTCCGATATTTTTGGAACGCCAAATTTGTAAGTTTGAAATTCTAGGTCGAGTAAAATGATGTGCTTATTTGTTGTCTGTGAGCTTTTGTGAATTTTTCCCCGAATTGGAGTATTTTTTTATTGAAAATAGACAGTTCAAATTAAATTTTGGTTCCAAATTCAACAGACAGCACATGTATTTAGGTACACAGCAACAGCAATATTCACAGGCACCATTTGAGAAAAAACAAAGCCCGGTTATGCAAGGGAGTGTACGGGGAAGTGTACGGGCGTGTAGCGGGGATGAACATGTACACAAAAATCGCATCTGCGCATACTCCTGTCGCGATCGAAATCCAACACACAAGCAATGGGCGAGTTTTATAAGTGCACAAGGGCCCTAAAAGGATGCTGAATATACATTTGTAGAAGACTGACTAAATAAAGCTCTAAAAGTCTATATCAGCTCATGCATAAGTAATCCTGATCTAAGGTACATATGGTCATCATGCTACACTGTGCCAGTGGCCTAGTGTAAATCATAGGTCAATAAAATGCGTATGTGTTGTTTTGGGAGATATTAGACAAATCAATGCACGCGCGCTGATGTTGATGTGTGTATAATGGCGCAACTCTGCAGGAGTGCTATTGTGCGCATATCAACATTTGCGCATTGATTTTTCTAATTTTTCGAGAAACAAAACATACATGAATTTACCTAATTCATACACGACATTATACAAATCAAAATTCACAATTTGAGCATAATTTTGATCTATGTAAAAATGAATCAAAACATGTGAACAAGTTTGCTAACACCAGCAGTGAAAATCAGCGAACCCTCAATTCCTGAACAACAAATCAAAACAAGTGCGCGCATTGAACGGCGCACATGGGGAGTGCATTAGACACCTTCAATGCGCTCCGCGTATATCAGTTTCTTGCTTTCTGATTGGTTCGACACTACTAATAGTGTATGAATGTACATTACACCACCCTGTGGCATGTAATAGCCCCAGCCCATAGTGTGGCATGATTACTTGATGTGCTGCGTATTGGATCAATCAAGTGATTGTGTTTGTATGTATAGCCATTGATTGAGTCATTAATATAGCAAGTCGTATAGAGGGATGTGGGGACTCAGTCTACAAAAGCTGATTATACTGTGTCCATCTACCTCTTAGTAGTGATTTCAGAGCATATTCCAGTGGTTGTACCTCATTATAATGTCAGTGTGTATGTGAGTCTATTGCGCAGGCGTATTTACCCACACGATCAAAGACAGGCATAATTGGTTTCCCAGTTACTGTAAAACAACTTAATTTCACAACTTAATTTAGCGAATTAGCATTTAGTCAACTTTTTGTGGTAATTCAATTTCACTCATTTGTATCATCTTCCTATATAAACCATTACAAATAATATAATCCGTGGCAATTTAATTTGGCGAACTGGATCCCCTAGCAAAATTGGCAAAATTAAGTTGTTTTTACAGTACTGGAATATGCGCTGATGTTTGTCACTGTGCAAAAGTAGGAGAACTTAGTATAGTGATGTGATAGTGCGACTTACAGAAATATTTAGATTTTCTCCATGAAATATTTATTTAACATATATATACGAGTAACCATGTGGGGTATGAGCCCTTCCAGGGTAATAGGAGGAATAACATCAAACTAAATACGGAGAGTTTCATGACAAAAAGCAGTATATCTCATGACTGTCACATCAATAACTTATTGCCAATTTGCTGTTTAAATGTTATTTGATTATAATACAAATATTTAATTGACTCTAGGTAAAACCATGGCAGGTAAATGTATGATTGTATTTGATATATTAGTTCACATTATTTGTCATCCCAATTTGAATCTGTAGATAATGGTTAACACTTTTCATGCGCCTATTGGTTTTACCATAATACAAAACAGCTATTTCAGAAACTTTTCCCAACTTTCAAAGTCTAATCTCAAAGATTACAGAACCAATACTAGGCATGTTTGTACTTATTTCAATGCATTTCTCATGGTGATTCCAAATATGGTAATGAAATTCAACAATTTTGACATTTTTGAAACATTTTATGACATTTTGGAATGTTGTCTGCAGACACCTGCTGCGTGGAAAGTGTTAACTCATTCAACTAGAAATCACACATTAAAGGTAGATGACCCGATCACATTTTCGTAACACAGAATTATTTCAAACATACGGAGATTTTCATATCATATGAAAGCTCGTGTTTTTCTCATCATACTGAAATTTGACGGCCTAATTCGGTATAATGACAGAGAAATCGAAGAAATAGCGTTGAATTACCGCGAATGGTGGTTACCATCGATGTAGTTTGTGTACTACTCAATGGGTACAGTTCACAGCATCTTGTGCGTCTAAAATAAGAACCATAATAGCTATGCATCTCAAATTTTGGGACATGACGTTTTTAAGGATGACCTTTCATGTAGAATAGAAAACTTCAAGTTGAAAATCGGAACATCTACCTTTAAATACTCAATTGATTTGTAGGTGTTGAAATAAGGATTAAGAACCAGGAGCTAATTTTTACACATTCATGGATTTCCCTTCAGGACCAGGAGCAATTAGTCACATACCAGGGGTCTATTTATGGGTAAAACCTCAGAAATATGTCATCCTAACGATGAGTCCAAGAGAATAACAGAATAAGGGTCTATTTTCAATGTAAAGGTTACTCTTGGTGACACAATTTACATAAGAACTAAGGACATTTTGAGGTATCGGGGGTAAATTTGCTCCTTGTACCTACCTACTTCAAGCCGTGTTAATTCCTAATTTTCTAACAAATTTTAATTTTGTGTATAATACTCGAAAAAGCAGTGCTGGCCACTGCAGAGAGTTACCCTCAATACATAAGCATAAATAAATATTCTTAAAATCAGGTGTTTTTTACCATATTATACATTATATGCCCTATCAATTAAATATAATGGTATAACTGCATAAAAGAAAACTATGTGAATGTGAAACTACACATAACAGTCATGTGATATACTGCATTTTGCAAATAAACACTTCCGTGCATTCATTCATTTTTACCTGGTGCTGCTAAAAAAGTTATCTTAACCCCCTGAGAACTACTGGCTGATTGGTTGAAATTTAAAATGTGTCAAACATTGTGCCAATCAGAGACATCGTTAGAATAATTACAATTTTCAAAAATATTAGCATAAAATATTTATAAGCAAAACTGTAATTGGTCATCAAAATGATTATATCATGTAATTGACCAATAGGAATTATTGTACGAAGGACAGGTAGTGCCTAGGGGGTTAAGATCCCCACCAAAATGTTGTCTTGGCATGTGAAACACAAAATGTCATTATTTTTTCAGAAATTTGTCTGTAATATTATATCTTGTGAAAAACTGGAAAAAATATAATTATATATATTTATTTATTTTTAATTGACGAAAGAAGATATGCAACTCTCCTTGTATTTATTTTTAAACCTATTTTATTCCTTTTTTAATATATTAATGTCTGAAAAGGCGGTGTTATATGCTTCAATGTTTTTGTAAAAGATAGTATTTTCTTTATATAACCAAATGTTTCTAAACTATACATCTTACCTCAAGAATCTTTCATTCTTGTATTAATGTCTTTCAATCTTGCCATGTATTCTAACTACAGTACTAAGATAAGCTACAAAAGAAACTTATAATTTCTTCGCAATGACACAAATGAGAATTAATATAGACTATATAGTCTGCATAAAAAAGGAATCATTCTGTATACAACTATTAAATACCTTTTACTATGTCAACAATTACATACCTCAATCACAAATATTCTTAATTTTCATGCAGTGAATTTTAATTTGTGTCTTTGCAAGTTGTTTTTTGTAGCTCAGTATATATCTAGTGTTCCAATGAAAACCGGACTCCATTTCTTGTGACTGTAATTCTGTATAATGACAATCTTGAGTATTATTTTGAAGCCCCACTAATTGTTTTTACCCTATGAATATTAAAACAATCTGTTATAGAATGAGAGAAAATATGAAATGCTTAGTACAGGTATACTTTATCTGTTTAACTCTGGACAGTGACGTAACTTTACAGGTGCAGCATTTGCGCACGCGTATGTATCCTCCGTCTTTCTATGTGTATACGCCACCACCTCTAGTAGGCGCGCACGTTTATGTGCCGCAATTAGTAGAATACGCAATTACGTCACTGTCTTGTGATGGATAAATAGACTATGGCACATATTCGTTCTGCTCACACAAAAAAGCACATATTCGTTCTGCTCACAAATAAAAAGCTTTCCAAGTTATAATGTACATATTCTACTTAGCTTCGTAACCAGCACTGTGGTGTAATACTTTACTCGGCTTTGTAACCAGCACTGTGGTGTAATACTTTACTCGGACATAAGTGCCATTGTTACAATTCAAAGGTTAGTGGAAGAAGGCTAGTTTTCAATTTTGTGACCTAATATGGGATATTTTGTTACAATTTTTATAGGGTAATAAATGCGTATGTTGTTTCGAGAGAAATTATATAAATCAATGCACGCGCGCTGATGTTGATGTGTGAATAATGGTACAACCCCGCGAGTATTGACTGTATTCTTTAATGGATTGTTCCCATACTTACAGGATAAAAAGGGAATTAGAGGGGCTTTAAGATGACACCACAATTGTTGTATTGGAATCATTTGGTACAGATATACATTTAAAAGAAATAAGATCCATATCCATTGAAACGCTTGGTAGCGAATTAATATTATCAGAACAAAATGATTAATTATTATACATACAACCTCAAAAGAGATATATGAGATTATATAAAGAGATGATCTATTTTGACAACCAAATCCTGATGTTTTATGTATATTTGCTTATAAATTTGCATTGTGTTGTTGATGAAATGTATGTAAATATTGTAAATATTATATGGCACAACAAAACTATATTATGTATTACTTAAACAATCACATTGGTAGATTGATGGCAACAATATTTTTAGAGGAATTTTTTAGACATCTTACTAAATCAAAGTCAAAGCAAGACAGACCTTCCCAAGCCATTTGGGCTTGATTCAATATTAAGATGTGGTCACATGACCATCCATATTTGGAAATATGTTGTCGTAGATGTCTTGCTTTAACTTTTGGTCTGAAATGGTGTCTACAATTTTCCTATCATTGTGAACGAGGTATCTAACAGAAACGTACATGCTGCTATAATTTAAGAGGTTATCTATGAAACCAAAATGTTACTCAAATATTATTATATTTTATCATACCTAAAGTACAAACATGACCTCATATTATTATCGGGCATGTGATTCTGCAGCATATGAACTCTTAACCCAATATTGGTGTGTAATGGACCTACGGCACATAATCTCCTGGCCACAGTTCGACATACGTGGGCGCACTTCAATCAGTGTGCGCACGCATGCTTGAACTCACAAAATACTGCCAACCAACAACACCAAAGCACCCGATTGGTCAAATTTAAACTGAAGCCTTTTTAACGATCGTCACGCTGCGCCGTATCCACCAACGCAGTGCTCCCGCTGCGCCGTAACCACCGACGCAGTGGGGCGTGATGGTGCGTGGAAAAGCTCATGAGTTTTTCAGTTCTCACGTTTGAGCACCAACCAATCAGAGCCTTGAGGTCGAGATGACGTAGTGCGCACAACAGAGATTCCGGGGACCGTTTTGGGGTGAGGTTGAGCAGGCGTACTTTACGCGAGCTCAACCTCATGTGACGTGGGTCTATTGATGGGTGACTTATGAATATGCACTGACGTTGCGTTTATACTTCATGTGGGATATAAACACTTTTCACTATGAGTTTTGCCATGCTGACAACCTTGTCCAATGATAATTGTTTTGCATTTGTAATCTATAGTTTAATCAGTTCCAAATTGGTGAGAAATATTCTGTTTTGATCTCTCTGGGCGCAGAAATAATCCAAGGTTACGCATGTGACTATGGCCACACGCATTTTATTTTTGCTGCACGCACGTGTCACTCATATGATACACAGTGCGCTTATTGTCTTCACGCACGCCCATGTCCTTCTGTATTCATTCGCTGCTGTAATGAGGCTTCGCCAATTTGGAACCGATCAAACTATAACATAACTCTTATTTATTTATGAATTTGATGAAAAAGAAGAATGATTGCTTAGTCTATCCAAAATAGCATAGAAATGAAAGGCAAGAAACCAGTATGTTGTTCCTTATGGCATCTAATATAGAGCATCCTTGGAAAATCCAACATTCACCAATTTGTGTTTTTAGCACAGAACAACTCCATCAGTGGCGTCAATATTATGTACAGCAGGCACGGTCTAAAAACAATACATTTATTCTCTAAATAATCCTGATTCTGCCTGGACAATTCCAATAAAGATTGGTATCTGTAACTGGACTCAACCTCATCACAGAGTTGATAAAAGAATGTGTGGTATACTGATAACAATGGCAGCCAAGTCTGGGTTCTTGCTTTTATTTCTATGCTGAAAGCACTTAAAAGTACTTTTTGTGTTATGTTTATATACAGTCAGCGGTTTGCCGGGAGTGTTGACGGTGTGATCGCATTGCATCACGGTAAAAAAAAGCTGTGAATCATTGATAGTTCAAAAGAACGCATTTTTTGTTTTGTTTAAACAGTCATTCTGATGGAGGATGATGGTATTTAATTTTGGAATTGACTATTGAATGGTGTTACAATTTAGATATTGATTTAGGTACACACTTCAAACTGGCGATACTCACCATGGGGATTTCACCTTTTCAACAAAGTACAAAAAAATGGGTCTGTTAAACATGTTTGAAAGAAAAAAATATATTCTGATAATCTATTGTCTACTAATATAATCTTTTGTTCTTTTCTATTGTGAAACTGTTATTGGTTTTAGTTGTTCAAATCATTAATATTTCTTTATTTTAATTCAATTTGAAGAGTAAAGAAACCTCATCAAATACAAAGCACGGTGTCACTTAAAATTGTATTATCACCTTTTCTAGATTGTCACCCTCTCGTCTAGCAATATGTCCAAAGTATTGTAGCTTGTTGCGCATGATCTTTGTATACAGAGAAGTGTGGTTCCCAATCTGGCTTCTGACAAATTCATTGGTTTTATGCTCAAAAGCTGATATTTTCTTTGAATCCGCTATTCCGACTGACCATGTTTCAGCTCCATATGTTGCGAACGGAAAGATTAATGCCTTCATAATACATATTTTTGTGGCCTTTGTGATTCCTCTATCCTTCCAAATGGTTGATAGGGCATTTGCTGATGTTTTAGCCATTGCCAGACGTCTTTTAATCTCTCCATAACCAAAACAGTTGAAAAATAGAAAGGAATAAAAGATTAGATTAGTAGACTAGAGAATAGTTTTATTTCGTTGAAACATGTTTAACACACACAATTTTATGCACTTTGCCGAAAAGGTTATATCACCATGTCTTACACAACGGATTGTATCTTCAGTTTGACAAGTCTGATTATTCATGATCTAAAACTCTAATGAAGGATGATGAAAAAACAACTGACCTAATCGCATTGATTTTCATGATGAAAATAATTATTGAACTTTGGGCAATGATGGGGTACTAATAATTTTGGGACAGCCTACAATAGGGTGTTTTTTTGTTGCTAAATCCATTTTCTGTCCAAGATATATTCAAGTGTTGCTTACTAACAAACAAAAGTATAAATGATACTTTAAAAACATGTTTATTTTTGTATGATATAAAGAAATAAATGATGGGTTATCATAATTATGTCTCAGAAGCTGTTTTTGTGTTTGATTCAAGATGAGACTATTTAATCAGGAAATGTATGATTGCAATACTATTATTTGCTAATAAGGAAGCATCGTAAAAGGCCACATAACCTCTAGCGCTGTCATGCCATAGCTCCTCAACAGTAATAAATAACCTGACACTCTCATTCCCAGAAATTATTATATGTCTGAAAAGATACATTCATTGTCCTGAGTGCTGCATGGGTTTGAGCTAAGGTGTAATAAAACCGAGCGAAACAATACGCGGATTTAGGGTTTCCCTAGTGTTGGGCGGTATCGCGCTGATGTTGGTACGCCATACTTCTGGTTTTACGCTAACGTGTGGGATTGCATTGAAATACGCTGATAACCAGCTAATAACGCTGATGAAAACAAACAAAACTACGCCGTATTCGATAGTTTTAACGAAAAAGAATAATTGTTTTATATTAGTTAACAGTTTACCTCCATATTTTAGGACTTCAAACTCTCCAATAGGCTTGCACTTTGCCAGAAAAAGACCGACATTTTGCCGTGCCCAATAGCTCTAAATATGCGTATTAGGCCATACTAGTCTGGCGTGTTTGCAACCAAGAGTTATAGTATTAACTCCTTGGTTTGACCGTGTTTGCGGTAACTTTGTTTAGGCCTAGGATAGGCTAGAGAGCCAATCAAATCTGCTTATTTGATTTAAAAGGCCGAAATTCGGAGGAAAAGACACTTTGAAAAATGGGGTTTGGGTGTTTTAGCATGCAATTTACTCTGCAAATTTATAATATAAGCCTATTGTGGTACAATAATTGTGTATATGTATAAAAACAACAACTATGCCATATTATGTACAGTGGCGTGCACAGGATATTGGTGGGAGGTGGGGGGGGGGGGGGGGGGGAGACCTGACCATAAATGAAATTCCCCCGACTCAGATTCTTCTCAATTCCCCCCGACGACGTACCAAACAAAAAATAGTAAAAGGTAGCCCCATTTACATTTATTTTTGCAGTCACCTCGTGAATTTCACACGGTCAAAACAAATCGCACAGTCCAAAAAACAGCACAGTCAACAGCTAATGCCCAATCCTCCGGGTTTTCATAAGTTCTCTATAACATTTTCTTTATTTAGCCGACTGTTGCATAAATTTGATACAGATTTGCCGACTATTTGACTATTTGGGTCACACCACCCCACATACACACCCAGGCGCGGATCCAGAAAAGTTTAAAACAAAAATATTTATTGGAAATGAAGAGGTGGCTTTTCGATAAAATATTGGTTAAAAGTATACACCAGATCGCACCAAGTGAGTTCCAAAATTGAATTTTTTTCTACTTCTGAGGTGGGAGGGGGGCACATCATCCCTCAGACATACAGATTTGCCGACTATTTGACTATTTGGGTCACACCACCCCACATACACACCCAGGCGCAGATCCAGAAAAGTTTAAGGGGGGCCCAAAAAATGAAATTGATAATGTACCATCCAAGCGGTGCGCACAGCACCGCCCTCGCGAGCCATGCTCGGACAGGGGGTGTCTGAGGGATGATGTGCCCCCCTCCCACCTCAGAAGTAGAAAAAAATTCAATTTTGGAACTCATTTGGTGCGATCTGGTGTATACTTTTAACCAATATTTTATCGAAAAGCCACCTCTTCATTTCCAATAAATATTTTGTTTTTTATCAATGCACCAATGCACGAAAGAAGTTGAGCATAATTATACTGATATATTCTTGATTTAAGTATAGATGTGTTAAAAGCTCGAACAGGGGGGAGTCTGAGGGGGGATGTGCCCCCTCCGAATTGGATATTTTTTTTTCTTCTTTCAGTTTTTGAACCCATAGTGTGTACTTTTGACTAATATTTTATTAAAAAGCAATCACTTTATTTCCGATCAATATTGGCTTTTTATATAGGCCTATGCCAGAAAGAAGTTATACTAGTTACCTCCAAAATATCAGATTTCTGGTCAACGTACGCACGCGTATGTATCCCGACCGACGTCCAATAAACTCCAAACGTTATCCCTCGCATGCCTCCCCGCCCGCCCTTGTACCGCCCATACTCTTTTCTTTTTCGTTTGTCCCCTCTTAGTTCCTCTCTCTTTCTTTTCCCTCCCTTTTCCCCCTTCCTTCCCCCCCTTTTTTTTGGTGGTGGTGGTGGTGGGGGGGGGGGGGGGCGTCGAGCCCCCCCCCCCCCCCTGTATCCGCGCCTGGCCTGCACACACCCTCTAGCCACGGCCCTGCACCCCGACTGGCAGTAATTTCCCCCGAATCCCCCTGCCACGCCCCCCCCCCCCGGCTAAAGAAATAAAGAGAAATAAAGAAATAATAAGCCCCCGATATTTCACACAAAATTAATCATGTTCAGTCCCTTAAATAAATAATTAGACACAAAAAACAACGTAAATAAACCTCAAATACGTCATTTTAGGACTCTGATGAGCTTTTACATTGCCTCTAGATTTAGTCTGTTATATCCAGCGTAAATCAGAAGTCGCGTCGGGCGTACCAACATCAGCGCAATACCGCCCAACACTAGGGAAACCCTAAATCCGCGTATTGTATACGATACTTTTTAATATTAACTTTAAAATTGTCTTATTTTTCCATTCCTCATTCCATCAATATCTCAAAATTCATTTCACCGAAAACTGCACCCTTTTGCCGCGACAGTACACATATGTTGTCCTTCAGAAGGAATAGTACTGAGGGATAGTAGAAGGAAGTTGACCGCCAACTGAATCATGGTTTTATTTTTGAACAAAGGAATTCCAATATCTTGTCATAATTGATGTTATTCCTTGTTATTTGTGCTTGATGAGACGGGTAATAGTAACTACAGTCATCACAATAAGTAACTGACCAGGTAATAAACATGCTGAATTCCTACATAAACATATTTAATTATAAAGTTGTTGAGAAATTTCTCTTCTTGAATTTGAGATATTACACACTAATGGGGGAATCACATGTATCCGTGTGAGCTGGGCGGCCCCTTACCATCTTATAGAAAAACAACAAGAGTCCAACACGGTGAACAATCAGCAAAAAATGTCAACAGCCGCATTGATTTTTGTTTTGTCACCGGGTTCATACTGTTCTATACCGGGTCCTTATCGGCCTGGAACCGGCTCATACCACCTCCTCACCGGCCGAAACGCTTGGGTACCGACCGACCGCCTTGATAACGTCATCAAACTGCCCTGTATAAGCTGAGCGCTCAAGCTCGCCGCTTCGCTCACATTCCGGGAATCTCTGTAAAATAACATTTGTACTCACATGTATCCGTGTGAGCTGGCCTGCCCATTACCGTGTGACAAATTGGTGCAGACGGCAGCACACGGTGATGTCACACGGTGGGCCGTTTCCCGTACGTTGAACACGTTGCCGGGGACATCGCAGGCCATCCGCGCCCGGCAGGAAGTTTGAACATGCTCAAAACTCCTGCCGGGTGAGTAAAAGCGGCGGCAAACGGTGAGAGCCCGGTTTGAGGACGGTATAAAGACGGCACACCCGTTTCGCTCCCATTCGCAGGGCGGTAATGGTAGGCGGCCACCTAATACCGTCTAATAGAAAATCAAAGAGTCCAAACAATCAGTAAACAATGTCAACGGGTGCATTGAGTTTTGTTGGTGGTCACCGGGTCCATATCGTTATATACTGGGTCTATGCGGGGTCTTCACCGGCCTGGTACCCGGCTCACCGTCCTCATACGTAGCTAGCTTACCGTTCTCACCGGGTGCATAACACCTCCTCACCGGTCCTCTGTCCATACCGCTCTACACCAGGTCTGTACCGGGTTCTGACCGGCCTGGTACCGGGCTCACCGGCCTCATACAGGTCTAGCTTACCGTTCTCACCGTGTCCTCACCGTGTGCATACCACCTCCATACCGGCTCCTAACCGGTCGGAACGCCTGGGTACCGGCCGAAACGTCTTGATTACATCATCAAACCGCCCTTTTTAAGCTGAGCGCTCAAGCTCGCCACTTCATTTGCATTCTGGAATTCGTATGACCAACATCTATAATACTCTCTAAATGTAAAAGAGCTAAACCTCACTATTGTGAGAGCTCTATGAAGGACGGCTCTTCTAAGAAGTGAAGTTCACTCTTTTCAGAGTGATTTTTCACTCTTTTTTAAGAGTGATTTTAACTCTTTTAGAGTGAAAATCACTCTTTCTGAACTTCACTGCAAAAAAAAAGAGCTGTCCCGCCTAGAGCTCTCGAAAGAGTGAGTTTTAGCTCTTTTACATTTAGAGAGTTGCAACATTCCTGCTGAGAGTCCGTTTCGCTAACGGTTACCAGGCTGCATACGGCCATTCGCAGCCCGTCGCTAAGATGGTCGACGTTCATCACCGTCCATCACCGCCCTGCGAATGGGCGCGAAACGGGTGCGCCGTCCTTATACCGTCTTCATACCGGGCTCTCATCGTTCGCCACCGCTTTTACTCACCCGCCAGGAATTTTGAGCATGTTCAAAACTCCGGTGACCGGCAAAGTCCCCTGAACGTGTTCAACGGCCCACCGTGTGTGCCGCCGTCCGTACCCATTTTTCACACGGTTAAGGGGCCGCCCAGCTCACACGGATACATGTGATTCCCCCATAAGAATGATTGATTAATGAGGAAGTTACAATCCCAAACGTTAGGGCAAGTCTGATTTTCATTTTAACATTTTCTTTTCAACACGGGGAGAGTACGACAGGTAAAGCGTGTGCCCTATTGATCAACCATAACAATGCCGCAGAATATCAAACAACCAGCTCAAATTCAAGAAGAGACATTTCTCAATAACTTTATAATTTAATATGTCTATGTAGGAGTTATACTTTTAGAGTTCAGCACATTTATTACCTGGTCAGTTACTTATTGTGATGATTTAACATCAGAGGAACCACAAAGGACCAATTACAGCATCGTTAGGTGCTAGTGGTTTCACTGCGATATAATAGACTTGAAAGCTTGAGGCAATACTCGAATGCAAATATCCTGCATTCATGCTACGTGAGTAATACAGTGTGTACTATTCAAACGTGCCATCTGAACAAGTGGTACATACTGGCCATCCTGTCTTCTCAGAATTTTAATCCATTTGAGAATGAAATTGAAATGAAAATCACTTGACGGCACGAGAGATCCTTGTCACTATTCTAGATATTACCTTCCTACGATGTGATTTGAGACGCAGCTAAGCACAAAACCACATGCGTCACTGACCAAATTAAGATTACAAATCACTGCCTCCCCCTCGATTGGGAGATATTACCATTTACTGGAATGGTATTGCGCCTTGTCCCGCAAGCACAACATTGAGCGTTATTTGTTAGAAAAATAATTATCGAGCTGAAATTACGTAATTATATGGAACAAAACATCATACTAGTAACAAAAACGAATAAAACTGCCATCACTCAACATGCAATTTTTTTAATTTGCAGCGATCGAAAGTCCCGGTGTCGATGACGTCATGGGTATTGGTGCTCAAATTTGCGCACGGGTATTGTATAACTATGACTTCATCGAAACCGGGACTTTTGATTGCCGCGAAGTTTAAAAAGTGCATGTTGAGTGATTGCGGTTTTTTATTTGTTTTTGTCATAGTGTGGTGTTTTGTTCTATAAAATTACAAAAGTTGGGCTGGATAATTATGTTTCTAACATATAATGCACAATTGTATGCTTGCGGGACACCTCCCTTAAGTGTATGAATCAACTACAGATATTAGTACAATGATAATAATGCAGTAAGTCTCACAAACAATGTTACGTTTCCAGTGATAGTGTTGCTTTATTCTAGACATCTCGGTTCACTTTTCAATGTCAAAAAGTTCACAAATTTGATCTCTAAATAAACAAATAAAAACAAAAAAAGAAACAGAAACAATTAAGTGGACAACAGTTGCTTTTAAACAGCAATAACTTGAACAAACATTTATGAAATTACAAATGTTTTGTAATTCTAAAATTCAAAATAATAGGAGACATTAATCTGTGTGTATTAAGAATACAGTGGATATAGGGAAAGTTAAAAAGTTTGTTTCAGATGAAATGGGAAAATTGTTTATATTTTCTTTTAATTTTTGTTTCAATTATTGTTTTGTTGTAAAATACATACAGGATTTTTTTGGGTGCTTTTTTGATGGCTCCATGCTCATATTCATGGTTGCCTATATTGTTATGTAAATGCACAAAACCCACAAAATAGTCGCTTAAAAATTACAATCTTATGCACCTGAAACAAACCTTTTATGTTATTTGGCCTAAAATGGGCATATTCAAATTATGTGTAGTTACGTTACAAGGTTAACATCATATGAAATTTGTGAATACAATTGTCTTTTACAATACTAGTTATACACCAATATATTGTCAAAGCAGGCGGGAAGGCAGCCATTTTTGTGTGTTAGGAGCAGCAGTAACTTGGTTACCCAAAAAAGATCAATTACAAAGTTGTTTTTTATTTAAAGATTTTTTTGTATGTTTTTTTTAGTCAATGCTTATTGTGGGATCAAATGCAATCATTTTCAAATGCTTTGTTTTGGTTTTGTCACTTTTATCTTGGTAGGTGGTAGTCAGGCCTCGAAATAAGGAGGGCCCTCGGGTCAAAAGCCCTAAAAAAATGGTGAGGACCCTTGACTCTTCTATCATAGGGGTCCTCAGGGCCCACAAAAATCAAATACATAAACAGAAAATTGTGTGCATTTTTTTAATGGGAAGGTGTTGCTGATGACAAGGCCTACAACATAATGATTAGATGAAGTGACAGTTTAGATGCAACATCACTTTTTCTTAACTGTCACTGCTTAAATGTAATGCTAAATTATCCTATGATGTAGTACTTTAACATTAACAGCAGGGTTTGAAATATGGGGAATCCACATTGTGTTATGATATTGTATACATGTTATCCAGATGTCTTGAATCCAAAAGTAGCCCCAATCATGTCAAATTTCATATGTTTTGGACCCTTGAAAATAAGTGAAGGGTCCAGAGGACCCTTTGATTTGTATTCTTATTTTGAGGCCTGGTGGTAGTCCCTGCATTAATGCGGATACAATAGACTCAAAAGTCTGGTGTGCGTGTAGATATACGTTGTAATGCGGTGTGGAATTAATGAATGGGAAATTCACCTCCACCTACTATGACCCACTATTTCAATATCATCCTCGAATCATTTGATTTGGGTTGAGATCAATACGACCACAGTACACAATTATCACCCATAATGACACAATAATGTGATGCAAATCTTCAACAGGCCTGTATGTAGTTACCCATATCCGTTCGAGACATGTAAATGGCCTTAATTATTAAAGGCAAACTACAACTGTGGGTTGCTAGCCACCAGGGGTTCAAATACTTGTTTGGCTATGAGGGCTATTTTAAGCAAATTCTGCCAAAAATCGCCCCTTAGTACATATTACCATAGGCCAACATTTTCTCAGGGGGCTATTTTGTGAAAACTAGGGGCTAATCGCCCTTTGCCCCTGTCTATTTTGAGCCCTGCTAGCCACATCAGGTTCTCTTTGGAATTTGACAAAGTTACAATACCTTCATGTTAACACTTTTCAAGCGGCTACTAGTTGTACCATACAAAACAGATTTGTCAGAAACCTTTCCCAACTTTCAAGATCTATCTCAAGGATTACTGAACCGATACTGGGCATGTTTGTACTTATTTTGATGCATTTCTCATGGTGATTTCAAATATGGTAGTAATGACATATAATTATTTTAATATTTTTTAAGCATTTTGTGAAATTTTGGAATGTCGTCTGCAGCCGTGGAAAGTGTTAACTCTGTACTGTCTGTCACCAAGTGAACAAGTGTAAGACCAGCTCGTTTGTGGCAAAATCTTCTAGTGGGTTCTCAAGTATCTCTAAACAGTACGGAAATCTAGCCCTTTCTTGTATCACTTTTAATCCTAATACACCGCACATCCTCTGTGTAGTGACATCTGAGCATATTCCAGTGATCATAGCATCATTATATGAATCTCAATACTTTGACCCATGTACCTGATTGTTCCTTGCTGCTGCAATATGTACTCAAGTCACTACACTTATAGACCTGTTTTCTCAGTAAATACACATATAGTTGTATCATTACAAAGGTTCTGATGACCTACAAGTTATTTGAGAGGAACAATGTTGATGTCTATAGATAGTTTCCCATGTTGCATGTTTTTCACACAAAAATTGGCACCATTGTACTTTTTATGGTGGTTATCTATAACTATGTGAAGCATTGATTGCATGAGCAAATCGCTGCATAATTCTTTTTTAAAAGCAGAAAAATGAAATGGTAAAAATGTAATGGCACCATGTCCTTATTTTGATAAATACAAAATGGTGGAATCTTCTAAGCCATTACCAATAATTGCTAGCAAATTACATAAGACTAAAAAACCAGCACAAGTATCAAAACCAGCACAAGTATCAGAGCTAAACAAACCAACAAATGTCAAAAACAAACAATCATTTCTTTGGTAAAGGAGTTTTAACTGCTTTATTTATTATATTTTTTTCCAAGTCTTACTAATTTCTAGTAGGAGTTCAAGATTTAAGCATGTATTTTTTCATTCAGAATTTTAACAAAAACAGAACACTAACAATGAGAGACAACATTTAAAAAGAAATGATAAAGAGTGATACCACTACATAGTAGTTCAAATACAAAAAATGGAGGACTCCAACGAGTCCAAATATATTTCTTGTTAAGTGTCAACATCTGATTCAAACAGCAAAACATCTTCTTCATCATCATCATATTATCAATAAATGGACACCACCTATATATACAGATAGAATTGAATGCAAGTGTTCAAAGATTGGATCAAGTGTGTTACAAACTATGGCATTCTGTTGCAATGGAAATATACATACAAATGGTCAATACACTTTTTATGTGTTGATTATGCACCCACAGCACACCAACATAGCTGGTTGCTAAGCGTGCATACATCGTTCAGTTTCTTCCCCGGCTGTGCTTTCTAACAGACAGCATCCCCAAATGGATATATTCGGATCATACACTGGTGGAGAGTAATAGTTACTATGCGCACAATTTGAAGAGAGGCCATTCGGTTGTGGCATCATTAATACCAATTGATATTGGTTTCAATGAGCTATGAACTTGTAGTGTTCTGAACAAGTGACCTCTGAACTGGTGACCTCTGAACTATTGACCTCGAGTTAATGGCCAACAATTTGTATGCTGGTAACTATTTTTCTCACACCTAATCTTTCTGTTTCTGGGTGTTTTGGCTTGGAAAGTTCCAATGCCTGTTCACATTACAGGAGAGGGTGTAACATCATAGAGTGGAATAGCCATAAATATGAAGCTCCTATTAACAGTGGTATGCAGCCCATCACGTTGAAAGTTGCTAGTTAATGATACAATGGTGATACATATGCCATGTCCCCACATGAAATATATCAATGTGTATATTTCTTGACTGTCGCTACAATACACACAAGGGCGCACATTTTGAGGTATGACGATATCGTTCTTTCATACTTATCCTATGTATCAAAAGCAGTCATTGTTCTATGCTATAAGAAGCATGAATCTACAATATACGCTATGAGAGCATGGATTTCTAAGCTCTGTCTAAATGCGGTGACGTACAATACCGACATACACTATGTCCCAGAGATCTATAAAATCAAACTAGCAGATGCAACTGTTTTATGGGCTGTACTACGGTATTCCACTGTGTGATTTACAACCTCTTTATCTCAAAAGAGGAAAAGCGCCCTCACTTGCTCACTATGCGCCAGTCACCCACAAGGTAATCAGCCAATACAATAACACACAATTCTTCAAGTTGCAAAAACATGAGGCAGTAACAGCAGCCTCGTAATTACCAATAATGCAACAGCACTACAATATATTCCATCAACATTTTTCATCATTTAAAAAACCAACACAAATTGTCCCAGTGCCCTGGTAATAAGAACATATTTTTAGTATCTATGTATTATGTACAATTTTTATAATATTTTCATAATATTTATACAACACGCAAATATAGTTTTCACTACTGATCAATAATTTCAATTAGTCACAAAGATTCATCAAAAGTCACCAGATAATCTCCTACCTGGTATATAATAAATTGGTCACAGAAACTCTCCCCTTCTATTGGCTCCTCTTTGATACCCATATTTGGTGTCAGATCGATGATGTTTGTGTGAGCATGGGCACAGATTTGTTATCAGTGTTGAAAACCAGGCAGTACTACTTTCCCTCTATCACTGCTTACTTGACTGATCATAGAAAACGGGCGATTATAACTTATTTCATCAAATTTAAAATCAAGTTTCCCTCGCCCATTGGTTTGAATCGCTTCAAAATCTGGTTTGAGCCGGTTACAAACTAGAATAGCTTATCATACCCATCTGATCCAGATCTAAATCGTAAATCATTCTATCGGTAACAAATTCTGCATGTCAACAATTAAAACCTTTTGTTACCATCAAAAGTTAGTAGTACATCATTACTAAGTGTTAACAACAACAAACAAAATATCAATTCCAATAATGTTAACTCCAAAACGAGAGAGAGCCAATCAGCCCTTTTATGGCAAAAGGATGTATCGTATATGCACTTTCCTAATGATATACTTCCCTTTAACATGGATTGTGTTAACTTGGTTCAATAATACTCACTTAGGAAAAGGTTGCAACTTTTAAAGACAATAAAAATAATATACTGCCTTTTACCACTACATGATTTATGGAGAAAAAAGCTAACTTTGATCATGTTAAAAGGAAGTATACTGTTAGAAAACTACATATAAGATACATTCTTTTGCCATAAAAGGGCTACAATGCTCAGCTCGCCATTTCAACACAAAACTTACAACGGTTTTGCAACACCAATACTTGAATTCAATTTTAAAACTTTTCATCTTTGCGATTCACCTTTTCAATACATAACTTGCAATACTCTTGTTTTTCAAACACCAAAACTTCAATTCAAAACATTTCAAATTCTCATCCCACCATTTCAATATAAAACACTGTTCAACACTCAAAACTTCATTTCAATTTCATACTAAAGAAGATTGTAAGGTCTTCCCACGATGCATTGCGTGAATGCCGGCCAACGGAAGCTTTTTTCACACGATGCATTTGTCGAGCTCTAAGATTTAGAAATAAATTGATGTAAACTAGAACCTAAGAGCTCCAACGCGCTATGAAGCCATGATTGTGTGCATATATCTATGGGAACCGAGACAAATTGGAGACCAGAATAAGGGCATTTTGAAAAACGCAATGCATTGTGGTGGCGTCTTTAAAAATCTTCTTTGATTTCATACCATCCATAACTTGATTGCAATTTCAAAACTTTCCTGAGCAAATGCTCATTTCACCATTTCAATACCAAGTTCTTTACAAACTAACATCTTTTCAATTTTTAGATTTTTTTGGTCGTCATTGTTTTCAAACCTTTTTAACAATATTCCATTAACCCACAAAGCAACAAATTAGCAACTTGCACATTAAAACTGTCAGCACAATTATCAAAAATGAACATGACTCTAATCTCAAATCGATCCATTTTAAATCAAACCTGTCGAGTTTTGTGGAGATGATATAAGCCCTAACAAAATAGGGGGTTGTTTGCCAAAAGAGGAAAGAAAAAAAAGGAAGGGTGATAACTATATATTAGATATTCTTCATAATTAGATCATAACAACTACCATAGAAACTTGTAACAGTTTATGGGGTTGTTTATGTTTGGGCAAACAAATCTTTTCTTTTTTAGGCCTTAATACAACATGAACCAAAAATGAAGCATTAAATCATACTTTCCATTTGTGAGAAAAGCCATATTGATAAATCAATTCTAATTCCGTATTCCAACTTGCAAAGGCAAAACAAACAAAGTGACCTACAAATTGCTGTTCTAATATTTTGTGAATAGAAGAGAGATATGTATGATAATTTAATAAATATAAATCATGTCACATTTTTTTTGCTACAAGTTAAAATAACATCATTTGAGAGTATTACAATATGTCGTCACAGGTATAGGCCCATGTGACAAGACAGCATTATAAAGGATGTTACAAAGAGACAAAAAAGTAGAGATCCAAAACATAATTTAAAATCTTAACCACCAACCCAGCCCTTAAGAATGGTAAATATTCCATAAATGAGTATCGGGAAATATTTTCAAGTAAGAAAAACATCTGGAATAGTACAGAGAAAATTCTTATAGATTTTTGTGCCTATTGTGTGAAATATAGCAAAGATGACGTATGCAATTATGAAAAATTGGATTGGTTCATGTTAAAAATAAGCTCCATAATATTGTCTGCTTGGTGAGCGTTCGTTCGCTCGATAGCAAAATACAAAAATGTTAGTTTGGAACAAATTTGCGGTCTGACCTGAAAAGTAACCACACAAATCGTGAAAATTACTGCGTGTACTGACTCTGTGATTGTAAACTGTATTTGGAAAACTGTGTTACAGCTTGACCAAATGAATGAATAAGCCTTATCACCAATTGGGAAAAATCCATTGATTATCCTTTTCTGATGCATTGTGGGATAGAAAAGGGTCAATTTTGCCCTTTACAATCCCACAATGCAACAGAATAGGATAATCAATGGCTGTTTACCGATTCGCGATAAACCTTATAGATCTTTCATGCAATACAATACAAGCATCCACTTATCACCTCAACCAAGTGCTACAATTCTGACCATTACTTGGCTCATTAAATTAGTCTATAAAGTATGACTAAACCTTATGTAAGAATGGCAGGCGTCAAATATCGCCAGGTTTAAAAATTAATGTGTGATATAGGATATAAGGCCAAACCTTGACGTGAAGAACAAAATACTCAAAAAAATCAATCAATTAAACATTGTGAGTTTTGTGTCATTATCAATAAGATGTCAGAATATTTTTAGTACATAGCCCATCTTAATGCTTTAAGCCCATCCAACAATATAGTTGTTACTATTTTTTTTGAAGGCCAATAATATATGTTTCTCACCATTTTTTTCTAAATATGGAGGTATGCTAAGAGCGAAAAGAAAATGTTCTTTTCTACCCCTAAAAATAAGTGCAATGGACTAAAACTTAACAATTAGGCCCAAAAAACATCCATTAAAGATAGTTTGATTTGTAATAAAGGGTCAATTGTTCAAACCCATGTGAGATTGTGAGCCTTCACCATGATGTATAACCTCTGTATAATGCTAACACTTCACCAGACCATAACTAATGTTGGCAAGCATACAATACCATACCTGTAGTGTTAAATGACTCATAGCCCACATCCTTCCATTACATAATATAGTTATGGTTACATGATATTATTAACCAAGATCCCCTTTCCTTTTTTACCACCACATAAACATTTCAAGCAGGGGTCTGTCAAATGTTGGATTAGATGAAGCATCGTACAGAGGGTGTAGGCAGAGTAGGTACTACCATCAATCTTTACACCAATCGTAAGAGTCCCTGCGCGACCGTGGTCCCTGCGCGACTGTGGTCCCTGCGCGACTGTGGAACCTGCTGAACAACTGTTAATGTCAATCTTCCCAGTAACACATCCTGTAGTTAAGCTCCACCTATTCATATAGCGCCATATATATATATTTATCTATATAACTTTCTGATATCCATCTCTTATCTGAGCTGATTCCATTTTGCGCAAACGACAGCAGCGGCGACATTCCTTCACAGTCATACATGCGGTAATAAATCAAAGTCCCTGTTCACCATCACCATCGGTACGTGTTCCGTTGAGATTTTGGTTGGTGTTTTAAGGTCCCACATTTTGAGGTCTTGTAGGCGGAGTTCCCAGTCGAGTCGCTGCATGGCAAAAAGTGAAGTTGCCTCGTGTTGGTGCCTCTGTAGTAACTCATCCTGTACGGTAAAATAGTGAGGGAAATTGAGAAATGATGATGAAATAATTAACAATGATAATGATCTATCTGCTCTTACAAATCAATGTTAGAAATAAGATCAACACCCTAAACATATTCACCAGAGTAAAAGGAAATCTGCGAAAGGCGATGACAAATACCAAACACAATTTCTATGGGCCCCCATAAAAACCCATAATCTTCCATTATTTTTAAAATGAGAACACTGTTAAAATTGTTAAATACTTTACATTTTGTTTTAATTGTTAAGATGACACATATTTAAAATGATCCTTATTCTTATTGATAGATCAAATGGTGCAAACATGGATTTTTGTAGAGCGAGATAAATTTTAAATTCCATTTTTGCCCCATGACATCCACATTTCTATGTTGAAGGTGGATCTCAGAGACTGTAGCGATACAGATGTACCACTGGCCTCCAAATCTTAAATCTAAAAATGTATTCTCATTGATTATATTCAGAGAAAAAGCCTGTAAATTGCCTAAATAAATGCAACACTAAGAGTTAAATTCCTAAATCTAGTCGACCGGTACCTCTTGGGCCTTGTGGTGCTGCTACTCACGCAGGGATTTTCATACCAAAGACTTTGTTCGGTTGTTGAATTTGTAGGGTTATTTGCCAAAGGTTGTTCATACTTTCAGCGCAGATTTCATCTGAATGTGCAACTTTTGGGTTTGACATACCCGCAAATGTTATTCAGAATATTTTGACCCTTGCCTTTCACCAGCCCGATCAATTGATAACATTTGATCCAAAGAGGGAAATAGTCTGTTTATGGTCCCAATCCATTAATAACATTTGTCCTATGCATGGAAGTGTTCCTATCGTTTGATAGCTACTGGATTTGTGCCGCAGATGTTCTATGAAAAGAGCTATATTAAAGGCTGACAATTAAACTAGCTGAATAGAAAAGCACGACTTTGAGCCGACCAACATCCGATTGTATCTACGGCATCAAGAATGTTACCACCAATACGCTCAATATTTTACATGCGCACATGGGGCTAGTGCAAAACTTCTCTGGGGGCTGTTGATTAGGCAAAGGTTCAGTTCTTTATTAAATATCTTTTGATAACATTAGAGCTTTTCTGGAAGGATCATGACAAAAACCTTACCTTTATTCTCTCATATTTGATATCCACGTCCTGAAGCAGCGAGTAGAGCTGTCTACCGTTAAATCTTGTACGGATATTCTTGCCATCATCCATAGGCTACAAAAAGCAAAACAAAACAATAAATGAATATAAACAAGTTACAATATTTAATAAAAATAAATGGATAAAAATTAAGTTTCAATTTCAATTTCTAATGAATCTGACATTCGGGAGTGGAAAGATGAAAGAAAAATAGTTATTGCTGACACCTTGGAACCCGACAGCTTATTTTGACGGAATAAATCGAATTTAAAATAGGGAGCCAGCAATTGTGGCGTCACATTACTCCGCTCCCGAGTGTTGGATTCATTTCTAATAACGACAAATGGATAAAATAAGTTATTTGACAACAAAAATAAATGGGAAATTAAGCATATAAGTCATGACTAGCATATATCTTCTTTTTTAAGCATATGTTGAACAGTATGGATACAACAATTTTAACAATTAAATTGTTTACTGATGTTTATTAATATTCTTTTGAAACAGTCATTGAACAATTGAACAATTCCAAATTTTAACTCAGAATACAAATAACTATAGTCGGATTTATAATTGAACGAACACATTGAAGCAGCGTATTGCGTGAAGCGCCCACAATCACAAGCGTGATAATTTCGGGCGCGATCATCTTTGTTCTGCGTGCATGTTGTTCGTTCTATTATTAATTAGACTATAGTAGGCGTTTTGAAAAGCCAATAACACCCATGCAGATCTGATACAAAACTGATATAACAGACGGAAGTTAATAAATGGTACAAAGGAACTAATCATCCCACCCAAGGTTACGTATTGCTTTAATCACGTATCAGTGTGTCCTATTATGAATCATTGTGTGTGTGTGTCTGTCCGTCTCTAAACGATACAAACCCAGTGTTATTGAATCAAGCTGAAAAGCCACATTGAATCATTGAAAATAAGGCTATAGTAAACAAATCTTTTGACTTCAAAGCTCTTCAGTTTTTCAAAACCTAATGAGGAATGCGTTTTTTTTAAAAAGTTTTTTAATAAATATAAAATATTGAAATCCTTTTAAATGTGACCTTTTGTATTTAAAATGATGTGATCAATGATAATCTGAAAAATGTGTGAAACATTGGGATTTTATTCTTTCTTTTTTCTAACACGCATCAATTAACTAACGCGCGCGGGAGCTTTGAGACAAAAGATTTTTTTAATATAGTCTAATGTGACAACGCCATTCCTCGGTCTATTGTAAAACACAAAATGGGATCAACCTGCACTCAAATTAAAATTTAAAAAAATCATACCTAGTTTTCTCGATCAATCAAGAAAATCAATCCATATTTCAAATGGTTGCTCTCACACTTGGGAACACTACTGGGAAATGTGCAGATTCTCTAATAACTAATATTGTTTTCTTTCATTTTTGAGCCGACACAAACATCATGCCAGGAAGTCGATGATAATTTGCAGTATTGCAGCATGTGTACACAGCAACCTACCCATGGTCAAGTCTGGACAAGCCAGTGAAAAAAATCATGGCGCTTTTATTTGCTCTTTCCAAAAGATGCAATTAACAGTTTGTAATGCTGCTGCACATATAAAAGAAGGGGGCGTGGGTGAAAAAGCAGGCAATCCCAGCAACAGGTTTATCCTCTATCGTGTTAACACTTTCCACGCGGCAGGCGTCTGCAGACGACATTCCAAAATTTCACAAAATGTTTCAACATTATTTACTTTTATTACCATATTTGGAATCACCATGAGAAATGCATTGGAATAAGTACAAATATGCCTAGTATTAATTCAGTAATCCTTGGGATAGGCTTTGAAAGTTGGTAAAGGTTTCGGAAAAATCTGTTTTGTATAACCAATAAAAATCTGTTTTGTAACCAATAGCCGCGTGTAAAGTGTTAATATTTACTGCTTCCTGAAAAGAATAAAAATACTCACCAGCGGCTCTGGCATGTTGTAAATTTCCTGATCTCTGAACACGACGCATGCACTGAATGGTATTCGTTGGTTGGCGTACGCCCTCGCAGCCTTGCCGTGTACACGCATAATATCTTGTTCAGCAGACAACATCAGCTTGTCCTAATAAGTAAATAACAAACAAATATGATATTGATTATTAGAGTTGCATAGCTAAAACAACAATGAGTCCTGTGTTCTTCTGATTACTAAAGTAGTTATGTGAATCTTATACCTAGCCTCCTTACATGGGTTTACTTTTTCAAGGGAAGGAAAGGCTACAAAACGTTAGCTGACTTTCAAAAACAAGAAAGCTTACAAATTAAACATGCATGTAGTCTTTCATATTCAGAAGATTGAACTTTTTGTATGGCCACATTTTAAAAATGGGTCAATATTGCAAATTCTTGAAATTTTCTGAGTCAAAGTTGCCTGCTGGCTTGTTATTGGCCAAACATTGTACAATCCCTCTGATACGGATAAAAGGTTTAACCCAAATCTTAAAAAGTATACTTGTTGCTTTTACAAACACCTAAGCACAACATACCACTGTAATCCTCAAAATCCAATTCTATTTTCTTTCTTTATCACAAAAATCAGGCCATGTTGTATCCAAAGCCATTAGATTATGTCACTTTATTTGTAAAGAACTTGCACTAATGCTACAAAAATACAGGAAACCATTGGCTATATATAAGACATATTTAAATTGGGTCAAACTAACATGACGCGTATCCAGGTTATCAGAGAGACAGTATGTATGTTTCATGTCTAGATTAATCTAGATTAAGGACAAAATAAAAGTAGTTTGGTTGTCAGCGTTATCTACTTATGTAACCAGTCATGTCACTTTGCACTTCGTATAAATCTCTGTGCCAAGTAAGTTAATGTAGACACTACCTAATTGTCGACCTGATTTTGAAAACCGGAAAATGGAGGTTCTTTTTACTATTACTGTGTCAAAGAATTGTCTTAGTTCCTGATCTTTTTTTCTTAAAGAAATATGAGACTAAATTGCTTACATTTTGTATTTTTGTCCACACTTTTGTTCACCTTTCAACCATATTTAATATCAATCTAGTGTAAAATTAGTTCTAGCATTTTTCGTAATTCAATATTTAGTATCCTTGGAACCGTATCTTTTTATTACATTGACAATCATAAAAAACCCCACCTCAACCATACTCTATTTGAGAAGTTGTGTAGAGGACAACACTATGTATTTTACTTGGGCCTTCTGCAGCCAGCCTGTATACAGATAACCTAATTTCTCCTACACAATGTACATAAAGTCACTCTCAGAATACACACAAAGCAACTCAGACCTACTTTCACCCACCCTAAAACATGCTCACTGCCCGTGATCATTAGCGTTCAAAATAATACCCAAAGCCAAACAGGTCAGACTCTCAGCGCACAGTTTCATATGTGGGTCGTGGAACAGAGGCCTTGTTAATGACTATGTTAGATTGACATGCCTTATCAGCATTAAGCAGGAGATCTATATTTGTTCCTGACACTCAACTGCACATGGTTAATGTAGTCATATTTTTACGCTATTATTTTTCACACTCTTACTGTTTCAGAATTTCTTTCTAGTTTTGCTTAATTTGAGAATTTCAAGTTTCTTCCTCATTCACATACTTAAAGATCATATGTGCATGACTTAAATCTTTTCCAGACAGTGCCCTCTATTCATGTTTTTTTTTAGAAAGTAGATTTTCTTGCAGATTTACATTTCTGATCATAAATCGTACATACATTCCAAGTTACAGAGCGATACGATTCCTAATTACCTCAAAATCATGGTTTTAGAGTGAATTTAGAGTGAAAAATATAAACTGTCGGATAATCCGACAGTTTATTTTCACTCTAAAATCATGATTTTGAAGTAATTAAGAATCGTCTCGCCCGGTAACTTGGAATGTATGTACGATTTATGATCAGAAATGTAATTCTGCAAGACAATCTACTTTTAATTTTTTTTCGATGTTGAGGGCGTTCCCTGGAAAGATCACATAATATACCTTTAATTTTCATGTCGGTGTGCATAAATGTAACAAACTTTCCACATTTCTGTCATAGAGCTGAGTTAACATTACCCATCATGCATCCCTATATTATATTGATCAGGAGTGTATAGTTCAGTCAGTTCCAAATTGGTGTACCTGCTTACAGCAGCGAATGAATTTAGAAGAGCGTGGGCTAACAAAGACTCGCATAACGCAACTGGCGCATTGTGAATTGCATATGTGACGCTTGCATATAATGCCAAATTGGCACACATACACTTTGGATTACTTTTGTGCGCGGAGAGATAGATACTGCATATTTCTCGCCAATTTGTAATTGATTAAACTATAGGCTGCATGGCTTGACCCTTTGTCCAGGTGTCACAGTGACTAACAGTCAGCAGAGGCATAAAGTCATGATAGAAATACACCAAGATTAACCCCCCTCCCTACATGGATTATCATGGCTAACATATAACATGGTCTGACATTTAGGAATACAGGTTCAAGGGCATCTTGTTTTTCACTTCAAGCCGTACATACACTTCAGCATGCTTGTCAAGCCTGCGTAATGTCAGTAGTCGTATTACATACTAATTAGGGTTGAGGTTAACCATTCTCTGCTCTAACGAGTTATATATTAACAAGTATAGCCGAGGATTTTAGGCCTAATAGTAATAACATTCTCAGACTTTGATTTCAGAGAAATCAACAAAACTAGGGAAACACCAAGATACTATATAGTAATACTAAATTGTAGATTATCCTAGCTTAACAGGGTGATTCTTGTTGAAATGGCAGCGATTCTCAGATTGGTAGCAGTTATCAGATTGTATCAAGTCAGATAGACTTAGAGTTACACCGTATCATTCATTATTTCTTTGATAAGGGTCCCCATTTTTAAAGCCCAGTTTATCAGGATTTCCATCGGGGCTTCTAGCCTCTTTCTCACATTGTATTATTATAATATGTATTCATTTATGCTACATAAATTTAATTGACTTGAAAAATTGAATTTTCTATGGTTTCGATATTAATAATCCAACCCAAGGAGCAATGAAATTTGCTGCTTATGTAACCATTTCATTTTATGTTTTCAATACTTTCTTTATATCTAAATATAGATCCTCTGTTTACCCCAATCTCTGACTACCCCAATCCAGTGTCAAAATATCAATAAGTAGCAAGCCTGGTGAATAGTGTGCAGCATACAAAAAGATCCACTTTCAACAACAAAAAGATCCACTTTCAACAGTAATCCTAAGGCCTATCTATGCATTCATGCCCAAATCTGAATCAAATAAACAAAGTGCTTTTACACAAAGGTACTGTGTGATCAACAATTCTGATGTTCAATGCGAGCTATGTAACATAGTCATGGCACCTGTCCATCTGATAAAACACAAACTTCTGATGTTCTCAATTTTGGACCATTTACACTCTTTGCTGGTGAACTAAGTATGTAGCTCACTGAACTTTCTGAAACCCCACATATAAGTAACATCATTAAAAGACCATCAGATTTGAGAGTTGTGCCCTCTCCAAAAACGGTGTGCTTTATTATTCAAATGCAGAGTTTATATATGTATGTATGTAAACTAATACCTCTAAATCCACATCTGACTTATCTTAACTTGAGTAAATTTGAATTTCTCAAAATAAATGAGACATCCAACCTGTGCAGACAGTCAGACCTACAGCCAGGATAGGAATGTCATTAAACCTAAAGGAAATGGTCAGGATATCCTTAAGAGCAAAAGGACACTTAACTTCCCGTACATATGCCACATAGACTTGAATGACAATGACCCTGTGCTGTGTCACAAAGAACTTGCGTATCTTTTGGCGAATTAATTACCAAATTTGAAGATTATGAAAACAATTAAGATTAGTACCTCTTGTTAGTGCTCAAATCTAGTAACTACCAATGTTTGTTTTGATGGTAAAAATGAACAAAATATGAAATCTTCCATTGTTTTAAACAGTATTCATACTTAAACTACAACTGTTTATACTTGGGACTACAAATGTATAAATGAACTAAAACTTTAAAACTTTTGCGCTCCAAGCAATCGATAAAGAAAGTATGATTTGATTTTATGTTTTGACTTTTTGTGCTCTATGAATGATTTATATTTCTCTCCCCTTTTTCTTCTGTTCATATTACTAAAAGCTATGCATACAGGAAGCTGACACACTTGTTTTCTTCTCTGTAGTCTTGAGTAACAAACCAAGTCATCCTCTTCTTGTATGCTCTAAATACTTGGTTATTTTCATCCAAACGGGTAACAGTCAGGAATTCGAAACACGTACGGAGGAAATCCGGTGGTTTATTTTATCAGGGCCATAAGGTCTGCATTGCCTGCTTTGTATGACTAGGATATAATCAGTAGGTTATACATGTAGTCATATAGGTTATGAAGACAGAAAAAGGGATACCTGTAAATGCTTGTTAGTTTTCACTGTTAGCAGATAATTTGGGGGAGAGTGTTTGACATGGAAGCATGAGCAAATTTGCGCATTTATCATGAATTTATGTAATCACATATACTAATCCGTCTTGTATACCCCACTTGTAATTATGTTTGACTATTCCAGATCCAATCTGGCGGGTTCTTAACACTTTCCACGCGGAATGCGTCTGCAGACGACATTCCAAAATTCACAAAATGTTTCAAAAATATTAAAAATATTAAATGTCATTACCATAATGGCAATCACCACGAAAAATGCATTGAAATGAGTACAAACATGCCTAGTATTGGTTCAGTAATCCTTGAGATAGACTTTGAAAATTGGGAAAGGTTTCTGAATAATCTGTTATGTATTATTTTCAGGTTTGTCCAGATTCAAAATGCTCAGAAAACAAGCTTTAAAATGATATGCAACATGTCATAATTGCTCGATGTTTATGTTGCAAAATTCCTTTGTTTTCTATGTATTTTTGGGATGTTTATTCGACCATATCTCATAATGCACACTGGCGACTTAACTCTCATTTTGTGGTAACAGGTCTCATATGGTAAAACTACTAGACGCATGGAAAGTGTTAACATGATGAAGGGTTTAACTTTGCGCCTAACTTACCCGTTCTATATAATGCCTCATCCTCAGCGCATAACGGACCTTCTCCTGGGCTTCAAACAGTACTAATAGAGGATTGGCTAGATCCAATGGTGACGACAGTTTCTGTAGGATAGAATACAAGGTTAAGTTGTAAAAGATTAACTAATTAACGGAATTTTGCAGTTAGTGCATTCTCTCTTTCAGAACAAAATTGCTACCAAGTGATACCATACTTTAATTTTGGAAACCATGGCTATTGCAATATGTATTTAGTGCCTTTGCCATGTAAATATCCAACTTACTTCTGAATCTTATTTTTGTGGAAAATGATCTCTTTTTGAAGGGAAAAAGTTACATTAGAGTATTTTTTGTCAAAAAATGCATGCTATTTTTGTCTGGAAATCTTACAAGTAGCGGTTACTAGTATACTAATTTGGAGGTCTTACACCAGGTTGATTGAAAAAACAAAGGATCTATCAAAAAATCAGATCAGAAAATAAGGCAAAGCTTGCGAAGGCTTCAAAATCGGGCAACGCGCGCGGTTTTTTGTCTTCCTTTTTTACAAATTTTTTATTTGTGTACTCTTACTATTTGCAACCGTTGACACTTTCTGATATTGTTTTTTTCTATTTGAAATGAATATTGTGATGTAGTTGTGTAAAAAACAATTTTGCAGCGTTTTTTGAAGAACTGAGTCATGTAAAAGTTTGAGAAAAGGAAAATCTGCGATATTTTTGATAAAAACTTGAAATAAAAATTTGTAAGGAAAATAAAAATTGATTTTACAATTTCCTGCATTTCAGACGCGGTATTTTGGCATTTCAAAACCAATGCGCGCGCAAGCTTTGAGACAAACCTATTTTTTAGTTGTTTGGCCTAAACATTTAAAAACAAACGGTAACACTATATCCTACCTCGGGGATAGCCACGTTGACCTTGGTCTCAGGACTGCTCTGCAGGAGATAACTCTTCCTGAACATCAGATACTCCTGGAAGCCTTGGGGAACTTTAGGTTGCACAGAAGATATCAACGTCTTCTGACGTTGGGATACCTCGTTGCGGATGTTGATGAACATTTCCATGGTGTTGACCTTATCCTGAGGCGGTAACGGTGTGGGCATGGGATGCTGGTATACTTCATCTGGTTGTTGCTGCTGCTGCTGCTGCTGCTGTTGCTCCTTACGCCGTGCAATCTTAGGCTTCCTCGGATGCGATTCCATGTTCTGCTCCGACACACTGTCATTGCCGTTGTTATTGGAAGACTCGGCGGCCCGACGACTTCTCGTCATCACAGTCATCTCTGCTGATGTTTTGTCGTTGCCGTTATTATCCGCGTTGGCGTTTGTCGCGTTCAGATTGGAATTGGACCGTAAAGTTCTTTTTGGCTTCTCCTCTTGGGCTGATGACGACGATGGTGATGAATTTTCCACATTTTTGGGAGAGCTCTTCCCAGAACCCCCTGAGTTTGATGATGGGGTGTCAACAGTACCACGCGCAGGAGATTTTCTCCTTTCTGACTCCCTACTGACAGGACTCTTTCGATTGCCTACCTCTGAACTCGGAGAACTCTGACTCATCCGAGTCGTGGTTTCTGTACTACTAGACAAAAAAGCAGCAGTTCCCGTTTCACTGACACTAGGAGAGCTAGTGCTGGATTTGGAAGCCAGGTCTGCTTCACATTTGACAGTTTCAACAACTGGGGATGAGGCACTGGTGGAAGAGACAGATGGTGCCGCGTTATTTGAGGCAGTTACCATGGTTATGGGCGATTCTTTGGACTTTGACTGCTGCTGCTGCACAATGTTCGGATTACGTCGTATAAGCAAAGTTTTGATTTCACTGCTGGTTTCATCAGCTGAAGAGGACGGAGGTGGTGTAACTACATAATATTCCTGTTGTACACTGAACTGAGATGGTGATGACGGCACAGAGGCTGTAGTCGCTGTCGACGTTACATCTTTACTAGTAAGCAGTTCCTTGCCACTACATAGTGGCTCAGGCTTAATAACTGCTAAATCTGTCCTACAATCACTTTCAATACTGGGATTACTGATGCGTTCAGGCTGCTGTAACCTTGATGGAGGAGGAGATGCCACGGTTGCTGGCTCCGACGATGATGTAGACGATAACGAAAATGACGTACTGGCTTCTTCACCTACCCCTGCCGCATGCTTATCCTCCTTGCTGCTTCTAACACCAGAAGAACCCTGACTGTGCCGATGATGTTTCCGATGTGATCTCTTATCGGATCGTTCTTTGTGCTTCTTTGTTCGCTCACGACCGCCGTGGTGAGGTTTCTCCCCGTGGGAATCCGATTCACTACTGGCTTTCGACTCGGACACGGCGGTCGGTTTTGCGTCAGTTCTCCATTCTGGTAATGAGTCCGTTTCTGATTCAGACTTTGAGTCTGGTTTATCAGAATGTACCTGAGCTTCCTGTGGTAGGACTGATGGTTGTCGGTTTCCTATGTGAGACACAGGATGTTCCGAGGGGGGTTTTGCTGACACAGCAGCGTGTCTATTTGTGATATCTGTTGCAGTTCTACGAATAGAGTCTAGCACTATGTGAGAATCCGCAGAACTCCTGCTATTCTCAGAATTTGCACATTGTTGTTGTTGTTTGTTTTGCACTGAGGGTAAATGGGTAGTCCTAGGTAATGATTGAACATGTTTACTAGGCGTTGTAACACCTGATACTAATGAATTAGCTTCACGATGCGGCGTGTGAGTTAACACGCCCACCCGGGGATAGTTTGCGCTGGGTATACATACACCAGCGTTTTGTTGTACACTAGAATCCGGAGCCGTAACCAACACAGAAGTGTTCTCTACACTACGCATTATGTGATGTGCATGTGTCTGTTTGATAGTATGCCCCATAGGGGGAAACAAAAGCAGTTCCGTTGTACTGTCCGCTTTCCCCGAGACCGAACTCCTGTTCTCGCTGGCCAAATTGGAATCGTCCGAAATGTACAAGTTGGACTCGCTCAGGCTACTCTCAGAGTCATCACGACTCTCCGGTATTCTGGCCAGCTCCGACTGCTCCTGAACCGGCAACCTCGGAGTCGCATGTTTCGGTGTGGACGACGATGAGGGCGTCGATGCAGCTGCTGTTAAAACTGAGGGTCCCTGCTGTTGCTTCTCCTGATGCCCGTATACATCATTGATATGAGGATGAGGAGATTTGTCCGCTTTTGACGATGGCAACGGTAAATGAGGATCAAACAGATCACTATCTCCTGACGATAAGGAGTCCATTGAATTAGGGGTACCAGGACCCGGAGCATTCCGATCCTGCTGATGCTGAATCGGCTGATGCTGCTGTAATGTTTGGGTTTGGGTGGTTTTTGGAATCTTGATAATATCCATGACCCGAGTGGGTTTGCCGTTTTTGACTGGAACCTTGTAGTGTATCGTGATCTTCTTCTGTTCGCTACTCGGCTGCTCGTCCGACGTAAACTTGTACGGATCATCAGGTTCTGTGGAATAATAGAGAGAAGATGTTAGTGATTTTATTATGTACTCTATTAGGAAGGAAGGAAGGACACACTGGGCCTAGTCCGCTGGTACTTGGTATTGGGTCAATTAGTCAACAGGTTGAAGATAACAGGTTGAAGATGTCAAGTTAAAGGCCATTGGTATAATATTTTTTAAATATGCTAAAGGGTCTTAACTTTTATCTATATTACACTCTGCATCGCATTGAGCACTGTAAGAAGATTGTTTCCTTATAATATCAACATATCTAGATACTTTGTGGCACAGCACAGGGTCATTGTCATTCAAGTCTATGTGGCATAAGTGTCCTTTTGCTCTTAAGGATATCCTGACCATTTCCTTTAGGTTTAATGACATTCCTATCCTGGCTGTAAGTAGGCCTGGATGTCTGATTTCTTTTGTGAAGAGTTACTTTACAGGTGGGTGAACTAAATTGGGCCCATTTTATTCACATGTTTAGACGAATCACATAAATACAGTCATATTACAAAATTGGAAACAAATTGCTTCAATGATTTTTATGATAGAAGCAAAAATTAACTTCAAATGTCCCAATAGAATAGTAGAGTGTGGGAGGTATTCACTTTTTGTTCAATAATAACCTCTCTGGGCTGAATTGTACAGGGTAATGAGAATTCTTTTTAACCCCCTGGGGTCTACCTGTCTATCTTACAGTGGTTCTGATTGGTTTATTACAAGATGTACTCATATGAATAGCCAATTCAAATGCAGCTTGTAAAATGTTTCACTCCCATCTTTATCAGGGATACAATTATTTTAACAATGTCTCTCATTGGTGCAATAAATGATGTATCTATCTTTTTAACCAACCGGCCGGTAGTTCTCAGGGGTTAAAACCAAAATCTCTATTCTGTGGATTTGATTGGGTCACTCACTTTAACCCGGGGAGGGTACTCGGATTTGGTTTGGTCGGGGTGTACGCTGGAGCTGGAGATTCAAAACCTCTACCAATTTGCCAGTAATGTGAGGAATGAAAATCATATGAATCAATCTTAAACTGCTCATTTTATGGTTTTTGTCAAAGTGAGAGAATCTATGGATTTTTTATCTTACATGTACTGTTTACATGACACAATACGCACCTTGTAATGAATTTTGTAACGACAGTAATCTTGTGCCCCCGTTGGTATCCCTCAAAGGAGTGCCCTCGTCGGCAGACGATAGACTCTCCGGCGACGTCGGAGAGTTAACATCCAGTAACGAGCTATCCGAGCATGACTCGATGATCTCGTTCTTCATGAGAGCTCGGATCTGAGGTAGTTCAGCAATGTCGATCGGAGCCTTGCCATTCTTATTTATTTGCAGAGGATTGGCGCCATGCTCTAGGAGAAGCTTGACCAGCTGTGTAGTATTCAAACAGAACAAGTTTTATTATAACAATTTAGTAGACAAGACTAGACAAAAATAGTTATTTTATGCAGGCATCAATGTGCAGCTTGAACCTACCCTCCTCGAGGTTAGTCAAAGATTAGACACCTAATCTTTGCCTAGTAATATTTTTGAAGAGGTGAATCTAATTTATACATTGGACAGGTGAATCTATGGCGAATCTTCACCTATATTTCAACTTCTCCCACATATTACTATTGAATGAACATGGTGCACTTTAGGTGAATCTTCACCCTACAAATTGCAGGATAGACCTAATCTTGACCTCATTTATCCTGAAGAAAGGTGAATAGAGGTGAAAGCTTGAGGAGGGTAAGTTCAAGCTGCACATTGATTCCTGCATTAACAATACTGATATCAAAATTAGAAACACTGAATTATAAGCCATACTTGTTGTTGAACTGACATGGGGGCAGTTATAAGATTGCAGTGGTTCTCTTGATCACGAGAAGTTATTTGTTTTAATGCGTTTAAAGAGTAACGGTTCAGTCAAATATCAGTACTATCATGGCAGGTTTAATTATAAATTGATCTTCATCAAAAGGATATATAAATTTAATGTTAAAAACAAAAAATCATCCACTGTTGATTATAATAATAGTTGTATGAAAAGTGATAGAACAATTGCTGAATCAACCACACTACAAACAACTAACTGTCTTAGGAAATGTAAAAACAATCTCTGCTACAGTAGCAAGCAGTAACGCTCAGGGAGTAGTCAACCTAGAAGTGATTTGTAAATCTGGTGTAAGTAAACCACAAAGTCTTGAACTATTACCCTACAAAACTAGTCTAGTCTTGCTAGCATGTATGACGCACCTTTAAATGGCCGTTGCTAGAAGCGTCATGTAACGGAGTATCCTCGTCCAGGCCTAGACTGTTTACGAAAGCACCAGCTTTTAATAGTTGCTTGGCAACGTCGTAAGCGCCATGGTTACAAGCTTCGTGAAGAGGTGTCCAGGCTGAAATAAGAAAGGATACAAATTATGCTAATTAGAAAATAATGCAGAACCAACGGCCTAATTAGGATACTGATGAGAGTGCTATTTCTGTCATCATCATCATTGTTATCATCTCATTTTTGACACAGATTGAATTCTGACTAGAGGAAACTAACCGAATTATAGGGATCTAATTAGCGGCTAATTATTGTAGATGCAACCTGGTATTGTAAAAATAATGTCCAAAAACATGAATGGAGGGAGGAGGTTTCGGAAACAAACAGGATCTTGGAGTCTAATTAGCTGCTAATTATTGTAGATGTAACCGAGGGCGCAGAAACACAAGGCCTCATCTCCATTTTTTCAAAAATGAGATTTTGGTATCAACATTTTCAGAAAGAAATTCTCTTTCCAGTAACACAACCTTATCTCCATGACACAACCCCTTTCAAAGTTATAGCCAGTATCACAAGGCCTCATCTCCATCTCCCCAATGTGTTTAAAAATCTTCAATAGTCTTTTTCTCAAAATGGTCAAAATGGAGATGAGGTCTTGTGGTTCTGAACCCTCGTAATCATGTATCCGGTCATTGTAGAATATCTTGGCATATGGCAGGAAACATGAACAGCGCTTAACAGAGGTTAACCACACAAGAGGATATAACTAGAATGTTCCAGAAGTAGGGTGACTTTTTAAAAAAAACAAATCCCCAGCAACATGTTTAAATGAACTAAATCTAATAGATGAAACACAACAAAATGTTACTATTACACAATGCGATCATATACTAGAAATAAGCCCTCATTTCTAAATACTTTTTTACAAGGATTAGCAATTAGCATTATGAAAATGCTCGTTTAAAACTTGAAGCCATTGAAGCTATTTGTGTGTGCATTCACTAATTAGGATTTAAACCAACCGGTCAGCTAATGGCTTCATATGCAGCATTACTTTTGGTCTACAATGGTATGTGATTATTATTACTCCTTACACAAATTGGCAATGCCGACCATCACATGCTCAAAAACCCATGTTGAACCTTACATGCCCACGGACAAGTGCCCATACTTATATAATGTGATCCATATTCAGAGATACCCACCCCACCCCCCCCCCCCCCCCCGGCATATTTTATCTAAGGCATATCTATTCATTATTATTGGGGGTGGAGTACGATTGGCCATCCATCTTATTGACAGAATCGAAATACAAGTATGTCACGTTTGTAGATTCTTTTACCGTAGGTCGTTCGTTTTAATGCCAGACGAGATTTGTGTGGAAAAAATCTGTGACAGAGATATTATCAACCATCGTTTTTGACAGAATTTAAATAAAAAGGTAGAGTTGGTACCATATGTTATGTTTCTTATAGCTGGGTCGGTTGATATACCAGATAATTTTTGTAAAATGAAATTTGTGATAAAGATAGAATCTTCCATCTTTTTCTAAACAGAATTGAAAAAGGAAAGTGGTCCATCGGTAAAGGAGAGTCAATCTGGTTACAGTTACGCCACACAATTGCTCAGGGAGATGTTAACACTTGCCACGCGGCTATTAGTTTTACCATGTACAAAACAGATTTTTCAGAAACCTTTCCCAACTTTCAAAACCTATCTCAAGAATTACTGAACCAATACTAGGCATGTTTGTACTTATTTCAATGCATTTCACATGGAGATTCCAAATATGGTAATGAAACTTAATTATTTTGACATTTTTGAAACATTTGTTGACATTTTGGAATGTCATCTGCAGACGCCTGCCCCCATCAGGGAGGTTTTCAATGTGTCCAGATCAGTTTATATTCAGGGAGTCTTCTGCAAGATCAGGGAAGGGAGTGTTGGCAGCTATTTGTAACACAAAAATATAATTAGACAAGTACTTACATGCAAAGTCTTTGACATTGACATCTGCACCCTGACTGATGAGGCTTTTGACCTGCTGTACATCACCATTGATGGCAGCCCTATGAAGCGCTGTCTCACCACGTTCATTCTTCTTGTTCACCCCTTTTGTTTTGAAAGTACTGATGATTTGATGGGGCTGGTGTTTGACTGGTTGACCTGGGGAAAATAATCAGCACAACAAATGATTAATTCAATATTTAAACAGTATGCAAATGGGATATCTTACTCCTAAGATATAACGGGCAAAATCACTGTTCCTTCAATCATTTCTAAACTGTGTGAAAGTTGAACGACTGGTATTCAATAAGTAAAGGCGGTCGATCCTGTAATACCAGGAGCGGAGTGCCCATCTCCCTTTCAAAGCGATGGGGCCAGACTCACTCCTTTTTATAATGTTGCTGTATGGTGCTAGCTACACCTCCTCCACAGCGAGTCTGTTACCTTCCCAGCACTGAAGAATGCCGGTACCCATTTAAATACACCTGGGTAGAGAGGAGTAATTGCGGTAGGGTGCCTTACTCAAGAGCACAACATGTTGACCACAGCGGTACTCGAACCCACAACCTTTAGATCATGAATCCAGTGCTCTACCCACTGCGCCACACATGACCCCTAATATTCAATACACAGATACATTGTAATGAGTTCAACAGGTTTGCTGTTGCACAATTTTGATAACTAGTTTGACTAATAGTTTTGAACTTATCCGCTATTGGTGAGAGAGCTCCTCTTTCTGTACCAATAATGTACCGCATCTCTGCAGAAACTCAACAATTTCCATCCATCTTGTTAACACTTTCCACGCGGCAGGCGGCTGCAGACGACATTCCAAAATTTCACAAAATGTTTAAAAAATGTCAAAATTATTGAATTTCATTAACATATTCAGAATCACCATGAGAAATGCATTGACAGAAGTACAAACATGCCTAGTATTGGGTCAGTAAATCTTGAGATAGGCTTTGAAAATTGTGAAAGGTTTCTGAAAAATCTGTTTTGTGTATGGTTAAAATAATAGCCGCGTGGAAAGTGTTAAGACAATACAAAGAGTTTGGCCTTTAAGTAGACATGTGATTACCAAATATGTATATCTGCATTTTTTACTTACGACTCCATATTATTTAATGCGATGCAGCTTCTCTGTTATGATTACCAAATAGATATTTTAAAGTATTTAGGGCCTACCTGGTGATGAATCTTTCGCCATTGATTCATTTGCGTACTGCTGTTTCAGCATGGCAAGCTGTTGCCTTTCGGACAGCGGATATTTAGGACTGCCAGGCTGCGAGGAGGTTTTCTTTCTCTTGAAGGAAGCTGACTTTGGGGTCTTTTTCTCTGAAAAATACAAGACAAATATGGAATTAGCTCCATTATTCTATTTATAAAATAAATATACACGCTAATGTCTTAAGGGAGAGGTGGTTGAAATGGAAGAGTGGAATTGTACTAAACAGTGTTTCAGACGAAAAAAACAGCTTGATTTGATTTAAGTGTATGGTATGCCGGCCATATTTGGTCATACTTTCAATCAATACCTCCATGGCGACCTGAAATTCATTTGGACCTCTGGTGGGCAGGCTATGTCATTCGTTGATACTAATTAGCGATCTATAATGACCCATACAATGCATTCAAATGTCATTCATCAAACACCCTTGCGCAGGTGTTGGCATACCTATTCACACCAATAGCCAACAACAACGTATGTGACTAATTTGTTACCATGAAATCTATCAAATCCTGAGTAAATAAATTATGTAAGTGTGAACCGGGGGGGGGGGGGGGGGGGGGGGGGGGGGGAATACTTGGATTTGGTTTCGTTGGGGTGTGTGGCTGGAGATTCAAAACCCCTTTCTAAGGGTTACAGACACAATTTCGCAAATTATCGGGAAAATAAACAAAATTATCATACATTTTTCGCGAAAATAGACCCATTTGTAAAAAGTGACCCGTTATTAGGGATTTTCCAGCACAAAATCATACCCCATGTTTAGGGATTGTTTGCAAAAAAGCCACCCATTAGAGCGGCACATCCCTGTATACTGTATTATTAGGTGAGTACTTCCGGAGTGTGAACTAATCAATGGATATATGATAATAAATGCAATTTATAATCTGCATAATTATGTGCTAATTAAGTTAATGAGTGACATGTAGGTAAACATGTTCATATGATATCACAAAGCATGACTGCCAAATGGTGAAGATTGTTTCCTTAACCATGGTCACAAAGAGAAAGATATCTTGTACAAGGCTTATTATAGTTGACATCCCCAAAAAATAACTGGTTTACTCATAAGATTGGGCATGAAATTCTAACTGATAAAACCAGTTGTTATGCCAATAATATTCTACACATTATACAAAGGTTGCCTGCTGGTTTTTAATCCAGCCAAAAGGACATTTCTTGTCAACATTTATGCGTGCACTGACCTACAATGAATGTCAAAATAATTACTTATAATATTACTCTTGTAATGGAATACTAACGAGCCTATGAAAGAACCGCATCCATTCACCTGCCTGCCGCGCTAAATTAATTCCTGTATCATTCACTGAAGATTGAATTTCTTATTAGGGGCCCCCGTAAGTTAAACACAAGCTATAAATCATGTATCAAGTTAATTAAAATGGAGTATTACCATTTACATAAGACAACAATAATTAACCCTTCAAAAAGAAAATTTCTGTCTAAAATGGTTCAATTTTAATTTTCATAACCAAATATATTATCATTTACCTACTAAGATAACAATAATTGACCCTTCAAAAACAAAGAAATCCATCTAAAATGGTTAAATGTTTATTATTTTTATAACAAAATCTACAATATTTCAGCAAGGAGTTAACCAAATGCTGATTTTCTTTTAGAATCACTTCTTGAACAAAACCCAACCTACATGTACATACAAAATACCTCTTTAAATAATAATATTGTAAAGAAATATGAAGAATAAGCCCACTTTGCCCAGCAGGCCGTCTACAACTACGTCCGCTTTCAAAATGATAACAGTATGATTCAAACACCCATCACACCAAGCCCATCAACACTTAATCAACATACAAAACATGATCGAGAGCATATATTATGGACATCTTATTTCACTATCTATTATTAATATTATTGTGATTTTTAAAAACATCGGTATATCCGTGGTGAATATGCACGCACGCCTGCAGCGACAAGCCAATAATATATGGGGTCACGGTGAAACATGACAAATGGAAATGGAAAGACCTCAGTAAGGAAGAGTAATTTAAATTAGCTTGCATGTCTTTCCATTATTTATTTTTAACGTTAACGGACAGACCTGCTCTTGATAGTAGACAGGCGCCATTTTCCTCCTCAGCTTTATATAGTTAGTACATAATTATTGACAACTGTTTCTGGTATGCAGCTTTTTAAATCACCATTTTATATATTTTAAGCTTCGTTTATATGGTTGTAGTATTTTTCCTTTCAATTTTCTTGTCCACCGATACAAAAGAAAAAGAAGAAAAAAATGTCCTTTTTAAAAGTAAATCAATGTGAAATGGAGAAACAACTTTTGATTTTCCTACGTGAAGGACTCAAGATAGATGAAAATGGACAGAAAAAATAAAGAAATAATACGAATTTAGGAGTCATTTTCACTCGTAAAAATTGAATGCCTTGATCAATTTTTAATAAAGCTTAGAAAATGCTATGAGAGCACGCATAATAAATTCAAAATTGACTTCACCTGCTAAGGCCCCCCTATATTGATGTGCTGCATCACATATATTAGATTATTAAAACATCTGTATATAATATTATTACCCTTCTTGGAAATGCTATAAATGTGAATGCAATGGTTCATGATGTCATTGAATAAAACCAGATGTCCGTTGAAATATTTGTTTATTTCAATATTAAACACCTTCGGTATAAAATGAAGATAAAAAATAGGGGGAGGGGGGGTGGGGATTATTTAAAATAAAAAAAAAATAATAAAAAAAAAAAAATGAATAAGCTTCCGTAATTTATTGTGTTATTCAAATGAATGCAGACTGCAGAGCTATATTATTTGATCATAAATGCAAGAATAACCTGAGTGCAAGTAATTCCTTCCCTCCCCATTTGAGTAAAATGACCCAATTTCTATTCTTTTGAGTCCTTATTTTTACGTTCCAATTTAGCATGGTTATCACATTTATCCCCACATTTCAAGATGGGTCGACCCATCTCTCCCATATTGTTTGTCCTTCAGCAAAACGCATCGAGATATTTTTTATATTGGGAGCATAGAGAATACAACCATTCCGTCATGTTTGGACATGTCATATTTTGGGCATCTTTCAGGCCGCAGATTTATTGCTCCAGGGAACGCTTTTCTGTCTGCACACTGTAATTCCGTACTTATTATCTTGAATATTATTAATATTTCATAAGTTCCTGATGCTTTGTTTGCGCATTGTGTGTATTCACCTACAACTGCGGATCTAGATTAGGATACACATTTTAAAAAACGTGGACGCACATAGTCCTACCTTAGGACTACTCTTTCTAACTAAGCCTAGAAAACTGCTCTCAATACGAGAACCACTATCAACCCGAGAACCGACCCGTTTGACTCAGCTAGGAGGATGGCTGACTCAGTGTTTCGATATTCTATCTTAGTATAGTATTTCCCTGGATAGGCTGGTTTATAAGATTGATATTTTTAAAATGTTTTCTTTATGGAGGAGGAGGGGGGGGGGGGGGGGGGGGGGGGCAGCACTAGGTATTCTAAATTGGCAGTAAAACCCTTGTTTTATTTGTATTTCATTTTACACTGAGTGTATATTAGTTAATCATGGACAGAGAAGTCAATGATCGTTTTTTGTACGGTCAAGGTTTTTAAATCAACAAAATCTTGCAAGCAATTTACTACAGGCAAGCTTCTACTCCAGAGCGAGCTTCAAATGATAATTGCATCTCTTACTAATTAGGTTCTGTATCACGAGACGTTATTCGTCCCTAGCAACACAAGTGACTGGTCCCTAGCAACAGATAATTACTACATCACCCACCCTAGCTTATTCAAACTCAGCGCATTGTGTCAAGAACAAGTTGTATAAGTCAATAATTGAACGTCTTTCATAATGCCAGTCAAACTTCAATATCTTGCCCTATTTCGTATTCTGTTTACTACCAGATAAATAATATCTTTTCTTGATCAAGATAAAGACTGGGAGCACCACCGTGAATAACAATAGAAACAGAGCATAAACACACACGTAATCAGTTTCTTCACCATTTCTCAGAAACTGGTCTTGCAAAAATAATCGGTTTGCTCGATTCGCTTGACTTTATGAGGTTTTTATTGCATTGCCAAGAAATGTATTATTAAATTACAGCATCGTATACGGACAATACGAGAATAAGCAGCACATGGCTATGGCACGAGGAAAAGCTTTTATTAAATTTCAATTTTGAATTGTCAATGTCACTTTTTTGTTTTGATTAGGAATGGTGATGCAGTAATGGCTGATGAATTTAAGTTTTTATGTTCTGTTAGCCGTAAACATTTATGTCAAGTCTTGTGGGTGAGTAATTTAAGTCAAGTCCTGTGGATGAGTAATTTGGGTCAAGCGGAATCTTTTGTTCTTGTGAGAATTGTTACACCACAAAAACTGAGACTTTTACTCCGACAAAATCACAAAGAGACTTGGATATCAATTCCTTAGAACAAAGGGTGGGTGTTACACATCTTTGTACGGTGGTTAATGGACCAACAATTAGTCATGTGACATTTTTTTCCAACAACCAAATTCCTGGGGTCCTTAGTGGTCATTACAAGAGGGGTATCAGGCACGTCCTGTATCACGGGGAAATGTATCCTGAGTGAGCTTCATTTTAAGTGGAATATCAGTAAATGAGGAAAATAGTGAGCCCGATACCAGTGCTAACCCTAAACAAGTAGTCAAAAATGATACCCTAAAGCAAGTAATTTGTATAGCTTAAACCTCTTACCAAGTATGATACATTTCAAACCCTTTTCCCTCTTCCTTCCCTATTAAGTATTATGACACAAATATGCTGAGCTGATCTAGATCAGATCACTTAATGAGAAGTACAAATTGAGAAATCTCACCCATATCACGGCTATTTATAATCCTCACGGAATATGTATGATCATTTTATGAAAAGTTTATACCCTATTTCTTAATTTTGATACCCTATTCACGTTACGTACTTAACGTCCTACGGCTTGAAAAACTACCCTTATTATGCGACTGTTTTTGATGCGCCGCCTGATACCCCATTTGTAATGACCACCGAGCACTCGAGAACCAAATTGCATCATGGGATATATTTCAACTATTTTCACTTTACTTTTTCAAATGCAAAATGCATCTATTATTATTGTATAGTATGTGGCATAGCAGGGTCAGGAGGGAAATGATGTAGAGATAAAACACTCAACTTTAGGAAGTCATTTCTTGTCACTTTCTTAGTTTGTTATCAACCAGTTAGATCAGAACGAGGACGTCTTGTATAGCGAAAATAAGAATCGAGACAAGATCAGATTACATATGAATAGAGTACCTGACCACAGCGCTGGCTGACCGATGGACAGATAAATGGAGGATTTTGGATATTTTTTCCCATTCTAAATCGGATTATTGGGATTATTTCAGTCAATAAACCCTTACCAGGGTTTCATGGCTTAACAAAGTTTGAATAGATTCTTTTTTCCGCTTTTTCCCCACTTCTCTCTCAAAAAGATTAAACAAAATTCCAAATTGATTCTTATCAATAAAAGGAGAGAAAAAAAAGATTATGAAAAAATAATACCTTAAAATCTATGTCACTGCATGCTATCATTAGGATTTGAAAATATGTCCATTAAAATGTAAACTTTGGTCTATATATATTACAATTGGGAGTTTACAGAGACAAAATCAACCTCAAACAATTGCATAATTCTCAATATTATTTTGATGACAGATCAGAGAAAACATTCTCTGATGTCACGTTTCTACTTCAGGCAGAACGGAGCACTGGGAGCACACATCAATGTCACTGTAACCACAGATCGTGACGATCTGTGTAACCAAACCATCCCTATTTCATGTACTCACGTCACATAGGCAACGAAAAACACAAACAACGAAAGAAAGAAAAACAAATCCCTACAATCTGAAAATGTATTCATAAACAAAATTTTAAAATAAAAACATCCTCCTGTTCCATACAGGTACAGCTGATCAAGAACTTGCTACCTAATATTAGTAATAAACCTTTTTTTGGTTAAAATAACAGAAATAATGAAATGTTTTGGTTTTATACAAATTTTCTTTGACAATTTTTGAAGTTTTCCCCCTTAAAATGGATGATTCAAATATAAATTGGACGGTTAGGTACACAGCATGAGCGGCTGACACTACATGAAAGGTCCATCCACTTGTTGAACAGCTTTTGTTTTGCTTTATAATTCATGGAATAATAGAGTCCAAACTACTTAAACACTTTCTATGCGGCAGGCGTCTGCAGACGACAAAAGTTCAAAATGTTTCAAAAATGTCAAAATAATTAAATTTCATTACCATATTTGGAATCACCATGAGAAATGCATTAAAATAAGTATAAACATTTCTAGTATTGGTTCAGTTAATTCTTGAGAAAGGCTTCGAAAGTTGGGAAAGGTTTCTGAGAAATCTGTTTTGAAATGGTAAAACTAATGGCCGCGTGGAAAGTGTTAAATGTCAATCGTATAATCACATAAGATGAGAGATAATAATGTATAAGGTGGTGAAGTAGCTATCAACGCTAAGTGGATAATAACATGACAACTGAATTTTAAATCATATCAATCGTGGTTTACATCCAGATGAAACCAATTCAATTGAACTCCATTTCAAATTCATTTTTAAGAAAATGGATACTGTGAAACTAGAAATGTTCGCGAGTTTAACATTTTACGAATTAGCAATACTGGCTTTAATTCACAGCATGAAAATGTTGCGAATTTAACTTTGCAATGCACTGCTTGCTATAAGGTAGATTTGGAAATATTCCCGGCATGAAATTTTCGCAAGTAAGTGCTTCTCATGAAGAAAAAAAAGACCTCAAGTCTAACATTATGTAACTCACCTATCCTAGGAATGCATCGGGCTTGTCAATACTTAGCCTTTTCGAGAAAGACAATCATTGCGATAATTAAATATCAAAAGCTTAAGTGTCATTTCCTGTTTTTCTTGGGTCAATATGCTCTTATATCCACCAGCATCTTGACTATCCACGGGCAAACGTTTGTATAAATAACTTAGTAAAACGCAGCTTGTAATTTGCTGGGGATATTTCAAATCAAATCCCTTTCATTTGCTGCTTTATTTGGCATCAATCTAGGTGGCCATACAGCCAGCCGCGGCATCATCATCGCGCATCCATCATAAGATGCATTATCTTGTCTTGGCTTGACAAGATGGCCTGACATTTTCACTTTTCCGGTGAAAAAAATCGGTGAGGAGATTAGGAATACTCGCTGTGGCTTTTGTTTACTAGGAATTGTTGTTCATCCAAATTATTCAAACCTGAATTAAACTGCGATAACATATTGATGAATAATGATATATTTGTCAACAGGTCCATTTTGAGCTAGGGTGATTTTGGTTGCCATGAATAAATTAAATACAAAGGTAAACAAGGTAATTACATAAACTTGCCCAATTTAAAATGCACCATTATAGTTCTAAAACCACCCAAAAACAAACATTCAAGCATACAGGTGAATCAATGGCAAGGTACAGAATCACAACTTTTAAAACACAATATGGTTTCAAAATGCAAACATTTTTTGCGCATAAATATAACACCTTTGACGGCATGACACCTTTATATAAATTAGTAATTAAAAGAACGACACCAGTTTCCGTCCCAAAACAATGAGTCATTCGCTCTCACCAATCACAAGTTCGTTCCATCATGATAATGTTCACTAAATTATGTAGTTATAATGTGTGTTTTTTACATAAATATAATTCACAATTTGAAAATAAAAACAAATAATACAAATTAATACTAGCAATTTGTTAATTTCACAGATTCTTCCCATTGTATAAAGGTTCTGTATACGAGAAACACATTGTGGAAAATATATAATTTGGTGAAAAAATATACCCATGCAAGAAATCTTTCCAACACAACGTGTGGTATGTGTAATTAGTCGTAACAACAGGTGTGCGTGAATAGAGAACTATTATTAGAGCACGAAAACATATATGAAAGTGACAATATTTTTTTACCAGTTTACCATTATAATTTATCTAGCAACAATTGGTGTAAAACCAGGCCTAGAAATTCGCGCTGCAGTGCGAGAGTCCATTTAGATTCTCGCGGAATAATTTCGCGAGAATCCTAGATTCTCGCAAATTTTGAGAATCCATGGATTATTGCGAAATTAATGAAATTAATAATAATGAAAATAATATCATGAATAAGGCTATATTAAAGCTTATTGGGTTTTTTTTGCGAATCCACCTGGATTCATGCGGGAGTGATTTTATGCGAATCGATTCGCGGAGGAATTCTACCCCTGAAAACAAATTTGTGATCTGATGTACATTATGTAGAGTACACCGTGATCATCTCATTTTCAATAGTTATTGTGTCCCTGGGTCTCTTTGTATACCGACCATGTTTTTCTTCTTATCAATACAATATCAGTATCTTTTTCTTAAATATATTTTTACATTTTTAAATGTCATTGGCTTATCATACATAAGGTCACAAGGAACTGGGCAGCCAAGTAAACATGTTCCGTACACTGGGTTGGGTTTTGACAAAATGTCAAACTATTGTTTCATATTTGGGAATTATTTATCTTCACATATTTTTGCGCTAGAGTTATATAAATATTACTTGATTGATACGCATGAATCAACACTTCCTAATCCACCCCTGTATATAATACAGGCAGAATAATTTGTATCAATATCATACGATATACCAGACAATAAGCAATTATAGTTCTATGATGTACCTGCATCCTCACCAAATACAATCATCTCTCATTTTAATTACTTTTCGTAATTATGGTTTTCTGCAGTGACAGTCAGCTGTTTTCCTAGCGCACTCATCACAATGGATCTCGCTTATAAGGCAAAATGTTTTGTTGCTGCGTTGCCTTCATCGATCGACCATAAAATATCAAAATTCAGGGTCTTGTTTTTTTTAAAGATTTAAATTTTACCCAAATTGTCAAAATATTACTATCACACTAGAAAGTTTTTTAGAAACATGAGCAAAAATGAAATTTACCAAATTTTGTCTTGACAGAAACCACAAGTCAGTAATATCTTTCAGTCAAAAAAGGAAAGAATGAAAATCGACCGACCAAGATTTTTGGCACTTGAGGGCAACACAACAAATCTTTTTGGCCTTATTTATAATTGTGATTAAAGCTTATAACCTTTGCATCTACACTTTTGATGAAGTAAGCAAATCTGTACAATTATTTTCAATCAAGCTCCATCAACAACAATTTCTTTTTGCAAAGTTGGCACAAAGGGCGAAATGATATAAAAATGATATAATTTTGAAAATTCTCAGGATCATAAAATCATGTTTCTATACAAGTCTGGGATTAAGTTGCAATTAAATCTGATGAAAAATGTTCATAAACCATATTTCTCTTACTGTGGCAAATATCATAAAATAAGAATAGAATTATATAAAGACATTTTTTTTTGGTATTTAAATGATTTGTTTTTGTGTTGCTTTTGAATAGTAAGTGGATCTGTCTTCCAGTATGAGATATTCCTATTATATCAGATCATTAAATCAGATCATTTTGGTCATTTTTCCATACCATTTTATTTCTGTATTTATTTTCATCTGATCAGTCAGTCTGACATTTTAATAACAGCACAAATTCCATTTTGGATAATCTACTAGACTTAAAGTTTGCAGTGCTGAATAAAAAAGCTTTTAATATAAACCCTCTCAATAGAAATAACACAAAAGACAGAATTATGGGCAAAAGCTTTTTACACAATCCTGTTCTAGCCCTTTGAGAAAAAGCCATTATAAAATGAATGGTAAGACTTAATAATGGCACACACAATAATAACTTGCTTTGAATGCCGAGCAGATGGATCTCTCTTAAAACACTGTCCATTTCTTGTAACACACATTAACTAACAATAGGAGAAAGACGAGTAATAACCTTTTCAAAAAATTCAAAATAGTAGCTCATATGTTTTTCCATCTGATTTATTACATCATGTTTCAACTTTCATTTATTGAGAACGGAAGGGGGGGGGGGGGGGGGGGGGGGGGAGCCGGAGGGGTCAGTTGAGGCTATTCAATGCACATCTGTTTTCGAGAGTGTGTGGCAGTTTAAAAAAATCATTAGATATACTAATTAATGTTTAAATATAAAGACAAACAGTAAAGATCATAATCATATTAAATTGAATATTTTTTGAATAATTGAAAATATGAATTAATAATATCAGAAACAAAAGCAGACTACATACAAATGTAATACCTGGATCATAATTTGTAAACAAATAATTTAAAAAAATTGTAAACAATTAATTAAAAATACAAAAATAATTTATAAAAATCATGATAATTGTTCATTTGCTAACAAAATCTTTAAACTAAAAAAAAATCAATAAAATATAAATAAAAATATTTGAAATTTTAAAGTTATTTTCAATTTTATGCAATCAATATTCTCCTTTCGTAAATGAATTTTAATTGAATAATTTCCGCTAAAATCCGGATTTATTTTTGACTTACCCTCATCGAATAGTTTCCTTTTAAGTGCTTTGCTCTCGGTTGCCTTGGCTGATTGCGGTGTGCGGACACTAGGCATCTTTTCCTGCGGCAAAAAAAATCACATACACAACATGTCAAGAAATATTCTCACCAAAGAGAAGAGATAAGCGAGGAATCAACAATAACAACAAACTGGCAGCTCAGTGTTTTTCTTGCAAGGACATCCTTGAGTAGTGACCAACTGTCAGGCTGGAAGTTGTTACTGCTGTGATACTGAGCACTGTTTACCAATTTGCCAGCGCTGTGTGTGTACTGCTAGCTGTCTGTATACAGCAGTGAGGAGTAATACACCACTGTACATTGTACATGCACAATACAGTAAAACCACTTAATTTTGCGAGGGGTTTTAATTTTACGAATTTCGCGAGAGATGTGGAGATGTCGAAACTAAATACACATGAAACTGATAATTTTACATTGAAAGTAATAGTAAGATTTCCAGATTCGCAAAATTAAATGCCCACTAAATTAGCAGTGATTTCAAATTCGCAAAATAAAGTATCCACAAAATTATAGTGTTCTACCGTAGTATACTATCATTACCCATAATGCATTGGGGCTTGTTATTGTCAATTTTACAGTTTCCAATAATACACGGGCCAATTACTCGACTATTGCACAGCAAAAGCAAGATATTTTCTCCACTGTTTATCCACATATTATTTGATTCAAACGAAAAAAAGTGCCCTTCCTTTGACAAATCTGTTATTGTCGCAATTTCGTTCGGCCCTGACTTGTAACTCAATATAATTTTTAATGTCACATGAATTAAAGATGTGCATATATTTGTCCAGCTTTTTTCTAAAATTGTCAATTTGCAAAGCCAATATGAATTAAGGATGCTGATTTTGCAATTTTGTAACTCATATTGAAAGGCTATGTGGACATAATGTGGTGAATTTGTAATTTTAACATTTAAAACATGATCAGGGTATTTCAAAGAAAACATGATACAACTTGTTTATTCATCAGCAAAATATTAACATAAGATTTTGAGAAGTTGATGTTAATAGCAGTTTTTAACAAATCTATCCGAGGGAAAGGCTGCAGATTTTGTATTTGACATAACAAATACATTTCTGGTCAACTTGAAATCATAAAATCATCATCATGGTGATCGGTAGAATGTTCGCATGTGACCGTGGACAAAAAAGTCTGCTTTGAACTTAAAAACAAAACAAGGGGAAAAACCACACACACACCCAGACTTGACCTTTAAAACGTGATTCTATTTCTAAATGTAATTAATTATTTCTAATAGTTTCCGCGATTACAGGATACCATTCTTTGTTCAGCATGTTCAGTGCAATGTCATGTGACCTTTGAAAAAATTACATTTTGACATTTTAATAATAAATGTGGAAAAGGATAGTTTGTATTAAGAAAAGTTTCTCTAAAAATATATTGAAACGGAACTTGTTCAATACAATGTCAAACATGCTCGTCAGAAAAGATGGCCCTTATCATTTTACCCCTAACGCCCTCGAGTGCTAAAAAATGCTAATCCTAAGTCCCTCTCCAAACGCGTGCGCCGTCAGTTTTTCGATGACATAGTCAACCGAGCCTATATAGTGAGCGCAGTATACTGCGCGAATGTGTAGCTGAGGGCTGTGGCATAGTGGTTAGGACATGGGGCTTGAAATTGAATCCCGGCAGGTTCCCAGAGATTTAGTTGGTGTTTTTCCCTCAAAAATCGTGATCCCGGTCAAAAACCCTAAACCGGGGTTAGGGTTATGATTACGAATATTTCTCACATTTCTTTTATTTCTTTTTAAACATTATACATGTAATAAAATGTGTAAAATCTGGGCATTTTCAAGATGCTCTGATGTTCAGTTCAGATGAGGAATATGCCTTCAAAAATAACTATATTTAGTTTGATACCTAAGGGTCAACCGGTAAATTACATGATATAAATGTTTCAAGATAAAGTAACATCTGCAAAAAAGAAGAAGAAATAAAATAAAATAGCATTCATTTGATCTTTACACTTTACACTTATTGAGTAAGGAAATTAACATGTAGGAATGCCTACTCCAGTAACCAATGACACAAAACCTTAATATCAGGCTCTATTGCATATTCCAATAACAAAGCTAGAAATAGTTTACAGTGGAAATTTCTAATTTCCCATTTTTGTACACAGTGATTGTAAAATAGAAATCTAATTTTGATCTGTTGACGAGAGATGTTAGCTGTCTGTTTACACATCTAATAATATTTTATATTACATTAATTAGCTACTTTTTTCATGTTTTTATAGCCCTTACACCACCAAATCCAACAGAAGCACCTTGCCAGTGCATCCCCTAATCCCCAGTCATTGCGCATTTACGCAAAGGTACCTATAGGCTTTGAAGTTTGTTGGAGCGTGACCCCATAGCATGATGCACGATCACCTGGATTCCAGCCGGATTCACGGCGAACTGGGTTTGATTCCCGGGGGTGGCCAAACCACTTTTTTTGTCCTGATTTGTTCTGTGTCTAGCCCCTGTTAGCTTGATTGCCACATAACACCCCCCTCCCCCCGAATAAGTTACTGGTTTAGGGTTATGAATAGAATCAGGAAACATTCATGTTGAGAATATATTCTTTTCTAGCAATGAGTTACCCATGCTTTTATTTCAATGCCTTTAAATTACTTGGCATATCATTGAATACATCCTGCTTTAAATTATCATTATTATACTCTTAAGATCAAAACTCATAGTTAAATATGTTGCTGCATAACACCCACAACAAACTTCATGTATCTTGACAATATCACTATTTCGTACATAACATAATCATACATTTTGTTGTTTATATCCAAATCACAAAATTTCATATGAGACTTGGCCGTACAGTACAACGTTTGTGTACAACTCACACAAAATCCAAATGACATTAGCAATTTTAATTTGCCAATTTAAAATCCTATATTTGACCTTTATAATTATATTAATCAGTGAAGAAAGAAAATAAAAAAATCTTTTCAGGAAAGCAGAATTTAGCTTGCATTGTATGCAGCAGCAAGAAGACAGTAGCAAGTGATGAGATATGGTGTGCACATCAATTTTGATGAATTGTAAAAGTGGTCATTTTCAGGCAATATATCTTTTGCACTATGCTAATGTTGACCCATTTTGCATGATCTTTAAATTTGCACTCTGAAAATCTATGACACTATATTTTTAATTATACACTTGTAAGATATATTTGCAAGTGTCTAATTTTGCAGTACCCGCTTGAAGCACACAAAAACACAAAATTAATGAAGCTCAAAAATTGCGTGTTCACAGCGCATGATAGACAGATGTCGTTCGTTGCATGACTCATATTCCATTAATAGTGCCTACCCTAGCCATCTCCATTGCAGTAAATGTCATATACTTACTCGCATTCTTTACTAATATCCAACCATGGTGCTAAGTACTAGGGCGATGTATACTAAATAACATGATGGATTGTAACCTTACTAGATTATTATTGCTGTGATATATCATTTTACCCTGTAGGTTTTTCTGAGCAGGGACTGCAATTATTAAGTGCCATGATGTATACGCTCAGGAATCCCGCATCTAGTGCCTATCTTTTACTTCCAAAATCCAAATGCCCAAACTCACATATATAGCAGTAAATATTTATTGTACACCCAAAAATTTATCATTCACAGAGTGCTTTAGTTCTTCACCCTGGTCCAAATGCATACCATACATTCCCATACATAGCAGCTAATATCAAATTAAAAATGACCAAAATCAATCGAACCCTTTTATTATTAACTATTTCACCCATACTTGTTTGTATTACCAGATAACACACACAATGGTCGCCACGATTACACCTGCCCAAAAGCAAATATGACCAGACGGACAAATATAGCAACAACAGTAAAGTCAACACACTATCATGTTCAAAGTTTTCTTTTATTAATTGCATTGCATGTTTGCAGTTATTCTTCTTAATAATTCCATCTTTGTGTGATGTTTGAACGTTATTCTGAGTTCTTGATGTAAAGCAAACATCTCCCAAAGTGCATTTGTGACCCGTCACATCGAAATGGACATGTTGGAGGCCCAAGTCAATTCTGAGTTATTGGTATGACTTGGAAGAGCAAATTTCAAACTTTGAAATGATACAATTTTGAAGGTTGATAGCGGTTCTCGGGTTGATAGCGGTTCTCGGGTTGATAGCGGTTCTCGGGTTGAAAGCGGTTCTCGGGTTGATAGCAGTTCTCGGATCACAGCAGTCCCTGTACTCCGATAGGGTAGTCCTATGGTAGGACTAGGTTTCGACAATTATATTTTTCAGCTCTAACCATTAAAAAAATATCCCATATCAATGTTTAATGATGAGCACACACTCGGTCAAGCACATCTCATTACACACTCTAAGTCATTTCCAACTATCAATTAAAACACCTGCTCTTTCCTGAATTTAAAATGGTAAAAATAGTTATTTTTATATCTTTTAATTTTCGATATCAGATATAAAGAGAACAATTTTCGCAAGCTGTTTAATTCACAAATCTGAGTTTCTATACATATGGCTCCTAATCTTCTGCACACCTATAACATTATGCAATAAGGCGACGAAAAAATACACCCTCGGTTCTACCGGCAAACAGACCTCTCAGGTATGCCATTTAATGCAGCTCGTACATTAGTAATTTCATACAATAATAGCTCGCTCTTTGGATATTTACATATGCTGGTACTCCAGACGAAGACCTGATCTCACAATATTGTCCACGTGGAACGTTATCAAAAAGTTATCAGCAACAATGACACGATGAAATCACTCGGAAAATGAGTCATTTTTACCCTCCTCTCCTCCCAAACGTAGTTTCCTTTGTGTGGTGCGGAAAGGTAGGCAAGTCCCATTGCGGTTTAGATAATAAAGAAAGTCATCCTATGTCTGTCTTTAATTAAGGATTTAATTTAAATATTCTACACATTTGACTTATTATACAGTCCCAAAGCTTTGGTAGGCTCTTATGTAAGCTGTAAGGGTGTTGTCATCTATCTAACGGCTTAGTGTTGTACAGGAATTATTTATATCTAAAAACATAGGAACCTTATTCTCAAGTAATTTGTTTCATATCTAGGGGAATTTTTGCCTTTTTTCAAATTGAACAGATTAATAAATATATGTATACAAATAAGCTTACATAAAAATTGTGATGGTGATCAGCCAAAATATTTGATAATAGACAATTGGCAAAATAAAAATTAAATCTAGCAAAAAATGAAAATTTATTATTGTAAGCTAGCTAATACAATATCTATTTGATTCAGTCATCTTATGTTAAAGATTAAAAATGCAACAACGCTCCTCCCGAGTTGCGCCGTGTCCTCGCTCTCTTCCTCCGACAGACACACCGGTGAAACTAAATTTAGCCAAAAATGAAAATTTATTGTTGTAAGCTAGCTAATACAATATCTATTTGATTCAGTCATCTTATGTTAAAGATTAAAAATGCAACAACGCTCGTCCCGAGTTGCGCCGTGTCCTCGCTCTCTTCCTTCGACAGACACACCGGTCAATGACTCAGGCCTTTCGTAAATCCCTGAAGGGTCAGTAACGTTGTTATTCATTCCTCTCTTGTTTGTTGTTCGTCCATCCATCTCTCCATCTCATCCATATTATAAACCCTTGCTATGCGGATATCAATATCGCAGAGTAGATCGACAAGAATCAGAATTTTGTTCAATAAAATGGTCACATTTTTTAGAAATTTTAATCGCCATGACCATATTTGGTATCAGTACGCAAAATGCATTTTAATGAGTACAAACATCCTTAGCATTAGTTCTAATTTACAGTCTAGTGTTTGTTGATCATCCATCCATCTCATCCATTACATAAACCCTTGCTATGCGGTATAATGCGGATATCAATATCGCAGAGTAAATCACCACAAGAATCACAATTTCGTTCAACATAATTGTCAATTTTTTTAGAAATTTTAATTGTCATGACCATATTTGGTATCAGTACGCAAAATGCATTTAAATGAGTACAAACATCCTTAGTGTATCGGTTCTAATTTACAGTCTAGAAAGGCATTTTATTCATAATCTTGTCCCCTACGTCTGGGATATAGTATTAATATATAAAGCGCGTGCAGATCATTATTTCTCCGGCTGGTTTGCTAGCATGGGAAGCTGATAGTGCTCTCAAGATTATATATTGTAAAGTGCAAGCGGGCCTGACAGGCAAGCAGGTGACGGATATGAATTTGACTATTCCTTATTTCACTCCTGTTTGTTCGTCCCTCTGTACATCTGCACCATGCAATTTCCATCTGATCTAAAAACGTTACTGTATTCGTTATAATAGAGATTGAGAGGCCGACAGCTGTTGAAGGTAGATGAGGTTAGGAGTGTGGGAAAAGGGGAATACCGTTTGATCGCTACATTTTGCATTACACCAAATTTTCACATCAATATTCTCTCCTCCTCTCTCCTTCCTCCCTGCTTGATACCGAGAGATCCCCAAACATGTTCACAACTGGGATAGGCGTAAATTATCACAGAGGTGCCTTGTCAAATTTGAAACAAGATCTATCCCACGTACGGATTTTCGTCAGGATGATAACCCCGATGCATGCCTGTCGGGCATTTTATGCATAGCAAAAATTACACCTGAGAAGTATTATTGCACTTGCCTAGACTCGCAAACATGCCTCACCAATATGCAATATAGGGTAATAATACAGAGCCATTAATTTCACATGTCAAGAGAAAAATAAAACGTGATCCATATTTCATATCAAACTTGCGTTTTATAATGGATAACCATCCCTGGGGAGGGGATTGGACTGGGGAACTGACAGCAACAGCTTGTTGTTTTCCCCCTCATCACATGATTAGATAATATTCAAAGTCTGGGTCGGAGTCTAAAAACGGCTGTATAACCTAGATTCAAGCAGCTGCAGACGGTATCAGCTAGTAAACAAATTTCAAATTCGTTTTAATTTATCGAAAATTTGCGATTAAAAAATCCAGCTACAAACGCCTCCATCTGTGCTAAATATTGCAGACTACTTATCGACGCGTACGCTTAATTCAAATTCAAATTATTATCCATCCAGCCAATATTCTCCATTGAAAATGAACCTCGACAGCCGAGCAAAATATTGACCTGTAATTCTTGGAATAAACGTGCGATAACAATACTTACTAGGTCAACTTCAACTTTTCGAATTTGCTGCAATTTATTTATTATTCATCTGTTCGGCAATCACAAACGTGATTGCTGTTTGCTGTATACATCTAAAAATATCCTTTATTTATTGACCGTTTGTGTTTGTTTGTGAATTTTGAGTGTCACCAGAGCGCTGCTCGTGGCTATGCGGTTTTGCGAGTCCCAAGGATCTTCTCTGTCGTATAAAACCTTTTTCTTTCTTTTCAGAGGCCTGAACAAATCTTGTCAAAAGCAAGCACATATGCACTGCTTGGCGTGGGAGGAAAGCCCGATTATATCGGAACTCGGTTTGAAAGAAGAAAACAAGCTTTCGCCATTGTATAATGAGCTTGTGATTATGCAGCAGTTTACAATTTAAAGGTCAACATTTACAAAATACTAAGTGATGAAGTAAACTTCGCATTAAAACTTTCTATAAGAGCAATACACACTATACAATAATGTAGGTACATGTAATTGAAAAAGTCCAATTATTTATAGATGATGCAACATGGTCAAACATCTGCATACAGAAGAAGACTTGGCCAAGCATGTTTGGGACTTGGCCAAGCATGTTTGGCCCAATCAAAGATTTCCCATACTTCTTTGCAACATGATATGATCAGATGCAATCCCCTCATCACAAAAAAACCAAACCCTATTTTTTACCTTTTTTTCCAGTCTATATTGTTTTCATGTTTAGAATAACTTGGCTAAATATGTGTCAACAGTGGAGAGATGAAAATTAATTTGAACTGGCAGCGAGCACCCTGTTTTATAAGTTCATACATATATGACTAGTCTGGTCCAATCAAGAGCAAGCATAGGTCCGTACAGCCTGACCGTGTAAACAAACAAACAAACTCATGTTGTATAGACCATTTCAAATCCGAAAATATACGATCGGTTCCGAATGTTTCCGATTAGCCGAGTGTTTGACACTCGTTTCCATGACCTGTCAGCTCCTGACAGGTCATGGCCATGTGCCGGAGAAAACAACGTGTTTTTCACCCGTCTGCCCGTGTGGAAGATTGCGCTGGTGTTGGTGATAGATTGTATCCCTCACAAAGTTGATGTTGCGGCATTTCAGTTACAAAAACGAGTGAGATGAAAGAGATTTGGGGTAACATTTTCACTTTTTACCGTCTGCTCGATACATTTGGAATTTGCCGGTCAGCGCCTTTGTTGATAAAAACAAACAAAATAGTCTCGTTCCACGTTTTACTTCTCATGTGTGCACGCGTGTATGTAAACATAGTAAATCACTAGGCAGACAACCAATGCTGTAAATGCGATCAACTGTTGTGAAGAACGCGCAACGCACCTACTCCATGTGACCTGTTTTTCCGAAGATTTCCGATCTCAATTTGAAATGGTCTATTGGATGGCAAACCGGTACAGAAAATTGAAGAAATGCATTATGGGAAGCGTAATATATATATTACTGGTTGGGCTCACAGCCAAATGGCACATGTGCATTTCAAATCTGAAGTTATAATTGACAACACAGTTTGACCACAATAATTATATTCCATCAATGTTCCAGTCTGTTTTAAAGGGGCGTGATCAGATTGTTAACATTTCCTTCCCTCGCATCTTTTTGTATTCATTCGTTGCTGTAAGGAGGCTTCACCAATTTGGAACAGATTATACTATAGTAGAGAATTATTTTTGAGTATAAATAATTTCATACCAAACCATCCATATGGAACAAAGTGAGTAAAGCAAACTACAACAAATGTTCTCTTTGGGTTTTAGTCAATCTAATTTCAGAAAAAAATTATATTGCATCCCTAAATTAATCCCCTTATAAAATTTATAGATTTCACAAGAGGTTATTACGTGGGCATTGGGTGGTTCGTTAGCACTACGTGTATTATGTCATCTTTTTGCTAGTAATTAGCAGAAAGACTATATTCATAATATTATACAATTTGTGCTAGTCATTAGCAGAAAGATTATTCATAATAATACAATTTCTAATCAAGTGGGACACAGATGCTACAAAGCAATGATATAATTGATTGAATACATGTACGCCATTACGCAGAATGATGATTCTGCATAATTTTTCAAAATTAATAAACTAGATAATTTCTTTTTACTGACGTAAATGAATCATCATATATAAACTCATCATCTATCAAGAAAATACATCTCTTCCAATCTCCACAAAATTAAGGAGCATTCTTCGTTCCCCCTCTGATATTAAGGGAGAATCATGCTAGGCCCGGGGGGGGGGGGCACTGACATTTGAAAAGGGTATAGGAATGTGCCGCGCTGAAGACCCCCTTTGTCACCCTCTGCTGCTAGTTCTTATGACCCCCCCTTTTGAGCCTGCATCAGTTCTTAAGACCCCAATTTTATTGCGTTCCAAAGCCCCAATTTTTTGAAAATGTTGTGTTCTTAAACCAAAATAAATCGAAAATTGAACTATAGGCCAGTTCTCAAGACCTACTTTTTGGAAAAAAATCAGTTCCTAAGACCCTATTTTTCGTCATAAAATCCACTCAGTTCAGTTCTGTAGCCCCACCCCTTTTTGAGACCCTGGGCGGCACACCCCTACCCAAAAAAAAGTTGAGTGCCCCCCCCCCCCCCCCCCCCCCCCGGATGCTAGGCAGACCAATTAATCATGTTTCTATGGATGTTTCTATGGATATTCCTTTTACCTAGGGGCACATAAAGTCCACTTGTGATGCATTGGCATTGGTTGGAACACTTTTTACTAAAATGACAAATGATTGATAAGTGGGTAAAGAGCTATCATACCTGTAGGTGTTCAAAAATCCAGTATTAAAGGTAGATGTATGTTCCGATTTTCAACCTGAAGTTTTCTATTCTACATGAAAGGTCATTCTTAAAAAAGTCGTGTTCCAAAGTTTGAGTTGCATAGCTCGGGTCATCTACCTTTAAGCTAACATTTAATTTAACATATGTGGTAATTTTTGTGCGATTAATTTTGTGCACTTTGCCGATTTTTAACCTGTTTTGCACGTTCTTAATTTCGTGATTTGTTTATTCATCACATAGACATATACGCAAAAAACAATTCATGTGTTATTATTTTCACGATAGCTCGTTCTAGCGCCAAAATGTCCACTTTTACAGTAATTTGGGAGTTTCTGATGATGACCTTAAATAACTGATCTCAATCTAAAAAATGTCTGGTGGTGGTCCCATGAAAACTTTGTAAAAAGAGCAATAAACCTTACGAGGTATAACAAACTTTGCATACGAGACTTCAAATTCTTTGTATTTCCCGGGTTTTACCCAATCTGAAGTACGCCCTCTCTTATTGAACATACATTGTCAAATACTGCCCTCATTTTGTGCTCACCATTTTTTCCCAAAAAGACTAATTTTGCAATGTTTAGCCATGGGTAACAAGGTTATCTTAAAATGAAAATCTAAAAATAAAAGACTAGGCATAAATTATCATGACTGGAGTGAAAAAAATCATTATATAAGGCCAAATTAAATTAATTGTTTGTCTCAAAGCTCCTCTTCTGTTTTTTTTAAATATAAAATATTGAAATCCTTGTAAAAGTGAACTTTTGTATTTAAGATGATGTGATCAATGAAGAAAAAAAAAATTAAAAATCTAATGCGCACCAATAAACTAACGCGCGCGGGAGCTTTGAGACAAACAAATAATTTAATTTGGCCTATTACTATCTTTATATGTGCAAGCATATGTTACTCGTAAGAATAACGATCATTTCCAAAAAGTATATTTTTAGATCCATTTGCTGCATTCGAGTCGCCACAACAAGCCAGTTGAGTCATATTCCAAGGGAAAGCAAAATCAACATTTGACTGTTTTGGTTTTTTTTTAGGGTTTTTGAATTTTGTTGTTGTTTTATATAGGGTGTTTTTTTAAAGTTTGCTTTTTGCTTTTAATCTCTTCATTTGTGTTCTCTTTTTCATTTTTAAGGATTTATTTTGCATCCTTTTTTCATATCTGGCATTATATCAGTTACCATAACCCGACCAACCTGTTTTTTAACAAAAACAAGGATTTTGTTGAAGTTTGAACAAATTAATCTCCGCTCCCTGACCGGGAATCGATCCAGCGGCTATCAGCTTCACGTTCGGGCAGTATATTGCGCTCAGTATATTGTGCTCAGAATAGGCTCGGTTGATTACACCATGGAAAACCGTCCACGCATGCGCTGGGTCGTGGTATTTTGACTGTGGTATTTGGAAGTGTTATGGTTAAGAGTATGATCAATCAGATGATATATTATTGTTGAGATTGGCAAACAATCAAAATGGTGGCTCTGACATTTTTTAATATATCCACGCCAAGTTTGGTGAAAACCGATGTCGAGATGGCAAAATGTGCTTTATTATCATTAAACGTATGAAATCTCATATTACATCCTCATTATTACTCAAAATAAAACCAAACTTTGGGTAATTTGCTGGTCTGCAAATTTGATCCCAAAAAATCATGCAAAGTTACGTTTATGACTTGAACATCTGGTTGATGATGATTATCTTCTGTGTGATAAATTGATGATATTCAAAACAACGCTCCATTAATTTACGAACAATGCATCATTCTGTCGATTGGAATGTCCCCTATATCCGTGGTAAAATGTCCGGGGTAGGGCAGTCAGGTATTATGTTGTAATCCTTTGTGTGAACGAAAACAAGGAATGAGGGTGCTTTTTTCAACCACAGTGCGAGCCCGTGTTAAGGGTATAAAAATTGCCAATTTCCGAGAATAAGGGTGCCTTTTTTCACCTACCTGAATTGTGAACGAAAATGAGGAATAAGGGTGGTGTTTTTTTTTCGACCACAGCGCGGGCCTGTGTAAGGGTATCAAATTTTCGAGAATAAGGGTGCCCTTTTCAACCTGAACTCCTGCTAAGGGTTGCTTGGCACGATAGTCATGTGTCATCTTTGTAAAATAGGCCTCAGACAAATTTACTAACATAACTGAATTTAAAATATGTCATAAGTTTGTCCAGTCTAAACACTGTCTTGAGGACCTATATCCTTTGCTATCAGTATGATTAGTCAATCTATAATCCTTGTTAAGGGTCACCTTTTCCTTCTTTGAGAATCTGCATTAAGGGTAGTTTTTGAGAGTAGATTCACACGGATGACTACAACTTTTAAACACGAGTGCCCCCCCCCCCCCTGGGTACATGTACATGTATTTGTTTGCACTACTAATATACAGGAAAAATCAGGATGGCAAATGGTGCAGTCATTAAATATCTACAATATTGTTGTACAGGGCGTTTCCTGAATACAATGTACACTCATGGAAATAATGCTAGCATTTCATATACAATTTTATGGAATAAAGCGTAATAATAATATACAACAACAATATGTTATGACTATTTTGTGTGCACATAGCATTTGACAGTTTTGCTAGGGACCAGCTTATCTTTGTTGTAATTCTCTGTTAAAAATAACAGTGAAATTCTATATGAAATGCTTGATTGCATCGTTGTACATGTATTTTAAGAGACAATGTTTATTTCTCCCACAATTGTTTCTTGGTTTAAATCATGGGAACATTGACCTTGAGAAACCTAGGAACAACTAACAACATTTGAATGGCAAGAATTACAACCTGCCATTCTTAACGAATATGTGACAATACATTATTTAAAGAGCGTAACATAGGGGGAAAAAATAGTTAAAATGCAATCACAAACCACAAATGTGTCATAATGCTATACATTTAACATTCAATCAAGCGATAGGTTCAATTTGAAATGAATTGACTTGCTTGCTTTGACATGGACTATGTTGGCTAAAGCACAGCTATATTAAAGGGGCACTAAGAGAAGTGTTGGAGGCTGCACCCTCAATTGTGATAAAAACTGGGATTAGTATATTTTTATAATTGTATTACATGTATGAACTTACACCTATAAGGATTAAGAAAAATCAGCCCTCTATGTACAAGAAAACGTAGATTCAAAAATGCTCGTAGAGCTGCGACGAGCATTTTACGTCAGACAGTATCCCACTGCAGTACGCGTGATACATAACGCGAACCATATTTGCATAGAGGGCGTTTTTCAATAAATAGCGATGATATTGTTTTAATCAAATTTTGCTGTGTTTTTGTTAGTAGAAACAACAATAATGGCAATTTTTAATGTTCATCTTGAATTCTGAAGTAAATTTTTAAACATTTAAAATGTTCAACACCACTAATGTCCCTTTAATTATTACTCACACAAACTACATTTAATGATCCATCACCAGGATCAGCGCACCATGATGCAGCAGTATTTTTACTAACTGTCGTTAGATAACCACTCATGCCTTAATATTAATTTTGCTCAGAGAATTAAATAATACCAAATTGTGAATTGACCTTTATTTCCAATAAAACGTGTTATTTCTAGTATACATGTAGACAAGTGTTGTTAAAAAAATATCCTACAACAATACATTTTTAATGGGAACTATTATCAAAACAGGGCGATTGAACACAAAAAATGGTAGGCATTCTAAGACATTTCATTAACTGTTACCCTGTACGACCAAATATCAACAATATTATTGACCTCTATTGTCCAAAGGAACTGGTGCAATACCATTAAAGTGGAAATTTTTGCATAATTCAATTTTTGTGTTTTGTGGATTTTCAACAATTTTGACTGAACTTACTTAAACTTACAATCTAAAGGTTCACCACATAAATTCATTATAAAGAAGAAATATTTGTACATTTTTCATTTTTGCAGGTACCTACCTGATGTGGGAAAAGTATGAAAATTAAAGCAATAACATTTCCTCTTTAAAGAACTGTAAAAGTGGCAATTTTCGCACAATACATTTTTCGCGCTTTGCCAATTTTGAACTGTTTTGTGTTTTTTTTTTAAATTCGCGATTGTAGCTTCATCACATAGACCTATACGCAAAAGAAATATATTCACATGTTATTATTTTCGCGGTAGTGCATTTAAGTGCGAAAATATACGTAGAGCGAAAATTTACACTTTTAGAGTAGTGCAATATATTTCATTTCGAGACAAAAGCATTGTGGTTACGCCCATCTTCTAACCCTTTGTGTTTGTTGTGGCATTAACTTTTGACGCAATAAATCTATAAACAAATATCCACAATATAAATAATATATAGATTGTGTTATACTTGTAACAATGCATTTGATGAAAAGCAAGCAAGGAAGTGCTATTCTTTCAATTATATCAATCATATTGGCATAAGAATGTTTTTGTGTGTAAGTAATTTTTCACAATTTTTGCGCTGCGAAACTATTATTGATTTCCTTGTTTTTATGAGAAATATTACGGGTCTAGTGCGCAATTGCTAATCAGCATAATCTAGTTGCCTTTAAAATTGTTCGCCGGATGGCAAACATGTATTTATGCAAAGTAGGTGGGAGATTGTGATAGCAATTTTCATCAATTACAAACTTGGATAATGGATACAGTCGGCATGAATTTCTAAAACCGGCCAACCATTTTGAAGGCGACTATAATGATAAAATGCATGTCGCAAATATAACAGTGACAATATCTTAGCAGCAGGGGAAGTAACCATTGAATGATGGAAGAATCCATAGAATTGTACGGCATCACAAAGAACAATACACAAATCAAAATTGCTTTTCTTCTATGTTGGTGAAAAAAATCTGTGCGAAAAAAATATATATAAAAATTCAAACCCGGCGCAGTAAATGTGATCTAGCTATGCCAGCTAAATTCGGCATACAATTTCCATCTGCGCGATTCACATTTCCTCCAAATTGGCTTAGCTCACAGATTATTTCGTAATAATCCACTCTCTGGCGACAACATACCACGATAGTCTAGCTTCTCAGATATTACCACTCTATCCCCATTTTGACATAATTCAAAATATTACTACAATATTAGTTTCTAAAATGTAAGAGATATGTTACTTTCCTATGACATAGCCAGAGAATTTCAACGTCCACACCGCCCGTGTTAATTACGTTTACTCGTTCCATAGGTTTTTAACAATTACTCATTAACATATATTCGACCTAAAGTTATATGGTATCTACCGAGCTGATGAGGTTATACTAATAATATTAATTAATACCCTGCGGGTTGTATTGTGCTAGCTGGAATTTTATTAAACCAACCAAACAACAAACTGTCGAGACGATCCCCTCCACTCGTACAGCGCTAGGGGTCAGCTCGATAATAATATTGTGGTTAACATGGTTTAAAAGGGAAGTACTCTATGTTGGGCCGGAATTAATGGCAGCCTTACCAGGAAACCACATGAGTCACAAGATAATGCCGCATGCTACCATGTCAACATGGGTACAATACAGTGTATGGAATAGAACAGACAACATAGCACACAAAATGTTGACATGTATTGAAATTCTTTGGCTATCTTTCATAAATATTAACTGAATACCTTAGGGAAAACATGCTATAGGCTACAACATATTTAACGATAATCAAAACTGAAAAATGGTGCTTTCCTTATTTATTCTAGCTATAAAATTTGCGGTGAAAGAACGAACGTGTTTGAATTCTCTTATGGAATGTTCACCCTTTCTGTAACTGCAGATTCAACCTGAACGGATCAAGTTAAACTGTTATAATTTAACTGCAGAGCTATAATTATTTATATTGAGAGACCATCTATTTTTCCAGAAATTTTCATTTTCGTTTCCAACTGTAACTTCAAATGAGCAAGGTTCTTCTAATTCTTCCACCAATGTTTTTCTACTTATAACTGAAGGTTAGAAACACATTCTGTCAGCAAAACAAAATTGAAAACCACTATAAACAGAATTTAATTGCAGATATTTTAAATCATTTTTGATTCAATTTAATGGTGCAATTTTGTGTGGATTTCTCAATAAAGTTCTTTTGTATAGAGCGTTATTGAAATCCCTTTTGTATAGAGTTTAATTGAAACATGGAAAATAAATTGAAAGTAGTAAATCTTATATCGTATTTCATCCCTTATTTTGAATCCCAAATACTAAATGGATCAAAATGGACGGGTGAAACAATTCATATTATGTTAAACACAACGATCTTGAGTCAATATCGATCTTAAAATGCAACATGTACTACCAAGGAATATTGGATCCACTAGAAAAGCACTGGATTCATTCTTGTTCTTACTCTATGGCTGAGGCTAAGGGATGAAACATTTGATTTTCAGCCAAAAGCGGCAAGTTTTCTTACTTTTTTTGCAAAGCAGGACAAGTTTTTTTTAAAGGTTTACTGTTTTTCTTTATATTGAGTTGGGTGAGTCAGATTTTATTTTTCACCCAGCAATGGGTCAACTTTTTTTTCTATTCTGGTTGGTGGGCAAAGGTTTTTTTCCCTGGATAGTGGGCAAAGTTTTTTTTAAAAACTTCCATGGCCGGCCCCCCCCCCCCCCACCCCCCCCCCGAGCCCTGAGTATCTAATGGTGCGTCCCTAAATACCTATAGGTATCAGTCTATAGTAATAGATAGATAGCAAGTCTTTATTTCCAGGTAAAATAAACATCAACACACCCATGACTAGCCCAGATATGTGGCACATGCTGCTGTAATCAGAGCGGGTGATATATGTGTGATATACATTTGTAATAATTTACAATAATAAACTTGACACTGGACTTTGAAACCAAAGGGCAAAGGCTGTCATGCTTGTAAAAGCTGGCTGATTCAGGGATCACATTGGTATTAAAAATGTTTATGGTCTGAACTGCAGAGCGGTTATGAAATTGAACAATATCCGGTTGGGCTGATTCAACTTTGTGTTTACAAGCCTGATTCTTGTGCAATATTATGGAATTAATGACTATTTGCTTTCATGTAGGTCGATCAAGTTCATATCTAGAGTTGTTATCCATCTGCTGATATCAGCTAATGCCATATGTTATAACAGAATAAGAAAATAATTTGAGAGCATTTGGTTATAATTTTTAGGTTAACACTTTCCACGTGGCTATAAGTTTACCATACAAAACAGATTTTTTTCAGAAACCTTTCCAACTTTCAAAATCTATCTCAAGAATTACTGAACCATTACTAGGCATGTTTATGTTACTTTATACTTATTGTAAATGTATTTGTCATGGTGATTCCAAATATGGTGATGAAATTCAATGATTCTGACATTTTTGAAACTTTTTTGTTGAGGACGGCCGTGTGGAAAGTGTTAGATTGAGAAAAAATGGACACAGCATTTTTGTAAGCAAGATCTCTAGTAGAGAAAACAAAGCAGTGGCTTCTAAAACAGATGCGGTAAATCATAAATGTCTCCATATAAACAAGCTTTGGTATGATTATGACAGATAGGTCTACACAAATGTATGTGGGTGGTATAAGAATACTATTCCTATTTCAGAGTGAACATTTGATTGGTATTTGATGGCATTTCTGCCTTCTAATATAATTCAGTATTTTCAACTACAAACATTTGATCGGTATTGACGGCATTTCTGCCTTTTAATATAATTCAGTATTTTAGACTACAAACATTTTGATCGTTATTGACGGCATTTCTGCCTTTCAATATAATTCAGTATTTAGTTTTAGACTACGAACATTTTATAGATTTGGATTGCTGATAACAATTGTTTTCCCTTTCAATTTAAAACAATTCATTAGCACACTCGGAACCTTTTCATAAAAACAACACAATCAACCACTTTAACACTTTGGACGTGATAAACAAAACACAAATCGTAGCAAGGTAGATCATATCAGCAATGCCATTATTTTTACTACTCTGTATTTTTTTCAGTTCACAGAATTTTGCACCACTTACCATATTCTATATTAATAGTAGATTTGTAAAAGATTGAAAGTGCGCTTGACCTGATAATAACAACCGCCTGGCACTAATGACTAATGGCACGACTCTAACCTAAAATAAAATATTCAAAAGCCATACAAAGCAGACAGGTTTTTTTTCCTTCTCCGTGGTGCGAGAAATGACTCAAGTTCGCTGCCACGTCTCTCCGTGGTGAACGGTGTGGTAAATTGCCCATTTTTATACAAGGTGGTTTTGTGGTGTAAAACACTAGTAAATTATTAATGCTCCCGTACTCATTTATTGTTTGTTTCATAAAAGATATATGCTAACTATGTACACACGCATAATCAAGCAATCTTTGAAAAGGCTGGTTAATAATGAATCATACATGCTTGGTTGCTGATAAATGGATGATTTGTCAATGGGCAAGTTCAAGTATATATCTCATTTCTTGACTGATTGATCATGTATTGCACCATGTATTGCACTGACCACAGGACCAGATTATAATAGAGTCAGTGGGATGGAGCAGGTGGATTCATTGATAAAGCTGCTCTTTGTCTTGACCGCATTCAGGTGAAACGGGTTTAATAATTTAACCAGAAGTCCAAAAGTACATAAATACAAATGAATATGATCATTATAAGTTTTGTATCCCTAATATACTGATGTGTTTCTCTGTTTAACTCTCCCCTCAACAATAATCCACTTTGTCTCCCCCCCCCCCCCCCAATCGGACTAGGCAAGACATGTTGTGATTTTGTATAAGTTATCCATGTTTTGCATTAGCGCCATCTTGTCAGGAATCATAAACTGTGTTTAAGATTTTTAAAAAAGACACATATCTGATTTGGTCTGGTGCGATTCCCTGTTGCGCTTGGCTACATGGCTAACATAATAATTACACAATCTTCGGTAGTACCTGTGGTCAGTGCTAAGTCAGTCAACGAGTATGATTTTCGAAACTCGGGTAACAGAAGATGGTGGCAATTTTGAAAACTGACACAATTGATATTATTTATTCTTCTCTCATTTCATAGCAGGTAACTTAAATCCAATAGGAACCACACAACACAAAATGTTAAAGAAATTTGCTTGTAGATAAATCACAAAGCAGCTTTCATCGAATTCATGACTAGACTGAAAATTAGCTCAGTAGACAATGGTACCATAAGGTCAAGTACACTGTTTATTTCTAACTGACCTGGCCACTCTAGGCTGACTTTTTACGCTATTGTCAAAACTGTGCTTCACACCAATTCTCTACCAATTCTACCGGATTGTTAATTTACAACAAATTGGTGATTAATTTCAATACAACAAACGGTACCGCCCACAAAATAATGTTTTCTTCATAAATAATTGTGGTTTTATAGAGTTTTGTTTCAGTATATGAAAAAGAAGTTGATACTCGACTAAAGGTCATGATTTGAAATTTAAATTCGGACTTTGCATAGAACACAAAGTAAATCTTTAAATATTTCAGAAAAGGGTAGGCTCAGAAATAAATCTCTCTGATTCAGTGTAATGAGCCATCACTGTTCTACTGACAGTTTGCCTATGGCGATGACCTGTCCTGTCTGTCTTCTCGGACCTTCTGAGCATGTGGAATTTTAAATTCATCCTTTTTAACTGTAAAGAAGTACGCCTGTCATCCCCATTAAATTTGTCCCGGATTATGCTAATCAAGTTTATAGCACAACAAGAACAGCTAATCAAAATTCCCGCTATTATCTTCATGCTGAATCAGAGGGATCAATAGGAGTTACTGCAACAATGAAAATGGGCCCTTTTCATCTGTAAGCAAATACCGTGACAATAATACTCGATCGATTTTAACAAACAAGGTGTCAAAATCACCGTAATCAAATTTTCCGTCTCCTGGTATTTTCATTTTTAGAATATGAGTAACAATTTTAAAATTATAGGTGCTTTTACAACAGCCGAGTTACTTTTTTTGCTGTCTTTAATTCAAAACATGCCAAATCACTCTTCTTTAATAGATGTTGATATGAGTGTTATAAAGTCAATGCAATTTGATTCTTAGATGCTAGTTTCCTGCCTGAGTCACGATTTCCTCCATGTAATAATTCAATTTGACAATATAACGTGGCGCTAACAATAGATTGTTTTGAAGAAATTGATTTCCAAATCTCTGCGATTCAATTTGGCTACAACGTGACCAGCTCAATCCTTCCTGATTACCTTTTTCATTTTTATTTATTAACTTAATATAACTACTGATTACCTTTTTCATTTTTATTTATTAACTTAATATTTTATGATGGTGAATATCATTTAAGGTGTATAAACTAAAGATACAACTCTTTCATGTATTTTATGTGATGCATCAGTCAAAAAGTAAGCATGGTTTACTTTTGACAAACAATGAGATTTTGACAGTAACTGACTGAATATTGAACAGATTTTAATAAAACTTAATTTTTGAAAATAGAAGTAATACTTTGGAAAATATGAAGAAAAGCAGGTATGACTTTATATTTTTAAACTTTTTTATATTTGACAGCCTATTTTGCTCTTTATCTCAAATTCATGTTTGGAAAACAAGATCTACCTATGATATGATGTGTCACCTACGGAGTAGTCAACTTCATAGTCCCTTTTCCTTCTCACTTCATGAACAACACTTTCTGACTGGTCTACCGATAGAGGGCGCACTTAATGTTACTGCTCCCATCCACTGATTCTCGCAGTTCTCAGATGAGAGAGGTTTTTGGCATGGCGAAGTATCAGAGGGTGTTGTTCGACAGTATGGCAGGTAAATAAAACAAGGTATACGAGTAGACTACATAAGGAGTTGTATAAGGTTTATCACAAATAGGTAAAAATCAATTGATTATCCTTTTCTGATGCATTGTGGGATTGCATGGTGTACAAATTCTCATACAAATTCAAGAAAAAATCGTGAATTTGTACACTTTGCGATCCCACAATGCATCAGAAAAGGATAATCAATTGATTTTTACCTATTTGCGATAAACCTTATGGACACGCAAACATGGGTGAGGGGAACTAAGGTGAAGCTTACCTTTTTGTGAGAGGGTAAATTCTTATCAGTCATTATTTAGTCTGTAGCTGCCAGTAGACAGGCAACGTCAACGGCGGCACACTGTGGCAGGATCTTCCCCTGCTGCACAACGTCATTCATGGGAATGGCCGCAGTACAAACCATCAGAGATACGGGATAATCACATTTAGGGTAGAATCGCAAGGATCTGTAAATTAAAAATAAGATAATAGGGGATGTTAATTTCACATCAAAATCTTACACATAGCAGTTATCAAAACAAGAATGGTACATAGCATCAAGTGGATTACTCTAACTGAGCCCAAAAACTGCTTCAAGGGCCGCTTTTCAACTTGAGAACCGCGACTAGAGATGTCATGACTCAGTGTGTTTTTATATTAAATCGTATTATTTTCCTGGATGAATGGATACTGCTTTTTGAAATAGCAGACCTGCACGGAGAGTTTATCTCTGGGAGATCAAATACTTAGAAGATCACATCTTGTGAAATCTTTCATCCAATTACAACATTTGAATCTGATTAGAATGTGACTCATAACTCTGATCGGGGATACTTTCGTCCAATTTTGTTTGTTTGTCCAAATGATTTTGGTCCAATTTCCCCACCCCGATTTTTTTGTCCATTATATTTTGTCCAAATTTATTTTTTCCAATTTTTGTTATCATGTACTCAGATTATCAGGACCATGAAAACACACCTAAATCAAAGACTGTCACAAACACACCCATGCTACAAAACAAACACTTTTGAAGTACATGTATATTACCTTTAAATAAATGTTTATTCAAACCAAAACATGACTATTTATAAAATGTCAATTTTACGCCTGATTTATCTTTAAATGTATGCCTGATTTATCTTTAAATGTACCCATTCACTTGAACAGGTGCACTGATACAAGTATTATTATTCTCTTCTAAAACCTTAAAGGTAGATGTTCCGATTTTCAACTTGAAGTTTTCTATTCTACATGAAAGGTCATCCTTAAATAACCCCGATATCTACATATCGTGGTAAAAAGTTGTGTTCCAAAGTTTGAGTTGCATAGCTCTAATGGTTCTTATTTTAGACGCACAAGATGCTGTGAACTGTACCCATTGAGTAGTACACAAACTATATCGGTGGTTACCACCATACGTATGTTTGAAATAATTCTGTGTTACGAAAATGTGATCGGGTCATCTACCTTTAAGTTACACAAATTATTAAGTTTACTTAAGAAACAGGGGTCAGAGGTCAGTTGTCTGACCTGATTTCAAAGGGAGTCATTGCATTATCATATAATTCACATGACAACATCAGACAATATTGACTTCAAAAAATATTGACCTTGTTATGTAAAGGAACTCTTTATCATTTGATAAAACATTATCTGTTGTTTTTATCAAGCTTTATGTGGACTTCATACTCTTTGTACAGATATAGACAACTGAGTGATAATTCGAGTATACTGTAAAACAAGTTAATTTTGTGAAATTATATTTCTGCGAATTAATGTTTGTGAAGATGATATTAATGGTAGAAATTTGAGATCTGCAAAATTAAGTTACCGCAAAACTAGTGATGATTAGCAATTCACTAAAAAAAGTTGCCGCGAAATTAACTTGTTTTACAGTATTTGATAATTTGTGGATTAAAAACATGACCTATAGGCTATAATCTAATTTGTCCATGAAGCAAGAGGTGTTCACGAAACCTGGGCCCAGTAGTGGATGAACCTTATTAATCAATTATAATTAATCAATATATTGTCTTCACAATGCTTCGATATTGACGATATATATTGTTTGATTGTAAATATAGTGATATATAACCAAATTCAATATTTTGATAAACTTTTTTATTATTATTCATGGTATGATTTCTTGTCATCGCAGCCAACCGGCTGAATTGGTACAATTACAAGTATGCACAAAATATACATAGAAAATGCAACAATTACAAAAATAAACATTATTTTTTAACAAATATGGCATAATCCTGATATCATTTTGACAAAAAGAGTTGTCTTCATTAAATGCTTTGATGTATTGATTTTTCACACCACAGTTGTTCATTTACTCTCATATACGTGAATACGATATTAACACTTTTCATGCAGCAGTCGTCTGGCAGACGACATTCCAAAATTTAACAAAATGTTTCAAAAATGTAAACATTATTGAATTTCATTATTATATTTGAAATCACCGTGAGGAATGCATTGAAATAAGTACAAACATGCTTAGTATTGGTTCAGTAATCCTTGAGATAGACTTGAAAGTTGAAAAAGGTCTCTGAAAAATCTGTTTTTTTCTTGTAAAACCAATAGCCGAGTGGAAAGGGTTAACATTTTCAACCCATGATGCCCAACAGCTACCTGCTATTATATTGTATAACACTACTATTCAAACTCAATCAAGTCCAACATTCACCCCCCACCCCCACCACATTTTAAAAAACGCATCTCTTTAAAAATAACAACCATGACAACTATCGTCATTGTTTTGACAACGTAAATCTTGTTAGAAAATATCCATACTATACTGCTTTTTTAGATTTTGGCGTTGCAGATGTTTTGACAGTATACATGAATCGGCCTTACCATTCCGACCGACTGTCTGGCATGACAGCCTCATATGCCGTCCCCCGCTCTCTCATGGCCCCACTGTTTTATTCTCAGAAACATCTCTCTGAAGACACTTGAAATGTTTTTCCATGGCCTGAACCAACACTCAGATGCCCTCTTGAATTTTTTTGATGGATCCGGGCTTTTGTGGTAAACAATGTATTGCTGGACAAAATGTACGGTACTATTACTAGCCATACATGTATAGAAGAAGTAGCTGGATCTGCACATTTGCATTGAAATGTATGTTTGTCAGACTCTTTTATTTTATTCTGTTTTCAAAAGCATTTGAAATCTTAATGGACTTATCTTTTAACAGCAAAATGTAATAAAACGTGTTCTCCAAATGATAAGAAAATGCATTTTTTAAATCAATAAAATGAAGCAAGTTTGATGTTTGCAATAGGAATATGGTTAGATAGATTTGTACTTGATCATATCAACTTAATACCTCGCAGCTATCTCCCATTATATGGGAGGAAAAAACCTTTAAAATAATTTAAAAATTAGATACTTTTTTCTCAAATCATGTAAAATCACCCGTTTTTTGGCCGAAAATATGTCTATAACTTTTTATCACAAATTTTCAAAACAATTCCCAATTTTTGCAGATTTTGGTGACATGTTAGGTTGAATTTTTCTTTTTTAAATCTCCCGACTTAAATCTACTTGACGGGTCCATCCGCCCGTAAAACAGGGCGCTTTTTTCTAGTCGCCTTAGTTGGCATTGCAGAATTATATATCTAGGAAACAAAGCATTCATTCATTCTAATGAGTTGAGAAAATGACGCTTTCTCCATAACCCATTTCCTTTCATATTGCCCGTCTAAAAGCCTGCTACATATAGCCTTGATATATATAAAAAAGAAGATTTTGCTGGACAAAACTGGGTCATGTATCCGCTAGCAACTACAGAATTCCTCATTACTCATTCCTTCCACTCAATTTTCTTCCTTCCAGATGCCTTCAGTTTGACAGTATCATCGTTTCTCTCTTTGATGACCAAAACGACTCTTTGCAAAATTACTCTTTGCAAAATTACTCTTTCTCCATCAACAATCCAAAAGCAAACATCATTTCCTTTTCGTATCGCCTGTCTGCAATTCTGACATCTAGCCTCAATGTAATCATTTTTTCTGAACGGAAACTAGGTCATGTATTTTGTAATGACAACAATGAATCTCTCTAGTCATTCAAATCGTGTGTTCAGCATTATCTAAAGCAGGTCACTCTTGGTAAGAGAAGATGGAATGAGATAAGAGCAATCATCAAGAGATGGTTTTACATTCCATGTTCAGTTTTGTATAATCATCGCACTTTCTCTAGTTTCGGTGAACATTTCAGTTCAGAAATTATGATGCATCCTGGGTATAACCCATTGAGATGCAATAGGAATGAGTTCCGTCTCACTAATAGAATTGTCAATGCAAAGTGTAAGGAATTCTTAATTTATATGATAAAGAATCTTGTAATTATAGTTGCTGTCATAATGTTACGGACGAAATTCAAGCTATTTCATGCGAGCATGTTTTCTTGTTGTTTCGCTGAGCTGCGTCCAAATGCTTCAATTACGCAAACAACTATGCATTCACATCACGATTTCAAGATTGACCAATCAGGATGAGTGGTCATTTTTTTAAAGCGCCCGGTAAGCACTTCCAGGTTTACGCACATACAAAAGCACGCACATATGCACGCATTGGTGGAATTTCATGTTGGTAGCATTCTGCAACAAGCAAAGCTTCCACGCAAAGATTCAACCTAATACCTAATTGAGGTATGTATTTTGAGCCACCCTGTAATACTACAAAATTACATTGAGTGTGAACACATCATTTTCCCATGGCTTCCGATTTCAGCATACTGTTTTGCTGACATTATCAAATCCTTGTCCATACCAGCAGTGACAGTTAAGATACCAGGCAATTCTCTGTCATGTCCTACTAGTAATTAAAGGGGATAACATTGTTAACAACTGCATCACAGATTTGATATCACACCAACTATTAGTATCACACTGGTCAAATGATGACCCTAGACCTTATGCTTCAACTTGTCTTTATAACCGTATCATTTCAAACTATGCTCGCCATGGCAGGGAAGATTTAAGAATAGCAATATTGTAAAAGTGGTAATTTCTGCGAGATTAAATTTTCACGCTTTGCCGATTTTCATCCATTTCACTTGTTTTTAAATTCGCAATTTGAAAGTTCATTACCTAAACTTATACACAAAATAAATATGTTCGTGTGTTTTTATTTTCTCTGTAGCTGCTTAAAGCGCACAAATTAATGTAGCGCGAAAATGTCCTTGTTTACAGTAACATAATGTCACACAATCCAGCATGTTATTAAGTGACCTATCCATATCACCCGGAAGTGCAGGAGATTGTTTCGAATCCTGCCCTTATCAAGCCTAGGCGGACTACCCCACTGACGTATGACGCATAACTGATTCTATAGTTTAGGATTTGTTTTAGGGTTATAGAGTTAGGGTTGATACTGACAGATGTTAATGTGGTCTGTGCGCCTGATCTGCTTGTATGACAGTGACGTTTACAACATTTTAAAGTTGAGCTTTAAGCGCATAGCTTTCACTATTGACATTTAAAAGGTGGTTTGGATTTGATTTGATCATGAACAAAATAATGGCCAGCTGGCACGAATACGCAATAGAAAAGTGGACTAAATCCTAAGTAAAACACAAGTAAGCTCTACATAGCATTTATACATGCCTTGTCATATGGCTCATTCCATGAAGTTGGGGCATTTGTTAAAATAGCAGAATTTGGTACTTTAGGCAGCTTATAAACTGTTTTACTCTATGTGTATATCAAATTTTTTTAGTGTCCAAAAACAGTACTAGGTTATAGTATTGAGCCATGAAAAAAAAAAAAAAATCGACCCTTCCTTGAATAAAAAATAAATAAAAAATGAGGTGGTGTCCAAGACCATTTTTGCTAAAAAACGTGACATGGAAAACACAACAATTAATATGAGTTTTATGTAAGCAAAACTATCATAGAATTGCTTGGAAATCGATTTGATTAATAAAAGATACATGTATTCATAGTTTACTGACCAAAACACCTCGTCACGCTGGACTGATTTTTCACCCAAGCAACATGAAAATTGCCTTTCCGATGCTACGCACGGTGTCCACAAAATATACACGTGTAGCATCGTGAGTTTTCATTGCTGAATGGGGGTAGTTCTCTATCATACATTTTTAAACTATTTTCCAAAATTAAGAGCATTTATCAATTGAAAACTATTGCAAATGAGAATAAATTTCATGAAGACCATTCCATATATTCATGAAAAAGTATACCGTGCCGTGTGCATGGTGTCCTAACCATAAAATGTAGCATCGTGATAAACATCCTATGCAATTTGTGGGAATCCTCCCCTGGAGATAAATAAAACATTCCATATTTCTTTTTGTAAGGATAGAGGTCAATAGCTATCAGGTTTGTTTGGAATTTGCCACATGTCGGCTAGTTTTATCAAGGTTTCAGTCGCTGGTGTCCCGTTGTAGCATCGGGACTTTTATGTAGCATCAAAATGTAAACATTGGATAGTTTTGTAAATGGTAAGTGCGATTGTAATTATTTCTTAATGTTGCTTGTATGTCTGTATTTATTAATGCATTTTTATTGAAAGGGAAACACTGAATCAGAATTTCTTTTCATGTTATGATATTAATTTTGAGTCACGGACGCCATAATAATTTGGCGTCCATGTAGCATCGGGCATAGCATGGGCAATATTTTGCATTGAGTATCGTTATAGTTCGTTGAAATTGTAATTTTTTTGTAGAATCACATCATTAATAAACTTTGAAGTTAATAATGAATTAGTTTTTGCTCTTTTAATGCTAATAATATAGCTTACCAATACGATGCTACATGGACACCATGTACATGTAGCATTTCATAAAATTTGCCTAATTAGACTAAAACAATTACCCTATTCGAAATTATCCATCACCCAAAACATTCAAAACATTGTCTACATTTTACTACACTTTACAGAAAAAAGGCATATTATGAGAGATGTATATCTAATGAAATATATTAATACACAATGCTACATGGACACCATTTCCAATAGCATTTCACTGAATTCACAATAAACATTCCCATTTTAGTTTTATCTACTATAAATAAAACAAATAATTGTAAATCATTTAAGTTCTCTATCCTTTGCTATTCTTTTTCATGTTAAATGAATAATAAATAAAATACTCCAGCATGATTTTAATATAAATATTTTCCTGCAACACAAAAAGTGCAACATGAATAAATAATCTACTCCAATATCAATACACAATGTTCCATGAAGATACTAAGCCATAGGGTTTATTTTGTTTTGCTTTGCAGGTTCTTGACATTAATTCAGAAGACAGTTCTATCGTCCTGGAATTTATGGAGATGAAGACAAGGAACCCATCATTTTCAAAAACTAGTACCTTTCCAAAGAAATCCATCATGGCAATTAAATTATTTTTTTGCAAACTGACTTTTTAAGTGATCAAACTTTTCAATCATCTTTATCAATAATAGAGGATGATTCAATCAGAAACGAGCAAAGAGACTAAGATCACAAAGGGTACTTTAAGAACAACACTGCATGAAGTTTGTTTCAGTGGACATCTTAAGTTTCTTTGATCAATGGTGTATTGTTATTGTGTAATTGTAAGAAATGGTGTATCATAGGTAATTATGTTTTATGCTTCATGGCAGGTTATCTTTTTGTGTAATTTGTAGTTTTACAATCCATGTTATTAATTTTATCGTGTGCTTATAACATAAAAAGTTAACATCATTAGTACATCCTCTCTATTGATCTGAAAAAGATGCACCTGTTCAAGCTGTTCCAAATATTTTAGGGCACGGTGTCCATGTAGCATCGTAATACTTAAGTACACAGAAAAGGTAAATTTTACATGAACAGTGTTTAGATAAATTTCAAGCAATTCACTCTGTGTATCTACTTGATATGACGAACAAGTATAGACAAACCATTCACATTCAAATAATTGTAACAGTATGAATAGTCTTATTATTAACAATGTTACAAGACGCGGTGTCCATGTAGCATCGGTAGTGCATTTTATAACATTATACAGGTAAATAATACTTCATATACTTACTTTATGACTATAATGTAATCAATGTGCATGGTTTATAGAGTACTTTACATCAAACAAATATTGATATGTACTTTATTTCAATTCATTATACAAATTGCAAAATAAAGAGTCACTTTTCAATGAGTTTTTACATAAAACAGTTAATCTACGATGTCTTGTTCGTTAAGTTATGTTCAACCTAGACAAATCTGGTTTCTTTTCATGTATTTGTGGTTCCAAGTAGTTAATTGAGGTATAGAAACTTGGCCCACATCTTAAGCTAATTTATTAGAAAATGATATGGAAATGGGAAATGGTGTCCATGTAGCATCAGGATTTTTGGAAATGTCATCCAACTGTTGAACATGTGCGGTTATTTTACACCAAATGTTACATTAAAAAAAAAAGTTCTACATTGGACTTTGGTAAATGTAGAACCTAAAAAAGAAGAAAGAGTTGGAAAATATCCATTTTGAAAATTTCACTTGGATGTCACATAATATGCCCCAACTTCATGGAATGAGCCATATGAGATGACATTTCCAAATGACCCGATTCCCTAATCATGATTCTCCATACAGGCAGACTGCACAATTCAGCATGTTTTAAGTGATCTTTTTCCCTGACCCCAAACTCTAGTAATAACATACCACATGCACCAATCCAGCAGTTATTTGACCTTTCGGTGTGACCCCAAACCTTCATCGTTTCAAACTGAACTGGATTGCTCCCTATGTGGATCCCTCCAAGTTGAGTGACAAGTTGTATGGATAACCATCTCCGTTATTTACTGTACCAAACTAATATCCGATGAATCCACCCACACGATTGTCAAGTCTAGCTATGGCTGCCAGGCAAAATAATATTTGGTGGAAAAATGAGAAATGCCTATCATTTTCTGTCATAACATGACATTCTTGAGATAATAACAACGGGTTTGGCTATTGTTTCAGCGGATATTACACGGCCTGTTTGGACAGTGGACTTGGTGGGTTTGATCATTTTGTAGACTTGAAATATCTCTTTGACAGCCGGAAATCAACAAACAAGCGGGGAAATATCAAGAGAAATAAGATCTTTAGAACACAAAATAGGATTTTCCCAAAACTATCCATGTAATTGGAACTGTAAAAGATTCTGCAAGGATCGCAAGTCAGGCAGGCCTTCATAATTAAAGCCCTAAATCAACATCAAATATTGTACATTTATCAACAATTAGCCATTCATTGGCCATTTTGCTTTCAACTCTTGCACCGCACATTTTCTTTTTTGTCCAATTTGTGTCCGGTGTGTGAAAAATATGAGCATCCTCAGTGTAAGAGGGAAATTTCCTCTTAAAGGAGGGGTTTCGCAAGCAATACATCCAGCAGTATATGTTTGAAAATTAATTTTCAAGCCAAAATTGCGTAATTATATAGAACTAAACATTATACCTATGACAAGAACGAATGAAAAACCGCCATCTCTCAACATGCACTTTTTAAAATTCGCAGCAATCTAAAGTCCCGGTGTCAATGAAATCATAGTTATACAATGCACTTGCGCAAATATAAGCACCAATAACCATGACGTCATCGACACCGGGACTTTCAATCGCCGCGAATTTTAAAAATTGCATGTTGAGAAATGGCAGGTTTTTTATTCGTTTTAGTGATAAGTATGAAGTTTATTTCTATACAGGGTGAGTCAAAAAGACTGCAATAGTGGAAAGAAGCCATTTTGTTTTCAAAACCAAAATGAATTTTAAAACTTTTTAAACGTTGCAAGAATGATGTATTTAATCCTAACTTTGTGTGAAAAAATGAAGTCGATCGCATTTTTCGTTTGTCTTTGGTGACCCTCTTTGCTGCACAACCAAATTTACCTGTTTGTCCACGAGCACAGTGATTTTCATTGGAAATGGCACACATTGCATTTTCATATTTGAATATCTCGCCAACAAAAAAATGGTATGATTATAATTGATTATGCTAACTCACATGTAGACAAGAAAGGATGCATCAAATTCCAATAACATCACAAATGAACACAAGTTTCCAAATTTGAATGAGACACATTTTGCGATCTGATGCATATTTTGGGTATCTCGTGGACAAACGTGTGAAATGGGTGCACTGGTCAAAAGGTTCACCAAAGGAAAAATGAAAAATGCGATCGACTTCATCTTTTCACACAAAGTTATGATTAAATACATCATTCTTGCAACGTTTAAAAAGTTTTAAAATTCATTTTGGTTTTGAAAACAAAATGGCTTCTTTCCACTATTGCAGTCTTTTTGACTCACCCTGTATAACTACGCAATATGGGCTCGATTATTATTTACCTCACATATCATGAGCAATGTTGTGCTTGGGGGACCCCTCCTTTAAATACAGTACATGTTTAATACATTATGATGTAATCAGTGGCGACGGAGGCATCATAATTTAGGCGGGGGAAGGGACGATATACGGGAGGTTACGGACATATTTAATAGTTTTACATGTGGGAAAATGGGAGACATGGCAAATTTTTGGGGCTCATGAATTTAGGGGGGGGAGAGGGGTCAGGCTAACCGCCACCCCCCTTCCGACACCTATGGATGAAATCAAGTCAACAACCCCTGTTTAAAACAAGAATTATTGACAGATTTTCTATATCTAAAACCTACGACAACAAAGTGTTCGCCCTTCTCGCTTCTCACAAAAAGTATGGCGCCAGATAAGTGGTCAACGAACGCGCATGAACTTCTAACTGTGCCGCTGTATCTGACTAGTTTTCATCATCATAATTACTTTGCAACGCGCGTGGAAGATCAATATTTCATTTGGATAGCTACAAGGGGCCAAGATAAACAATACAGACCTATGCTAATTTATTTTTGCCCTGCTCTGTTAATGCTTTGCAATATTAATCTTGATCTATGATTAATCTAGTGGTTATCCCTTCGGTCATGTGATTTCCTCCCCTCGCATCTCTTTGAAATACACATAATTCAGCCTTTTGAAGGTTACATGGTTGTGGAAATGCAAGAACATAGTACGTTATATTTTTGCCAAATTGAGTAAATCCACACATTGTAAGCCATTTTACCAGTCTTGAAATTGGAATTAATGATTTTTAATCCAAATAATTAAGCTTGTTAAAACAACAATTAAGTTAAAAATAATAATCTCGGGTTTTGCCATACCCCTGTTTAACCCCATTTTTTCCTACCCCTACTTATAATCATTTAATAATAAAAGTATTCTTTGGGCAATATTTCAACAAAATACACATGCACCTTTTGAAGATTAATATTGACGGCATATCACTAAAAATCTAATATATACTGCATATAGCATCTTTTCACTGTGTTTTATATAACTATATGGACCAATATCCACCGCAACCCACAGGAATGAGTAGGGCAAATGACTAGGCAGGCCTAGGGCACAGCATCCACGTCACATAAATTTGGTCTTATTTATAAATAGATATGCAATACCAACTCGTAATTGATACAGCGATCAAATCAATATTTTATCAAATACAAAAGAAGTATGACAATCCACATACTTCTTAATCCATCATGCAGTAAGAATCTCTAGCTGTAACAACAACAGATGATAATATCAGCACAGATCATGTGATTGATAGATCAATTAGGTCATATCAAAATTAGGTCATGAATTTATATATCAGTTACAACCTAAGTCTTACTAAACTATTACTCTCAGCAGAGACCGTACGTACTGGCTTAGTCTTTGTCAAAGACACCTCGCAAAATTACCTGTTGAGTGTCAAGCGAAGCGAGACGGCGCTCGGCGGGAGGCCAAGAGGAGTGAGGCATCTTTGCGTAAATAGCTACTATTCTACTGTGTATAAAGCATTATGTGTCGATCAAACAATGACGTCATCGTAACACACGATTAGCTGCGCCTAATTCTATTGAAGACAACATTTAAAGATAGCAATTGATATCGATGTCTCCCGATATATCATGACATTATCAACCAATCAGCAAGCGCAATTTTATCCGGAATAAATCTTCCGTAACAAAATACAAAACATAACACAAAGATTTTTTGCGACAAGATTTTTTTTACAGAGGGCGCTCACACACACCACCACAACGTCTTGACGAAAGGCTACTACTGGCTCTGCTTTATTTAGTATTGTAATAGTATTATAGTGCACTACAAGATATATATATACCCATGTGATTAAAATACATTACTGTAGAAAAGGAAATAGTTATCACTTTGGTTATCACCAATGGATTTCATTAAGATCTACTCCAACATGATTAATGAAATACAGCCATTGATTGATTGCCAACCAATTCCATTGAATCTAATAAACACAGTTGTCATTACATACTGTTACATAATTAACCATTTACCAATAGTCCTTTATTTGTCGTGATTACATAACATGTTATCCCACAATTACATAATGAATGGCAAAGTCACATTAGCATGTCTAGTGTATTATAAATGATTACATTTGTTCTAAGGGACGCACCATTTGATTTTCAGGGGGGGGGGGCATGGAAGTTGGGGTCGGGCGGATTTTTTTTTTTTTCGCCACCGAAGTAGGCGGAATTTCTTTTTGGCGGCAAGTATTTCTTTTTTTTAGCAAAGCCGGCAAAGTTTTTTTTTTTTTAGGTTTTATTGGTTTTCTTTACATTGAGTTGGGCCTTTTGGGTGAGTCATCTTTTTTTTTTTTACTCAGCAGTGGGTCATTTTTTTTCTTCTTTTCCTGGTTGGTGGGCAAAGTTTTTTTCTTCTTTCCTGGATAGTGGGCAAAGTTTTTTTTTTTTTAAACTTCCATGCCCCTGTTACGTAGAGCTTGGCTCTAACGCTTGATTTAGTAATGTATTTCTAGTATGATTTGATATTACACTATCTGGCGCGATGGTCGCTAGATGGCGTTCATATAAACAGGTGCGTTAGGTTGTATAAGCGTGACTAATTTCTCCCGCGCTTTACGAAGGATTATTGTGATCGCGTTGTCAACAAAAATCATTCCCTTATGCGATGTCTTGGAGATAACTATATATTTTGGTTGCTTCCTAAAAACCGACATCTTTATCAGGGTAAGCTTGCGGTCATTGTGAGCCTGGTATATTTTGTTTCATGGGGTAAGTTTGCGTGTTTGCAAACCCATCGATTGGTCTAATGTGTGGCAATCAAGTTATTACGTGAAAGTTAGCATCATTAATTTCGTCGGCTATGGTATCAGCACCCCGTTGGATGGACGAGTCATACAGAATTTGGTCCAGGGTGAACAACTGAAAGTAGTGCCATCATGTCGACGAATGTCTGGAGACACGAGACATCACATTTGGGAATCTAACGTAAGTTTGTAAATAAGTGTAAATAAATATTGTATTATTTTTCTATAGACGTGTACGTGCTGACGTCCCTTAAAATACGTCTAAATTATATTTCATGATACTACATGTTCCCAATCCGTGTATTCAAGTTGACTACATTGAAGGTATAAAATGAAGTTATTCTTTGCAATTCAAATATCAAAATTTACATCCGTGAAAATTACGGAAATTTCATTAATTGTTTTCGTAGAAATTAGGAAAACAAAATGTCTGTATCCGTTGTTTTATCTCATGAGCAAGGAAGTTTTGGATAAAGAAACATATAACAAAATGAAACTCCTTTTTAATATATTTTGGAATAGAGCTGAAATGGGATAATAGTAGGTTTCTTTCCGCATGCAATTAATATGTCTTGAATGTAAATATATTTGTAAATACAATTTTATCCGAATGAAATAAATGTTGTGTAATAGGGTGAAATCATGACTTCTTGATATTGTGTGGCTTTATGCGAATTAGCATAACAATCATGATTTTTCCCGCCCAAAATTATATATGTTTATAACAATGTATTGTGTATGGAGTGAACTCATGAACTTGCTAATATTATGTGACGTTATGCGAATTAGCATTTGATCATGATTTCTCTCGCAAAATAAATATGGCTGGTGATTTATAAAAGTAAACTTTCATTTGTGTATGTTGTACCGATGTTGCGTGGTGGAAATAATACCCCAAGATTTCATGAGTACATCAGTTGAAATGTCAATTATAAATCTACTTTTGGACACGCCGTTTTAATACGGTATCAAAAGAATTGATGTGTGTTGAATTTGGTCTATTAATATATAGAAACAATTTTGACTTGTATCCGAAATGGATATAGCTTTATTTGCAAATACAAAATATTATTTGCAAGGTTTTGGTTTCAATTTATTGTTTCAGTGCGTTGGCTGTTATTGCTGTTATTGCTGTTACTGCTGTTACAGCTTGTTACTGTTTATGGAGGTTAATGGCTGCCGATATAATTAGCAGTTGTATCACCGATGATTAATGCATACCAAATGTGGGGTAATCCGATGAATCTGATGTTGTTGACATGGAAATCAACCAAGCATTAAAAACCTTGGCTACGACCGTTGAATGATCATCAAGAATATATAACAACCGCTATATTGATTAAATGACAGATGTAATCCAATAATCCCTAATGATGTCGCAGATTAAGTAAGATAACATTAAATTCTGCTAAATGGGTAAGCACTGGTTATTATTACGTCATATATATCAATAACACTTTCAATTGTCTGGGACATAACAACACCATTGATTATTCGTCGAGGTTATTACATTCATGGGAAACCCATCTACAACAACAAATGAGGCATAATTGAAGTGACATTATAATTTGATTTGAACTTTGTGAATATTATTGTTTATGTGAATGAGACCTATTGTATAGGTCATCCATATGTTAATGGATCTGAAGAAAGTCAGTGACGGAGATGATGAATTAAAATTATAGTTAAATATGGTAAATCTGATTTGTACGATGTGTTAATTGGCGTTCAAATGTATAGTACCTCACTTATGCGTAGTTAATTTATTGAACTTGGGCGTTACACCAAAGGTCAGGCGTAACAGCCCCCCCCCCCTGAGTATCTAATGGTGCGTCCCCAAGATAGTCTGGACAAGCTGGTCAGCTAATCCATGGAACTTCCCCGTAGTTGATCTAAACATTCCTTTAATATTGCCCAAACAAAAATATTACATCCTTTTGTAAAATAATATGTATTGTGCTGTATTGTGTCTTGATAATCTCTGTTGTGACAGCTTGCACAAACCTCTCCTAGAAATGTCATTAAATGATCATAATTTTATTCACAGTTTTTTCAGACGAATAATTATATTTTCCACGTATAAAAACCCACCTGTAATATGCACATTTGCTATGTACACAGGCCTCAAATTTCGTCATTTTAGGGGCACGGCGACTTTGGCCTTAAGAATATACCATTTCGAAGGGCACCGAGGCCATGTTCTGGGGCACCAAGGCCAAACCAAGGGCACACACGGCCTCTGTTAAAAATAGGGCACGGCCATTATGGCCGTGAATTTTTTACTGATCCGAGGGCATCGCGGCAATGGCCGCGATGTAATTTGAGCCCTGTATGTACACCCGATACTGTTCAAACAAAATGTTCCCTCAATACATGCATGATACATGTAACAAGTTTTTCTGCAACTATTAATATGGTTTTCTTCACTGGTTATGAGGGCAGTCTACTGATGTAACTGACGCATCAATTTCTAAGTATATTATATCAAAATATGAATCATGATATCAAAGAGGGTATAAGGCCCTTCACAATTGATTTTGAGTTTCCTGTTGCCGCCCGCATCCGAAATTGAGAATTTCAAAATATTTAATTATTTCATTTTTATTTAGGATTTTCACCTTTAAAATGACTTTCAATCAACTTTATTTGCTACTTTCTGACTTATTTCATATCAGCTATGATGATGTACAAACATAGAACATGATTGCATTATTACTTGGGTATCAAATTAATCATTTTTGGAAAATAATTAAATGCCGAGTCCTCGATATAAGGGTAGTGAAATTGGTTGCGACCACAAAATAATTAGTTTCAAAATAAAAAAAATAAAAGATAATTAATAATTAATAATTAAAAGTCACCTCGTCCCTTTTTTTAAAACTGCAACAGGAAACTCAAAATCAATTGTGAATGGCCTAAAAGATTACATGAGTTTTCCTAATCTTAATCATGTGTGTAAAGTACAGGAGGGACTCCAAAATGATGATATTTGAAAATTTGGTCCAAAAAATGCATTTATGACACAAGTTAGATAAGAAATTGTGTACAAAATATCATGTTCAATCAAATATACTTTTTCGAAAACATATTTTCAAACAACAACAATACATTATACTGTATCCCGGAGTTTCTTTAGTATATTCCCCACCACTACATGTCTTCAATGGGGACTTTTAAAGAACTACTATACAATTTACACAGTGATGAATAATTAATAATGGTAGGGTATTTTAAATCTTAGCCTGTCTCCCTATCATCAATCCATGTACTGGAGACATTCAATGCATGTTGTTACAAGAAACCAAGTGTTTGTTAGGCCCTTCACAATTGATTTTGAGTTTCCAGTTGTAGGTTTTAAAACAGGGAAGAGGTGATTTTAATTATTAATTATTAATTGTCTTTTATTTTCTTTATTTTGAATCAAGTGGTCGCAACCAATTCTAACCGCTCATATCGAGGACTCTGCATTTAATTTTTGCAAAGTATGATTGATTTGATACCCAAGTAGTAATGCAATCATGTTCTATGTTTATATATCATCATAGCTGATATGATTAGAATGGCAAAGTAGCAAATGAAGTTTATTGAAAGTCATTTTAATGGTGAAAATCCTAAATAAAAATAAATAAATAAAATATGTAATTCTCAATTTTGAACGCGGACGGCAACAGGAAACTCAACATCGATTGTCAATGGCCTTATATGGAATGCACATGTTTGGTGATGCCACAGATTCCTGTCATCTCGCTAATGGGTCCTAGCGTAATTGTCAATGACAGATTGCTTTTAGAGGCAGAAATATAAATGGCATTAATGATAAGTCCATCAACAATTGTCTGTGCTTTGAACGTGTCATTAGCATTTCCATCTCTTCCGAAAGTAACAACCTTTAACAATAGTAGCGAAAGAGGAAAATGCTACCCCATTTCAACTTTCATACATTGTTTTGAAACAAAATATGACAAAGCGTAGTGTTTTTGTGGGATCAAAATTTCACCTGCATCAAATAACCCACATTTAATTTTATGTAGCACCGAATGTTGACAAATTGAACCATCTCTTGTACTAGGTATTGCGACTCTGCTAAGCCCATGCTGGGCCATGCATGAAAAGTTTGCAGATCTGCTACATTTTCATCATACACACAGAATTTAATGATTTTAGACAGCGCTAGTATTATAAACATTTCACAACTTATCAGTTTCAACCAGATAAAATCATGTTCAATAAAGAGCTTATGCAAGGTTAGCAGCAGTATGCTTGCGGTTTTGTAACATTGCCAAAAAGGAAACCAAAGAGCATAACCACAACACTGCTTCATGGTTTCATTACGATATGGTTTATATTAATCTAGTTAAACCTTTAAATGCATTTCCTATTTCCTTAAAAAAAAAATTCAACAGGGATTTAATTTTTACAAATTTCACAAATGGACTTGCTAATGTTGTAAAATGTTGGTACATGTACCTGCGGGTAAACTGCGCAAGCGTGAGCGGCAGCGTTCGACATAAGCGGTAATCCGGGCGTTTTTACGCCCAAAATGGCCGCCGGAAAACCTAAAATTCAATGCTGGTTATCCGTAGGACGCCCAAAAAAAAAAAAAAAAAAAAAAAAAAATTTTTTTTTTTTTACAATATTTTTTCAAAGCCCAAAAGTATATAAAACATGACCTTATGATCCAGATTTGACCCGAAATAATTCACTTAATACCACATGACCCACACCATAGCTATGGTAATTTATAACTTAAGATCCTACCTTATAAAAGTACATTGGTATAGGTATTTCATAATATTCTGATTAAAAGTATGACTTTTGAGAACCGTTTTCAGTGTAAAAAATACCATTTATTTATTTATGAGTATAACAAACAACATCTAACTAAATTTAGTAAACTATACATGTACATTTTGCTTGTTATGGCAATAGAAGTGTTGCCTGTAACATGATGCAGCATTAAAAAGATGTATAATGTTAGAATAAATTATTTCATTTTTGTTAAATTAATTTTTAATTTGACATCAAAAAAATTATAACTTTATTTCTTATGCATGTGATCTGGTCAAAAAAGATGTTTCATGTATGTATGATGGAAATAATAACACATACGTTTTGAATGCATTGTAATATCTTTAATACACAGATTTACCATTTTGCATTACCACATCACATGCATATGAACCACAAAAATAATTTTTCTAACGTCAATTTGCAAATAAATTTAATATTATTTTATTGTTATATATCATGTAACAGGCAACACTTCTCTTCGTATATTAAATGGAAATATACTAAATTTAGGTATTTTTCAATGTTAAATAATTTCCTATGTACATGTAGACTCTTAACCTGTTCGGAACTCTGGCCATTTTTCTAGAAAAGCTGTATTTTAAAGCGTACTACCATATGGACCATGTCGTTTATTCGTACGATGCTTCGTTAAGAAATTACAAGCAACACTTCTCTTCCCAAGAAGTTTCAAGCAACACTTCTCTTCCCATATCAAATGTTAATTTACTGAATTTAAATATTTTTAGAATGTGTCGTGTGGTATAAGATTAAATTGCAGAAAATGTGCTTTTTCGTTGTTTATACAGGTCTCTGAAATTCCCGAGAAATCTTGACTTTGGCGGATAACCAAAAATGTTGGCGGATAACCTGATTTTATATCATGGTTATCCGCCGGATAACCTGATTTTTTTCCTTAATTCGAACACTGGTGAGCGGGACATAACAAATCGCATACCGTGTGTTTTGCATGAAAATATCTGTTAAGAAAATCCCAAAATGGATACTATTTTATCTAGATAATACAGGACGGCCCTCGAACGGCAACTTGCTTGCGCGATAAGGTTAAACATTGTGAGATTGGATTCTTGAATTGGCGCTGAAATTGTAATCATGCTTGAGATCAGTGACAATGGACTTGCTTTATAAGGCTGAATCATTGAATAGCTAGTATTAAAGGTATATGACCCGATCACATTTTGGGGCTATGATTTTTTTTCCACATCAAGATATTTTGGTATCAGAAGAATCCCCATATTTTTCTCATTATGTCTGTAAAATATTAGGGGCCAGAAATGTTGCATTTTGAAATTATAGGCTAAAATGTGGTGAATTACTGCCAAATGTGGTTAACCACCAGCCAGTCTGTGTACTACTCAATGGGCACATGTCTTTTGACCTTGCGCTTCTAAAAATAGAACCATTGGAGTTATATGCAACTCAAACTTTGGGATGCAACAATATTAAGGATGATCTTTCATGTAAAATAGAAAACATCAAGTTGAAAATCGGGTCATCTACCTTTAAGTCTTTTATCTAAGGAAGAACTGTATTTTGAAATTGCAGTATGCTCAACTTGTTTACCAGGCTTGAAAGAATATTTAAAATAATAAGGCTAAATTTAAATTAAAAAAATTGTCTCAAAGCTCCCGCGCGCGTTAGTTTATTGATGCGCATTAGAAAAACAAAAACCTTTTTTTCTTTTCTTTTTTTCATAAAAAAACCCCAAAAAATCCCAACATTTCCCAGATTTTTCATATTTTCATTGATCACATCATTTTAAATACAAAAGTCACTTTTACAAGGATTTCAATATTTTATATTTTATTTTAAATTTTAGCCTAATTGCACAAATCTAACCAACCATCCCTGCCTGTCTCTCTCACACACCCCTTTGCCTTGGATGAGTGAGGTGTGTTGCGCAGAGAATTTGTTTGCAATGTCTACTCAACTATGTTCATGCCCAGCTCTATTGAATTTTCTCCCACAATTCAATATGTTATTTACAACGAGGTGAGCGGTCGGTCAAGCTATGTAGAAAGAAAGAACAAAATGGACGAAAAGCTGTTACTAGTGGCGTGATGTTTCACAAAATTCTCATATACGAAGGATCAATGGCGGGTAAAGGTGGAAATGTTTGCGCTCAATTAATTTTTCACGCACAGGTATATGAACTAGTCACTATGGGCCATGGGGCAATTTTGTTAGGCCAAATTAAATTAATTGTTTGTCTCAAAGCTCCTCTCCTGTTGTAAAACGAATGCGGAATGCAGTTTTTTTTCCAAGTTTTTTTAAATTTTTAATATAAAATATTGAAATCCTTGTAAAAGTGAACTTTTGTATTTAAGATGATGTGATCAATGAAAATCTGAAAAATCGGTTAAATTTTGGGGTGTTAAAAAAAAAAAAGTTTTTTTCTTCAGATTTTTGTTTTTCTAATGCGCATCAATAAACTAACACGCGCGGGAGCTTTGAGACAAACAATTAATTTAATTTGGCCTTAGGTGAAAACAAAAACGCAATGAGATCTATATGGATCGAAATATACATGTAGAAATGGAATTCAATGAAGAAGTGATATTGTGTAATTTATTTAGCCAAATAACCAAAATTATGTTGAACAGTTGTGGGGTATATCAATATTGATAATCAGTCAATTCTGTACATGCACAAAAGGGTATATATTGTAGTATTTATAGTTTGTTATCAGCAAACAAAATACAAATTTCGCAAGAATTTTATCTCAAAATCTTTTTGAACATTGGCCAAGACCAATATCCTGATCAAATAATACATGTTCATATGTAAAGGTTAGCAACCAATACTCTGTATTTGCATGCAATTTTTAGGGGAAATATCACAAATATTTTCTGTTTTGGCCTGGTGATCTGAACTCTTTAGTAGATATTTTGGTTCAAATCCGAGTGCAGTGAGATGTGATTGAAGGGAGACCCTGTTACCAAGGTTCAGAGGGTCAAAGTTCAGGTTATTAATAATACTAGGTGAGGCATTAGTCTAGTGCTAGCCAAAGCCATAAGGGGTTGTTTACGCTATTTGCACGCAATCGCCATTTAAGAATGAAAGCGAGGCTCTCCCACCAGCGTGCGCGCCCCAATCGCGTCACTTGATGCACAAACCTGCATGAAACCATGACGCAGTGTTGTGTGAAAGTATGTGGTTGTGCGTGGTGAGGGGAGATCCTCGCTTTTAATGGTTCCATCTGTACCGTGCAAATAGCATATTGCTGGTTGTTGATTGTGCCAAATTACTCTCAACAAGAACTATTGCTCTTTTGATCCCACATTCAGACACGCACAGGCTGAAAAAGTAGGCAATACGGAAAGCTCCTTGCCGGGAAATTTGAGCATTTGGAGGGAAATTTTGGCATTTGGAGGGAAATGTTACTCCTTCATTAAGAAATGCATTCCATTTTGGAGGGAAATTTGGAATCGCTTGCCGGGAAAAAAACATTTTTTTCAGGCCATGCAGACACGCATACCACATGAAACACAAACTATTTGGAGCGAATGTACTATGTATGTGCCATCAATTGTTAGCACCTATAGCATTCCCAGGGTACATGTAAAAACTATTTATACTACTTAAGACCTAATTAAAAAAAGAACAATGAGAAGTCACGTTTCGAATCCTACCGATGGAACATCATGACCAAATTGTTCCAAAACAGGAAATCACGCCATAGTTTTAATATAGTACGGTTACCCTTGCTCTACCGACTGTATGAATTTGATTGCGAGATGTTTTAACCACAATCGAGAGTAGGAACTTCCAGGAAGGAAAACACAAACAAACATTTATTATCAACTTTCATAGTATTAATAGCTCTGCTGGCATCGCCCAGAATTCCTATCATTTGCCCACCCCATGTTTCAGATTTTGAATCCAAGTTCTAGAAACACTTAAGCAGGTCAATTATCTACCAACACTCTCTCTATAATGCAGTCACCGATAGTCCATACCAGTGTGTGTGGTGTGTTCAAATAAAGGCAGTTCCTTACTGAAATACATAATCATTTATATGAGCCTTCCAAACGGTACAATAAAAGTGCGTATTGAATATTGTGCACCAGGTTCCAGGATGTTCGTCCAATATTTAAAAAAAAAATGCCGTTCAATATTTTTTTGTGGCGCAGAAGATGTGCGTGTGAGTATATATGCGCAGAGAAGGTCAGTTTGGGTCAACTTATTTAGGTTTTTTTATCAACACAGTCTGTTAAGTATTATATAAATAATAATAATATTGAATGTCTTATTTTCGGTTGATACAAGAATATATTGCACTCGTTATAAAAATATTCTTGTATCACACTATAAAGCCATTCAATATCATATAAATATTGGTAACTTGGTAAAGTTTTCAGACGAAGATAAGAGCAATTGCCCCCAAAATGAGTAATATAACTGTTAATTTACGATTATATTCCTCTCATAATTTTAGGGTTATTTAAAAAAAGAAAATTAAAAAAACGGATCGCAAATTTAATACAGAACACAAATATAATGACACACAGACCCAAGATGGGTTCCTTCACATCCACAATTTTCTATGTTACTTCAACAACATTGTAAATATACCCAACACAAAAATGCAGTTTTAATAAAGATTGTAATCAATGCATACAATCCACACCGCGGATATATATACTTATTTCATCATGTTGCATTGTGGGTAAATTATATTGCATCCTCAAGCGGGACAATTCAGGTCAGTGAACTGCCTGTATGGCTTAATTTTAATGCGAATTCAGTATTGCCGATTCTACCATCAAGTAGCCCAATTAATGCGAATTCAGTATTGCTGATTCTGCCATCAAGTAGCCCAATTAACAGGCTTTTTATGAGGTGCTGAACAAATGTCATTTGTCAATTTTGGTCAGCCTTCCCCTTTTCTTTTTAAAAACTTTGTTGACTTACCACTGTGATGGGATCTTAGGTCAAGTTTATTCATAAATTTGGGCTTACTTCAACTTCAAGACAATGTGGCCACTATTTCCAGGCAACACTACATGTAGTCAGCCATTGCTGAGCAAAGCCCCACACCCTTCTGCAGAATCAGCGAGGCAAAGATAGCTATTTTTAAACATTTATGATGATATTGAAACGTTGGTTGCAATTATAGCTTTGGCTGTGTAGCTTAACAAAACTTTTATTAGACAAAATGAAAATATCATACAATCACTACACAAAAGTCAATTTTATTCAAGAAAAATAAATAAAAATAGACACATGTTTTGACAAAATGCTTAATCATCACACAAATTGAACAGGCATTGCGTTTCAAGATGTATTTAAAATTGTCTGCGTTAATAAATCCAACACGAAACTCAATATCGCAATGCCCTCTCCCTTTGAAGCATTTACATGGTTAGGACTGATAAGTAGGCAGGCATGCAGGAAGGCAATATTTCATACCGGCTCCATTATTTCATATTCGCCCCATAATTGCGCAACATTCAAGAAGATTCTAGAGAGAAAATTATACATCTGTCAAAAAAGAAATCGTATTGAGTGGATCAGAAAAAAACCTGGTACCCGCCTGCGAGTTAAATGGATCGTAACAACTAGTTCTCAATAACATTTTCCCGGGGAGGTGGCACAATAAACAAGGTAAAATGGATCCCACACAATCATTTTTTGAATTACGATAATAATCACAGTCAATATGAACACTTCCATTCTGTGCAAATTTATCAGGCTTTTATTTGGCAGTCTGAATTTGACCCATTTATTTTCCCAGGGTGATTTTGCTGGTTGAATTGAAATCTTTCAGGTTTCCCAGGGTATTCTGTTGTAAAAAACAAACAAAAAATCTTGCTAGGTTTGGGAGGATAATAGATACTGAACAGATTTTGTTTGTAATTAGGTTTTTATTTTTGCATTTTTTATACTATAGAAATGTTCCAGATAATGTTCCAGGGGGAGGGATAAATGATAGATACTGAACGGATTTTTTGTGTAATTAGGTTTTTATCTTTGTGGATTGTGAACATTTTTTATACTATAGGATTGTCCTATATGTTCCAGATAATTTGAACATAACAATGCTAGCTCTCTTTAAAACGTGTCAACTGTTGAAGGCTTTCTTTTCATAATAGCAAAATAAAAATACAGTCCACAACAACATAAACACAAAAAGATGTCTTCTAAGAGTAACCATCTTAAGACAACGGTATATATATAAGGAGCAAGAGTTCTGCAAGACTGATGTTTGGTTTTGTTTTTTTTTCGAATAAAATATGCGAAACAAAGTTGACTTGATAGCAAAATTCTGTTTACGTCCCCTCCCCCCATCCTTCCCCCGAATACTGTCTGCATGATCCAGGTCTAATACAACGTGCAAGCGAGGAAATGATTATGAGTCATCACTTTCCGCATATATAAAAATAAAAATAATGAAAGGCGACAAGCACAAAAATACAGCGAAGCTGAGACACGATAAGAAGATGCACACATGGGTTCGCTGTGTGCAGCGGGTAAATAAATAGTATGCCTGGCGGCCTGGGACAATTTTGAATTCAGATGGGGTCAACTTTGTTAAAATTTGCATTTCTATCTCATGCGAGTGTGTGCATTTGGGAGTTTGTGGCGCTTGAATCTATCTACTGAAAATTTTCATGCATGGAAATTTTCGCGCTTCGCCCATTTTGAACTTCTTTTTTTGTTCTTGCGATTTTGAGCTTCCTTACATAGATCTACATACAAAAGGAATATGTTCGCGCTTTTTTGTTGATTTTAGCGCGAAAGACGCGAAAATAAATGTACTGCAAACATTTTCACTTTTACAGAATCTATCTATACCGGGATGTGGCTTTTAATAAATTGCAAATCTTGTAAATGTTTTGTAGCAAGAAATGATTGCCTATCTTGGTTTAAATTTAACAGGATTTAAAATCGCTTCAATAATTTACTGGCATATAATGTTCAATTGTCAAAGAACTAATCTCCTTAAGAGGTCAGGCGACAAATAATTTTGTGAAACAGGGTATAACTTTAATAAATAATGTTAGTTTCATAGGATTGCTACAAATATTATTGGTCTTTTAAGATTCCTAATGATTTTGATAATTCAAACATGGTTTCGTCGTTGTCTACGCTTTCCGGCTATGTTGCCATTGCGCGCGCACCTATTGCTTTCCAGGTCTTACGATCATTGGTCTGTGTCACAAGTTCCGGGTCAACTTCTTTGTTGATGTTTGCTACCCAGGTTGGTTTTGGACGTCCGACTGGTCTTTTTGTAGCTCGACTATATTCTGTTAAAGCTTGGCGTGCTGGAGTTTCATGTAGCAATCTATATAGATGTCGCAGCCATGGTTAATATGGTTTTATTTATGCTTTACAGTTATAGTATAACTGTCAATAACACAATAAATGTATTCACATAAAATGTTTTACTACTTATTTGTACCACTGTTTCTCATTATTGCATTGTTAACACTTTCCATGTGGGAGTCGTCTGCAGATGACAGTTCCAAAATTTCACAAAATGCTTCAAAAATGTCAACATTATTGAATTGCATCGCCATATATGGTATCATTATGAGCAATGCATTTAAATGAGTACAAACATACCTAGTATTGGTTCAATAGTTCTTGAGATAGAATTTGAAAGTTGAGAAAGGATTCTGAAAAATCTGTTTTGTATGGTAAAACTAATAATATATAGCTGCGTGGAAAATGTTACACAGTGCATCCCCATTTCCTATGTAGATGCAACACAAAACCGCATCGAAAACAATGAAACAAAACGATACAGATACTTAATATTTTTAATTTCATTTTGGGGCATGCAGCATTCATAAATAATTTTCTTTATTTAGTGAATATTGAATGGTACATGTATTTAGAAATATTTTCATATCCTCTTAATTCGCTAACAATATTTGCGTACAAAAAATTACTGCTACAGTAATAAAATCTATTTTGCTAGACGAGCACCAATCAAAATACCAAGCCATAATAATCAATCTTCACAAGTATTACGCACAATATTTCTTTTTAATCGAAGATAAAAATGAAAATAGCCAGCAGCAATTTTGCTTTATTCTACCATAATATTAATAGGGAAATGCATTCACCATGGCAACTTGAACTTTAATAGCATATTGTTAAATATTTTGATTGATGATTAATAATGATAATATATACTATGATATACCATGACCTGGCCCTGACCTTAAACGTGTACATGTAGCAGCAACATACCATTTAAGGTCTCAAGACAGGCTTCAATGACTTTAAATAGAGATAAAACCATCAGCATATTTCAGTACTGGACTATTTTGGGGTGCAGCAGTATAATAAGGAATAACCACACCATGTTACTGCTTCAGACTACTGTAAAAGGGGAATATTCATGTTACATTTATTTTGGGGATTCAGATCTAAATGGATCATGCATATATATAATAATACAGGAAGAGGTGTTAATGTTATGTTTTTAAGATTGTTAAGCACTGTGGTACCATTGTACATGTATCATATAATTATAAGTAAGACTTAGAGTGCTTTATAAATGCTCATAGTCATACAGTCATACTTTAATTTGACTACAACTTAATTTAGCGGAACTAGCATTTTGTGGGGCAATTAAATTTCACGAATTCATAATTAATATCATCTTCTTATAATATCATAAACAGTTATAAATAATATAATTGACAACATTTCATTTGGCGAATTGGACCTCCTTGTGAAATTAAATTGCTAGTGAAATTAAGTCCTTTTACAGTATATTTTTCCTGTTTCAGTCAACCTTCTATTATAAAACTTCCCTGGTAATTCTTGCTTTATAGCTTGTGATTTCCTGTATATTTTGTTCCGTATACTTTTTTCTGACTCATGGTTCATTATTTCCAACAAAGGTCGTTGGGCATTATGCCAAAAAGCTTCTCAGGGACTTCTCAAATTATAAGCCTGCACAGCTTTTTTTACCTACCATAACAAAACCCAAAAATAGATGCAGGGATACACTCAACATTGGTGAGCAACCATAAGAGAGAGATTACCGAAATGGAACATAACTAAAACCCAACCTTTCTGGCAATGTTTTAATATTTCACCAATGTTGCAGAATACTACAGTTCTGATGGCTAGACCATGGGCCATACCGTCCATATATGGCAAGACTTAACTGAGATTACATTGGTGCTCCTGTAAAGGAGGGATTTACTACACAGTGCGTAACAATTTGATGAACATTTTCAAATCGGTTTATCCCTTTCTCTCGGGTGGGGGGGGGGGGGGGATCAAACATGCCAAACAGCGTAAAAGGAGGGGGTCAGGTAGAAACTATAATTGAGCCTTGGTTTACAAGGAAACAGTCTCTCTCTTCAAAACTATGGTTTTTTTTAGCCATGTAGTCCGTCACAATTGCACAATGACGGACTACGATGAGAAGTTCAAACTTGTGGCGGTAGGATACTTCTAAAGAATTATCATTGAATAACACACATTGTGTTGTAGGTGCATAACATGGGACACAGGCTGCATGCAAATTAATGCATGTTTTGACAAATAATCATGATAGTGACATGTGAGTGCCATACTGTCAAACAGCGAACCTACAAATGAACTATTATCAACCAAGAATTGCCTCATATAATAGATATATTTGATAAAGTTATCTTCCTGATTGATATCTAACTCCGCCCTCCATGCTTTCGGATTGTTGTTTGACCTTTTTTAAATACCAATTCATGCAATATTATTGTAATGCATTTCCTTGGCACTGTGCCTATCACATACAAATATACAGGTTTCCGACATTTTTGTTGTGAAAAGGTGGCATTTTATGTATCATTTTCGATACAAATGTCAACACAATTGGAGCAAAGGCAATTTAATTTTCCTGCTGTTGTTCAATTCATAGAACGCCCTGTGTGGTACCAAATATAGTAACACATTAGCAGTTTATCCTTTCTATACATGTATATTGCCATTTTTCTATGAATACAAAACAAATAATGACAGGTTTTGTCGGTGCAGAATTAATTACATTTGACAGAAAAATGGCATTGCGAAGAATTGTATCTCCTATGGAAACTGAAACATAAAAATGAATGAAAAAAAGTATTTTCTAATTGAGCAACATTTTTGTACTTGTCATATACTGGTATGTTTTGCCGTGGGTTTATATACCAGCATGTGTGGCAGTACATGTCATCCATCAGGCAAAAGGGGAAATTACCCTTTCCTACTAGCTAGCATAAATACTGGAGAGCAAGTATTTACAGGGGTGTACTTTCGCGACATCCTGCGAGAATCCAAATGGATTCTCGCAGAGGAATTTTGCGAGAATCCATGGATTCTCGCAAATGGATTCTCGCAGAATATTTTTGCGAGAATCCTTTTTACTGAATTTAAATTCCGCATTTTAAACATTTCTTGTACTATTGTTAAGAACAATCATCATTTTAATTTCAACTTGAACAGTTTAGAGTCAAATACCAGTCATCTAAGGTCCTGTTTTGAACTTGGAAAAATAAAAGAAGAAAAAAAAATTTAAAAAAAAAAATTTAAAAAAGTTTTTTTTTTGTTTTTTTGGCGAGAATCCACCTGGATTCACGCGGAAGTGATTTTACGCGAATCTTCACGCGAATCGATTCGCGGATTCGCGCCGAAAGTACAGCCCTGATTTATGCTACGAGCAACAAACTAGTAGGTGAACAAACCTTTCAAGTTTGTTATCTATCAGTTGAAAGAAAAGCTTTTTTATGAAATCAATTTTTAATGATTGGAAATGGTCTTTGAAATTCATTACATTTCAATCACTTTCTTGGCCTTTATGCTTTATCTGATTACCATGTATCTCTTTAAAAAGCCCATACTCGACCATTGTTTTTTTTAATACATGTTTGCTATTATCAGAAATTATACAGTCTAAACCCATCATAAAATCAGATTATCTGTTTTAAAAACATGATAGCTCTGCTGCCTTTTCAAAATAGTATTTTATCAATCCCTTTTTATTCTGTGGGCCTCTGGTTGGTTGGGCCGCCAACACTGCAATCTATTTATTACCCAATATATGCTTCGTACATGCAGGGATGTTCAGAAAGCATTTCTTTCTATCACTCAGTAACATTCTTTGAAGAAAAAAATGTAGTCTCCACCTGCAAATGCTGCGATTGTATTTTTTTTTTTCATTTTGAGAAATATGTGCCCCATCTTTTTGGTTTGTACATGTTTGGCCTGTGGGTAAATTGTTGGAAGCATTATTCACAGATAGTCCATTATTGCACTTCCATTCCCGTCCATTAGTGGTTTGCCCATTATGCTATTTACAAAATTGAAAATATTCACGCAACATTTATTTTTGCGCAATTCAACCAAATGGTGGTGCAAAAATAGAAACATTGTGTGAGTACAAAAAGCTATGTGGAGGAACACACAATTCATTATCACATGAAATTATTTAAACATGACATTTTTTGTTTGAAACCAATCATTATTACCAAACGATGTAAACATAATGTATGTGAAAATCATTATACAGTTATGGGGGGAAATCAGTAACGGATAAAGGATTTATGGGAAAACATTTGTTCTCACAATTCTTCAGAAGTCAGATTTGAGGATGTATCTGTTTCACTTAAAATGGCCTCGCTGTCACACAAGGTTTTTTTTACCTTCGCAATTTCTTTAAATCATTTGTAGAACGGCGAGCGGTCAATACGTGTACAGGCAGTGTCCAATCACGATCTGTCCATCGCTGCAAAATAATAATAACAACTGGCTAGGCTTGGGAAAACATGTTTGTGAAGATATTACAATGGCTAGGTCAGCCCCAGGACGCAGGTTAAAAAGTGACAATATTGCACAAGATTGGGCCCCTGAAAAAAGGCTGACCCGACCGACTAGCACTAGACTCGGGCCTCATCAATAGCCCAAAACTGTGCCCCTTTAGACCTTGGTAGCAGAGACCCTAGCATTCGGTCGCATCTTGCTACTCTCGCTACTCCAACCGACACGTATTCTACAACCCAGCAGCACAAGGGATACATTTTTAAATCTCATATGGATACTCAATACGCTATTGTGACATATCCTGCTCTAATAGTGGACTGCAAATAATATCCATCAATTTAGAGCGTCTTTTTGTTTTCTTTTTTAGCATGATTTATCGTCGGATACAATTTCATTGAACAGGAAATGGAACTAAAAAGTCAGAAAATTTATGAAACTTGATGACTCCTCTATCATTTCCAATAATTTAAATCAAGGTATATTTTGCCTGAATTTCATTCAATTCTTTCTCTTTTTTTAATACCTTGTAATAATTCTTTCCCATGTTTTGATGATCACATCAATGTGTGCGCAACTGCATTGATATATTATGCAATGTTTTAAATCGTAAAATCAAATTTATTATTTAATCATCGAGGTGTGCAGCACCTGCATCAGTTTGGGAAGGTATGGATGTCACAAATGATCAGCGATTTGTCAGATTTTGAATTGAAATTGATTTGAAAAGCTACAGATGTGATGTGATGGTCGTACAAATTTGAAATATTCATACGTACACAGATAATGGAAGGTCAAGTTGTCAACGAAACAATTGTCAAACCTGTATTTATAAGCACTTTCGTGGCTATCGATTATGAAAAAATAAACATCACAACTTGACAGGCAAATAACCAGGGGTCGATTTTAACTTTTTTAACAACTTGTCCGTTGAAAAAGCTTGGGCCAGTTGTTGTATTTTACAACTTGCCTGCCAGCATTTCAGCTTGCCCTTACATTTTTCTGAGTTTCAAGGTATTTCAGAGTTACATTTTTTTCCTCATAATAAATCAAAATTCATGGCGTCGGAGCTATACACACGTGTGTACACACACAGAAAATCTTGTATTGACATCGATATTTGGCCATCGTATTACTGTTTTGGTACACCATAAAATACCGTAAAATTCTACATTTCAATAGATAAAACATAGATTTAGTTGCTTATAATAGTTTCAAGAAAGGTACTAAACACCTTCAGCAAACCATCAATGTTTTACTCGCCGAACGACGATGTACTTTTTTTCTTTTTCGTTTTTGGATATTTTTAGATTGACCTGAGAGGTCAATAAATTTGTGAATACGTCATCAGTATATGCGCAGATTCGATAAATAATTAAACATAAAATATAAATAATTAAATGTGTGCATACGTCATTAAAAGCATCATATTTAGGGTGTATCGGTACCAGATACAGCGCATTTGATCGGCGAAGTTGACATTTCTGACAAAACGAGAACGAGGCAAACCCGGAAGTTAGAAGGCGATTGCTGTGAGTGAAATATGGAAATACGCACATACCTACGAGTCATAATAAGCTTAGATTGACAACTGGACACACAGGCAAGTAAGGCTGTACTACAACTTGCCCGACGCATTTACAACTCTCAATTTCCAACGGGCAAGCGTTAATGTCGAACCCTGAAATAACATTTAAATCTAGGCCTACACCAACCAAGCCACAGACCCAAACCCAAGTTGTGTGGAATCTACAAGCTGTTCATTTAAAATAATGTGTAGCATAGCTTTAAACAAGTGCACATTCATAATGTAATACCTAGCAAAGACAACAGCTGGATAGAAAAATACTTATAAGCGGGAAAATATTGTCAAATATTGCCAATTAATTTTAGAATATCAGACTTTTCATGTGATTTTTAGACATCAAATTTTCATTGAATTGAAGAAAACAGTCTTGTACATGAAACCTCCACAGGAACATTCCTGTCAGGAACATACCCGAAAATATCTCACACGCAAACATATCTTATAGATTAATACTAGTGTCATGTGAGAATGCTTGGAAGCCTAAAAATAGATGTGATGCATTTTGATATAGATTGCCTGCCATGCCAGAGAAGCCGTGAGGCCTGAGAAGGAGGTTTGCTTTTACCATTCTGTGGTTGCATATTGATCTACTGTGGAATGATGGGATACTATTAAAGTTGTAATTTCACACGATTATTTTTTGGTGCATTGCCAATGTTGTTGTTTTAATTTAAATTACCAATTTGCGGGTTAAATTTCATCTGAACTCCTCACAAAAAGTATCGAAACACCTTACACATGATCCAATAATTAATGGTCGGAAAGGGTATAAATTAATCTAAGCCAATGATCCAGTGCATAATTTTGTTCTGCATATTTTGACACCTCGATTGTTGAGATGCGATGTTGCGGAGCGGAGTTACTTCAAATATTGTATGGTATATATCATGGATAATATGGTTGAAAATATATGTTTTTTGTTCAAATTCAAACTAACCATATTTAGTAGGTAGATTCTTATTGATTTTATTGATTATTATACACTGAATGACGAAGTGGCCAAAGGTGCATTTGAACATGCCCGAGTAGATTGACTATAATTTGATAACGGAAGCTCCAAAATGGATAGAAAACATTATTATGGCACATTCAAGATTGCTGAACATCATTACTAGTATTTTGCTAACAATCATTATATTTTTCATGGCCCCCCAAAAAATAATGTTTCACATGGTGCACCTTTTTTGAGACACCCTGTAGTCGCCAAATAATTATTCTTTTCAATATCAGAAATGCCTCAGTGGAGATCAGTGCTTTATGAAACCTAAGTAGCGAGCTACCTTAACCTTTACTGTAGAATAAATAAATATGGAAATGACTGCCGGCATAGGAATAACGATATAACACCCACGCCATAATGCCCTGTATGTTCGCCATATTGCTCTCTATGTTCAGCATAATATGTGCAATGAAACGTGACAATTGACCTACATTGGCTAATGTATTCCGGAATAATGCATCCACTTTTTCCCCCTCATTTGTACATTGATTAGAAATATAAGTTGGCAAGCTAGAGTCATGGTCTCAAATTAAATTTATTTGGAACTGCTCAGCATACTCTAGAACGATACTGTTTCATGACATGTAATGTAATAGGCCGGAACACAATGTTGATTGCCAACCACAGAACCAAATGACCATATTGCAATTTGTTATTATAAAGTCAGACAGACATATTGCAAGCTGCGACGTTTACTACACAATTGCAATTATGTTGAAAACACAGCTCTATAATTCCTTTCAATTCCAGCTTGGGCATAAATGGCAAGAGAAAATAACTAAATCAATAAGTAGTAAAGAAGTCCAGGCAAGCAGGCCGCTATTAAATTTTCAGTTTATTATAAAATAAAATCAATTTGATAACACCAGGAAAAGAAATTGCTGTCATGCCTGGCAAAAAAACCTAGGTTACAGGGGAGGAGCCTGGCCAGTAATTGACTTTCTGGGAAAAACAATTTGCTCCCTCTATGCCAATAATATAACGTCCACTGTGCGATAACTAACTACATGTAACCTGCACAGCCGGCTGGTCTAATCATGTGATATTGGCTTATTGTAATTGTATTTAGAATATTTAAGGGTTGATTAAAAAGAGAGTTGTTGTTCTTTCAAGCTAACCAAGCTAATTCTTGTTTCCCAACCACTAAACAACCCACACAAAATACAATTAAGTATAAATGTCTAAGAGATTTACCTACTGTAAAACACTATAATTTCGTGGATACTTTATTTTGCGCAATTTTGAATTACTGCTATATTAAAGGGCATTTAATTTTGTGAATCTGGAAATTTCACTGTTACTTTTAATGTAAAGTTGTCAGTTTCTTGGGTATTTCATTTTGCGAATCCACTGTCAACATTCCTCACAAATTTCGCGAAATTAAATCCCTCTATAAGCAATTGGACCGGTATCATTCAATATCAACTGCAAATTTGAAAATCAATTGATAATTCATTTTACTCCGAAGTATGTGGAAGTTACGTTTAATATCCTTCACATATATCCTATATAGTCAGTGCACGTCACCAGCATAATAAAAAGCTCCCATTTTTAAACCAAAAACTGTCATGAAATATTGTATTTGGACAGCATTTACTTCACAAGAACTGTATTAAGTGGTTCAGAACCCCCTTAAAAATACTTTGCAGAGCCCCTTAAACAAATGGCTCCTCTTAATTACGTATTCTCTGGATATTTGTATCTATTTTAATTGAACCTATGCAGCTCCTTCGTTTTATGGCCTCTCTTTTAGGCTTATGAGTGAACATTCCAGAAGCTTCTCTGTTACGGAACATTTGAGACCTGTCATCACGAAATGAGAGCTAAGTCGGAAAATTTAATTTTGAGGTTTATCCAGATTCAGAATGCTCAGAAAACAAGCTTTAAATTGATATGCAACATGTCATAATTGCCCAATGTAGTCCCTGTCAAAAATCAAATTAAAGTTGCAAAATTCTTTTGTTTTCTATTGATTGTTGGCATGTTAATTGGACCACATCTCCTATTGCACACTGGCGACTTAACACTCATTATGTGGTGACAGGTATCATTTGTTCCATACAACATTCATTATCATTGGTTTTGACATGATTCAGGGATCATCATGATCAATGAGGCAGAAAAGGGAGAAAAAGAAAGAAATTACGTGCAGCCATGAAGTTGCAATGATCATGCAGAAAATGTGGTCTCTGCTGTTGGTAGAATGAGAATCAGTCTCTGTGTTGTCAAAAATATTAACAATAGTTCAATTTGTTTGTGTGCATCAACATTTCGAGAGTTTTCATGTACGCGAATGTTTTGCTTCTTAAAAACCAGTCCTGTTGACCGCTATGCACATCATGCTGTCCAGCCCCGTCTGTGAGTCCATACTGCTGGTTCAGCGGTTCTCTTACTGAAACCTGGAACTCCCCGAAACACCATTCGTTGGCGTGTGATCTCCGATCAAAGTAATGTTATGTTTTTACACATTTTGTAACCTGTTTTTATGATACTTTAATACTCATAACAATATCTTACTAAAGTACACTTAAACGCTGGATGAAATTGTAGTTTGGGGGCTGTATCTGGTATATCAACTATTGAATGAAACAGATACATTCAGGACGGTAAGAGTGCCAAATTTAGCACCAATTGAAGTGAGCATTCGTGACATTTTCATACAACGAAAAAGGCTGACATCGGTGATTCACAAAATTTTAAAGCTGCAAAATTTTAGTGCTTTACAGTATACTGTACTACATTTATTTTCACGCTTTTCGCGCTCTAACCAGCTATCGCAAACATAAGAACACACAAATATTTTGCGTATAGGTCCATGTTAATGAAGCTACAAATCATGAATTTAAAAACACAAAACAGGTGGAACCTGCAAAGTGCGAAAAATAAATTGTGTGAAAATTACTACTTTTACAGTATATAGATTATGCACTTTTTTATATTCAGAATAGTTAGGTTTATTATCATCTCCTGTAAACAATACACAATACAATATTGCCATGATTATTATTCTTATTGACCTTTTTATTACAATTCATAGTTGGCAAACATTACGGATTCAAGCAGTAACTGTCAAAGTCAAAAAACCTGCAAAGCGGATAAATGAATTGCTTTTGTGGTAACAAATATCAACGCCCTTCATGCCCACACAGTTATTTCCAATTCAATACAATTTCATTGCAGGTAAGCCAAGTGTAGTAGGTTGTAGGAAGGTACTTTCCCGAGGTTTTTTCCCTTCTTCTTTACAACATATTGTTTCCTATTTCACACTTGACGAGGTCAAACGATTTCATCGAACTCGCACATCTCATGTATCAAGGCGATAAATAGAGGCCATCATCAGGGAAGAGGGAGCTATTTACGGACATCCACAGCAGCTGACCGGCGTTAAAAACATACGAAATATTTTATCGTGTACTGGGGATTTTACAGACGAAGGTTATTTGAATTCGTCATGATCGCCATTTGCAGACACGTCAGGTGTTTTTGTTTTAATACATCAATCTTCAAAGAGTTGATTCTCGACGACCGACTCGTCGTATTCCGTTCTCAACTAGAGTTCTATAATTTAACATACACCCGCTATAACCCTTTCCCTTGAATACACCATACGTGCCATATTGCCGATGGCAATCTTTTGCACTTTTCAGATGCGTTTTCCTTTATTGATTTTTTGATGCAACAGGCCATCCTTTCAAACCACGGTGCATTCAAAGAGATACGATAGGGTTAGGGTTGGATGGGTGTTTGTGTTAAAAGCTTTTCGTTTCATAAAAGATGCGTGACATGACATGTTATTGCTAAACCTAACCTTCTTACAGTCATCTACCATTAGCAAAGGCATCATCTTTTACAATGCCTCTGAATGGTTACTTGGATGCGTATCATGTGCAAGTGACCAATCAAAAGAGACCTTTTAATCATTTCAATCTATTCATGATGAATACCCTCACTGCCGTATAGATAAAAACTATCCTAATCCTAATTCAAAAATTACCAAAACCAATACAATTTTTCTGATGAAATAGGGTTATTTTATTAGCACATCAAAAATGATTATCGTTTGTTAATTCTTCACTAAGATGCTAGCACCATTACAGAGTCAAGCCAGTGATTCTCCAGTGTATGAAGGAAATTTAAATAATAAAGTTGTATGGTTTTATTTCTAAAATCAAGCAACAACCTAATTTTGTCCATGTCTTATTTTTATTAAAGTACCCCCACCCCCCAAAAAAAAATAAAATAAAAATAAAAATAAAAACAAAAACAACACACCACCAAATAAGTGACATGTCTCAATAATATTCCCTAGTAACCATTATACATGTTGCCATGGTTATTCGTTACTATTCATCTCACTGTGAATTATGGATGGTCCTGCATACAGTCAATACCGTGTTGTGTAATTGCAAAGGTAGTGAGGATCCACGAAGCAGGGATTTGAAAGCATCAAATATGGTCTCAGCAATTTTTGTCTTCGTCCCAATGTCGATGCCAATATGCAATTATACATTCAATTGTCAAGTACCACTATCTCTCACTTCACATCACATCATTTTTCTCTTCCACTTCGTGAAAATTTAGCAGCGCAACCCTCTCCCGTTTGAAATACAAATACAATTATTCTTACATTTAAAAATCACTTATTAATTTTTTTATTTTAAAAATCACTTACCAGTTGCTATATGTAGTAAAAATCTCATTGGTAAAACATTGATCAAAGTAGTTACGATAAATAGTAAGTATTATCCAGAATATTCTGTAATGGTAGAAAACAAAAAGAGAGAAAGAGAAATCATTAATATTAAATAATCACAACTTGTTATTGTCAAGTGAAAACACTTGGAAGTAAAGAATTTTTAATTACAGTCTCCCACGAAGCATTCACTTACATGGTTGCCATTATCAATATAAAACTACTTACTGTATAATGATAATTTATACAAATGCAATGCAATCCTGACACGCAGCCATAAAACAGACCTTTAATTAATAGTGGGCTATACAACACAAGGAACCAGACAATCAGGTGAATTCAGTTGGTACATAATAGCAACCATTCAAAACACCACACACCTGTTCTCTCTCATAATTGCCTTCCTTTGAATAATACCTTGTGTAGTCATTCATAACCATTGCATCCTATGATACTATAGAATCAGAAGACATACACTCCTCTATTCACATCAAAGATGTTGTCATTTCATGTATTATATGGGATATGAGCGAATACATGCGAGTTGACAGTCGTATGCTGCCATTAACGAGGAAGGCATGCAGTAGGGTCCCCTTGTCCAAATTGCATAATAACATCCAGTCAGCACAGGCAGAAATTAAATAATGGCTTGTTTCCTGTAGCTGGCGGGTCGAAAAACCCAGTATGCCAAATGCATGGGTTTATTTCTATGATTGATGTATCTCTGAACTCACTCCATTTATTTGGTTTTTCAATACATTGTATGTCCAAAGATCATAAAACATTGCAAAATCATAGACTGTGCAAAAAGGAAGCAGTACATAACCCAACCCTACTACACAACAACAGTCAGCAGCACTTGGCTTGAATGGACACAAGTTCTATCCCGTAACACTAAACCCCGGGTATATATGGTCTCTGATTTTTTTTGTCTGGGAAGCCCTCCCCCGTGCCTGGGTGGTGATATACCGCGCCTGTCGCCTGGGTTCAATTCCTGGGGCCGGCAGACATAATTTGTTTAGGTTTTTGTTTAACCCCCTCCCCTGTTCTATCCCAGTATCATGTTTTAGGGTTAGTAGGGTTAATAAACAGTTTGGGTGGGAACTGTTGGCATTTTAGTCTAAGCTTTCTTGTTAGGTGGTTTACTACATATTCCTTTTTGTCAGTTTTTCAACTAGATGGCAAAAAGCTAGGAAAAGTGAAAAAACGCATGTTTGAAAAGTGCTAGCGGGGCGAGAGTGGGAGCGAGCAAGTGCTGGCAGCTTTGTCCGAGTGCTCTCGCTGCAAGGGTTTTTGTCAGTTATTCAACAAAAAGCCCAAAAGCTAGGAAAAGTGAAAAAACGCAAGTTCGAAAAGTGCTTAAAAACCTGCCAATAGCGGGGCGAGAGTAGGAGCGAACAAATGCTGGCAGCTTCGTTCCGAGTGCTCTTGCTGCAAGGGGTGTTCAGGGCGGGTTCTTTCCATACTATCGAAGTAAAGCAGTGTCAGAGCTATTTTTGGGTCTCATAACTTCCTGTTAGCAAGTCCTCTGAGAGTTTAGTTAGTTTTCCTGCATGCAAATATATGATTTTACTCATCCTAACAAAAAGTTGAATCCCTAAATTAGTGCAAGAGTGGTAATTTTTGTGTAATTATTTTTCAAGCTTTGTACCAATTTTGAAACCTTTTTGACTGTTTTTAAATTTGTGATATTTGAAAGTTCATAACATGGATGGCTACATGAATCAAATATATTCATGCATTTTTGTGGTCTTGTGGCCCAATGGTTTAGGCACTTGCGCAGTAAGCAAGAGGTCCTGGGTTCGATTCCCGGGCGAGATCGTTTTCCCATAATTGTCTCTTTTCTATCCACGACGGCAAACCTGTTTAAAAATATTTATAATTTGTTTAATACCCGTCGTATACGCCTATTATTTCTATGAACTCATATTATATTCATGAATTTCCTTTTCAAAGAAAGAGTAAGAAAAGCAGAGAATTGCAACACACACCTACTGACAAATCAAGTGCTCGATTCCAGTAAATGAGTAAAAAACTAAACGCAGTTCCGTCTCAAATCACGTTGAAATTAATTATACATTTGTTCTGACACTTCACTGTCAGCGTCAGGCCATTATATCCTTTATTGCGTTGCCAGTAATTGGGAAAAATCAAAGATACTTATGACATTTTATTAAGCATCAATGAAAAATAAATTTATTATGTATGAAAATGTGAATACACACCAAGGTGCCATTAAAGGATTGCGAGAAATGGTAAAGATGTTGAGAGATTCAATCAATAAAGATTATCAATAATTTCCAACTCTTTTCTGTTCGCTCCACCTTAATACTTTCCATGTGGCTATTCATTAGTTTTTTTTTCAGAAACCTTTCCCAATAATTACTGAACCAATACTAAGCATATTTGTATTTATTTTAATGCATTTCTCATGGTGATCCTAAATATGGCGATGAAATTCAATAATTTTGACATTTTGAAACATTGTGTGAAATTTTGGAACTGTCGTCTGCAAACGACTGCCGCTTTGAAAGCGTTAACATTGCTCAGGTCCCTTATCCGTCAATGTCACAATGTACATTATTCATAGGGTGAAGACCCTTGAGGGTCCACACAAATCTTGACTTATTTTGTACACAGGCTGACTTGTTATCCATGCCACATTTAAAACAGATCATCAGAAATCGGAGAAGATCAATAGTCGGCTCTAAGCTTCAGGAGCCGACTTTCAAAATGGCATCGCTCCCAAAAGTTTCTGGGTTATGTCTATCCTTTAATATGGCTTGATGGGACACATAACATGAAAATCGAAACCTAAGAATGGATTATCATGTTATCATAAACAAGTGAACGCTGTGTTGCCTACCTAAACCCTAACCCTGCCTCTGCCAAATCCAACAAAATCTGACAGCAATCATGAGCTGCTATGTTATCCCTACATTTCAGTCTGATTTCACAAAATAACATACTGTGAAAGTGGTAATTTTCGCGCTTTGCCGATTTTCATCAATTTCACTTGATTTAATTTCGCGATTTTAAAGTTCGTTACATAGACTTACACACAAAATAAAGATGTTCGCATGTTTTTATTGGAGCGCGAAAATTAATATAGCTAGAGCAACTTTAGTGCTGTGACAGTTAATGGCCCCTCATCATAATGCGGCCCGTTATTTGACACATTGCTTTCTTACTGATTCAACTGCCATTCAACTACAGATGCGCAGTGAGAAAGTGAGAATGCGCACAACGACCACACCCTTAAGTATTATTTCTAAAACTGTACAGTCTAAACTCATAAAATAGTACAACAATACACATGAACCATACTGCCAATTTCAACCAGGTTTCCTTCCGTCTAGCACTTTGTCAAGAAAGGAAACCTCTACAACATTTTCTTGGCATAAGCTTTGCCCTTTAGTGCTGACTTCAGTACACTCAAATCAAGGGACCAGTTACATGAATTACCATGTAATGTACCTTACTACCTTTACCCTTGATTCAAGCCACCTTTGAATTACTTGTGGTGGTAGAAAACAAAAAACAAATATGCAAATTACTATCCACGAAAGCGGAATACTTGGAAATGTATGGTATAATATGATTTCTACAATATACAAAGTAGGCCTACCCCTAATCTGCACAATGACCTGTTGTTGATGTGCATTAACACTGCCATGGGCAAAGGTCATGGCCCCTCTTATGGTGAACATTTTATAGCACTCCACATGATTAGATTACACACCTGTAGGGATGGGCAATACTCAAAAATCACTAGCATGGTAATATTAGACATTATTGGCAGTATTTGATTTTTCACGCTTTTGGCCATAGCATGACATGTAGGGCTCTCTTCAATACACAATATACACAACTGTTAAACCCATGAGCACTACCTGCCTATAAACAGGGGTGTGAGAGGCCACAAATAAATAGAAATTCCATTAAAATGGAAAGGTGTCGGTCAAAAGGAAATTGCGATATAAATATAAGGCAAATAAAAAGAGCAAAAATAGCAACATTTGTTAATACGCTTTTAGTGCAAGTTATGTGGCAGAAGAAATACCCTACCACTGCATGTCTTCAATTGGGGCTTTTAAAGAACGACCCATACACTTACACAGTGAGGTCTACAAATGGTAGGGTATTCTAAACCTTACCCCACATAGTTGATATGACTAATTTGGAAAAACAATAACAGACATTTTATTTAATCACAATTCACCCCACTATTTCCAAGCATCAATGTTCATACATTGGTTTGAAGTACTTAAATTTCGAACACCAAAATATTGCTTTCACACAAGAATGTCGAAAGCGTGAACAATAAACTCCACAGAAAATAAACTCTTAGTGTTAAAAATACACCATTGGTGAAATGTGATGCCACTGACAAGAAAATTACTGCTAAAATTCCCCTGACACATGGCCTCATCAGGTGACAAGGCATAGAACATGTCCTCAGGCAATCTTTAGGGGACCTCTTTTATTATCAACATCCACTCTCATACCTTGCCTACTGTTGTTATTCAGTAATGGGTTATAACATGTTCCATAATGGTATGGCATTGGATGGTTGGATATGGCATTGGATGATCAGTCTTGCCGCATGGAAAGTGTTAAGGACTCAAAGTTACATTAATGTTATACCCCTCTGGCCTCTTGCATAAGTGGCTTAAAATTAAACCCTGGATAACAAAATAAATTGCACCCAACAAGTGAAATTATAATAGGCTTGCTTCATTTTTGTTACAAAAAGAAGATAATAATAATACTGAGAATAATCATGAGCAAGAAGTCTGTTTAGCACTGAATGGAAATGAGACAAAAAAGAAGCCTTGGAGCTCTTGACAACATAAAAGACATAACAACTGTCACTCAAGGTCTATGGAAACATTTTGTCTTGATCAGTATGACAGCAAAAACATTATGCAGATCCATACCTCCCCCCCCCCCCCACCCCACCCCCCAACAAAAAACAATATTTTAAATAAATACATTAACAAAATTTGAAAATGCCAGAAAATCATTCCATTTCCATTAGTAAATGGGCCTACATGTACATCAGGCAGACTTTAATTAAACTCATCATACATCCGTCGCTGTTCTGACATACCGGCACATCACAACAGAAATAAGTAAAGAGATGTGCCGGTATGTCAGAACAGCAACGATACAATCATCATTGGGTTTATCAACCCTGATTACCATGTGCATGTCTAATTATGCATTGGCATATGATGCACATGACAAACCCTCAAATCAATCATTGTCTCATGGAAAGTCCTTACCCTTGCAAATTTGGCAAGGATTGTAATATTAACCCTTTCCACACGGCAGTAGTCTGCAGACAACAGTTCCAAACTTTCACAAAATGTTTCTATGTCAAAATTATTGAATCTCATCACCATATTTGGAATAACCATGAGAAATGCATACAAATAAGTACAAACATGGTTCATATTATTAGTCAGTAATTCATGAGATAAGCCTTTGAAAGTTGGGTGGGAAAGGTTTCTGAACAATCTGTTTTGTATAATAGCAAAACTAATACTAGCCGCATGGAAAGTGTTTAATACATAGGCCTATCCAGATCCTGCAATAGCTGTCTGTATCCTACAAAGTAAGCTTCTGTACTTCAATGTAATTGAATTTGTATGGCTCCTGTGCATGAATTATCAATTACTCCTATGTAACGTTTGTGATCTTTTTCAATACCAGCAATGCTTTCGTGTCATGAAATGTTGTACTTTACAAAGTTTAGGTACATAGTAACGTAATGAAGCCGTCTGTGTTTTTCGTTACAGGAATTTCAAATTAAATGATAATTTGTGGCACAAATAATGTGCACTCTACCATCTGATCATGAAATCGAACTGCAATGTTTTTAATATTTCAATTTTAAAAGTATTTTTATTATTAAATGAAATCCAATTCTGTCTGGAACAACTGCAAGTCATTCTGTTACTGCCAATGAATATTAGCGTGAAAATTCTATCAACATTTATAACCCAATTTCCCCTTCAACTCTGCTGTATGGGTTGCTAAAGAATGGTCCTATTCATAGATGATGCAATAGACTAACTACACAAACGAGTTCCTCTCTCTTCTCCAGCCATATTGCGAAATGAGTCCATGTGTCCTAACACAACAGTATTCATACCTGTTGCAGTCTACCTGGACATCATGATGGCATCCATTCTCTCCATTGATTCGGAATATTGACTAAAAGAATATCGAATATCATCCCTTTCCATCATCCATTCTAATATTATTGAAATCCTATACTTATTTTTTATTTCCCTTTATACAGAATTCAAACATGTTTGCTGAAGCTAAGGAACATTGGTTGTCTAATGTCTCCGCATCACATTTTGTGGTGTGGTATTACAACCCAAGTTGCTATTCAGAATCAATGTAAAATATGAAACTTTATGAAAACGGGTGTGAATTGTGGGTACTATAAAAGGACTTCAAATACAGTGAAATGTAGCCTCCTGTACAAACTAGGCAAAGGGTGATAAACCTAAGGAGAGTTGATGAGGAAACAGATTATACCAAATGCTACTTGCCTATAATAGTATATTATTAAGATGAGACTGAAGATAGAAATTTGGAATTTATAATTTTACAGCATTCAGCAGACATTGTACTTACTCAAGCAAGTTAAAATTTAAGTTAACCTCTTGGTGCATTATGACAAGAAAGACAGGGTTACACCAGGGGGTCAATCCCGTTTCTATGGTGATGAACTTCTCACTCCCTATGGGGCTTTGTTGTGGCTTTTTGGAATAATAATAATAATGTTATGGCCCTTTAAATTTGGAAAACCCAAACATAACAAAGGGTTCTGTTCAGGTTCAAGACCTTGTTTTGGGGATTTAATTTTCCTATTGATTCGTGCACTCTATTGCTGACTAGATCCATAATGCCACATAACCATGGGGCAAACAGGGTGTTGCCAATTAATACTGTACAAGGTAGCCCAATCCACTGGTTAAATGCAGTCCAACTTGTTGCCAATTTCTTTTGTAAAGTAATTGTTCTGACGTGAATGCCAGTTACTGTAAAACAGTTTAATTTCACGGCAACTTAATTTAGCGAATTAGCATTCAGTCAACTTTCTGCAGCAATTTAATTTCACTAATTTAAATCATCTTCCTATAATTATTATCTATAAACGTTTTAACTAATATAATTGGAGGCAATTTAATTAAGCCAATTGAATCTCCTAGCGAAATTAAATTGCTAGCGAAATTAAGTTGTTTTACAGTATTATTAATATGAATGATGCAATCATGGTATACTCCCTCGCTGCTGCTGATCAAAACAACTTGAGGTGACGTATGTATTCTACAAGAAATTCTAAAGCTCTTAAGGGTGTATGTTCTAATCCCTTTTTTTGGCTGTGATTTCTTTTTCACATCAAGTTATTTTTTATCAGAAGAATCCCTATATTTTTCTCATTAATATGTCTGTCAAAATCTTGGGGGCCAGAAATGTTCCATTTAGAAATTATTGGCTGAAATGTGGTGAATTACTGCCAAAGGTGGTTAACCACCCGCCAGTCTGTGTACTACTCAATGGGCAAATTTCTTGTGACCCATGTGATTCTAAAATAAGAACCATGGCATTAGAGTCATGCAACTCAAACTTTGGATTGTGACAATTTTAAGGATGACCTTTCATAAAATAGAAAACATCAAGTTGAAAATCAGGCCAACAATCGGAACATCTACCTTTAATTCTAATTTTCATGATATTCATGATTGTATGTTTACTTTTTTTCCCTCTTTATACAGTATTGTATCCACTACCATGTTTAATATGATGTATTATAAATATATTCATTTGGATGCACCACCAACTGGTGAGTGCCGCTGTTTTGAAAGTGTTTTCGGAAAGAAAGAAATGTTACAATACAATTTTTATAAGCGTAGACAAAAAGCGACAAAAAGCAGAACAAAATGACTTCCTCAAAAGTAGCCCAAAGCAGGCCAAATTGGGCTACTATCCACCTGCTTTTGCAAAACTAAATAAAAACAGTCTGAGTTCACTCTGCAGGTCATGTATCCCAAGAAACAGACCAGGAGCAGGGAGGGCATATTTGATTTATCAAAGGCATTTTATTTTATCACAATTTTGCACATTGCTAACCCTTTTTCTATTTTATTCATTCTTTATAAAAAGGTCAGGAACAGGTTAAAGTTAATCAAGGATCAGGGGATATATTGCACTGGCAATTGATTTGGTAGGATATTGGTTGAGTTAGAATGTTTCCACATGCCACTATCAATTAGGGATCATCTGTCTACGGTACAGGTGGGTGGGTGATATGTCAACCCCAAAATAAAATGTATAAATACTGTACTTGGTATTTATAACACGGGACATTTATGCCAATCTACATACACTACGCTGAATGAAGGGGTCAATGAAGGGGTCGTGATGCCCTCGAAAGCTACGGAGCTCAAACAAAATGGTTCAAAAAAGGTATCTAAATTATTCCTAAAATCATGATCAAACCCAATATCAGTCTACATGCTTCTACATACAGACTGATAATAAATATTGATATTTCAGTAGGAGAACATTTTGAAATATAAGCATGAGAGCTAAAGCTACTAAAAAATATGAAAAAGGACATACAAACAGGGCTGAAAAAGCTAGTACAATTTAAAGGAGAAATCTCGTACCTTTTTAAAAGCAAAAATTGTCACTGTCAGAGAAAGCAGACAACACTTCTCTTTACATGACCCCCCCCCTTTCCTGCATGATCATAAAAATAATAAAATATGCAGTATCATAAATCACGATTCTTATCTTTGTGTATAAAACAAATCTGCATAATTATACCACACTACTCATGTATTTTTCTGGAATAAAGTGAATTACATTTATTATAATAATAGTATACTGTAACTTCTGTAAGTTGTAACTAGGATATTCCAGAATTATGTCAACAAAACATCTAATCAAATGTATTTGATCTTATCTAACAGACACTTAACAGATACCATGCAGTAGACCATAATGCCAATCAGTCCTCAACACTATTGTATTATTAACACTATCCCTCAATTATATGGCAAGTCTGATCAAATTAGAGCCTACCATTCACACATTCACACAAAAGGTCTTTTCCTCCTAAAACCACAGGATCAATAAGAATTAGACTACAGACAGGTTGGGATTAGGGACAAGTGTCAAGCTGATCCCTGATCTCTCTTTTATGATCCCTGAATGTCATGACACACCAAGCATTTTATGTCAACAAGGAGATTGTGAATAAATAACACACTTTGCAATCATTGTGTGCTCTTTGGTTTATTTAGGCTAACCTATTCAACCAGACAGACATAAGACTGAGAGGCATTTTGAAGAGATAGAAAATTGATGTTTGTTGGGCTAAATTGTGAAATATTTGCTGAGAAAATGTATGCTAAAGATTTAGTAAATATGGAGTGTATAAAATATAAGAACAGGCAGACTTCGGCAATGTCGTGCTTACTGCCCCAGAATAAACTGATATATTTCACAGCTTATTGCGTATGCATGTACACATTGCGCATGTGCAGGGCACAGAACACGATATTGCCAAGACACCAATAGCAACACCATGTAAGATCACTCCATCTTTAGGAGAATTTGTATCCATACAAAGACTTTCATAGTTACAGTTACACATTGAGAAAAAGAAGGATACCGGTACCTCTGAATTTTGCTCCATATTTCGAGGGTTAAGCGCCAGAAGGCCGTAACTCAACTTTTGGGCAAATTTATATTTTGGTACAAAAATAATCCATATAACCTGGATTTTCAGAACCATAGAGATATTCTCATAAACACTCTGAATTTGACTAAAATTAGAGTTATAAGTTGGGTGTTACAGTGTATTGTAATGAGTCCCAAATATTTGAAAGTCGATAATCTCAAAATAGCATTTCTTGAGTTACAGCCTTCTGGCGCTCAACCCTCTATGTTATGTTCATGTGGCAGGAAGGGAAATCCTAATTGGAGTATTTAAAAGGAATTCAAATTAGGAAGAGTTTCGCCAAGAACATTACTACATTTACACAACACGCATTGAGTGCGCGGGAGTTGTTGAATGTGAAGTGTTTACTTCATTTGAAACCAAATATCTAGGTCCCCCCCTGTGCGAGTATGGTGCGGGATTGCCACTTTTGGAGCTATTTGCAATATATCGACGCTATCTACTGTATTAAGCCTATGGAGGGAAATTCCTTTTCCAACAGTTACCATGGCTAATTCGCTATTCGTAAGAGCAATATCCTAATTATCGGAGACTAGGTCGCTAGTTGCTAACTTGGTACTTAGAGGGTTTTGTGTACGTTTTCTTTATGTGTTGTTAGTCTGTGTTTATATTTAATTGCATGGTCGCGATGCTACCGCGCTATTAGGCTATTTAGCTATTGAAGGAATTTTACAAATGATGGTGTTATTGCAGTGGGTCGCGGGGCTATCGCGCTATTAGGCTATTTAGCTACTGATGGATTTTATCAAAGGATGATATAATTGCAAAGGGTCGCGTGGCTACTGCGCTATTACGCTATTTGGCTATTGGTAACCAATTATTGCATTATTGCACAGGGTCGCGTGGCTATCGCGCTATTAGGATATTTAGCTATTGAATGAATTTATCAATTGGACAGGGTCCCGTGGCTACCGCGCTATTTGGATATTTAGCTATTGAAGGAATTTATCAAATGATAACATTTTGCACAGAGTCGCGTGGCTATCGCGCTATTAGGCTATTTAGCTATTGAAGGAATTTAACAAATGATGATATTATTGGACAGGGTCCCGTGGCTAACGCGCTATTTGGATATTTAGCTATTGAAGGAATTTATCAAATGATAATATTTTGCACAGAGTCGCGTGGCTATCGCGCTATTAGGCTATTTAGCTATTGAAGGAATTTAACAAATGATGATATTATTGGACGGTCCCGTGGCAAATGCGCTATTAGGCTATTTAGCTATTGAATAAGTTAACCAATGATTGTATTATTACACAGGGTCGCGGGGCTATTACGCTATTAGGATATTTAGCTATTGAAGGAATTTATCAAATGATAACATTTTGCACAGAGTCGCGTGGCTATCGCGCTATTAGGCTATTTAGCTATTGAAGGAATTTAACAAATGATGATATTATTGGACAGGGTCCCGTGGCTAACGCGCTATTTGGATATTTAGCTATTGAAGGAATTTATCAAATGATAATATTTTGCACAGAGTCGCGTGGCTATCGCGCTATTAGGCTATTTAGCTATTGAAGGAATTTAACAAATGATGATATTATTGGACAGGGTCCCGTGGCTAACGCGCTATTAGGCTATTTAGCTATTGAATAAGTTAACCAATGATTGTATTATATTACACAGGGTCGCGGGGCTATTACGCTATTAGGATATTTAGCTATTGAAGGAATTTATCAAATGATAACATTTTGCACAGAGTCGCGTGGCTATCGCGCTATTAGGCTATTTAGCTATTGAAGGAATTTAACAAATGATGATATTATTGGACAGGGTCCCGTGGCTAACGCGCTATTTGGATATTTAGCTATTGAAGGAATTTATCAAATGATAATATTTTGCACAGAGTCGCGTGGCTATCGCGCTATTAGGCTATTTAGCTATTGAAGGAATTTAACAAATGATGATATTATTGGACAGGGTCCCGTGGCTAACGCGCTATTAGGCTATTTAGCTATTGAATAAGTTAACCAATGATTGTATTATTACACAGGGTCGCGGGGCTTTTACGCTATTAGGATATTTAGCTATTGAAGGAATTTATCAAATGATAACATTTTGCACAGAGTCGCGTGGCTATCGCGCTATTAGGCTATTTAGCTATTGAAGGAATTTAGCAAATGATGATATTATTGGACAGGGTCCCGTGGCTAACGCGCTATTTGGATATTTAGCTATTGAAGGAATTTATCAAATGATAATATTTTGCACAGAGTCGCGTGGCTATCGCGCTATTAGGCTATTTAGCTATTGAAGGAATTTAACAAATGATGATATTATTGGACAGGGTCCCGTGGCAAACGCGCTATTAGGCTATTTAGCTATTGAATAAGTTAACCAATGATTGTATTATTACACAGGGTCGCGGGGCTATTACGCTATTAGGATATTTAGCTATTGAAGGAATTTATCAAATGATAACATTTTGCACAGAGTCGCGTGGTTATCGCGCTATTAGGCTATTTAGCTATTGAAGGAACTTAACAAATGATGATATTATTGGACAGGGTCCCTTGGCTAACGCGCTATTTGGATTGAATAAGGAAACGCTCACCCATAAAACCTATATGCAAAGTGTTTTGAAAACTCACAAGAACTTCCTGCAGTGCTGGCTGTATCATCCTCTTTCTAAGATATTTAATTTATATTTTCTAGCTTTTTAAGACATGCGCAAATTTGACATGTATTGAAATCTTCCATGATTTGTACTAACTATATTTATATTAACATAAAGTCATTAAAAGTGACAGTCTACTCTCTAAATGTAATAGAGCTAAAACTTACTCTTTCGAGAGCGCTATAGGAGGGACGGCTCGTTGTAGGAGTGAAGTTCGCTCTTTTCGGAGTAATTGTTCGCTGTTTTTGTAGAGTAATTTTTTTACTCTGAAAAGAGTGACAAACAATCTAAAAATAGTGAACTTCACTCCAAAAATGACTGAACTTCACTCCAAAAAGAGCTGTCCCTCCTAGAGCTATCAAAAGAGTGAGTTTTACCTCTTTTACGTTTAGAGAGTATGCTATGTAGTGTGGTATATCAACATTTAAATATTACTGGTTTATAGTGTAGGCCTACACTACCCATTGATCATCACGTTTATTGCAGCTATCAATCGAAACAATTGTATACTCAATTAGTTGGTTAAGATACAAAGAAAATATGATATGATATTGCAGCATTTGTATAATTTGTAACGAAATGATGTCAATAAAAACACGTTCCAATCCCGAACCAGAACGCGCATACAAATATTGTGCATATAGTTTGTATCTATCGTCTTTTCATTCTAAGGAATCATACGCATTTAAACCAATAGGCCTACGTCAACGCACCAGGAATACATATTTATGCATACAAAATCAACAAACTAGATACTTTCAAATGTAGTGCGATAAACTTTAATGTTTGGCAAATTCATGTCAACAAATGAAGAAATATACTCTGTATCTAATTGTTTGTTAATAAACAATACGTTCCAAACCCGTACCAGAACGAGCATACAACTTGTTAATATAGTTTTTGTCTATCAGCTTTTTGATCCACGTTTTTGTCTATCAGCTTTTTGATCCAGCATTTGTATCGAAATGTTTGACAAAAAAACCCGCGTCCCAACCAGAACCAAAACGAGCATAAAAATTCCACTGGCATGTCGTGAATTTGGATTATTATGATTTATGAACTGAAAATAAATATCTAGGGTGTTGGTGCATTCTGTTCTCTAGGGACTTTCTTTATGGGCTCGTCATAAAGTTTAAAAGAGTGAAAAACAAATTCTTGTTCACTAAAATACTAAAAAAACACGGTTTCACCGCCTTTTAAGTTCAACAACCCACACCCCTCTGATGTAACCTACAAATTCCTTAGCATATACCTCAAACATACAAAGGCCCTATATTAATTTATTCTAAAAAAAAAGTCGGGGGAGGGGCCTTGGAATATTCTGAAATTGACGCTTTTAAGAACGTCGCAGCATCCTCTGTCATGTCATTTAGTAAAGTAAGTAATTGCCCCCCCCCCCCGGATCAACAAGTGCCGGTTCACCATGTTAACTAAAACACTAAACAAGACCAGAAAGACGGGGGAGTGGCCTTTTACAACGACGCCACACCGCCTTTGCAAACCATCCGAACATATCTGTTTTTACCACCTAAGTAAAAAAACACCTCTCAAACATACAATAAACCCTTTTTTGGAATATTCATAAATTTATGCTTTTAAGAACGACGCAACATCCTCTGACATGTCATTTAGTAAAGTAGGTAAAGGACCCCCCCCCCCCCCCCCCCCCCCCTAGTCTGCTTTAGTATACCTTTTTCCTTGTACCGATAGAGGGCTCACTCCCCATGGACTGCTCCCCATCCTCTGATCTCACCCCGGGAAAAAAAGGTCTACTTGCATTGGATTGACCTCGTTGACCTCCGTATACTTTCACATTAGTGCTCGTCCAAAAATTGGACGCATATGTAATGAGCAATTTGTTCGCGTGGGGTTCAAAATTAACCAATGGCAGACATGATAAATACGAAGTATATGAATATTTATATACGTCTTTGCAGAGAGACGAATCTTGCTCACTTGATAAATTCAAAATGTCGATTTTCTGGCACTGTATAGCCGCCGTTTCGGTCTAAAATCACACTTTAGGAGTTATCTTTGACATTGGTCCTCGCCCAAAATATGTTCCTCAGAGATATAGCTACATTTCCGCATATGTGACTATTTCCATGCTATTTCCTATCTTTCAATATCGTGTAATAAAAAACCTTTTTACGTTTAAACAGAGACAAATAATTTGATTATTGTTTACGATATAACTAGAGACTCTTACACAGCCACAGAAATACCCCCTTCACGCGTTTCTAGATGTACAAACCGCAAATTCCATATTAGCGCGTTATGAAGGGGTGTGATACTATCGTGACGCATAAAAAGCATCGTCCCTAGTAATCCCTAGTGTGCTCAAGCACAGTTCTTTTGTAAATCCAATGCCAGTAGACCTTGTATTTGGTCGGTTCTCGGATGGGAAGTATCAGGGGGTGTTGTTCGATTGTGTGACAGTGAAATTATACAAGGCATACGAGTAGACTACCCCCCCCCCCCTGATCAACAAATTCTTGTTCTTGGAACGCAACATCCTCTGTCATGTCATTTAGTAAAGTAGGTAATTGCCCCCCCCCCCCCTGATGTAACCTACAAATTCCTTAGCATATACCTCAAACATACAAAGGCCCTATATTAATTTATTCTAAAACAAAAGTCGGGGGAGGGGCCTTGGAATATTCTGAAATTGACGCTTTTAAGAACGTCGCAGCATCCTCTGTCATGTCATTTAGTAAAGTAGGTAATTGCCCCCCCCCCCCCCCCCCCCGGATAAACAAGTGCCGGTTCACCATGTTAACTAAAACACTAAACAAGACCAGAAAGACGGGGGAGTGGCCTTTTACAACGACGCCACACCGCCTTTGCAAACCATCCGAACATATCTGTTTTTACCACCTAAGTAAAAAAACACCTCTCAAACATACAATAAACCCTTTTTGGAATATTCATAAATTTATGCTTTTAAGAACGACGCAACATCCTCTGACATGTCATTTAGTAAAGTAGGTAAAGGACCCCCCCCCCCCCCCCTGATCAACAAATTCTTGTTCTTGGAACGCAACATCCTCTGTCATGTCATTTAGTAAAGTAGGTAATTGCCCCCCCCCCCCCCCCCCCCCCCGGATCAACAAGTTCCGGTTTACCATGTTAACTAAAACACTAAACAAGACCAGAAAGACGGGGGAGGGGCCTTTTACAACGACGCCGCACCGCCTTTGCAAACCATCCGAACATATCTGTTTTACCACCTAAGTAAAAAAACCCTCTCAAACATACAATAAACCCTTTTTTGGAATATTCATAAATTTACGCTTTTAAGAACGACGCAGCATCCTCTGTCATGTCATTTAGTAAAGTAGGTAAAGGACCCCCCCCCCCCCCCCCCCTGATCAACAAATTCTTGTTCTTGGAATATTCATACATTTACGCTTTTAAGAACGACGCAACATCCTCTGTCATGTCATTTAGTAAAGCAGGTAAAGGACCCCCCACCCCCCCCGGATCAACAAGTGCCGGTTCACCATGTTAACTTAAACACTAAACAAGACCAGAAAGACGGGGGAGGGGCCTATTACAACGACGCCACACCGCCTTTGCCATGTTTGCAAACCATCCCGAACATATCTGTTTTTACCACCTAAGTTAAAAAACCCTCTCAAACATACAATAAACCCTTTTTTGGAATATTCATAAATTTACGCTTTTAAGAACGACGCAACATCCTCTGTCATGTCATTTAGTAAAGTAGGTAAAGGACCCCCCCCCCCCCCCCACCTGATCAACAAATTCTTGTTCTTGGAATATTCATAAATTTACGCTTTTAAGAACGACGCAACATCCTCTGTCATGTCATTTAGTAAAGCAGGTAAAGGACCCCCCCCCCCCCCCCCCCCCCCCCCCCCCTTGGATAAAACACTAAAAAGACCGGTTTTACCGCCTTTTAAGTTCAACAACCCCCACCCCTCGGATGTATTCTACAAATTCCTTAGCCTATACCTCAAACATACAAAGGCCCTTAATCATTTATTCTAAAAAAAAAGTCGGGGCGGGGCCTTGGAATATTCTTAAATTTACGTTTTTAAGAACGACGCAACATCCTCTGTCATGTCATTTAGTAAAGTAGGTAATTGCCCCCCCCCCCCCCCCCCCCGGATCTACAAGTGCCGGTTCACCATGTTAACTTAAACACTAAACAAGACCAGAAAGACGGGGGAGGGGCCTTTTACAACGACGCCACACCGCCTTTGCCATGTTTGCAAACCATCCCGAACATATCTGTTTTTACCACCTAAGTAAAAAAAACCCTCTCAAACATACAATAAACCCTTTTTTGGAATATTCATAAATTTACGCTTTTAAGAACGACGCAACATCCTCTGTCATGTCATTTAGTAAAGTAGGTAAAGAACCCCCCCCCCCCCCCCCGATCAACAAATTCTTGTTCTTGGAATATTCATAAATTTACGCTTTTAAGAACGACGCAACATCCTCTGTCATGTCATTTAGTAAAGCAGGTAAAGGACCCACCCCCGCCCCCCCTCGGATAAAACACTAAAAAAGACCGGTTTTACCGCCTTTCAACAACCCCCACCCCTCGGATGCATTCTACAAATTCCTTAGCCTATACCTCAAACATACAAAGGCCCTTAATAATTTCTTTGGGGGCTGTTTCTTGGAATATTCTTAGGCCCAAACGACGCTGGCCACGCTTCTCGGACGATCCAATATGGCAACGGGAGTGCACCATTTTGAAATATTTTTAACAGTCATCGCCCGGTTAACGATGAAAATAATTGAAAAATAGCATTTACAATTGGGGTGATTAGCCACCCAGAACGGTTTTGGATTGTAAAAAAATTCTTCTAACATATGATGAATTTTTCAAAATGATTAGATCAACATTATTCGCGATTACGTGTTATTTCAATACGAATTCAAAATGTAGGTTTCCGCATGTCCATCGTCGTCTGTCTTAGGCCCTTAATAATTTATTTTTTAAAAAAAGGTCGGGGCGGGCCCTTGGAATATTCTTAAATTTACGCTTTTAAGAAGGGGCGGGCGCCTTTAATAACGACGCGTTCTACACTCTAAGAAAAAGGGTTCCACTTAGAACCTTTTTCTGTCCTGTATGTAGAACCCTAAGAGCTCTTAAGGTTCTATAAAGAACCTTTAACATTAAGAGAACGTTGGGCAAACAATTTACCAAACGTTGGTTCAACTATGAACAACCCCGTTGTTGGGTAAATAATTACCAACGTTTGGTAAAATGTTGGCTAATTTGCGCCACCTAGAACAAATTAGAAATTAACGGTAGCATACCAAAATAGCCAATAAGCCTTAGCCAAATAGCGAATTAGCTAAATAGCCAATTAGCCAAATAGCCGGATGTCGCGTAGTTAAAAACCCACTTTTTTCATTCTGAAATAATGATATTTTGATAGCGAATTAGCTACATTATCTCCATGTTTGTGGTATTTAGATATTAGGCCTACAGGCCAACAAGCAAATTAGCGTAATAGCTCTTGATATCTTGTTATTTACGCAATTACGCAATTACGATATAAATTTTGAAATAGCGAATTTGCCACATTATCTCTCTGGTCGAGGATATTCAGATAATACTTGCCAAAAAGCAAATTAGCGTATTTGCTCTTGATAGCAAATTAGCCACATTAACCCATATATGAATTTTGAAAAGGGAATTAGCCACATTAGCACCTTGAATTATACTGTACATTATACATTAATACAAGCTACTTGAAAAATGAATTATACAATTAGCCGCCGCTAATCGTAAGATATTAGGCTATATCCACGCTATAACGCTATCAAGGTATTTTTAGGTTTCTATTAGCGAATTTGCCAATTATACACCTTAATCATTAATAGCTTCATTATCACTCTCAATTATACACTACCCTTCGCTTTAAATTTTAAAATAGCGAATTTGCTGTACATTATCTCCCTGGTCGAGGATATTCAGATAATACTTACCAAAAAGTAAATTAGCGTATTAGCTCTTGATAGCAAATTATCCACATTAGCCCCTTGAATTATACATTATACAATAGCTAACGCTAATGTAAATATCGATTATACAATAGCTTCAGCTAATAGTAATATATTTAGGCTATTTACGCTATTGCGATATTTGGATTTTAAATTGCGATATTTGAATTTTAAAAAGAGAATTAGCCACATTAGCACCTTGAAATATACATTATACATTAGCAAAAGCTACTCGCAAAATGCATTATACAATTGCCGACGCTAATAGTAATATATTTAGGCTACTTACGCTATTGCGATATATAAATTTTGAAAAAGGAATTAGCCACATTAGCACCTTGAATTATACATTATACATTAGCACAAGCTACTTGAAAAATGCATTATACAATAGCCGCCGCTACTCGTAAGATATTTTGGCTACTTACGCTATTGCGATATATCAATTTTGAAAAAGGAATTAGCCACATTAGCACCTTGAATTATACATTAGCGCAAGCTACTTGAAAAATGCATTATACAATAGCCGTCGCTAATCATAAGATATTAGGCTATTTGCACGCTATAATGCTATCGGGCTATTTTGCTTTCTATTAGCGAATTTGCCAATTATACACCTTAATAGCTTCATTATCACTAGTAGCGTATTAGCTCTTGATAGCAAATTATCCACATTAGCCCCTTGAATTATACATTATACATTAGCTAACGCTAATGTAAATATCGATTATACAATAGCTTCCGCTAATAGTAATATATTTAGGCTATTTACGCTATTGCGATATTTGGATTTTAAAAAGAGAATTAGCCACATTAGCACCTTGAAATATACATTATACATTAGCAAAAGCTACTCGCAAAATGCATTATACAATTGCCGACGCTAATAGTAATATATTTAGGCTACTTACGCTATTGCGATATATAAATTTTGAAAAAGGAATTAGCCACATTAGCACCTTGAATTATACATTATACATTAGCACAAGCTACTTGAAAAAATGCATTATACAATAGCCGCCGCTACTCGTAAGATATTTTGGCTACTTACGCTATTGCGATATATCAATTTTGAAAAAGGAATTAGCCACATTAGCACCTTGAATTATACATTATACATTAGCGCAAGCTACTTGGAAAATGCATTATACAATAGCCGTCGCTAATCATAAGATATTAGGCTATTTGCACGCTATAACGCTATCGGGCTATTTTGCTTTCTATTAGCGAATTTGCCAAGTATACACCTTAATAGCTTCATTATCACTATCAATTATACACTATACATTAGCCTTCGCTAATTTGCTATTTACACGGCTATTTGCGATAGTGTACGATCCCGCACCTTAGTGCCCTGTGCCCACCCGTAGCAAAGAACCCGATACTGCATTAATTAATCCGCTCCTGTCATGCCCGTTGTATAATCCTATTTCCACGAACGTATCCCTACTTCTAGCCCACCTGTATCAATAATTAATTTGATGCTTCAATACGACAAGTAGGAACGCGAGCGAATCTGGACCCTCCGGATAGTTATTTTGAAATATTTTGCATGAATACAGATTATGATATTATGCATAATGCAATATTAGCAATATGTCCTAGCACCTTATATCACAGTCCAGGAGAAAACAGTCTTGGATTAATTTGGCATGGCATTTTTAAACCAAATTAAATTTTAAAGTACTCCTTTAGATTTCCCTACACATGTAGATTTGTCTATGGTCAACACCTCTGTATACAGTGTAGATAGATGTATGACCTAAACATATTGAATGGGTTGTAAATGAGTAGAGTCCGCCATTGTTAAACCTTACACTGGGTCCCTATTCTTTACCGTAAACCTAGGCTGAAATTATATTATGTGGACTAATGTATGTCGTATAGAAAGCCTTCGTATAGGCAGTGACTGAACATATTGATACACTGTAGGACTGTTGGGTAGTCCAAAATACCTATTTTGTCTACCATTTTATTAGATTATCACTTGTTCCTCATAGGCATCCAGGTCAAAGTGTAAATGATATCTACTTTCGTTTAAATAAAGTGCTGTCAATTTTTTTTTACGGATGTTATGGCAATGATTTCCTCTGTGATAGCATGAAATCGACCACAAGATCTATTCATACAATTGTATGCTTTACGTGCGACACACAATACAACCAGTTTGTAATATGGTTGGTAGGCTTAGGTCAAAGTCAAATTCTTATCCAATTTTTACAACAATACAATTCATCATGTGAATTTCTTTTCTGTAAATAATAATGGCTTGGTTCAAACTGTAAATATACAATACAAGTTTGAAGTCAGTAGGCTACCTACATTCCCGCCCACATTTATATGAATCACATGTGGATTACACTGATAAATAAATAGCCCCTGATACAAGTAATAGGCCTAACCACAACGTTTACACTGTGGGTTGCTTGGAAGTGAAACACTCAGGGATTACATGTTCACAAAATAATCACAATCACTTTTTATACACAGCAAAACAACCACAGATGAGTTTCTACCATCTGTGATACAATGTTGTCACATTTTTGTCCAAATTATTGCAACTATGTACAATGTACCTCAAAATTGTGTCCGTTTCTTTACTATCAAAATGCGTCATGACTCATGGTGTTATTAGATTTTTATCCAATTTATTGGACGGGAAAAAAAATCATGTTTTCTATCAATAATGTGTCATTTTTTGAGAAGTGATAGTTCTTTCAAAATTGCATTCATTGCCAGGGGGTTTTATAGGCTTCATGCCAATGAGGGACATGCCAACAAATATTCATCACTAAGCAGGAATTTGGATTGGTAAAACCAAACTTTTGATAACAATCAGGACCATTATCATTAATTTTCTCTGGATAATTTCATTTCCTGATCTAGAAGGTTCCAATTGCGAGTGAGCAAGAACCATTCTCAGATTTGCTTTACACCATGACAGTTGCTATACACACACAGATAGTCAAATATCATTTTATAATCTTACAACCATATTCTGTAATATTTTCAATGCAGATTTTCAAACACCCAGTTTGTACTGTACATTCAACTTGACCTAATTGGTAGGGTATGCTAAAAGGGTTTTTTGAAAGGGACTTAAATTAATGATACAATAATAGGTTAAGACAGATTGATTCCATAGAAGAGTACCGCCCACATAGTAAATTGCAAAGCTCTAAATATCAAAACTGTCCACGCAGCAGGCATCTGCAGACAACATTATCAAAATCTCACACAATGTTTCAATAATGTCAACATTATTGAATTCAGTTATCATATTTAGAATCACTATGAGAAATGCATTGAAATAAGTACAAACATGCCTAGTATTGGTTCAGTAATTCTTGAGATAGACCTTGAAATCTGTTTTGTATATATGGTAAAACCAATAATAGCCGTGTGAAAAGTGTTAATAAGGAATCTTAAAAAATCAACAACAAAAAGGAATAATAATATATGACTTATTTAGTTTTTGATTGCATGTTACCATCACGTTGTCATTCCCAACATAGAGAAATACAACTAAAATAATGTTCATTCTTTTCACAACTATCACAATCATACTACCAGGAATCATTCAAGTAATACTTTAATTATTCCTAAAATCAACTCAAATTCTGGTATGCGCACTTTTCTTTACAGATCTGATCATCTGTGGAACAATTTATCACCATCTATTCGTATTGATTTAGAAAATATGTCACTTGGTCAATTCAACTCCTATATTTCCACTGTATCATAATTGAATAATTTGTATTATATATTTAATCACTGTTATTTGTTATTTTGATGTATTTATGTATGTATCGAAATGAGGGCCTGCTTGGAAAGCAGTGCAAGTTACTGAAACATATTACCCTCAATAAAGAAAGCATTAATAATAATAATAAATAAAATTCAGAAAGGTGGTTCAATTGAAATTGCATTGTGGGCCTCAACAGTTGTACCGCGCCAATATTATGCATCAATCTACCTTATGGCTTGCCAACTACTTACTCTTCTAGAGCGCACAGTTGAATTAGACAAGATTTAGTGCGCTAGTAATTAAGACAAGTCATATTCAATATGATGCAATGTATGATACAAACAAATTATGATTATGCCAACAACAAAAAAAGGTTTGTCTCAAAACTTGCGCGCGCATTGGATTTGAAATGCCAAAATACCGCGTCTGAAATGCAGGAAATTGTAAAATCAATTTTTATTTTCCCTTCAAATTTTTATTTCAAGTTTTTATCAAAAATATCGGCAGATTTTCCTTTTCTCAAACTTTTACATTAACTCAGTTCTTCAAAAAACGCTGCAAAATTGTTTTTACACAACCACATCACAATATTCATTTCAAATAGAAAAAAACAATATCAGAAAGTGTCAACGGTTGCAAATAGTAAGAGTACACAAATAAAAAAATTGTAAAAAAAAAAGAAAAAAAAGAAAAAAAAGGAAGACAAAAAACCGCGCGCGTCGCCCGATTTTGAAGCCTTCGCAAGCTTTGAGACAAACCTTTTTTGTTGTTTTGCCTTATGGAAAATGCAAATGGAGCAATACCGCACTGCAACCTGCCATATTGAAGGCCCCTATACTGTGCCACAACTGCTGTCAGGTTATAATTAAGCTGGTATTTAAATACATGTAAGGTATTACATGTATTGCATTGTGAAATGCTGTGCATGCGTTTCATCAGGCGGAGTGTAAGCTCTTCATATCATTCAATAATTCTTTGTAAATATTAAAAAATGTTGTCCCAGGAGTGTTTGTTTGGTCACTCGAATTGTCCGATTGCCATTTTAACTACAATTTTAACTGGTACTCATAGAACGCCTCATTCAATGTTCTTCAATAGGATTAGGACGAATACCTTTGTTAATACATGACACAGATGCCAATTAAGGCTGCATAGTGCATAGTTGTCTAGCATTCACAAAATATATGCTGTGTGTTATATTTTCTGTGTGTTTCTCTTTGGTAGGGGAATGGGTTACAACCTGAAAATCCAGCCATTTATAAATGCATACAATAATAATTTATCATGATTCACAGTATACAATAGGATGCTGTGCAAACTGGAAGGGATCATGAATTGATTCTGTGTGGGTGTGTATCCAGGCAATTTTGACAGATACAGGCCCCTGCTTAGTGCATTATTCATGGAGTTTTGATTTTCGAAAATTAATTATGACCTTTGATATTATTGGGAGATACAATTTGCTCATATGATTTGCCATACATAAAAAATGTGTAAATCTCAAGAACTTTGGTAAATATGTCCCAATGCGGTAAATATAATGAAAACATCTTGTGTCACTGAATTTATGGCTGCTACACAATTCTTTGTTGCAATAGATACCATACCGTGGCAAGATTCAACAACTGCTTCATCCTCATCCAGTGGATGTGGTGCCTATATTTTCATCACATCCATTTTTCCAAATAGTGGATGCATGATTGAAATGGAAATTCATGAAAGATAATCAACATTTTTTTGCTAACCAGAAACAGACCAAATGTGAGCAAATTGTGGTTTACTTGTATTGCCTTGTAGCAGGGGTTAAAATACTTTTTGGGCTATGAGGGCTATTTTGAGCAAATTCTGCCAAAAATCGCCCCTTAGTACATTTTACCATAGGCCAACATTTTCTCTGGGGGCTATTTTGTGAAAACTGGGGGCTAATCGCCCTTCGCCCCTGTGTATTTTGAGCCCTGCCTTGTAGTACTAGTACTAGTGACATGACATTCAGTTCAAGCAAAAATGTTGATTTCAAAGTGTAATATATAGTAATACATGGGTGACATGAAATGTTCAAAATTATTACATTGGTAGTTTATGTGAAAGTCGACGCATTTGCTGCTCTTTCCGCGTCGCATATGTCTACATTTCATATATTTACTGGTAGCTACATGGTATCGCAATAATTATTTTAGGTATTTAGATTAAGCTTTAAATCATAAATGTTTTGATTAGGCCTTTACTTTTATATTCAACAATTCTGAAAATTGGAAGTGCATTGATGAGTTTAATGACAATGATTGAATTTGGATTTAGATGATTTCAAACCTGTAAGGAAAAATGTAAAACATTACGAAATACAGAAACACAATTCATAGCAGATTTCGCTGGAGTGGTCAATCAAAAGAGCTAGTACCATGAACAAGTAAAATATAATGTTTACTTATTATTACATATAAATATGAAATTCAATATTTAGAACAAATAATTTCAATGGCGCAACAAAATTATGAACATTAATTTGCTAACATATGCAAATATTCTTACAACATACTACAAATAAATATCACATTTTAATATTTTTAAAACGATATAATAACGACTGTGATTTATATCACAAATAATGAACAAATTCATGATTTCATAAAATAGAATTTAAAACAAAATATACAATTTGAAATTTATAATAAACATTCATGCGAATTTGTAAATTCATCTCGAATACTTACGAAAAAATCCAATCCACGATCAACAAACAAACGGACAAGCGAAACACTACGATATATGCCAAGAAAAATCCAATTCAGAGAGAGATCTAGATGAAATTGAAAACAAAATCCAGCCTTATCCTTAGATACTATATAAATACACTGGTCTGGTATAGACAGTCTTGAGTCCACTATGCCCAATGCAATGTGTGAGTGTGGTTTGTGTGTGTATACTTGTCACTGTGTGAGGCTGAGAGTATAACTGAATTTGTGAGCCAGTCCCCAAATACACTGTGCATGGATCAAGCTGAGTGCATTTGGTTAGACTCAACACAAGGAAATACGCTCAGAGTTTTGTAAAGTTCAAAATATTAACCCTGACTAAACTGTGTTGTGTGTCCAGGGTTGTTTGCTCAGTGACTGTTTGTCACTGGTTTGCTGAATAAAATTATGTTGATATGATATTTAAATAAATGTGGAACAAATCGAACTTGGAATATGTTTAGAAATAGTTAATCAAAGGCATCACTTATAAAAATACAACATGTTTCTTTCTATGCGAAGAATTGTAATTTTAGTAATGAATCAGTATTTTTTTGAACTCCAGTAAATTTGATCCCAATTGAAATGAATTAGAGACTTAAACTGTAACAGCTGATCATTTCATATATAATATAATGTAAATTAAGGATATGAGTAAGTATAATATAAAGTATTTGCCTATCACTGTTTGAATTGAATCCAATTGATACATATGCCGGGACTTTACTCTGTCCAAAAAACAATATATCAGTCTCAAGACCGCAAAAAAAAAAGAACATACTATTTGTATAACATCTAAAGATAGAAACTATAACTAAATTTACCCAGGTTTGCTGATTTAACAAACAATAACATCAACATTGTCACTAAAATATTAACCAAAACTCACACACCCTCCATTAACCCTTGAACAAAACCCTGCAGGTTTGTGTCAAGTCTAGGTGCCAGTCACATGTAGATGGCAGACCCATAATGCAATCCTATTGTACCTATAAGCATGATTGATTTCACATTGAACACAGCACACCAACCACAACAGGGACAGCCTGATATCATTTGTATGAATAGCAGGCCATTCTGTACCAGGACCAACAATTTTCGATGCAATTTTCGGAGAGAAAATCTTTTCAAAATTTGTTCATGGGGATGTTTTTATGTTTTGAAAAATATGCGAGATTGCGTTTTGTTTGGTGCATAGGGCGCAACAATTTTTCATTTCACTGTCTAGAGTTTTTTATCAGAATAAATCCCTTCGTGATATTTTCAAAGAGACATTTTTAAATTAAACTGATTTACACAACACAAACCACACATGATGTGTATAGTCAGTCATATCTGGTTCTTCCATGGTACAGTTAATTACTTGCCCAAGGATTTTATTTCATATAATATATAGACTGGACAAACTGGCATAATTAAAATTAATTTTATTTTCGCACAAATAAGAACTTGTGATGCAATGCACACACAAATAATATAATATAAATTATAAACATACAAACATATAAAATTCTCAACAAAACCGCAAGAATCGAAAAATCATGCAATATACTATAGTCAAATTAATAATTGAACGAACAACATGCACGCAGCACAAAGATGATTGCGCCTGAAATGATCACGCTTATGAAGTTATGGTTGTGCGTGCTTCACGCAATGTACGCAATACGCTGCATCAATGTATACATTCAATTATAAATCTGACTGTAACAGCTTTTTTACTTAGGATTTATCGAAAATAATCCATTTTTGTTCACAGTATAGCATATAAGTATCCCTAATTAGCATGGCAACAATGAAAATAATATTCTTGTTTCCACAGGCACAACACTGAAACTACACAACTTCCACCAATAACATGAAAAGTGCAACCTAGCATTCCCAGATGTCAATTTCCATGTAATCTAGCTAAAAGCATATTTGGCATGTGCCAAGACCAGCTTGATCCATAAAATGGGTAAACCTTTATTCTGTAAAACCAGAAATGTTTGCGAGTTTAACATTTCATGAATCGGCAATACTGGCTTAAATTCATGGCACGAACATTTTGTGAATGTAACTTTGCAATGCACTGCTAGAATGGAAATATTTGCTGCGTGATATTTTTGTGAAGAAGTGCTCATCGGGAAATTAGCGAATTTTAAATGCACACAAACATTTCTGTTTTGACAGTATATTTTAACAAAGATAGTTTCAAATTAATAATGGCAACCCTTTGTGTTGTGACAATATTAATAGTCTTTATAACTCACTCAACCATACTTTTGTAGAGGTCATATTATTTTTCAAGTCAGGCGTTAGATAGCTAGGGTAGCTAGGGTAGCTAGGGTCGAGTCCAGTCAGTCTATGTTGTTTTGTTTTCTCAATCCACATAGTCATAATATTATAAATATAATTCATGCTTCACCATTGTGAATACTCATAGTTGGGGGGTGGGGAAATCAAAATGGGGCGATCAGGAGATGTTCCAAGCGCAAATCTATTCTCTAATAATATATTATTATTAATACATCAAACTTTACTTCATGGCTGAATTTGCAAAAAACTCCGCTATCTTCTCTAGTCCATCAAGCCATGAATGAATGTCTAACCACTGCATCTGCACAAATGTATACATCCCCTGGCCCTAAACAGTGCCCCAGTGAAATACACACAAAGCTTGCAAGTGAAATAATAATTATTGCAAAATCTTCTCCAGTGTTCCCACTTGAATGATCAGATGTGCAGCCCAAGAAAAGTCGGCGCTTAAAACATAAATTAGCACCATTTTCGGCGAATCAATAAAAAAAAAGTAAAATGAATACCATTACTTTCGCTTTAATTTTGTTTAATTTCATGTTTTGTTTTTGTTTGTTTGTTTTTATTCATTTTTAGTCCCGCAAATGATTCAAAAGTAGCCCAATTGTGCAGCTTAGCCATAGTATTAGCAACACTGCTCTTCTCATGAATACAGCTGTCTTGGTACTAAACCCTCATCCATTCAATGATGCAAATCCTTACAATAAGAGAATATTTCCATGGATGTTTTATAACTCACAATTAAAAAGTAATCCTTTTAACAACATACTTCAGAATCTATAATGATGTGCTAGACTAGGTATTGTTCTCTACATAGATTACTCACCATAAAGACCAATTGGATTTCCCCTTTTTCATGATAACTATAATAACATCCTTCTACCCAATCAATATTATCATGATATTACTACTATTATTAAATATTAGGCAACATAAAAAATAAAAAATGTTTAGCGTCCTGCTTTTTGACAAAAAAAGGAATGAGGAGGCCCCCCTTCTTTTTTTTAAATGGCCACCCGACACATTTTGTCAAGATAGATACATCATATGGTCGTTGTTCTTTTCAAGATGCTTCTGCTGAACTCTTATTTTGTCTTTTGTTAATATCGGCTTTCTGCTTTCTGCGCATAGAGTCTTATGTGTTATGCGCTCAATAAGCATGGTTTTATTATATTATTTAATAGTACTTAGTAGTAGCATTTTTGAGCTTTTAAAATTTATGACTATGCACTTACAGTGAGCATGCATTATAATGCATAAACATAATAGTCAACAACAGCTCTAGTAAATCAAGTGAGCCATTTTGTTTTCACCCAGAACTCTTTTTGGTGCATTTTTTGTCTAGTATGCTTTTTGAAAACGCATCAGGCACATTTTACAGATCATGTGTAAAAGGTTTCCAAAATATGCAATAAGAAGATTTATGAAAGCAAATTTCTTTTAGTGTTCCCAATCAGGCCAAAAAACAACAAAAAGTTGATTGCCCTTTCAGGGCCAGAGTGTGGGTCGGACGGTCTGATAATTTTTTTTTTTTTTTAATTTTGAAAATCTAAACAGGGAGATACTTCACAAAAAAACATGTTTTAAAGATTTTTTTGTTGATGATTTTTTGTTGTTGATTTTTTAATTTATTATTTTATTTTTTAAACAAGCAGATGATACTACTCAAAAACACGTTTTCACCTTTCTTTATTGTTATGTGCTTCTTTCAACAACAAAAATTTTCCCAATTTTTTCGGGACGGTCGGAAAAGGCAAGTCAACTTCTTTTTTTTTTTTTGCCTCAGCTCATGTTTTTGTTGGCAACAAGGCACAGGGCTGTACTTTCGGAGCGAATCCGCGAATCGATTCGCGTGAAGATTCGCGTAAAATCACTTCCGCGTGAATCCAGGTGGATTCTCGCAAAAAAAAAAAAAAAAAAGGTTCAAAACAGGACCTTAGATGACTGGTATTTGACTCTAAACTGTTCAAGTTGAAATTAAAATGATGATTGTTCTTAACAATAGTACAATAAATGTTTAAAATGCGGAATTTGAATTCAGTAAAAAGGATTCTCGCAAAAATATTCAGCGAGAATCCATGGATTCTCGCAAAATTCCTCTGCGAGAATCCATTTGGATTCTCGCAGGATGTCGCGAAAGTACACCCCTGAGGCATACCCAAGTGAACAATCAAAATAATAAGGATACTAAAATATAGCCAGGAAAACCACCAACATCATAATAATTAAGCTTTCCACAAAAATACAATACACATTATCAATAGAAAAAAAGGTGAACAATCACGTTCCTATAGTATTTCACACAGTGGCCCCCAAACAACCTTTCAAATGCAATTATCTGTAGAATTGTAAAATGTACCTAGGGAGAGAAGGTCATATCAAATTAGATGAGGATTCTTTTCTATTATTAAAATGCTTACAATTGCATGCATTCATCATCCAAGGCGGATAGACTCCCAGGCATGCAGCAAGATAACCTCTTAGTCACTAACAGCATGTCTGATTGGTTAGCTGCAAAGGGTTCCATAATATATAATTACATGAATAACCAATCAAAATTTAGTTCTCTTAGCGCTAGTCTTTGTTTAAAGTAAGAACCTTCCAACCAAATTTCTATTAAGAGTGTCTATGATTTGCTACACCGAATGACGTAACCCTTGACGAAACCAATCAGAAAGGCTCCATAGCAGTCATGGGGTTAACATGGTTAATAAATATATTGTGCAGCAGTCAGATGTTTTACATGGCTGAACATTTTTGATGAATTGCATGAAATTCATTTGAAATAGAAATTCATTCAATCATGGAAGCACACTGTATGATTCAATACATGTTATTGTTACCAGAATTATAAAAAATATATTTTCTTTGCAGTATCAAAAAGTTTGCTTGATAGAGAAATCAAGCATTTGCAAAATAGTGGCCTTTTTGTCATTGAAACCACTGGGGTCAACATTGACAATGCTTTTTTAAAAATCATACAGGGTGAGTAAAATCTCCCCATATTCCAAAATGTTGCCCAAATTGCAAATATGCTGTAAAACACTTAAAATTTGCGGTACTTTACTTCACGAATTACCAAAAGCCAACATTTTCAAGAGGATTTAATTTTGCGATTCCAAAATTTGACTTTGATTCTAAGCTTTTACCATGATTTGTTTCGCTGAGATTTAATTTCATGAATTAAAGGTCCTCGCAAAATTCACAAAATTAAATACCTCGCTAAATTAAGTGGTTTCAAAGTAGATGTTGTTTTGAAACGTGATTCCAGCATTAAACATGAGTAAAAAAAGGAGGAAACATGTTTAACAAAGCCCTCTATAGACCATTTCAAATTGAGATCGGAAATCTTTGGAAAAACAGGTCACGTGGAGTAGGTGCGTTGCGCGTTCTTTGCAACAGTTGATCGCATTCACAGCATTGCCCTAGTTGATTGTCCGCCTATGTTTACATACACGCGTGCACACATGAGAAGTAAAACGTGGAACGAGACTATTTTGTTTTTTTATCAACAAAGGCGCTGACGGACAAATTCCAAATGTATCGAGCAGACGGTAAAAAGTGAAAATATTACCCCAAATCTCTTTCATCTCACTCGTTTTTGTAAATGAAATGCCGCAACATCAACTTTGTGAGGGATACAATCTATCACCAACACCAGCGCAATCTACCACACAGGCAGACGGGTGAAAAACACGTTGTTTTTCTCCGGCACATGGCCATGACCTGTCAGGAGCTGACAGGTCATGTAACCGAGCGTCAAATAACTCGGCTAATCGGAAGCATTCGGGTGGTCGTGGAAGCATTCGGGTGGACTCTCTATAGCAGAGTCTCTGTTAGAATTGAAAATACTAATTTTGTTTATAATGTTGAAGGTAATTGGACTTTGGAATCACACGATATAATTTCAAGAACCATATTTTACACTTTTATTTTCTTTATATTTCACCAACTTTGATTGGTTTCTATTTCAAAACTGTGTTTGCCTACGACATGTCCTTTTTTGATGCTACTGGTCACATTATTTCCATTCCTTGCTCGTCCTTTGACCTATTACCATTATGATATATCAGCTGTTTGATAGCACAAACGCTTCAATTCAAACACGATAAATAATGAGCCTCATCCATCACTGGTGACATAATATATTATGGAAAAAGTGCATGCCCCTTTTCTAGGCAAACAAAAATGATGGGCATTGGAAATGATGCTAGACTTTAACAAGTCCAAGTTTGGAATAGAGTGCAAAATCACAGTTTTAAGCAAGATTTGTATCAAGACTAGTTTATATGTTGCATTCCGCAGGGCCCTTTTCTAGGCAAACAAAAATGATGGGCATTGGAAATGATGCTAGACTTTAACAAGTCCAAGTTTGGAATAGAGTGCAAAATCACAGTTTTAAGCAAGATTTGTATCAAGACTAGTTTATATGTTGCATTCCGCAGGCGGGCCTGAAAGATTCATGCTTTATCAGATATGGGCTCACACACCTTTGGAACCAAATAGAAATGACATTTTGTAAACTGCTTTCCAAACTTTCATGTCACATGTGCTAGGTGACAGGTTGGTGGTATCTGCAGTACCAAACCATTTTAAACTCTGATGCATAATGTATCAATTCAGTGCTACTGTTAAATATTTTGATTTGCCACGCAAATTCTCGTTTCATTTTATAAATGTGCCCTAAATCAGAACGATTTAGTGTAGTTCTACTCAATATAAAATTGCATGCACTGTTCTTGTAGGCATGACAATGAAAAAAACATGAACAGCCTGAAAAGTGTGTGAAATCAGCCTATAAAGGCCAAAAACAGGCTGAAATTAAAAGTGCAGAAATTTGGAGACAAAAATAGCTTGAATTCAGGCCACAGCCTGAACATGTTCATGCCTGCCTTTGGCAAAATTTCTTTCGATAACATTGATCCAACAAATTGTTCAGAAAAGGGTTGAAGTAAGAAGTCAGAATGGGGTATTCTACTCTGAGTAGGTCCTGTTTCAATTGATTTTACCCCATAGTAATAGAGACAATTAACTCCCTCTGGATCTATCCAAATCAATACCACCAGCCTGTACAACAATGCACATTTTCAATCCACATTATTTTTCGTCTTTTTTCGTGCATTGTGATGATTTCATGCACAAATGTTTCTTGTTTAGTATGATATACTAAAATTGTCCATTGGGTTTTATGCTCTCTACATAATCATATTGTCATTATTATATCTCGTGTATTTTATATTAAGTCATTATTTTTAAGCATGTATTATATTGATGTGCAGGGCCCGAGTAAGAACAGCGGCCAGCTGATTCGGGCAACCCTGGGTAAAGATAATAAATAATAATAATAATAAAATAATATACAATTATGCAAAGCAAAGTAGATGCATTTGTTGGCCACATACACATTTTTTATACACTGAGCCAAAAAAGAAACTTATAAAAAAAAAAAAACTTATAAAATTTTAACAGATCACCAAATAAAATTCTGTGCATGAAAATGTACCAAATTTGGATACAATATTACTGCCATTTGCAGTAATATCGTATTCAAATTTGGTACATTTTCATGCACAGAATTTTATTTGGTGATCTGTTAAAATTGTATAAGTTTTTTTTATTTCATAAGTTTCTTTTTTGGCTCAGTGTATTCAGCTGATTGTAAAAATATACTTTGAGTGTGAAAATTAATATGTGCGAAAAATAAGCACTCTGTAAAGTGCACTGTACACAGAACATGGTTCAATAGTTACATCCCAACAAAACATAATAAAGGATAATGTGCATATCTATTCAGTTACTTCTGCTGCAGATGAAAGCAGGGGTGTGCCAGTGAGCTTGCCGATCGGGTCCACTTTTAAATTAAAATTTGGTCAGCATAGAACTGGTGGCGCTATACTGATCAGGCGTGATTGTAGCAGACGACACGACGCTGGCCACGCGTCTCTCAGACGACCCAATAATGTCAACGGGAGTGCACTATTTTGAATTACTTTTAACAGTCATCGCCCGGTTAACGATGACAATTCTTCTAATTATGATGACTTTGTCAAAATGATAAGATTAACATTCGCGATTACGTGTTATTCACCTTATTCATTACGTATTCAACATTTAGGTTTCGCGTGGCCACCGTCGTCTGTGTAAATCCACAACGCCCTCAAATCTATGCTGACCAAATATTACGTTAAACCTGGTTAAACACTGTTAAACGCGTTCAACGCCGGTCACCGACACATTCCGATGATTACCATAATTAATGTAATTTATGCAAACGGCACCGTTTTCGCTACGTGTGTTAGTATAGGACTTTCCTATCCCAAAATTAATAGTATCCCTGATGAAAGTCTGTATGCCCAATTATTCAGGCTCTGCCAAAGCCACACAATTCCGTGTGTTATTGTAATTGTTGTATTACTTTTCTTGACTGTACCCTACCTATTATACTTTGTTTAAATTTAGTTACATATTTGCATATATATATATTTCTAGTTTCACACAAAATTGATGGTCCATGAAAAGCATTAACCATTATCAAAGCATTAACCATATCAATTTTGAAGTGTGAAAAAGTTCCTTTTTTAAGTACAAATAGTGAGGTCATTGCTGTTTTGGTGATCGAAAAGGTGCATTTTGTTTGATTTGTGCCGGGGGGGGGGGGGGGGGGGGAGTCAGGAGTAAATGTTGTAATCATCACTTTTTCTTTCATTGAGAATCCGTGTTAAGGGTAGTTTTTGCGAGTGGATTCACACAGATGATTATAACTTTTATACATGAGTATCCCCGGGGATTTATGACATGGCATTACTGTAAAACAACTTAATTTCACGGCATCTTAATTTAGCGCATTTTTTTAATCCCCCTGTTTCTTCTCGCGTAAAGTTACCGCTAAGTTTATCGATCCTAGTCGATGGGCCACGACATTTGACCTTTTGTTATACCAAACAATGCCGCCCCACCTGAAAAAGATTGCCTCACAATGAGGATAACTCAGCGTGACACAGTTCACGGTACATGTACCATGAACTGTGTCACGCTGAGTTATCCACATTGTGCATAACGGTAAGATTAATCGGCTTTCTGTTTCTACTGGGTTTCTTGCCGTTTCTTACCAGTACCAAACCTGGTTTGTGAAGGTTTTTGGGATTACCCAAAATACCGATTCTTAACGGTATCTGGTCGTTTCCACTGGACAAACTTACAGATTCTTAACGTTATCTTTCCTAGTAGAAACACGCTCATAGAGTGGGTTGGGGCTTTCATCTTAATGCAGGCATCAATTTGAATCTTGAACCTATCCTTCATGAAAAAATAGGTCTCGATAAGGTCTTTCCTGCAATTTTTGGGGTGAAGATACACCTCAGTGCATTATGTCCGTTCTGTAGTAATATATAGGAGAAGTTGTAATATAGGTGAAGCTTCGCCATGGATTCACCTTTCCAAATTCTCAAGATTCACCACTTCAAAAATATAACAAGGCAAAGATTAGCAGTCTTATCTTTGACTAACCTTGAGGGTGGGTTCAAGATGCACATTGATGCTTGCATAAAATGTAAACCCTCATGAAAATAGCTAGCCCGGGGGGGGGGGGGGCACTCAACTTTTTTTGGGTAGGGATGTGCCGCGCAGAGTGGAGTGGATTTTTGACGAAAAATAGGGTATTGGGAACTGATTTTTTCAAAAAAGTAGGTCTTGAGAACTGGCCTATATAGTTCAATTTTGATTAGCAAGAACGCAAATTTTCGATTTTTGTTGTTGTTGGTTTTAGAATGCAACATTTCGCAATTTTTGAATTTTCAACAAAATTGGGGGCTTAAGGGGGATGTACACCTTCGCATAGCCTCCGTAAAACTGCCGTAACTTCTTCATTATTCATTTAATCTTAATAAAAGTATACATTTTTTTGCAGGAAAGGGTTCAATGAATCCAACTATGATCATGAAATTGACCATTTTGGAGAAAATTATAAAAAACATGGTTTTTGACCCATTTTAGGTTTGGAAAAGATAACTCAAAATATATTTTGTTAAATTTTATCATACTAGTTTTATTATATTCCTCATGCAATTCCCTAGGAATGTTTTTTTTTTTTTAATTTTTACTTTATTATTTTTTGATTTACAGACAAAAAAGTGCCAAAAAACCTGTTTTTTAACCTCCAAAATCGTGAAAATCACGTTTTTTGGTAAAAAATCATATTTTTTGGCACTTTTTGTTCAATAATTCAAAAAATAATAAAGTAAAAATTAAAAAAAAAAAACTATTCCTAGGGAATTGCATGAGGAATATAATTAAACGAGTATGATAAAATTTAACAAAATATATTTTGAGTTATCTTTTCCAAACCTAAAATGGGTCAAAAAACGTGTTTTTTATAATTTTCTCTCGAAATGGTCAATTTCATGATTATGGTTGGATTCATTGAACCCTTTTCTGCAAGAAAATGTATACTTTTATATAGATTTAATGAATAATAAAGAAGTTACGGCAGTTTTACGGAGGCTGTACCTGAAGGTGCACAGCCCCCTTAAGAACTGATGCAGGCTCAAAAGGAGGGTCATAAGAGCTAGCAGCAGAGGGTGAAAAAGGGGGTCTTCAGCGCGGCACATACCTATACCCTTTTCCAATGTCAGTGCCCCCCCCCCCGGATAGCTAGCACACCCAATAATCAATGGTGAACATTTCATTGACCCATATTGCATCATCATTGATTTATTGACACAATCAGACAATTGCATAACCAGACAAGAGCAAATCCTGGCAGAATCTCAACAGTATTTGCGACCACTGGCAGAATCTCAACAGTATTTGTGACCAATTGCATCAAAAAGGACATTTTGTCAGCAAACACAGTTTTGAGATAGAGGACAGTATATTTGGTGAAATATAAAGAAAATAATAGAACAAATATGCTTCCTCAAATCATATCTTGTCATTACAAAAACCTTCAACATGGTATCGTTTAAAAGCTTAAAATGTTGTCGTCCATGTCATCCAATAACTGAGATTAGACTCGGGCATCCAACATGTCCATGAAGTGACAGGTCACATGTATACTACACCTGTTGAGACATAAGTACATCCTGATTAGGAAGGCGCCATATGCTAATTATTAAATTATGCAAATATACAAATCATGGCTCCCCCTTCCTTCACACTATCATAAGGCCAACAAATTTGCCCTCAAGTGCCAAAAATCTTGAAGTCGGACGGGTCGGTCAATTTTCCTTCAAATAGTAATATTTCAACAAATTGGGTAACATTTAAAAATCTTAAACAGAAAATTGCAACCCTTATTGCCTGAATCAATTTACAAAGATATAATTTAAGTGACTTGATATAGGTAAATAAATGTAAGTGCAACGTTCATGTGACCTATATGGCAAGAAGACCTCTTCCTGTCCTCTCTTGCATCAAGCAGGTGTTTTGATATGACCATTTTTAGCGTTCGTCATTCAAATTGTACCTCAAAGTAGTAAGTCCGCTATGTTCTAGGCCCTTCAAAATACTGCTCGATTAATTTGTCAAATTTGGAGAGAAGATTTTTATTGAAATTTACATTCTAAATTTCCACATGTTTAACCATGCCAACCAAATCCAGCCAAATCCAACAAGTACTCCATTTCTTACACTGAGCCGAGGGCATTCATAGCCTTATTTAGAAGAAGAAGAAAAAATCATCTTGCCCTTTTCTCCAACTTTGCTACAGCGGCCATTCTCAAATAGTAATATAATATATAACATCCTCTTCATAAGCACGTGCTGCAACATGTGCAAATCCATTCTTTAAACACAACACTCAATCTGCTCGGTTATTATTATTAAATTGTAATATACCCGGTAGGAAAACATGTCTGTGGTATAATATCGGGATCGAGGGAGGGAGGCGGAGGAGTGAAGATGTAGCTGATACTATTCTTACGTTGCCTCACTACCAATTACCAAAACATGTAAACTAAACAGGGGAGGGGGCTGGAGAACTATCTGCGGCTTGGTCGACTGTTAGTGTTAGATAGTGCTTAGGCCAAACAAATTTAATACTTTGTCTCAGCGGGATTTCGCCCATTCCCCCCCCCCCCATTTTTTCAATTTTTTGTTCCATATTAAAAAAAAACCCAGTTTCGGTGATACTCAACAACCATGTGACTGAGAACACACATTCAACATTGTGAAGTTAACAGGTTAAGAAATAAAGAGAACAGAAGCATACAATGTGCATTGATCATATCTACGTTATTATTATTATTATCTGATTACTTTTATTGAAAAGAAAAAAGCACAACTATTGAATAAAAAATAAAAAATAAAAAAAAAAATAATAATAATAGAGTGCATAGACCATAGCTTATTTATTTTGGTAACAAAATTAAAATTAAAAATAAATAAATCGCATTGCACATAGAAAGACAACATATTGAGGTTTGGTACAGCTGCCAGCCAGTTCCTTAGCATATTGCCTGTTCCCTTGAACAACATTTATCAAATACAATGTGATTCATATCCAGTCTGATTTTTTGGCAAATCCATCGGTTAAGTCATCCAGTACATTATGACTCTATTGAATGTCACATGAAGAAAAATTGGCATACTGAAGGCCTTGAAGACTTACTATAAACCGAAGAAATAATTATCTCTGTCATATCTTTACAATAACAGGATTAACCCTAGATTCATCCTACACACTACAAAACCCAATGCTACTACATGTACAATCTGGTACCTCGCGATCGGATAGTAAGTCTTGTGCCACACACCGTCGGTTGATCAACTTGCGGGGATTTTTTTATTTTTACAAAGACCTGTATATAGCTCAGTCGGTAAAGTCCCTGACTTGTTGTCGCACGCACACAGCCCGGGTTCAATCACTGGCTCATGGGAGACTGGTTTTCCCCCTCAAGTTTGACCAGTTTCACAATTTCACAAAAACACGCCTGGGAGTGTGGATAAAAAAACCCTTTGTTTCAAGTGACCTTAAATCTGTGTTACATCATTCAATTGATACAAATATAGTGTCATCTTGAAGTCAACATGTGATAGCTGTATGCAAATTGGGATAATGTTCTAATAAATTCTTTGATGCATATTATGCTTATTGATATTGTTTCCTCGTTTGACTGAACATGGAACATTAATTGGGTTTTAAGATGATACCAAGGTTGTAGTTATGGTTGAGTTATTGTATACAGACTCATCCAGGGCATAAGAAACTGAGTCCAATCACACTCACAGATGGTTTTAAAAAGCATACACCTGTAATAATGTCATACCTTCACAAAATGTCACTTTTATTTTCCTAAAATTATGAATATAGCTTGCATTGCATGTGGGATATCATGGGACCATTTCGTAAAATTTCTAGCCACACTCGCACACCACACAGTCACCCTATACATGTACTTACAGAATTTACTATTTCCTGGGGCCATCTAATATGTCAGTTTCGCAGAACTCCCAGGGCTACCGGAATAGCTGATGTATCATGTCACAGGTCTTCTTTTTGATCAATAATAATTCCTATGTCATCTATAAACTGTATACATGTATGGTGCCAACTCGTGTGCCAACATTCAAGTCATTGCTACTTATTATATCCTGTCTTCCTGTATCCCCGGGGGGGGGGGGGCACTGACATTTGAAAAGGGTATAGGTATGTGCCGCACTGAAGACCCCCTTTTTCACCCTCTGCTGCTAGTTCTTATGACCCCTTTTGAGCCTGCATCAGTTCTTAAGACCCCATTTTTATTGAAAATTCAAAAATCGCGAAATTTTGCGTTCCAAAGAACCAATTTTGTGTTCCAAAGCCCCAATTTTTCGTAAATTTTGCGTTCTTAAACCAAAATAAATCGAAAATTGAACTATAGGCCAGTTCTCAAGACCTATTTTTTGGAAAAAATCAGTTCCTAAGACCCTATTTTTCGTCATAAAATCCACTCAGTTCAGTTCTTTAGCCCCCCTTTTTGAGACCCTGGGTGGCACACCCCTATCCAAAAAAAAGTTGAGTGCCCCCCCCGGGCCTGTATCCTATTGCAAATCCAGTTAAAGCGAAAGTGGTTGATTTTCACAAACCTTATCTTTCCTGCTACCAAATTTGAACAATTTTCAGATGTTGATAAATTTGTGATTTTTTTGCTCCATTACATTTTTACTCAATCAATCTTTATTCAACAGTTAAAAGCCCTTACAAAATTTCCAGGATACGGGATAGACAGATCTATCCCATTCAGGAAAGACAAAAAACCCAACTACTATATATCACATAAAATATTTATATATTAAAAGATCTAAAATAAACCACAAAACAAACAAACAACACAAGCCTACACAAAACAATTAAAACCTGAAACCAGCAGGAAAGGGGGCCTGCGCTGCCCTAGATCTTAATAATTATATGGATACTCTATCCAAGAAAGTTTGTGCCTTGCAAAATGTTGAAAAGTAAACCCAGTTTAATTCTTGTAGTAATCATAATTTTCCTAATTTTTGTAATTATATAAATATCCAATATACAGTGAGCTTAAATTATACAATATTCAACTTTGCGACACATCATATATTGTATTTTTATGACTATTTCATGAGACGATATGCACACATACTTGATTATAAGCCGTACATTACAACAGCTGCCGAATATTTACTTTCCCCGGATGAGTCTTCCTGGCGCAACTACATAATTTAACATACATCCTAGACTAGATAAAAATCTTGCTTAAATTAAATAGAGTTGTTACGCTTTATTCCATTATGGACTTGATTAAAGTCTACCATAAATTTTTCATGAATGTATGTTGGATTCAACAGTCGCCAGCCCTGTCTTCATCAGCACATTGATGGTCAAAAAATGGGTGGGTTTGCAAGCGAAAATGGTGCATTGCACTTGGATTCCCGCATTGATATTTAAAATCAGTATGACAAAAGAACAAACATGCAAAGTCTGTGATACTGATAACGCAACAAAAAACAAGAAACCCTGTTCTACGGGTCTGACCGACTCATTGTTTTAGGGAAACAACAAATGTTCACATGCAAATGAATGCCAACACAAATATCATACAAAATGTTGGGATTTTGAGTATGTTAGTTTGTCAAACAAGAAAAGTCTTTAAAAAGACAAACAGCGCTTAGAAGGGGTTGAGTTTGAATGCAAGCGGACAACACATGAAGAGTTGAGTGAATTGTATTTTACCAAAACGGCCATTCTCAATTTTTCATCGAAATCAAGTTTCAACCAGCAAGTTTGTATGTAGATTCTTGCAAATTTTGGGGTCATTTTGAGAGAAAAAGGCCCAAACAACCTAATCATGTGAGGTCTATCCACCTACTAGACACCAAATATTATGTGAGATGGAAGTCTTGAAAATTTGGATTGATGGCACAGAAATGATTGAGCTTTAGTTTTCACACCTTGCAATCAAAATTGTTGCAAACTCATAAACAATCACTTCATCAATATTCATAATCAGTATACAGGGGAGGGGGTGTCTATTCGTACGGAAGGGCAGTGGAAAACTTTTGATTTTCTGGAAGAAAAGACAACCATGTGAATGGCATCCAAAGCATGCAAAGCCTGACTATCAGATGGAACCGTTAAACCTCGGATCGATGCCACGCAAAACCAAACCTATGCGTTAAACTTCAATTCTCATTCAAATACACTACTGCAATCAAAGTGTTACCATACTGTGCCCCAAGACTCCCATCAAACTAAAATGTCAGGGGTGGATTGGCATGGTAAAAATAGATAGGATAGAAGCTATAGTATCGTGCTTTGCTGATATAATAAGGCCAAATAAAAAATTATTCATGTTTAGCGTCCCCACCCGCTTCCCTTTTAGGGGCCGCCTCCTTTTTTTTCTTTTCTTTTTTTTTAAATTTTTTTTTTGTTCGTATTTTTTGACTTTAGCACACCTTGTATGAAGCTGTTTGCCACGTGAAATAAACTGGTTCTCTACGTCTCAGAACTCAGGACAAGACATCATTTTGGTCTCATTTTCTGTTTCATCTTGCCCATAAGAAGCCAATATGTAATTTCTTGAGTCGAAGTGGCTGTCATTTTGAAAAAAGCAGGCAACCATCTTGAAAAATAGCCCGACCAGCTATCTTGACAAAATAAGTCGGGCGGCCATTTTGGAAAAAAAGAAGAAAAAAAGGGCCTCCTCCTTCCTTATTTTCAAAAAGGCAGGACGCTAAACATGTTTTATTTTGCCTAATCACGACAGCCAGATGAAGACAATAAATAAATAACTATTAAAATAATGGAATCTCATTGGTATGATGAGGCACGGTGCAAATTCTTCTTGAGCAGTGCATGCAGATGTGCTGGACAAGCTTGCATTTTAAAGCACCATGTTTATGACAGTCACGGTGGTTTAATTATATATGCTTAAGATTTCAGAAACCTTTTCCAACTTTCTAATAAGTCTTTCTCAAGGATTACCAAACCAATACTAGGGCATGTTTGTACTTATTTCAATGCATTTCTAATGGTGATTCCAAATATGGTAATGAAATTCAATAATGTTGACAATTTTGAATCATTTGTGACATTTTTGAAGTGTCGTCTGCAGACACCCCTGCCGAGTGGAGAGTGTTAATTAAATCCATTCATTCATTTTATCATTACGATCAGTATGAGACAATAAAGCAAATGTAAGAATAAGGAAATGCTGAGATCTATGGCAAAATCATCTGAAATGCATCAATAGATCAAAAAAATGGCCTGACAATGAATATGAGATGAGAACCAACAACAGGTGAAATAACTTGATCAGAGAATTGTTATACCTAATAATGGCTCATATTAAATACTATTTAGAAAATATTAAACCTAACAATCAGAAAATGGGATAGGAGTTCAAAATGAAATTATTTTGCAGTATTTTCCCATCACAGAGCATGCTCCCCTTGGATTTACAAGCTATATGATGGAAGAGATCCAGCAAATTGAAAGATGAGGCACTAAGCCCGCAGCACAAATAACGTGGAATCTCATCATTCAATCTGAATTTATTTTGGTGTATATGTACAATTGAACATTTTCTTGCTACATATTTTTTCCCATGCATTCTGGGCTTCAGTACGTGCTTGTGTAAAAATAACAATAAGATAATTTATTTTTCTGAAATTTGATGAGAAGGCAATCAAAATCACAAATTAAAATACATCTGTTTCCATCATATCGAGAGCGAAAAAATAATGCATGCAAATTGTTAATGCATTTTGATTTGTGGCAAACAGGTAACATGGAGTACCAGCCGATTTTTATCTTTACCCTCAATTATTATCTGTTATCTCAGGTACGGAGCTGTACAGGAGAAACTACGAGAATCCTCTGTCCAAGTCTAGCACCATGAGAGGGATGGGGGTACTCAGATATTTTTGGTAGTGATGAGCCGCCAGCAAACTGAAAAACTGACCCATACATTAACAATTTTCGAAGGAAAATGGACCCATACGTTTACCGGAGACCCATAATTTTCCTATATATTTTATTATTAATGCTTTCTTTATTGAGGGTAATATGCTTCAGTGACTTGCACTGCTTTCCAAGCAGGCCCTCATTTTGATACATACATAAATACATCAAAATAACAAATAACAGTGTTTAAAAATATAATACAAATTATAATACAAATTATTCGATTATGATACAGTGGAAATATAGGATTTGAATTGACCGAGTGATATATTTTCTAAATCAATACGAATAGATGGTGATAAATTGTTCCACAGACGACCAGATCTGTAAAGAAAAGTGCGCATACCAGCATTTGAGTTGATTTTAGGAATAATTAAAGTATTACTTGAATGATTCCTGGTAGTATGATTGTGATAGTTATGTACAAATTCAAAATTAGATGATAAATAGGTTGGACTTATATCTTTTAAACATTTGAATAAAATAATAAGTATTTGAATTTTCCATCTATCACTTAGTTTTGCCCAATGAAGTAAGTTCATCATGTCATTTATTGGTGTTCTGATATCAGCAGATAATATTGTTTGACATATTTTGCTCAAATGTCTGTGAAAAACAACAACATTTAGTATTTTAGACCCATACATTTAACAAAAACGACTTTGAAAAGGGTCATTCATTTACCAGAGGGTGAAAAATGGGACCCTTTTTGGCAGCGCATCCCCATAACCTCATATCCACTAAGTAGCTCCCCCTGGGTCTAGCATTAGTCACATCCATTTATTAATAGTAAAATCTAGAGTGAAAGGAGATCCACTGAGACACAACTACATTGTAACTCACAAAACCGCAGCCAGGCTCCTCACTTGTGGGTTTTGCGGTCTAACCTAATACGCAAGATGTTTTGTAATTTTCTGCAGGGATCAACCTGACCTGAAGGATTCAGCAGAACTGACGGCATCAACGACAGGGATTTGGGGGTAACCCATAATGCAATATAATTTAACCTTAGTAAAGATTCAAAATAGGGCCCAAAAAAAAGATAGTTGTTGCCCTCATCCGGCCGGGTCAAAATCACGAGAATTGTGGGCCAGTTTATTTTTTATTTTTAAGATTCTTTTTTTTAAAAAAAGATTTCTTTAAATATTTCAACACTATTTTTACCTATCTTCCGGTTGTTAAATGTGTGTAAAGCCAACAAAACCCAGAAAACCAAACAACAAGCTCGGGGTTGTACTCCACGCACGAGAAAGAAAATGCAACTAGTACATTGTTTTTATTTAGTCTCATTCTCTCCATCGTTGTCTTTAATTCAGTATATATACAATATAATATGTGGATATTCCATACTTTCAAGCAGTTTTTGTTATAGAATCAAGGGTGAATATTTTTTCATGGATGTGTACTCTAAGAAAATATTCACCATTGGGTAGAAAATACAGACAGTAAGCATTTAGCTAATAGTATCTTCACATATGTTGACTGAAATAATAGGTATAAAATGGTTGATTTGGTATACTAATTTTTTTATTTTTTTAAAAATCAGACCAGCCGACCTTCCCGATTTTAGGCTTGTGAGGGCAACACAAACTTCTTTTTTTTGCCTAATGAATGGGGTCTGCGAGTACTATACTTGCATAGTTAGCTGGAATACATAGCTTTTAGTTGATAGAAATTTGACGAAGAGCATCATCGACATCAGAATGAAAATGATTACCGCGACAAATTCAATTCCTCTATGCTAAAGATAATTTGATTGATCGTAAAGGGTGATGTAGCTATTTATGAATATACAGTTTTACGGTCAATCGTTTTTAGAAAAATAAGTTTAAAGCCCAAGGACAACGACTTGTCAGTCAATATGACAAACCCTTGGAAGAACATTAGCAAAATTAGAGACGGATCTATAATATCCTCCTATCACTATCAGGGTTGTTTGTAGCTACAAAATGGCACGCTCTGGCATTCTCAGCCATTTTGTGGTATTTGATGTACATTTCCTCAATTTTGGAGTCTTTAGTGCTGGTTAATTTGCCTGAAAATTGCTGTGAGTGCCGGTTGTTTAACCTTAGTGGCGGTCGCTACCGACCAGCCCCGACCAGTGTAGCTACATCCCTGCCTCCTATATATTCATTCATCACAATGGCTAAATGCTATCTTAATTCAACAAGCCCCAACAAAATCAGGCCTGGACAAAATGTGGAATTCAGGAAGCACCTTCCAGGGAAATTTTGGTATTTGGAGGGAAATGTTGGTATTTATAGGGAAATTTTGGTATTTTGGAGGGAAATTTGGGTATATGGAGGGAAATAATTTTGTTTGCTGCCCAGGAAATATACATTTTTTCCAGCTCTGGACAAAATGATTGATATTCACTTTTTTCCCTACTATAATTATGTTCATGTTTATTTGTGTTAAATTTAGAATAAAATATGCAATTTGATTGAATATGGAATGAGTAGAAAGGATAGAGACATTACCATTTGTTTATAAAATGTCTGTATTTCATAGCTAGAACTAGCTTGTCACTAAGCCGGTGGGTGCCGGTCGGGTATAGCCGGCACTTACGATTGCCGACCGGCACTATAAAAAAAAGGGTAAAAGTACTAGTAAATAAAAACACAACATAAAAATAAATACAAATCAATCCAGGGTATCACCATCACAACCAAGTTGTCACGCACACAGATCCAAAAATATGATACAAAAGAGATAGCAATCTAAAAGAGACTTGTCATCTGAAAATAAAGGCCCCTCGCAAGAAATAGAACAAATTAAAATGTTCCCAATTGACCGTGCAACAAAATGAGACATTAGTTGATTCTCCACAAAGATAATGAAGTAGTTTTATCATTACGATCAGTAAAAGTGAAGAAGATTTCGAGCTAAACCTTGCCCCTAAAAGGCACAACATGTTGATTCATCTCTCATCAAACCTCCATTCCATTTCATACTTCCCTAGTGTCAATATGGAAGTGATACAGAGACTGATCCATAGAGACCTCTCTGTGGCAGATGCAGAGATGGACAATGGAGATCCTCATCACTATAAAATGGTTGCACAGCTCGGAGTAAATATGCCAAAGTTTTTAGGAAAACTCCCCGAGTGCTAGTACAGGAGAGAGAATGGAAATCGCTGCAGTTATGGATTTCATGAGGGGTTACGGGTACAGGCCTGGAAAAATGTTAATTTCCCAGCAAGCTAAACCAAATTTCCCTCCAAAATGGAAAATGTCTCACTATTTCTTATGCATTTTGTATACGGAACAGTTAAAGGTTCCCTCCAAATGCAAAATTTCTCGGCAAGGAGCTACCAAATTTGCCCATTTTTTCCAGGCCTGGCGGGGTATAATCTATTCCTTCATTTTACAGAGAAAATGACACATACAATACATTTCATTTTTGCAAGGTTGGCAATTGTGAAATTTCATCTTAAAAATCTCACATAAATTGCAACAACTTTGATTCTACTTACCAAATGAAGGCTATCCAATTCAGATGGGCAGTTTGTTTTGTTAACAAATAATATTGTGACCACTGCAAAACCAGTGTAACTCCAATATTCCAAGTTTTGAACTAGCAGTACCTGCAAAATAATAAGAACAAAATAGAATTAAGTGATTACTCCTTTGTGATAACTCTCGCTCCACAATGCAAATGTTGTGGGTTCAAGCCCCGTCGCTGCCAGCGTGTTGTGTCCTTGGGCAAGGCACTTTACCGCACTTGCCTCGCTTCACCTAGGTGTATAATTGGGTACCGGCATTAATTCATGTTGGGAAGTAAAACAGAATAGCTGTGCGGGAGGAGTGGCGAACGCCCCCCCCCCCCCCCCCCCCCCCAAGCCAAATATTACATGGGGAGTCTGGCCCAAATCCTAATGAAAGAGAGATGGGCACTCTGCTCGCGATGTTTTACTTTTACTTTTTACCTCATTTCCCGTCTCCTTGCCTTACTACAGTGCTGTGATGACTCCAGTCAATGACTTGACTTGTGACTTGGTTACAAAAAAATTTGAACGACTTGACTTGAGCCACACAATAGACCATATTCACGCGGCAGCCATTTTAGAAAATTTGCCACCCAAGCCTCGTTCCAGTTACGTATACCTGCGCCTGTGTGACTTGCGCGAGGATCCGTACGCCGCGCGCTTTGGTACCACGCTTCTCTCGCAGTTCTATCGAATGCGCCCGAGGCGCAGATAGATCAAACGGGAACGAGGCTTGGGTGGCATATTTTGGAAAATGGCTGCCGCGTGAATAGAGCCTATTAAAATACTTGACAAACTTGAGTGACTTCTTCAAAAGACTTACTACATTTGTACTTGAGTTTAAGTTGAGTGTAAACAAATTTTGAATGTCAAAATAAAGGTTATCTTCCATACTTATTAGTAATAATCAAATGGCCAGAACATGTCTTGACAAATGATTTCAGTACATGTAGATAATTAGCTTTATGTTCATTATGACTTGATGTGACTTGATCAAAACAATGACTTGAGCCAACCAGTAATTTGATTTAACTAAACCTTTTGGTTTGACTTGACAACTTGACTAAAAGTCACATCTCTGTGACTTGACTTGTGACACGGGTTTAGTGACTTGGTGACAACAACACTGCATTATAAATGACTATACCAGGACTATTAGCCCTTTAGCACTCCTGACCTGGAGATGCCAACCTAACTCCAACCATTCAAACAAACGCAGACATTGTCAAAATTGATTTCTTCCCACGAGCAGTTAAAGACTTGAACCCAACAAATTGCATCAATAACTAAACTCAAAAGCTTTAAAATTAGAATTGCAACGTCAGATCCAAGTGACTAGAAAACCCTACACAACCATAACCATATTATAGTAATTCCTATCATCAACCTCACCTCACTATAACCCCACCTGGGGTGTAACAGTATCTATATCAAGATCAAGAAATATTTCCAAGAAATTACTCAAAGGAAGATTTCTTCTATAAGCTCATTGTCACAACCTATTACTGTGACATGTTCACTCTATTAAATTCACTATTTTACAAGCGCAATAACACTGAGTTGAAGTTCATGAAAGTAATATAAGGTATTTAAACGAATATATACTTTTGAATTCAAGAAGATGCAAAATTAGAATGAAAATTCATCTGTGTTGGTGATAAATAATATGAAGGGGTTATAGTGAGGTGAGGTTGATGATAGGAATTACTATAATATGGTTATGGTTGTGTAGGGTTTTCTAGTCACTTGGATCTGACGTTGCAATTCTATATTATTCATAATATTAAGATGCAAAATTGTTTGAGTCAGTTTGATATCTTATACTTTCATAGACATGGGGAATATGTGGTGCAGTGCAGTGAATGCTCGGTAAGCACTGGATGCATAGTCAAAAGGTAATAACAGGGGTAGAATTTCGGAGCGAATCCGCGAATCGATTCGCGTCAAATCACTACCACGCGAATCCAGTTGGATTCCCGCAAAAAAAATCTTTTTTTAAAGTCCAAAACAGGACATTAGATGACTGGTAGTTGACCCTTAGTCAACAAACATGCCGAATTTGGAAGTTGTGCAAGCTTATAGCCGTATTCTGGATATTATTTTCATTAATTTCGCAATAATCCATGGATTCTCAACATTGGCGAGAATCTGGATTCTTGCAAAATCCTTCCGCGAGAATCTTAACATATTCTCGCGGTTGGTTACGAAATTCTACCCCTGAATAAGGCACTTTACCTCACACCTTATTCGGTGTATTTAAATGGGAACCAGCCTTCTTTTTCAATGTTGGAAAGGTGGCACATCAACAGTTCAGAGTGAGTCTGGCCCAATCCCGATGAAATAGAAATGGGCACTCCGCTCCTGTGATAACGGGTTCCAACGCCTTTAACTACCTTTACTACCTTACAAATTAGGTGATGGGAATGGGAACCAGCTAAATACTCCTCCTCAGCATCAATAAGACGATGGGGTGGGAATACAAGAATTGAATGAGAGAAAAGGACCTGCCAGGCATGAACCATACAATATGAATATCACAGAGAGTTTCTCATACTATATTGCAATTATACACAGGTCGATTTTTAATATTTTTTGCGAAGAAAACCGATGTAATAGCTATAAGGCTGGAGAAAGGCCTGCTTCAGGCTCAGCATTCATGTAATTATCAAAAGGATAAACATCGCAACAATAAATTAGTTTAAATTATTACATTTCTATCAAAAATGATTACCATCCATCCATCCATCTATCATATTTTATACTGTAAAACACTATAACTTCGCGGCTACTTTATTTCGCGAATTTAAGATTACTGCTATTTTAGCAGTCATTTAATTATGCGAAATTAAATCCATCGTGAAATTTAGAGGTTTTACAGTATACCTGTATTAATACGTACGTTCTGTATTATTGATATGGATTGGATGCATACATGTGTATATCCAGGGTTATAGCTAGGCCCAATTGAGTGCCAGCTAATTTTACTGACGGCCGGCTAACGGAGTAAGTGTAGCAAACGAAGTGCAGTGGATCATGGCACAGGGTCCAGAGGCCTTCTAAATGGTTTTTTAGGTTTTTTAATGTACTTTGAGGGTTCCGGCCACATCATTTCTATTTAAGTTTAATGATTATATCCACAAAATGTTTTAAAAATGTTACTTTTTTTAAAAAGAGTGCCAGTCAATTCAATTCTGAGTTTAATGTGTGCTCTCAGAGCATTGCCTAAGCTTTAAAATGAAATTTATCAAAGCATTCACAATTTACGAGTGAAAATGACTCAAAAATTCTTATTATTTGCTTCATTTTTTCTGTCCATTTTCATCTATATCTTGAAAAACACACAGCCGCAAACACCCCCTTTAATGTGCTGCATCACATTTTGTGCACAAAAAAATAAATTAAAAAAAATATGCAACCTTTGTCAAGAAACACTTGTCAATGTAAAATTGCATAAATGATAGCAAATGTGAAAAATGTTGTGTTGAAAAATATCTGCCTTACCAGTCGCTGTACTTTAAATTGGGATTCTACATGCAATTTAATACAGCCTGCAGACATACAGACCCTCGTTTTTTTGAGGGTACTGTTGTGTGCTAAGTTTGGTACCATGTAATCTGATCCTGATGCACTAAGTGTACTATGCTCACTGAATGCTGCACAATGGAACAAATATTGTTCGCCCAATTTCGGATTGTAATTCAAACAATGGAGGAAATAGCATGGGGTGAAAAATTATTTAAAATCCAGAATTGTAAAATTTTCAAAATTTGTCAATTTGTACATTGATAACTTGCAATTTAATTTACAATGGAACAGATATTGCTCACCAAATTTTGGATTCACATTCTGACAATTGGAAGAAATGGCATGGAGTGAAATTTTATTTAAAATCATACTTATAGAATCGAAACGTCGGGTACTCTTATATTTATTACTTATAAGAGAATTTTTTTTTTTTTTTTTAACAATTTGTATTTAATAACGCTGTACAATGGAACAAATATTGTTTGCCCAATTTTGGATTCAATTTGGAAGAAAAAGCACGAAGTACACCTACCTAATAACTTTATTACTTTATTGTTCCAAGTAATTAATACTTGAGACCTGATGCAAACTACCGGCCAATACCTCTAACAAACCGCTGTTTAAATTATGTATTTCAATTGATTTCTATGAATCTGGATTCAATCTCCCACTCATAGAGTGTCCATCAGCGTCTGCATATTTACATTGCATGAATCAAAACACTCTCCAATATCGCTCTTATAATTCACTAATTGTCGCATTTTGCGGCAAAATTCAATTTAGACAACCTTTGATGGACATGTTTCATTCGTCCCATTCCATTAGGAAAGGTCAACTGAAAGAGACTTAGTAAAGAAATGATATTGCATTATTCATTATGCAAAGACATCTTCAAAATAACATATTGCTTCAATCGCCCACACGTCAGATGATTCGACTCTTGGAAAAAAATATTGTAGAAACAAGATTACTGCATCCAACCAAATGATGTAAGACATTCCGTAGAATATTCATGACACACGTCACATCAAAGGGTATATTTTTCTCTTAAGTAAGATGTATAGCAGCGTGGGACTTGACAAAACAAATGAGTTTTTACTACTTTGAATATAATATATATCTTATATATTATTTTATATATTATCTGTCAAATCTTTGCTGTCAAATCTTCAATTGCACCATAATTGCCATTTTCTCTCCCTCTTCTAATCGTACATGTATGAAACGATCAATACAGATGAATGATAAGCTGCAATTAAAAATAATTGGGTTTAAATTGGGTGTTTTTATTTATAGGCTGCTTTATAAAAGAATGTTTTAAAAACATAATTTTTCCAAACTTAAGATTTTGAGCTATTGTTAAATTGCTTTTACCATGTAACGTAAATTAATTGAAGTAGAACCGACCCACTAAGAAACACCTTAATGTAGCTTTTCTCCACATGCGAGAAACACCCAGCTTTTCTCCACAACAAAGATGCCACCCGTTGCAGTGTTTCTATACTATACAGAAACTTAGTATTTTTTCCAAGATAATTTGATTTTTGATATCAAACTCATGCTCACATTTTGTCTTCAATTGTCGAATGAAGACAGACAGACAGACAACTTGAGTTCATTTATATTTTTATATTAAAAAATTCTCATTCTCAAGTCCTTCAAATAAGCTTCCTTCCAAAGTAAGTGATGAAATAACCTTCTACTTAACCATTCAAATCCACAAGTTACTGATTCATTGTCACATTATGATAACAATCATTTCCATTAATCCAGCTTTAAAGGTCTCATCTCTCCAACGGATCTTCAGGTCCACTGATTTTATCGCAGAAAGTGGAGTTTTTTTTAAGCAGGCAATGCTGTCCAAATAATTTACAGCACCTTATTTTTCACATTATAATACTTAATAAAAAATAGGAAGCTTCCCAATCATTTTAGACATTTATAATGTTGATTTGGGGCAATATGGAAATTGTCTTTGCTCAAAATATCATATATTTTGAAAATGTAAAATAAAATCATCCTATCAAGAAGAAGAAAAAATCAAACCTGTGGATTCTTTTTACCTTTACTTCACAATTTCAAAAATTACTATTGAATAAAAAAATGTTACTCGGCATTGACAGGTGACCTTTCGATTTGGCAGTCTGCCAGAATGAATACGGCCACTTTGCGAGAAAAACAGGAAGCGTGATTGCTTGCCTGTCCGGCCTGTGTCAGCACTGCATTGTCTATTCAAGAGTATCCGAACGTAGCTATCTCGGGGGAGGGGGGGGGGGGGGGGGGGGGGGGGGGGGGGGGGGGGGGAGGGGAGGTACTAGAAGTATGAAGTTGTAAGCTTTAACGAAAATGGTTTCTGACCACAACACAGTGGGGGGCACTAGAAGTATGAAGTTGTAAGCTGTAACGAAAATGATTTCTGACCACAACGCAGGCCGTACAGCTGCAGGTTCCGCCCATGCTATGGATACAAAAAATGCAAATTTCATAGAATAATGTGTTGTGTTTATCAACATCCTCTATTCCCAATACGTTTCAATAAATAGTGATTTAAAAAATAATAATTATGACTAAGTAAAATGGGTGCATTTAATCACGGCTTCATAATGTCTGTTTCACTCTGGAAGAAAACCAACTCCCATGTTGTGGACATACCTCCCTGTCTGGGGCAGGATCGCAAAGTGAAATCTTTGTTAAAGGGTCAAGTTTTTCTTCTTTGAGAATCTGTTTTATTTTAGTGTGGTTTATGAGAGTCCATCTATGCAAACGTGTACAACTTTTACAAATGAGTGCCCCCCTGGCCCAGTGGCTACCTTGATATATCATAAATGTCCTGCATTTATGCCCATTCTTGATCAGATCAGAATCGTAGCTTTTCAGCCCATCCCCAGCCCCGCATTTTGTTCCTTTCTACAGAGAGAGAAATAGCTGCATTAATTTCCACGATACAGGAAAGCGAAATACAAACGGCCTGTCCATTTAGCCGAGAGCCTACCGTCGTATGCATGAATGTATTTATTCAAACGCATCTAGCCAGCAACAGCTGGTACAGGCAAAGTTAACACTTTCCACGCAGCAGGCAGCTGCAGACGACGTTCCAAAATTTTACAAAATGTTTCAAAAATTATTAAATTTCATTACCATATTTGTTACATCTTGAGAAATGTATTGAAATAAGTACAAACATGCAAAGTATTGGTTCAGTAATCCTTGAGATAGACCTTGTAAGTTGAGAAAGGATTCTGAAATATCTGTTTTGTATATGGTAGAAAGAATAGCCGCGTGGAAAGTGTTAAGCGAGAGGGAGTAATGCATTATGTATCCTGTTCTTTGTGCGACGAAAAAAATGCAGCGAAAAGAAATTTGCATCACGAGCTGGAAACGGTGTAATCTCGCTTGCATGAGTGGAACGTTACACCTGCAGATATGCCTTTTCTACCCGAAAAAAATCCAACCTATGATGTACTGCTTTATTAATGTATTTTGTGTAGAGCACGAGCGGTAACACATTAAATTGATGGAAAAATTCATCTGATTTAATGCAGCGGATAGTTTAAAGGGGCACTGAGAGATACGTATGGGAGTGCACCCTCAATATTTCTAGAAATCAGGTTTTTTTGCACCTGACATATTAAATACTTGGGCATACTAACTACCACCTGAAACCGTTTATTTACCTCAATTCGCTAGAAATCAGATTTTTTGCACCTACGTAATACTTGGGCATACTCACTACAACATGAAACCATTTATTTACCTCAATTCGCTATGTATCATATAAAATTTCACGATGTGGTCATTTCGATGTAGATCACATCGAAATTATCAGCACTTCCACTCGCCACAAAAATTGCTTTACAACCAAACTTTCTATCTAGTGCCATCATTTAACCCTTTTCCCATAAATTATTTCACTTCAGAGATCCTACTTGTATACCTTATGTATTGCAACAATTCATTTTTTTCCATAATTCATTTTTCTTGACAATCTCACAATACCCCTTTAAATTTAGTAAGATTTCAATTTGTTTCATTGCAAGTGAAGCGGTTGTGGTAGAGTTTGGCTATTTCTCATTTCACCAAATTGAATAAACTGTAATCCTAACCCTATCCTTTAGACTCTAACTCTAACCCTAACTATAGCCCTAAACCCTAGCATTGGACAATCAGAGAACTCAATATTAACCATTGGCAGCTGTGAATGTTCAAATTTCGAATTTTAAATTTTTACCAAATTGGATTATATTTCCCCTTCAAAAAAAAAAAAAAAATCAAAGAATGATATTCCCCAAATAATGTATTATACATGTACCGGGCTAAATCATACATGTATATTCTGTATGGTTCCTTCAATATAATTTAATACATCCTTGCTTCCTGTATCAAATTATGTTGACTGAAAGCTGTAGTTCCAAGCATCCACAAGACTGAATGCATAATGCAAAGAATTACGTTTACATCAAAAGCAGAAAATCCAAACGCAATTATTTTGTTGGATTTCTAAATCCCAATCAGTTCCGCGGTGGAAATAGATTTTCTGCTACTTTACACGGTCTAGTGAAATTCTAATATAGAGTTATTGTGCAGGCTTTTAAAAACCGACGAGGTCAATATAGCAATTTAGTGTGAAAAGCCCACACAAAAATATATGCATCGCAAAAATATCCTAATACATCCTTGGAATAAATGAAGCTGATCCTAGTACAAAATAGAAATGCAGTAAACAAGTCTTGCATGCAAGGCTAACTTATAATTGGAGCTGTTGAGACTATGCAAATAAATGCGCCTCCAGGTATCAGTGTGTATGGCCTTGGCACAAGCCCACCATTATTTGCTCGCTTTCTATGGCAAGAGCAATGCATGCTGGGAGAAAATTGGCCACGAGTTAAGCATTGATTTTAGCTACATTTTGTGGGCATTATATGCAAAATGTTGGTGGTTTCAACCTTTTTTGGATGGGGTGTTAGTGGGGTGGGGTGTTAGTGGGGGAGGGTGGGGTCGAAGGGGATCGAATGCAATATACATACATAAAGAGACGGACTAAATCATTACAACACTATTTAAAGGTAGATGACCCGATCACATTTTCGTAACACAGAATTATTTCAAACATACGGAGATTTTCATATCATATGAAAGCTCGTATTTTTCTCATCATCATACTGAAATTTGACGGCCTAGATCGGTATAATTACGGAGAAATCGATGAAATAACGTCGAATTACCGCGAATGGTGGTAACCACCGATATAGTTTGTGTACAACTCAATGGGTACAGTTCACAGCATCTTGTGCGTCTAAAATAAGAACCATTAGAGCTATGCAACTCAAACTTTGGAACACGACTTTTTTAAGGATGACCTTTCATGTAGAATAGAAAACTTCAAGTTGAAAATCGGAATGTGATCGGGTCATCTACCTTTAAGGACTAATATTTGTTCATGGCAATCAACTGATCAAGTGACTTTTTATTTTTTTAAACACTAGTCTTAAATTAACCCTAAAACCCTACTTCACCACAAGGCAACCGCGTGGTAGGCCTCTTTGTTTAAGGGATGCACCATGAGATACTCAGGGGGATGGGGGCATGGAAGTTTTCTATCCAGGAAGAAGAAAAACACTTTCCCAGTGCCCACCAACCAGGAAAAAAGAAGAAGTTGACCCACTGCTGAGTAAATCTGACTCACCCAACTCAATGTAAAGAAAAACATTAAAACCTAAAAAAAACCACTTTGCTGCCTTTGCCCCCCCCCCCCCCCCCCCCCCCTCACCCCAAAAAAAGGTGGCTACCTCAAGTTAGGATTAATAATTAAACGAACAATTTCAAAATAGTGTTTTGTGTAAACAAACAAGTTCAAGCAGTGTATGCTGTTAACGTGTTCACACTTGCACCGTATATTGCTGTGAACCATGAAAGTACGCACAAATCCCTGGGCTAGTGTTGTGTCGGATATATCAATCGCGTATCTCATAGCTGCGTATTAACGCTTCTGGAAACTTCTTCCTTCAATAATTAATGAGACTATAGATTGTTTGATTTAATTTCATCATTTTAAATCCCATATTATTGCAACTATGTCCCTAGTCAGTAACGGCCTATTTTAATAATTTATGTTTGATATATTATTTTCATCATAACATACTGCAAACGTTCAATGCTGTTCTTTTTTATCATATCAAGGATATTGTTTCACAATTTTCCATCACGGTTTAAAAATGCAAATTTCTCCAAATAAGCTTCAACAATTTCTTCTCAAAAAGAAAACATTTCCCTTCAAATTGATGTGTATATTTTCAGAACTAAAATGTCCTCAAATTCAAAACGCCAAATTTCCTGCAAGGAACTTCCAGAACCATTTTTACAATCCAATTTTTAAGTCTATTGCCATTCCATGGATGTACATGACAACCAGCAGTTGACCCCAAAAATCCCCAAACCTCTATCAAACATAACACAGTTCGATTTGTAAAGATATATCCCGCAAAAATTATTCATACCCAGGTAAATAATCCCTGTGAAACAAACAGGACCTGGATGGAAGCATTACTCACCATTCCAATGCCATACATTATTATTGATTGACCAGGCTAATTGTATTTATGCAGGGATCAATGTGCAGCTTGAACCTACCCTCCTCAAGCATTCACCTGTATTCACCTTTCTTCAGGATAAATTAGGTCAAGATTAGGTCTATCCTGCAATTTGTAGGGTGAAGATTCACCTCAGTGCACCATGTTCGTTCAATAGTAATATGTGGGAGAAGTTGAAATATAGGTGAAGATTCACCATAGATTCACCTGTCCAATGTATAAATTAGATCAAGATTCACCTCTCCAAAAATATTACTAGGCAAAGATTAGGCGTCTTATCTTTGACTAACCTTGAGGAGGGTAGGTTCAAGCTGCACACTGATCCCTGCATTAGAACAATGAACTAGACACACCCACCCTACTCACCTGTAATTAAAGGGACCTTGTGTGTTCAGTATTGCCAAACCAATATTTTAGTAGCCCAATTGGGCTTCCTTTGTAGACAATACGCTGCTATATAGTATGATCCGTTCCAATTTTGTGAAGCCTTCTAATCTTACAGCAGCGAATGAATTAAACAATAATACTATTGTACTATCTGTAACTTTGTAAATTGGGCTTACTTTTTGTCATTTTTGTGTTCTTTGTATGTAAACATATTCTCACGAAATCAAACGGAACTTGGCGGGGGTCGATTTCAGTGTTTTCGAAAGAATACCCTCAATTTAGTAAACCGGGATAATATTCCCTCAACAATAGCGGTGCTCTTTCTTTTTGACATTTGATATTTTTTCTTTCAAAAAACTTGAATTTATGGTATTGCTATTATTTTCATACACTGTTCCAATTCATGAATTGTTAGTACGCGGGGCATAGACAGCATATTTTCAGACCCATAACACAGCAAATGTCATGTTACTTGACATGACTTTCATATTTTGTCTTCTTTTGATAACGATATAACAAGTCAAATGGAAGCTGTAGGAAGTAATTCTGTTGTCATGACATACACACATACAAGTTACAACAAGTATTTGTGGTGCGTTATTCCCCAGAGGCTCAAAGCACTGAAAGGGGGCATTGAGAGATACGTATGGGAGTGCACCCTCAATTATCCTGGAAATCAGTATTTTTGCATCCAAGTAATACTTAGGCATTATATACTATTACTACCATCTGAAACAGTTTACCAACATTCGCCGTTTATCATATAAAATTTGATGATTTTCTTAGTTTCGATCTGATCATATCGAAACTAGGTGCTGAATTCGGAAGTTTTGCTATCGTTTTTCTCGCGGACTTTCAAGGCAGATCTCAACCCGGAAGTGCCGTTATTAGTTTATTTGGCATGAAGGTGATGTCGGAATTGTACGACATTTTGGATTTGGGCTATATTGATGATTATCTTTACGTTATTTGCTCATTTAGTATATCGATACATCTCTCAATGCCCCTTTAACAAAGATACAAACGAACATAAGTTAACATCATAATATAAAGAACAAGATTAGATGGGGAACAAATATGTCTTGAGTGCCTTCTATATTGGCACATAATTAAAACAAGAACGCTGCGATAATTTACAATGATTTTGGGCTACATTGGCCTTTTAAAAACAGGCAAAACAGCATTATGTATCGCAAATCTTTTACCAGAAAGAAAATTTACGAGTGTTCTTTTCAAAATCATAAATTCATTAATAATGAACACGGGGGGGGGGGGGCACTGACATTGGAAAAGGGTAGAGGTATGTGCCGCGCTGAAGACCCCCTTTTTTACCCTCTGCTGCTAGCTCTTATGACCCCCCTTTTGAGCCTGCATCAGTTCTTAAGACCCCAATTTTACTGAAAATTCAAAAATCGCGAAATTTTCCGTTCCAAAGCCCCAATTTTTTGAAAATGTTGCGTTTTAAAACCAAAAAAAAGAGAAAATTTGCGTTCTTCCTAATCAAAATTAAACTATAGGCCAGTTCTCAAGACCTACTTTTTTGACAAAAAATCAGTTCCTAAGACCCTATTTTTCGTCATAAAATCCAATCAGTTCAGTTCTGTAGCCCCCCTTTTGAGACCCTGTGCGGCACACCCCTACCCAAAAAAAAAAAAAAAAAAAAAAAGTTGAGTGCCCCCCCCCCCGGGAATGAACATGGCCATTTTTTCTTTCATTGAACACCAATTCCAATACCAAATGTAAATTGCAATCAAATCATACAACAGCTGATGACCTTGGGGCTTTTTCTTTGAAAAAATAATAATGACAAAACCATCCATATTTTAATATTATTAATCAATATATGGATGCAATACAAATGTTGCTTGATCAGGGAAATAATGGGATGGAAAATAACAGTAACATGCAGTTTAGTATGAAAAAAATGGCAGACAAATGTGGAAACTTGTAAATATCTGAGAGCCACTGTATTATATAGTTTTATAGCTACATTCAGTGATTTTGAAGCAAGATTATTTTTTGACATTTCCTATGAAATCATAGAAAACACTTAAATAAAGAAACACATACATGTAGTAAAAAAAAATTAAAATTACCATTATTGTTGTTTCTACTCACAAAATCAAAGCAAAACTTGATTCAAACAATACCATCGTTATTTGTTGAAACTTTTCTTAAAACGCCCTTTATGTAAATATGGTTCGCGTTATTTATCACGCATACTGCAGGGGGACACTGTCTACGGTAAAATGCTGATCGTGGCTCGATCAGCATTTTGGAATCAATGTTTTGTTGTACAAAGTGGGCTGACTTTTCTTAATCCTTGTAGGTGTAAGTACATATAAAATTATAAAAATATTCAAATCCCAGTTTTTATCATAATTGAGGGCGCATCCTCCAACATATCGCTTCATGCCCCTTTAAGAAATTGCAAATTATATATCCGTTACTTTCCATTCCAAAAGGAAAACAACAATTAAATTTGACAATATTCTAAAACATATTGACATTTTCCAGAAATGATAAAAAATGTGCCAAACTTGCAATTTGTTCGTTGATAAATGTGTCATAATTTTATCATCTAAATCATGACCATGTATGATGTAGGTCAGCTAGCAATATGTTTGAACTTTCATATTAAATGAACCAAATCAGCACTTTAATTGAAAGTATATTACAAGCTGTGTTGTTAATTAATTTTTAGAGTGTTATTAAATATTAACCTTGTACATGTATCTAGGGTGCCTGGAAAGTTTATTCATTGTACATATTATACAGGACTACTCCACATTGCAAACTTGCTTAACCCTAACCAGTAAAGCTAGTTTTTTGTGCGTATCGGGGGGAGGGGGGAAAAAGTGCTATTTTTTGGACCCGAAAAATCACCCAGCACCCCCCGGGATTCGATCGCGGGACCATCCGCACCCAAGTCTGTCCCTCTACCAACTGAGCTAACTCCCTAGCGGCTATGCGGCCACAAACTCTGTGGCCACATATGCCTGCGGTAGGTGACGTCATCGCGGCAATGCAGCAGCACGTGCCTGGAGATAGTTTCTGGCAGTGAGATTTAGTGAGATTCAGTGGGGTTAGGGATTTATTGAATGATGCAAGGTTATGATGTTAAAATAGGGCCTTGCCGCCTTGTGGCTTATCTTTCTTAATATGTAATCAATTATAAGACTCAATTCCAAGAAAGACATACTTCACACATATTTTAAGCTATCTGTGTTACAATTAAAGCGTTAAAATCTGGGGTAAACTTTCTGGGAAACATTTGTGACTCATTTCTGAACAATGTTCCAACAGGGGTCCTTATTACTGTTACACTTAAATTAGCCCTTTAAACTTGTCCAATAAAATAAGACCTCTTAGGCCAAATAACAAAATTAACATGTTTCACGTCCCCTCCCGCTTCCATTTTTAAAGATTTTGCCATTTTATTTTTATTTTGCAAACTTTCAGTCATAACTTGAAAAAAAGATGTTTCAGAAGTTTAAACCTATCCGAAAGCTTTGCAAATTGTATAAGAAGCATTTGTGGAGAGTTTTGAGATCACTAGAGGGGTACATCTCTCAAAAAAGCAAATTAAAAAGGACCTCCTCCTTTTTGCAGACACCATTCTGTATGCCAAATATGGGCTAAAAATCTGTTAAACAAGGGAATTTAAGTGTGTTTTCCACAACAAATAAGGAGTTCATTCTCTATTATGATTTCACTAGAGAAGCAGAGATCAGGAAATAATTAGGAAATAATATCTTAGAAACATGGCACCCCCTAAGATCTCAAATAATAAGAAGGGCCTATTGCACTCCTCCACTCCTCCGGCTTAACAATATTTGCACAATGCACATACATGGCTCATTCCATGAAGTTGGGGCATTTGTTAAAATTGCAGAATTTGGTACTTTAGGCAGCTTATAAACTGTTTTACTCTATGTGTATATCAAAAAAATTTAGTGTCCAAAAACAGTACTAGGTTATAGTATTGAGCCATGAAAAAAAAAAAAAAATCGACCCTTCCTTGAAGAAAAATAAAATAAAAAATGAGGTGGTGTCCAAGACCATTTTTGCTAAAAAACGTGACATGGAAAACACAACAATTAATATGAGTTTTATGTAAGCAAAACTATCATAGAATTGCTTGGAAATCGCTTTGATTAATAAAAGATACATGTATTCATAGTTTACTGACCAAAACACCTCGTCACGCTGGACTGATTGTTCACCCAAGCAACATGAAAATTGCCTTTCCGATGCTACGCACGGTGTCCACAAAATATACACGTGTAGCATCGGGAGTTTTCATTGCTGAATGGGGGTAGTTCTCTATCATACATTTTTAAATTATTTTCCAAAATTAAGAGCATTTATCAATTGAAAACTATTGCAAATGAGAATAAATTTCATGAAGACCATTCCATATATTCATGAAAAAGTATACCGTGCCGTGTGCATGGTGTCCTAACCATAAAATGTAGCATCGTGATAAACATCCTATGCAATTTGTGGGAATCCCCCCCTGGAGATAAATAAAACATTCCATATTTCTTGTGTAAGGATAGAGGTCAATAGCTATCAGGTTTGTTTGGAATTTGCCACATGTGAGCTAGTTTTATCAAGGTTTCAGTCGCTGATGTCCCGTTGTAGCATCGGGACTTTTATGTAGCATCAAAATGTAAACATTGGATAGTTTTGTGAATGGTAAGTGCGATTGTAATTATTTCTTAATGTTGCTTGTATGTCTGTATTTATTAATGCATTTTTATTGAAAGGGAAACACTGAATCAGAATTTCTTTTCATGTTATGATATTAATTTTGAGTCACGGACGCCATAATAATTTGGCGTCCATGTAGCATCGGGCATAGCATGGGCAATATTTTGCATTGGGTATCGTTATAGTTCGTTGAAATTGTAATTTTTTTGTAGAATCACATCATTAATCAACTTTGAAGTTAATAATGAATTAGTTTTTGCTCTTTTAATGCTAATAATATAGCTTACCAATACGATGCTACATGGACACCATGTCCATGTAGCATTTCATAAAATTTGCCTAATTAGACTAAAACAATTACCCCATTCGAAATTATCCATCACCCAAAACATTCAAAACATTGCCTACATTATACTACACTTTACAGAAAAAAAGGCGTATTATGAGAGATGTATATCTAATGAAATATATTAATACACAATGCTACATGGACACCATTTCCATTAGCATTTCACTGAATTCACAATAAACATTCCCTTATTTTAGTTTTATTTACTATAAATAAAACAAATAATTGTAAATCATTTAAGTTCTCTATCCTTTGCTATTCTTTTTCATGTTAAATGAATAATAAATAAAATACTCCAGCATAATTTTAATATAAATATTTTCCTGCAACACAAAAAGTGCAACATGAATAAATAATCTACTCCAATATCAATACACAATGTTCCATGAAGATACTAAGCCATAGGGTTTATTTTGTTTTGCTTTGCAGGTTCTTGACATTAATTCAGAAGACAGTTCTATCGTCCTGGAATTTATTGAGATGAAGACAAGGAACCCATCATTTTCAAAAACTAGTACCTTTCCAAAGAAATCCATCATGGCAATTAAATTATTTTTTTGCAAACTGACTTTTTAAGTGATCAAACTTTTCAATCATCTTTATCAATAATAGAGGATGATTCAATCATAAACAAGCAAAGAGACTAAGATCACAAAGGGTACTTTAAGAACAACACTGCATGAAGTTTGTTTCAGTGGACATCTTAAGTTTCTTTGATCAATGGTGTATTGTTATTGTGTAATTGTAAGAAATTGTGTTTGTGTATCATAGGTAATTATGTTTTATGCTTCATGGCAGGTTATCTTTTTGTGTAATTTGTAGTTTTACAATCCATGTTATTAATTTTATCGTGTGCTTATAACATAAAAAGTTAACATCATAGTACATCCTCTCTATTGATCTGAAAAAGATGCACCTGTTCAAGCTGTTCCAAATATTTTAGGGCACGGTGTCCATGTAGCATCGTAATACTTAAGTACACAGAAAAGGTAAATTTTACATGAACAGTGTTTAGATAAATTTCAAGCAATTCACTCTGTGTATCTACTTGATATGATGAACAAGTAGACAAACCATTCACACTCAAATAATTGTAACAGTATGTATAGTCTTATTATTAACAATGTTACAAGACGCGGTGTCCATGTAGCATCGGTAGTGCATTTTAAAACATTATACAGGTAAATGATACTTCATATACTTACTTTATGACTATAATGTAATCAATGTGCATGGTTTATAGAGTACTTTACATCAAACAAATATTGATATGTACTTTATTTAAATTCATTATACAAATTGCAAAATAAAGAGTCACTTTTCAATGAGTTTTTACATAAAACAGTTAATCTACGATGTCTTGTTCGTTAAGTTATGTTCAACCTAGACAAATCTGGTTTCTTTTCATGTATTTGTGGTTCCAAGTAGTTAATTGAGGTATAGAATCTTGGCCCACATCTTAAGCTAATTTATTAGAAAATGATATGGAAATGGGAAATGGTGTCCATGTAGCATCAGGATTTTTGGAAATGTCATCCAACTGTTGAACATGTGCGGTTATTTTACACCAAATGTTACATTTAAAAAAAAAGGTTCTACATTGGACTTTGGTAAATGTAGAACCTAAAAAAGAAGAAAGAGTTGGAAAATATCCATTTTGAAAATTTCACTTGGATGTCACATAATGTGCCCCAACTTCATGGAATGAGCCACATACATGACATGATTTGATCAGTTATCTACTAATCAGATGCCTCATCTAAAAGCAATGTTTATAGATTGATACCCTATCTTTTCAGTAACCATCAAGACAAATTTGTGCTCCATCTTAACCGTAAACAATGTATTTACAGCACAATAAAGTATGGGATTTACTATTTATATCCAAGAGTGCTTATAAAGCAAATTTTATCCTTTATTCGGTTTGCAAACCTTATAAATTCCTAATGAGTAATATTGATTTCTGCTAAATTAATAATTAAACAATTAAGTAGAAATTCTTCCTGACCTTGATGAGCAATAAAACAATTTTTGTTTTCTTTGTTTTTAACTTGGTTTGTTTAAATTTCTCAGATTTTTACATCATTTGAAGAACTCAATCATCAATACAGGCTTTGTGTCATAAAATTGATTGACCTCGGTAAATTATTATGTCTTTGTCTTCTACATGAACCAAATTCAAGTTCCGTTTCTTTCGTCAATGGCTTTAACGAAAGATCATATTTCAAAATTCAATTATTTCAAATAAGGTATGCCTAATATTATTCTGAAGCAGTCCATTTTTACTCCTAATCAATGATATAGCATTAGCCGTACATGAAGCCTTAGCATGCATCCCTAACACATGCCATCTTCGCATGGCGGCATGATAGAATTCACTACCAAGATCGATTGTTTTTGTATCAATTGTTGTTTTCCAAGTCTTGACGGATTTTTCCAATGATATATTAATATTATGGAGAACATCCATCTTGTTTTGGGGTTCTGGTTTGAATTTGAGGTTTTGTTATTAGGGAGTTCCTATATTCTAATTTCCTAAAGCTCAGGGTAGAATTTCGGCGCGAATCGATTTGCGTAAAATCATTACAGCGCGAATTCAGGTGGATTAACATAAACCAAAAGAACCAAAAACTAAATGTGTCTTCTTCTTTTTCTTAAGTCCAACACAGGACTTGTATTTGACCCTTAGTCAACAAACATGCCGAATTTGGAAGTTGTGCAAGCTTATTATAGCCTTCGTCTTGAAGTTATTTTCATTAATTTCGCAATAATCCATGGATTCTCAAAATTCGTAAAAATCAATGGTTTCTCGCAAAATCCTTCTGCGAGAATCCGTTTGGATTCTCGCGGCTGCAAAATTTTACCCCTGAAGCTTACCCGTAGTGAGGGAATATGTGTAGGTTCGGGAAAGAGATGAGAATACCTGGAATACTTTAGTATTTATTTCTAAGAGATTTAGAAATTTCTTAAGACTCACATTCTGCTGAGTCCGTGTAAGAAGAATACAAACCTATTGTATGCACTAAACACATGCAAGTCCATGGTAAGTAATTAGTATTTATAACCATGGTTCGGTCTGTAAACAAATGATTTAATTTCCTACCCAGTCATTACATACATGCCTGGTTGGTTTCTGGCCTAGGTTATCATGGTTATTATTGGCTAACACAGCACCGTTTCATGCTGGGAATAATGAACAGGGATCGCCTCAACAGGCTCTAGCAACGTAAACATGCCTGCAGGGTTCCGGCGGTCACACAGTCCCATGATGCATGAGCAAATTTATTTTATCCATTCTAACCATGCGATCTACATGGTAAAATATGCATACAACACAAGTGTTCGTAAAATCGTAGTCTTGTGCTAAATTCTAAATCATCGATCATTCAGGAAACACAAATTTTACAATATATATTACACTCTGTTTGTGCGTTACAATATTGGAACATAATCTACAGTACTACAGTATGGTTGAAATGACCTCATCTGCTGCCTTGCTTTTAAACATACGCCAGGTTAAAACATTTGGAATATTGAAGTATATGTCAAGCGGAATTTTATTTTTCTGGCCGTTATTTCTGTTTTAAAAGGGCCTGTGTTACTGTGTAAATGCTGAGCAATACAGGGACCATTATAACCTAGAGGGGGCGGGAAACACCTTCCACGCGGCAGGCGTCTGCAGACGACATTCCAAAATTTCACAAAATGTTTAAAAAAATATCAAAATTATTTAATTTCATTACCATATTTGGAATCTCCATGAGAAATGCATTGAAATAAGTACAAACATTCCTAGTATTGGTTCAGTAATTCTTGAGATGCACCTTAAAAGTTGGGAAAGCTTTCTGAAAAATCAGTTTTATGTGGTAAACCAGTAGCCGCGTGGAGAGTGTTAAGCCTTCTACAGAGATTAAATGAGAAAAACAATTCTCAGAAACCCATTTAGGTTATTTTTAATTTGAAAGCTTTTACTGCAAGACTGCTGTTTCCACATGGCTTCAGTAAAAGTGTCCACCGTCACGTTAATTATGGTCAGAAAAAAAATCTAAAAATCAAATACTGGCAGTCACCTGTCTTTGTTTCAATCAAACTAATTCAGCTATTTGTGGAAGGAAGTACGCAACAGCAGAAATCAATTTGTTTTAGGAGGGAGGGAGAATATGACAGCCGGCCATGCCAGTTCTGTTCGGGCACAAAGAAAAGACAGCACCACAATGCATTGCATTTGTGCAAAACGCTGTAAATCTTGTCCCCGGTTCATCTCGATTCCCCTCGGTTTCCATGCACAAAATCATGGCTTCATAGCGCCATCATGATCATACGTACAATACAAGTTTTTAGATTCTTGTTTACAGGTTTTTACAGCAATAAATAAATTAGTTCTCAGTGTTCCTTTTTTCTTATTTCTAAAACCTATGAGCTCAACTAGTGAACAACCTACTCACAATTATTGGAAAACCAAAGACAGGGGAACCATAGATTTTCTGAAAGGTGTCATGCATGACAGAAAGCCATGATATCGACATAGCAAATCCAAATGCATTGTGGGAAAAATTCTTGAGTTTGCGCAATGCATTGTGGCTGCAGTGTTAAAATCTTCTTTGGCTCGGTCACATGACAATTTGGTTTAGGATAGTAAAATCCATCAAGTTGTCAGTCAGTACAGTGTACGACTTGGTACGACTGTACAATATTGCTGAGAATTATCATGCAGTATGGGCCATATTTGTGAGTGGCTGGGATTATTAAAAGTATAAAATCTAATATCAGGGCATAATTATTTCCCACATGGATGATGGATCGGATGATTGGATATTCACTTTTCATATCTAATCTTACACCAGATGATGTAATTAGCACATCACTGGATTCAATCAAAATAATTGAGGGATGGGGAACCGGAAAGGGGATCAAGTAAAAGAACAAAAATATTCAAAGCAAATGTATCTTTAACCTGACTAAATTTATTTGAGTAGATCTACCCAGTCTGCAGTCTTATTATATCATCATGATTATTTGTAACTTTATTGCTTTAATAGTCAAATTCATGAGAGGTATAATTAATAGAAATAGTCTGATTTTAGGGAATATATTTTGATTAATAATCGCTTTTTTGAGAGTTAGAACATAATTTGGTACTAATTTAGCAGATAATACAGAGAAAGCTGACACAAACCCGCAGCATGGTGGTACTTCACTCAGCAAAATTATAAAAATTGATTATCTTGTGCGAATTGTTGTCCGTGCTCTGTACAATAAGAATTCCTTGGGTTGGTGAATTCTCAATTTCTTGATTGCTTTGAAAAGATGGGTTTACTCAAGTAACACATTCGCACATTTTGATATTTTCGTGCAGCTGTCACCGAGCTTGGAATAGCACGGAATATTGATGTCGAGTGAAAATACCTATCGTTGAAAAAAGGATAGAGCTCGGGGCATAGAGGCGATGCAGGCAGCCAATATGGGACTCAATGCAATTTATTTATTTCAGTCACACAACGGGCCTCTGTAATTTACATTACAAATAGCTCTAATGCAGCAGGCTGCATTAGTCTCATAGCGTGTCAGGCAAGCTTGGCCTCCTCCTCCTCTACGACAACGCTCAATAACAACGGCAGTAGTTTAGCTAGCAAAGGCGGCCATCTTGGTTGGCTGGCTGGATGGCCGGATGGTAAATAAAGGCTTGGTATTGGCTTGTGTACACTATACAAACAGGGTGTCCTGAAAGTATTAAATGGCTGGATGACAAAGAGTGTGTGTTATGATAAGAGTAGCCATGTTATCTTTCATATTTCTTTTGAAGAGAAACCTTGACCGGTTTATCATTCATTGCACACCTTTTATGCTGTATCATCTATGCGTTTCTAATTTGTGTAATTCTATTTTAAATGTGAAAACAGATAATTTGAACATTCCTTTATTTGAGTTTACCCTGCTAATATAAGGGGCACTGAGAGAATGCCGAGAATAATGAAATTGGGAAAAATGAAAAGTTTCAATAAATAAAGTATACATAGGAGCAAACCTGAATTGTAATAATTTATGGGAAAGGGGTTAAATGATGGTGCTACACAGAATTTTGGTTGAATCAATTTATGTGGCAAGTGGTGCTGATAATTTCGATGTAAATCATGAATCATGAAATTTTACACGATAGATGGCAAATTAAAGTAAACGGTTTCATATGGTAGAACTTTAGTATGCTTAAGTATTACATAAGGGCAAAAATCCTGATTTGCAGGAAATTGAGGGCGCACTCCCATGTATCTCTCAGTGCCCCTTTAGCCTAAGAGTTCTTCTTTACCTTTATTTCAGTGTGTGCATCAATTATTTATGGTAACACTGAATGCAAGGCACAATGTATAGCTCAACTTTACGCAAATGTACAAGATCGCTTATGTAACAACAAGATAGGCTAAGGCTAGGCTACCCATTTGTTGTATGCATTCTGACCATTATTTTTAAAACCAATCAAAGTGGGACTAATTGGTGGTAGGGATAGAGTGGTATTATTAAAGTCCTTCCTCCAGCATTAATAGACTCTATTCACGGGGCAGCCATTTTCCAAAATTTGCCACCGAAGCCCCGTTCCCGTTTGGTCGATAGAACCGCGAGGGAAGCGTGGTACCAGCGCGTGCGGCATACTGATCCTCGCGCAATGCGATAGAAGACACGCAGGCGCAGGCAAACATAACGGGAACGAGGCTTGGTGGCAGATTTTAGAAAATGGCTGCCGCGTGAATAGGGTATATTGGTTACTCGTATGATAAATTCATATAATTATTTATTAACCAACCCAACCCTACCGCACTGAAAAGGGCAATTAATCCAGTGCACCAGGGGTCGCATTCTGACGCGTCTGCGCGTCCTAGACCTCTCACTTTCTAATAGTGACGCGTCAGGTTTCAAATTGGAAAGACTTGCGGGTCCCGATCAAAATTGAAGGGACCCCTTAAATTTGACGATGTGTGGAAATGGAAACCTTAAGAAATTCTGTAAATTACATATCATCCTTTGCTCACAAATAAATCCATTAAAACTGCCCGTAAAAAAGTATTTTTTTAAATATCCAAACTTCAGGACCCCTCATTTTCTTGGGGGACCCCTTAAATTTGTTTTTTGAAGTCCTACGGGGTCCTGAAAAATGTCATGGGACCTCTCACATTTTGGATCCAGTGCTATCCCTGCAGTGCACAAGGGATTAAATGCTATTACGTGCATCATCTCTGAGCCCCCAGGAAAATGATCACAACCAAGTAAACAACTCTGGGTAATTATCTCATCATCAAAACAGACTGGCTATTTTGTAATTTAAAGTGGCTAGATCTTAAGTTAAAAGATGGGGTTTTCCCCTTATGAATATTTATAGCATCGCATGATTGGAGGTTCAAGATATCGGCAAGACCTGTGTATCATGTATTCATGGCTTGCCGTTGCCTGGTTTTTGAATGAACTCGATAAAAATTGAATTTATTAGCTTGCTAGATAGACATTGTAGAGGGGTCACAGGGTGTCAATTTCTTTAGGGATACAATGAACCATATTTAGCATCCAAAATTACAACCTATTTGAGCAAATTGATGAAATATGGATTCTTTTCCAACACTGCGCTTTCACATGTCTTTGAATCTCTGTCAAGTATTTATTATATAAAGTTTGGCATTCAGTTAAATTCATTAATCAATTTTGCATATTGTTGAATTTAATCAGTCTGTTAACATAATGATTTTGGTGTTCTTATTCCTGTTTTGAAATCATTACGAAGTCTAAAAGGCCACTAGAATATGAATTTTACAAATAAGATGGCATAGCAAGCAATGGGTTTCCAATGTTTCTGAGTGGCACTGTTACAAAGCAGCCTGGGCCTGCCTCGCTGTAGTAAGTAATCCATTTTGCATTTCGATGATTCACCTGGGGTCAAATCTGCAAATTGAAACAGCGATAACAACTTGTAGGGCAGAAGAGGAAGGACGGAAACCAAATTGCTGATTGAGGAAAGACATGTTACGTGTCACAAAAAGGTAAAGGTAGTCATACAATGGGACTACTATTGATTTTCTTACAATGTGAGCCTATGGACGCCCTGAACCGCTCAGGATCTGAGAACCACCCAATTTTAAAAGCACCCCTTCACCTTATGCACTATGCATGTATAAACTGAGAAACAAATAAACAAATAAACGAACTGCTCCCAATCTGAAAACAGCCCCATTGGTTCATTAAAAAGGGTGTTTCTATACTTCAGTATCTTGGTTTGTAAAAGCCCAGGTCTGTGTTTCACTACATGGAATGGAAGTCAACACACACTATCTAAATACGGAGGATAAATGAGATAGAAATTATTCATGAGTGAAGTGCTGAGTCATGATAACATTTAATGAGTTATACAGATTACTGTCACATGGTTAGGTAAAAAGACCTTTTTGTAGTAGATTCTCTCTGCTGTTGTCCGTAAATAGATTCATCACCAGGTCTGTATATAATCAGTAAGGATGGGTGATTTTCTGGCAAGACCAAAGTCAGAAACGATTAACCATAAGGCCCCTCCCCCCCCCCCAAAAAAAAGGTGTTTGCTTGTCCTTGTCCGACCGACCGTCTCCTACGGTCTTGACCGTGACGTTTTTAACTTTTCTTCTTCTTTTTTTTCAAAAACTATATAGCCTGGGGCCATTATTTCATCAAAAAACTGCCACGGCAGGTGATACAAGCACACTGCACCGTAGTAATTTGTAGTACTCAAGAGGGTTAGGGTTAGTTAATGAGACCAAAATTAGAAACATTTTGAAAAAAGAAAAATTGAAGAAAAAAACGCTCCTTAATTCGCTGGTCAACGACCAGCTTTCACAAAGAAACTGATCAGCTATTGTTTTTTTACCTCGATGGTAGAGGGTGTAATCAGTGGATCATATACATGTGGATGACTGAGATTGTAGACCCCTCATCTCTGTTTATGACCTCGTCTCCTAATCCTGATAGTGATAGATTCCTGTAACCAACATGACTATCTGTTCTCCTCTCTCTTTAACTTAATCTGAAAACCATCCTTACTCAACTCTGCTCTATGTACATAAATGGATGCCTATAATAAAATTAACAAATGTTTCAATAAGTCTAAGAAGATGGGTGTTTGTTCCATTGATCATCAAACACCACAGAATAACAATATTTTACCCTTGAAGAAATTTGAGTTGTCAGTCATTTTTGATATTTTATAAATACAAATATTTCGCCAAAATAATTATCCAATATCAAGTCCAGGTATTATAATTTTGCAGTATCATGTAATTTTTCATTATATTTGTTTCTCATAATGATAATTTTTTAATGAAAAATATAAGCAAATTTATTATTTTCAATTATTTTCTCCCGCCCCCGCCCGCCCCTCCCTTTCTCTCTATAATAATCCACTAGCTTTATTCATTTATTGGGATCTATCTCAAAACTCAATGATATTTGTCAACGCTGTATTTTAGACAGGGGACTTTAGTTTCAGAATGAATAGCAATTTGAAGACTTTTTAGGGAAAACGCAGCACTAAAAACAAATAAAAATAAAATAAGAGAAAACATAATTCTTCCTATAATTTGAATAGGCAGTGACATTCGCTACAAAACCATAGTAATTAACATTGGGCATGTAAAATATTGACAGGTGAATCATTGGCAATTCATGGTCAAATGAGGGCGACATATTGTTATATTATCTAGCAGGCTTTGACTCAGAATTCCCACACACGTTCCTCATACACACACACACCGATTATGGCTCAATGATGTGACAAAAACAGTACTGAGATAGAGGGCTTGGAACCCGGGGGGGGTAGGGTGTGCTGACCAGGGAGGCTTCGGAACTAAACTGAACGAATTTTATGACGAAAAATAGGGTCTGAACTCCGAAGAACTGATTTTCTCGAAAAAGTAGATTTAAGAACTGGTTTGTTTTTTCAAATTTTGTTAGTAAGAATGCACATTTTTGCGATATTTGAATTTTCAATAAAATGGGGGTCTTAAGAACTGATGCAGGGCTCAAAAGGGGAGTCTTAAGAGCTAGCAGAAGAAGATGAAAAAGGGGGGTCTTCAGGGCGGCACATTCCTATGCCCCTTTCCAATGTCAGTGACCCCCCCCCCCCCCCCCTCCCCCACCGGTGAAACATCAGTATTCTTCAAATGTGTCTCAAATCTGGGTTTGGAATATTGAAGATATGAAAAAAGGTGATGTGCTGTTGTAAAATTATTCCCAAAGATTATGGCACATCAAAATTGTTCAAAACCCCTTTCTCCTTCAAAACTTACATCAGCAACAGACATTGATAGAAATTATAACGGCAACATATTATAATATAACTAGTTGTATTTTCAACTGAGTACATGTTACTTTGATAGTGTAACAATCGACCATATTATGGATAGATTAAATTTCACACAGTTTAAAATGTTTTTAAATGACATCACAACCAGCCCACACCATTGACAGAACATTATTGCAATTTTTGTCAGCGCTGCTGGAGAAGATCCGGTCACAAAACGCAAATGATTAAATAGACATGTCTGACATACTGTAAACCAAGCGTGTGCAACCTGCGGCCCACGGGCCACATGCGGCCCGCAAAGCAATCCTAAAATTCCCATTGATGCGGCCCGTTTTAACCGGAACTTCCTAGTTTTACACTGGCAGATTGACTTAGTGGTGTGCTCCCCTAGAATTAGTAGGGTGACGCGCTGTATTAAGTAAATATAACTCAAGGCGTGATTGGTGATAAAATCCCTGGTTAAAATGGCGCTGCAGCAGCAACACTAGCGACTAAAAAGAGGAAATTACACGAAGAGAAGCGGGTATTCCATGAGCAATGGATTCCCCTCTCCTCCTCCGGATGTGTTTTAGAATGTTGACAATCACTGCGGCCCGTGAATAGTTCTCAAAATCACAATGCGGCCCGTGTGGTAGAAAAGGTTGCACATGCTTGCTGTAAACAATGTGTGATACATCCGAGATTGCATATAGCATAGGCCTATGTCTGACATACTGTCTGTGAACAATACATTGGAGATTGCATACGCCCATGTCTGTGAACAAGGTAGATGAACAAAAATAATTATTTTGACACAACAAAATCTTGTACATACAATACATTGCTTCTGTGTATCTAGCTGTATCTGATTTTCAGATATATAATCACAACTAATTAACCCTTATTTCCTATTGGTTTTGAAGGAATCATCCATTCCTTCCATCATGAAGCAGAATGAGGTGGGAGGGAGCCTCTGTAGGGTTATAATTTGGTTAACCCCTTGAGAGCTACCGGCCCATTGGTTAAAAAGATGGATACATCATTTATTGCACCAATGAGAGACATTTTTACAATAGTTGTATCCCTGATCAAGATTGGAGTGAAACTTTTACAAGCTGCATTTGAATTGGCTATTCATGAGTACATCTTGTAATAAACCAATCAGAACCACTGTAAGATAGACAGGTAGACCCAAGGGGGTTAAGAATCAAATCTATTCTTGCAAAAAAAACCTCAACAAAAATCTCAACAGATTCTCATCAAATTCATTTGGGTATAATCTATTTGAAATCTTGCAGCTAGCGTCATCAAGAAACTTTACCCCTCGACAAGACCTGATTTTGTTGTTGTCGAAATGATCTTGTGGAATTGGGTCTGTTGTTAAAAAGCCAAATCCAATCATCCCTACTAGCAGCATTATTACAAATCGTTCTGAGTAGCTTGCCATGCGTGCAGAGATTGCGTAGTAAAAGTGTTAAGTTGTAAATTTGACAAAAAGGCATGTGAACTGATTTGAGAAATTATCAGGGTATGAAGTGAGGTGGTTGGTTCTGTAAGGTGTATGTAGCTCATCAAACATTTATCAGTCTCATGGTAATACTGTAAAAATGGAAATGTTTGTGCATGTAATTTATCACGCTTTGCACATTTTGAACAATTTTGCTTTTTTTTATTTTCACGAATTTGAGCTTCCTTTAACCCAAAACCAGGTTTTTGAACAATAGTTCAATTTTTGAAGAAAAGTGGACAAATAAATTGCCACGACCAGAATGATACAATTCCTAATTACTTCAAAATCATGGTTTTAGAACGGAATTTAGAGTGAAAATACACTGTTCACTCTAAAACCCATGATTTTGAAGTAATTATGAATCGTATCGCTTTGTAACTCGGAATGTATTTGTGATTTATGATCAGAAATGTAAATCTGCAAGAAAGTCTACTTTCTAAAAAAAATCATGAATAGAGGGTGCCCCCTGGAAAAGTTCACATAATATGCCTTAAGCAGCTTGATATTTTTAATACGTGGCAAAAATGATGTTGAACAATACCTTCTGGCTCTATATCTTCTGGCTCTACCTTCTGGCTCTATGTCTTGATTCCCTTAACTTTGAAAAGTTACACCAACATGTACGTACTATGTCCCTAAAAAAGGCGATTGTTATGTCACATTCTCGGATTGTTATACCGTAATCAAAAACATTCAACTTTAAAGAAACTGCATGTGTGGGTGATTATGTTATATATCATGGATAACATTTGCACTTAGCTATAGAGTTTGTCTGTGCAACTTCCTTGATTATTCCAAAAATAGTAATGTCTGAGTCAGGGGACTATTAATACCAGCATGTTTTAATTCAGAATTTGATTACACTACCGCTTTTCTTTCTTTTGAATCAGACAACATTTCCCATTTATTTTGTTCATCATCCTGTCCAGTGGGCATATAGTGCAATCAACCAACCACCTTGAAATACAACGCAGCATTTAAAAGATTCAAATGGAATGGAATGCAATAAGACAAAACTCGACCCCCCCCCCTGAAAACTTAAGGATGCAATGAAGGTAGATTATTTTCTCCAAGAAAGAAATCTTCATTTTCAACGTAAGACCTGTGCAAACAAAAATAATTTTGCAGTCGAACACATTTTGGCCTTAGGTATTGTCACATATCACACCTTGAGAGAGGGCGCTATTTGAAACCCCACGTCTTCAGAGAGGGAGCTATGTGAAACCCCAAGAATAACAAGACTTAATAAAACACCCAGTTTCCACTTTTACAAGGAAATGGTTAGTTTTGTTGAAACCATGTCAACATATTATTATGCAGAAAGACAATTAGGAAAATATTAACCCTTACACTCATGAACCCCATGAAATCCCAAATTTGAAAACTACATTGTATGCTAGCAGCATGTGCGCCTCATTCTATCTCCCCGGGTGATAAAGGCGGGTGATTAATGTGCACAGAATTGTTAATGTACATGATGTACATGTGCATGACCCCCTTGGCAGAGTAGACTAAGACACTGTATTCCATGCTGGTGGACCCAGGTTCGACTCCTGTCGCCGGCAAGTTGTGAAAAATGGGCTTGCATCAAGCGTTAGGTTTTGAAAATCTGACCAGTTCGAAAACAAACCATGAAATGAATTTAGCCAAGAAACAGACACACAAGAAGCTTACCTTGGAAAAAATCTTGATTGAAGAATATCTCTTTCTCAAACAGTAACTATCCTTAGAGAGCCAGACCTGGGGCTGTTAATCCGTGCAATATACAATAACTAAACCTCTTCTGGATTTACAGCTTTCAGGCAAATCTAAAACCTTTCAAATCTGGGCTTTTAAAAAGTAAGTTCTCTTGTTTTGTTTTTCACAATGTCTCACAAACAGCTGTAGATTAATCCTGTAAGTGTAAAAAAATGAAAGGTGGAAAGAGAGAAAGACTTTGTTTATTGGTTGCAAATCCTTTTTCTAGATTGTCAGCTTTTTGGCCCCAAATCCTTTTTTTTAAATCGGTGTGATTTTCACTTTTCTTTGGTCTAAATAAAAAGGAAAAAAATGTGTTGTTATCCTTTCTGCTTAAATGTTAAAAGAAAATGAAAGTCCTTTTTCATCTTCTTAAATGGTCTACTGCCAGAGAGTTAAAACTGCCCTGGCTTTATAACTGCTAGAATTTTTGGCTTCAAGTGTTCAAAACCTAAATAATGCTTAAAAGCTCACTGGTTTTGTTAAATAATCACAAGTTTTGCATCTAGTCTTTCATCAAGGCTTTGTAGTGGTAAAACAGTGTGAGCGCCCTCTATAGGAAAAGTGTAGTTACAAAGCCTTTCCACAATTATTCTGTGTTATGTTTTGCATTGTTTAACGGAAGATTTTAGCCGGAAAAATTGCGCTTGCTGATTGGTTGATAATGATGTCAGTCATGCTATATCGGGAGACGTCATCGATACCAATGCTATCTTTAAATGTTGTCGTCAATAAAATTAGGTGGAGCTAATCGTATGTTACGATGACGACGGTGTTTGATCGACACATACTGCTTACACGGTAGAATAGTTATTTGCGCAAAGACGCCATACGCCTCGCTGCGCTCGACAGGTAATTTTGCGAGGTGTCTTTGAGTGACATAGACTAGATTGCATCATAATATATAACAATAACACATTTACTATCATAAAATTACAACAGATGATAGATCTTACAATTTCAAACAGATCAATTGCACATCACATCATGCATCCGCCTTTCCGATCTGTGGCTATTACCTAGTGGCTATTTGAACAAAACATACTTATGCAATCGAAAGTCCCGGTTTCGATGAAGTCATACATGTACAATGCACTTGCGCAAATTTGAGCAACAATAACCATGACGTCATCGACACCGGGGCTTTCGATCGCCGCAAATTTTAAAAATTGCATGTTGAGAGATGGCATTATTTATTAGTTTTGTGAAGTATAATGTTTTGTCAGCAATGCACCGCCTCCTACATTGGCGAGACCAAACGCCCCCCCCCCCCCCCCTGGGCATCAGATCCGCCGAACACCAACGTGAACCGTCCACCGTCGCTGAACATACCACAAGGACCGGGCATACGTTCTCCAAGGACAACATCAGAATCCTTGATTCTGACTCCTCATGGTTTGGACGAGGAGTTCGCGAAGCCGCTCACATCAGGCTCAAGAGACGGAGGACGGTACTACCTACCAGCCATTTACACGCCGCTATTGAGTCCATCACTGGCTGACGGCGATGATGATGAGACTAAATAGCTTAACTGCCAACAGCGCCCCCACATGTTATTGGGGCTGACGAAAGGCAAGCGAGTTGCTGCCAGAAAGCTATCCCAGAGATAAGCTTATTTACTGTTGTGAGAAACAATAATCTCAAAAATATATAATGTTTTGTTTATAATGTTTTGTTTATATAACTACGCAATTTGTGCTCAATAGTTATTTTTTCAATTGGACCTTAATTTTCTAAAAAGCCAAAGCTTCTCAGGGGGCAGCCCCCCTCAGACACCCCCTCCTCTGCTAAACCAGCAGGAAATCCAACTTCGTCAAATTTTTTGCCGGCGCTATGGTATTGAAGGTACAGTTCTTGTAAATCATCTGAAAGGCTATATACACAAGCTGTCTCTGTCAATCCGAAAGTCTTCTCTCCTTAAAACTGATATGGATTGTATGGAGTCTGTTCTTGGTGCGCCATGTTTCCTATTCTACTCTGCTCCTCCCCTCAGTGACGTCCTAAATAATCATGGAATCAACCATTTAATTTACGCTGATGATACATAGGTCTACCTGCTTTATAAACACGCTGATCGGGATAGCATGATTTACCGTCTGGAAACAGTGCATCAAAGACATCAAGGCCTGGGCTGTTCTGAACAATATAAAATTTAATGATGACAAGACTGAGATAGGCCTACTATTCTTCTGCACTCGCACCACTAGCAACGATCAACCGTCTTCACTGACAATTGGAATCTCTGACCTTGTTCCGCGAACAGAAGCTATATAAACTGAAGTGAATGGTAAAAGTCACTATTAAAAGCGGTCGGCTATGATGCCCATAAAATTAAACACGTCTGAACGTAACGAAAGGTAACTAAAAGTGCTCGCATCCATCGCCATTTTGCATCGACCAAAAGGGCGCCACACACCACAGTCATCGCGAGCCGTCGCTGGCTATGCAAAATAGCATCGCCGGAAATAGCATTGCCGGAAAAAGCCTATATTTCATGGTTTGGTCGTTTGCTCTCCGAAAAACCCAGGCCCCGTCCACAGCGTGAAAGCGTTTGGTCGCGCGTTTTGGTCGAGCCTTTGGTCAAGCGTTTGGTCGAGCATTGACCAACGCTAGCGTTACCGCTGAACAGCAGAGAGTTGGTACATTTTGTGACGAGCGTGGCCATAAGCACGCTACCGCTCAGCGTTCGAGCATTGAATCTGAATCTAATTTAATAATTTGCAACATTAAATTGCTTTATTATAATCAATTCAAACGCGAAGGGGATTTGAATACACACTAACACAGGACTTCTTACTTACAGTAAGTACTTAATCTTAATCTGTGCAACTCCTGCCCTGATCTGATCTGATCTGATTAAATACTTCGCAACATTCCTTTTTTCGGAATCAAACGCGAAGGGGGCTTAAATACACAGGACGTGTTAACTGTGCAACCCCTGCCCTGTGACCTAGGACTGATGTGTACAGCCACAGACCGGGATGATCCCCTACTCTTTACGAAGGAATCTGTGGCTTTTAAACATGCTCGGATTTTGCTCTTCCGATGCACAAGACCACCATTTCTATGTGACTTCTGAACCACGAGGCAATTGAGACTAAGTACCTTGTCCAAGGATACATACAAACATGTTGGCCGTAGTAGTGGGGCTCGAACTCACCACACTAGTAGACCACACACGCTCTCTGCCCTGTGACCTATATTGTTAGGACTGATAGTGATGTGTGTACAGCCACAGACCGGCCTACTCTGTACAAAGAAGTACTGTCTACACATGTGACCTTTTACTTAGGCTTTTAAAATTAACGACTAACCATGATGATGATTACCATGCTATTGCTAACGTCACGATAACATGCTCGGATTTTGCGTAGGGCTTTTAGTTTTATAATATGCCGGTTCTGCGTGCTTTCACGCAATGTACGCTGCTTCAATGTGTTCGTTCAATCTTAAATCTAACATTTATAAATAAGCTTACAATTAGTAGGCCTAACTAAAGTTAAGTTAGGCCTACTCTACATTCCCCGACAACCCTTCTTGCCCTAGGCATGCTAGGCCTAGCCCTAAAAATGTAAATTTTTAATTTAGTAGGGCTAGGATAGGACCAGATCTAAATGTTACCTTTTGCTTTGGTACCGAAAACAGAAGATATGAAGAATGCACTTCCTGATAAACAACATGTAACCGCGATCCTTAAATCCAATAATGAGTCGAGATTTGCAATAATTATCAACAATCTTACGACCCACAACACAGTTGTCGTTTTTCGCCTGATATTTTTGCGCTCAGCAAGAAAATCAAATTAAGATTTTTCTTGTATGTGCCTGACGCCTTTTAGATCCACGTATTTCGATACGTGCTACTAAATAAAATTGGGTTCCAGCAAACCACTCCAAAGTGCTCCCTCTTCAAAAGGAATCGTGAAACAACACCACAACAATCCGATGACAGCTTACAGGCTAAAATTGTGTATTTCGTAAGCCGAGTTATGTAAGCTTAAGAAGTTCATCAATAATTCTGCTGGTAATCGTTAAACCGGTTTTAAAACCATGTCAGGTTTAGGCAGAGTTTTGTTGTGTTCATTTTGTAAACTAAAACCACCATGTCACCGTCACAGCAATATTCTACCACCAGTTTCTCGTCATGCTCGTAGTCGTAGATTATTGAATTTGAATACCAACAACAACAACATTCACAATTTTGCATCTATTTCAACGTCACAACAGGTTTGTTTGTACTTAAAGTTATACATAAGGAAAATTAAAAGTGATTACGAGTTTCCCGTTATTTTATTGTTTTGCTGAGTGATGAGGCGAATTTTTTCATTCATTTGTAAGAGCACAAGTATTTGATATGTTTGAGGGATAACGCATGCGCAATTGATCATGTATTATAACGCCTATCCTATTCCATTATATAAAAGGCACTGTAGTCAGTGACCTAGTCATGTGATCAATTGGGCATGTGATAGCGCCTCCTATACAAGTTGCAGTGGTGCCGGAAACCCTCAGCCTAAGTCAGTTGCAGTTTGCTTCTCAACGAGATGACAGGTGGTGGTTCTGGGCACCACGCAACAGTATGAAAGAATACTAACACTCGTAGGTCGGAGTCTATGTGTGGAGATTCCCGAGCCTAATTCAATAAAGCTGTATCATCTATCTGTGGATATTCAGATAGGATGGTAGTTTAATAGAAAGAACGCCATGCTACTGAGCATCTCACACATTCATAATCATTATTTGATCAGATTTCATTGACATAATTTTGAGTTGGAAGGATTTTATTTTATTTATGCTTTATTTATTGAGGGTAAAATACTTCAGTGTAGGCCTTCATTTTATGCATACATTTTAATACACAGATTGTTAAAAATATATATATTGAAAAAAATGACTTTAGAGGAAGGGGAAATTAATGGCCAACTTTCTCGAAAAATGTTTTGGGTACCCGGGTACAAAATTACCAGAAAATCCCAGCCTTACCTTACCATCTAACCAAGGAATACAGAGATTATTTGAAGTGAGGAAAGACCAATTTTATATCCGAAAAGTTGAAAAATATAGATGAAAATATATTACATGTATGCACCAGTTGAATTCCATATGTTTGAGAGCTAATTTAGATTATCGTACCATTCCTAATCCTAAGGACTTTGCATACTCTAAAATGCTCTACCGATGAGCAGAACTGACTAAATATCTTGACAATTAATCATATTCATATACATGCTTTGCACATAACATACCTGGCATGCTTTTTACTTCAGCATCCACGTTCGATATTTTCAACAAATTTAAGAAGAGAATACCACGCTTTGTGCAGAGTGCTTGATAGGAGTGGATACAACAATGTGCCATCATTACAACATCTAGTCAATGAAGGTTAGTAAAAGTTGGTGGTCTTGAAAAACCCTAAACATCAGAATGCATAGTCAGCCTCTTTGTGAGGGGGTAAACCAAATTTTGTAAAGTTTAATTTGTAGCAAGCCAGGTATCAGCAATACACTCAAACAAAATTGTTTGCGACACAATTTCTATGCTTTACAAGACGATACAGATACATGTATATATAGTAATCACTGATGGTTAACAAGATTGTTTGAATGCACTTATCGTAGTCCATGTTTTATAAAATTCAACCAGATGTACGCAGACTGCAAATGCTCTTATTCTGCTACACATGGGTAACACATGGGTATCACATGAGTTGCACATAGGTATCACATGGGTACACATGGGTATCACATGGGTTACACATGGGTATCACATTGGTTTATGGTTACACATGGGTATCGAAGGTCTCCTTATCGTAGGCTGCGCCGAAAGATCAGGTTCAGCATTCCACTGATCACAAGTAGCATTATAGTCCTACTAAATTGCCCCTACATATGGATGGCATTTCCGAGGGCTAATGTTCACGGCCTTCTTTGCTGTACCATCGTATCTCCTTATGCCTTTCATGTGTGTTTTCTCTGATGTGCCCCTTGCCATGATTTTTGTTTCGTGACATGAATGCTGCGTGCTCTATGTGTTACCTTTAACGCATTGCATTGCCTTTTCAGGGGTAGAATTTCGGCGCGAATCCGCGAATCGATTCGCGTAAAATCACTACCGCGTGAATCCAGGTGGATTCGCGCAAAAAAAAGAAGAACAAAATCTTTTAAGTCTAAAAACAGGACCTTAGATGACTGGTATTTGATCCTTAGTCAACAAACATGCCGAATTTGGTAGTTGTGCCAGCTTATAGCCTTATTCTTGATATTATTTTCATTAATTTCGCAATAATCCATGGACTCTCAAAATTGACGAGAATCCAGGATTCACTCGAAATTGTTCCGCGAGAATCTAAATGGACTCTCGCACTGCAGCGCAAATTTCTAGGCCTGCTTTTACAGTCTGTCTATATAAGATATTTCACCTTGAATCCTGACATAGTCAGGGGTCCATGCTGGCTCATCATGCTAAAGATACACCCTTATTCCTCAAGCTTCCAGCTTGGGAAAATTTAATTTTGAAAGGCCATTTTTTATTTAAATTTCTTTCATTCCTTGAGCATGTGAGAAGACAGACATTAGAAATTGTATATATTTATTTAACAGTGAGCGGACACACCGTGAACATCAGTAGTACAGCAGAGAGCAGACAGGCTCAGAATGATAAGGACCAAGATGGTAGACAACAGCAAGGGGATGAAGAAGAAGAAGATAAAGAAGAAAATAAATCAGATAAAGGTTTGTACTTTGCCATTCACAGATTCTAACATGGCCGTGCACCATTTTAATAATAATAATAATAATAATAAAAACAGTGTTTATATAGCGCACTGTGGATCACAATCCCTCAGAGCACTTTACAATATATGATACAACATAAAATAATAAAATACAAGCAAATCAATAAAAAATTGCAAGACCAACAATTGCACATTACATTCTTTTCACCATTTTGGGTAATATACTAATATTTGAGATAAAAGTATTTGTTTTAACAACACACAAAAGAATGAATGACTGGGAGTTTGTTAACAGAGTTTATTTACACTTACCCCAATGTCATCAGCAAGACCGGTGGCCGAGTGGTTAAGACGCTTGCCTAGAGTTCAGGAGACCATGGTTCAAGTCCCCGCCGGTGAATGTCCTTGCTTATTTTTCCTTGGGACATTTGCCAGTGTTTGTTAATATTTGTTGTTATATTGTCTAATTGTCAACACCGTGGGTTGGTAAACTGCTTTATATTATAGAGTTTATTTAGACATGCAGTGTTGGGACATTTTAGATGTGTGACTTGACTTGCCATTTCGGCGGTGGACATATTTTGTTTGGTACCCCCATTTAACCCCCTCCCCTGTTCTTCGATCCATCCCCACTGCTATAACTCTAGGGTTAGGTTTAATAGGGCTTCATCTGATAATCACCAAATCATTCTCCCCCAATTATGTGATGATTTAAAAAATGTCAAATTTAACTTGAGTTTGATATACTTCTAATTTAAATAGAAGCTATTGTGTTCATGAGACAGGTCTGACATACCTATAGCCCACAACTGGATCAATAACACTGTAGAAGTAAATACACTGTACCTGTGGACATTTTGCTTTACTTCTCCCAAAGTATAGAAATTCAAGATGACTTGATTATCTGAAAGTAAGACAAATATGGACTTTAAAAGTTTGTGAAGCTCCTTGCCAGGAAATGTTGGCATTTGGAGAGAAATTGTGGCTCTTCCATAATCCATGTAAAGAAATGCATAAAATTTAGTGTGACATTTTCCATTTTGGAGGGAAAATGTTGGTTAGCTTTGCCAGCAGGAAATCAACATTGTTTTCCAGTCCTGTCAATTTCCCCAACCTCATGTTACACAGAGTACACATAATATCTGCTTCTTAAAAAAATTTCCATGCAGCTATTAGTGTTACCAAATACAAACAGATTACTGAACCAATACTAGGCATGTCTGTACTTATTTCAATGCATTTCTCATGGTGATTCCAAATATGATAATGACATACAATAATTGTGCCATTTTTGAAACATTTTGTGAAATTTTGGAATGTCTTCTGCAGACGCCTGCCGCATGGAAAGTGTTAAGCGCTACACCCAGGGATGTAGCTACACTGGTCGGTGCCGGTCGGTAGCGACCGGCACTAAGGCTAAACAACCGGCACTCACAGCAATTTTCAGCCAAATTGACCAGCTCTAAGACTCAAAAATTGAGTAAATGTACATCAAATACCCCAAAATGGCTGAGAATGCCAGAGCGTGGCAATAAATGTGTGAGATTTTAGCCGGCACTAAAATGTGGCTAGCTACAACCCTGGCTACACCTACATTGAGAAACTGACTGTGTACCTATTTGACATTAATGACCAAGTGATGGATAGAACTTTATTTCCACACCAGGATATTAATAAATGTGTAATAGCCTAGGTGAACCCGACCCCCTTACTAAACCATACAACATTACTGAAATGAGCACATACTTGCGTGATTAATTCAATTATATCGCACTGGAAGTGGACATCACGCTCTGATAACGGAGATATAATCGCATAACCGTGGTGTTAGATTACGCTGGAAGTAGATGCCACATTAATTTTATGCACTTTGAGGAGATTGTGCCTATTTTATAAACCCATATGAAATTGCCTGATAAGAACTAGGGCAATTTTGTAGATAAAATAGAGATGGGATTTATTGAATTTTTTACATAATTTGAACTCCATTAGTGGGTGAGGTGGGGGGGGGGGGGGGGGGGGGTGATCAGGGGATATTGGTTTGGGGGATGTGGTTTTGGAGTAAAATCAGTTATGTATCCGAGATAAAGGCGGTGGGTCTCGAATCGGGTTATTTTACCATCTAGTTCCTCAAAGGGGTGTATTTAAATGTTTCATGTGATGTTTGTCTTTAACCCTAACAAGAGGCCACAAATGGCCACAGCAAATAGCTGCTGTACATGCTATCAAATGGTCTCGAAAATGATCTTTTTCGAGCTCCCCCCAGGGATAGCACTGGATCCAAAATGTGAGAGGTCCCATGACATTTTTCAGGACCCCGTAGGACTTCAAAAAACAAATTTAAGGGGTCCCCCAAGAAAATGAGGGGTCCTGAAGTTTGGGTATTTAAAAAAAATACTTTTTTACGGGCAGTTTTAATGGATTTATATTGTGAGCAAAGGATGGATATGTAATTTACAGAATTTCTTAAGGTTTCCATTTCCACACATCGTCAAATTTAAGGGGTCCCTTCAATTTTGATCGGGACCCGCAAATCTTTCCAATTTGAAACCTGACGCGTCACTATTAGAAAGTGAGAGGTCTAGGACGTGCAGACGCGTCAGAATGCGACCCCTGGCTCCCCCCATTAGCCCAATCAGGTAGGTGTTCGCCTTTACTGATTTAAATATACTCTACTGGCAAAATGAAAATGATTGATTTTGTAGACAAAAAGGATCTGTAAGAATATCTTTTGACATTTGGAAGGATATTATTTGGAAAAGAGGTCATTAATTCACCAGAAAAAGTAAAGAAGGGCCTCATATTTTTATTTTATCGATTTAAACGTTCAAAATAGTGTTTGTAATTGTTTTGTTGTTTTATCTTTGACAGCTAAACGTATTTATCTGTGGGCGATCATCGTTGGCACCTTGTTGTTACTTGGGATGTTACCTGGCAGTGAAGAGGACGGACCTAGCATATCATGGCAACAATTTGTCAATGAGTATCTTAGTAAAGGAGAGGTAAATATGGGCTCCAGGGATGGTAAATATGTGACGTGTTCTACCGAAACCACTAGACGGAATTAGGCAGAGCTCCAAACTGAGAAACAGCCCAAAACCTAATTGGGGGTGATGTTTTGGGAATTTGAGTGTCTTGTAAATAATTAATCTTCAGAGTGTTTATAACGTTATTGTGAAAGTTTCAGATTAAAAAATCAAACCAAAAGTAAGTATATCTTTAAAGGACGATATCTCAGTTTGGAGTTTTCATAAAGACAAACTTAAATTAACTTGAAAATGACCTAACTCCGCTTTGGGAAGTCCGATTTAAAAAAAAGTACCATTGTAAAGCTGAAGATCTCTACATTAATAATCAATTACTAACTCAATTTTGATATCTTGCCCAATTGTGTCTGGTTTCGGTAGAACACGTCCCATATGGGCAAGGGCTCCAATGATGGTTTGGAGGGGGTATGAGGGTGGAGGGGGTATGAGGGTGGAGGGGAGGAGGTTTACTAAAGTTTTATTGACTGGAGAATGACATATCATGGTTGCAATTTGTCAATGATTATTTTACTAAGGGAGAGGTGTATATATACACTAGGGCCCGGGTAGGGGGAGGATGGACCATATATCATAACAAGTCCCATGCTATTATTAGGTTATATTTATAGGGGCTGGCTGGGTAGGGAAGGGTGGGGGATGAAATGGAAGGGGCGGGCAGCACTTACTCAAGTTATAATAACCCTGATAGTGGAGCGGATGGACCTAATATGTCATGGTAGCAATTGGTCAAATGATTATAATATTAATGGAGTGGTAAACATGAATCCAGGGTGGGTGGGAGGAGGGAAGGGGATGGGGGAGCAAGGTACTAAAGTTGTAATGACTTTGGCAGTGGAGAGATTGGCCCTAACATATCATGTCAGATATTTGTTGATGATTATCTTACTATAAGGGAGAGGTATATATACACGAGGGCCCGGGGATGGGAGGATGGCCCAAATATAATAACAAGTCCCATGATATTATTACAAATAATTACATATGATATGATAATTGTATTTTCATATTTCTCCTACCACCACAGGTGAAGTATCTTGTCCTGAGTAGAATGCGAGACAATGAGCCATCCGACATATCAGACAAAGTCAGGGTGTACCTGCACGATGGCACTATTCTACCAAGTAGAGGGGTCAGTATTTCTCTCAACATCTCCAGATGTTGTATCTTTCAAGACAATTTGATCCATTTGATGAAAACAAGCTCTCAACTAATTGAGAATATAGAGGGACGCGGGGACCCAGTCTAGTAGTTTATCATGGATTCAAGAGTTCAGAGCCGGCAATAGCTGCCTTTATTTATTTGAATATTTAGCTATTATAGCTATTATAGATAGTGACATTTTGACACATGATAGCTATTATAGATTGTGACATTTTGTATGGTAAACTCTATTTCTCTTCTTCTGGACAGAGACGTTACTTGAATAAACTCATCATTTACGCACACTTGTGTGTGTACGCCACACCTCGAGTAGGCACACGATGTTGTGCTGCATTTACACAGTTACGTCACTGTCTCGTTATAGATAGATACTATAGTATCCAATATTATACATCTAGCACAAAAAGTCCCCGACCAGGTGCTTTGATGTTGGCTAATTCAAAATAGATAATCGGTATCAGAAATTTGTGATATACATTAAATTAGCAAATTTCTTCTCTGCAGTTTAAAACCTCATTCAAAAAAATTGAATGGATACTTTTAAAGCTATGGCGATTTCAATGACATCGCATAACAACATAAAAGTTGCACTAGAAATGGTTTTCTATGGGATATCATTGATTTGTGTGTGATTACGCATTGAAAATGTGTGTGTACCGACTTCCTGTCAATGCCTGTCACCCATTCATCCACATACCTGACCACACAGTGGACAAATGAATCAATGATGCAAATCAATGATATCCCATAGGAAACCAATTCTAGTGCAACTTCGCTGTCGTTACTTGTGGTTATTCAAATCATCATAACTTCATAAGTATCAATTCGATCTTTATGAATGAAGTATCAAACTACGGAGAAGAAATTTGCCCATTTAATGAATATCTCAAGATTTTTGGTACCGATTATGAATTTTGGATTAGCCAACAACAAAGCACCTGTTCAGGGACTTTTTGTGCTAGGTGTATGTAATAACTGCCCTGAGATACATTTAGTCGCTATCTTTTGCTCAGTATTAGCTGTCCTGTATCCTGTACTTAGATCCACTGAATTTCGCGAGGGATTTAATTTCACAAATTTCAGGAGAGATGTTGAAGAAAGATTGAAATACCCGAGAAACTGACAATTTTGCATTGAAAGTAACAGTAAAATTTCCAGATTTGCAAAATTAAATGCCGGCTGAATAGCAGTAATTATAGTGTTTTACAGTATAAACACCTCTCAGCTATTAAAGATAGTGCCTTATTATGCTAACAAAGCTTGAATTACAAATTAAACAGGTCCCATGACAGGTTCAGGGACTTTTTTGTGCTAGGTGTATGTAATAACTGCCCTGAGATACATTTAGTCGCTATCTTTTGCTCAGTATTAGCTGTCCTGTATCCTGTACTTAGATCCACTGAATTTCGCGAGGGATTTAATTTCACAAATTTCAGGAGAGATGTTGAAGATAGATTGAAATACCCGAGAAACTGACAATTTTGCATTGAAAGTAACAGTAAAATTTCCAGATTTGCAAAATTAAATGCCGGCTGAATAGCAGTAATTATAGTGTTTTACAGTATAAACACCTCTCAGCTTTTAAAGATAGTGCCTTATTATGCTAACAAAGCTTGAATTACAAATTAAACAGAATGCTGGATCAAATTTATCTCTCAAAAGACAGCAACAAATTGATAATATTCTCTCTTTATTTGTTAACAATCTTGCAGCAAGGCACTAGACCTGCCACCCATCTGGTTATGAGGGTGGGCAACATTTCTAAATTTGAAGAAAAATTACGCAAGCTGGAAGATGAAATGGGCATTGCCACCCAGGAGAGAGTAAGTATCTATATATGTATATACAAGACCTGCCACCCATCTGGTTATGAGGGTGGGCAACATTTCTAGATTTGAAGAAAAATTACGCAAGCTGGAAGATGAAATGGGCATTGCCACCCAGGAGAGAGTAAGTATCTATATACATGTATGTGATGCAATCATGCCAAATTATTCGGAAGTCACATATTTAGTTTTCAACTTATATTTGTAGGAAACCCCATTAAGAATGGACAATTAATTCCAAAGATGAGCAAATGATGGGTTTTCAAAACAATAGAAAACAAAAGAAATTCTATTCTTTGTTTTTGTTTGGTCTCAAAATCAATATTTGCTTCTTCCGACTCATTTTGCTTGATCACATCATATATATTTCAACTCAGAAAGACACGGATTCTCACGATTTCTTACTAAGAATCAGGGGATGGCTTTGAAAATTTGATATTTAATAATAATAATAATAATAATAAAAATGGATTTACTATAGCGCCCAATGCAAGGAGCCTCTGGGCGCTTCACATAACTATATTACAAAAAGAAAACAACATAATCAACCTAAAAACCATAAAATATTATAAATAATTGCACATTATACAAGCAGGGAAAACACAACAATTGGTCTCTCCTTGTATGCTTGCAAATCGATGATTCAAGAGATGCAGACAGAAAAGAGATCTACTCGTCAAGAACCATGATCGCAGATAGAAAAAGAGACGTGGGCTACATAAAAGAACATTTTGATATTACATCACCAACTAAATCAAGGAACTGAGAAAATGAACATGTTCTAAAAGTGCGCAATTTAATTGTTGTATTTCTTGGACCACAAAAATGATCTCGTTTGCATTTTGCTCCAAGATAATAGAAAAGTTTAATGGCATTAGTGTTCCCTCTAAGGCCATATTTGCTCTTTTGGCCCAGAATGTAGACAAACTGATGCAGGGGGATTTGAGAAAAAGAATGAACCCCACCCAAAAAATAGAGAAAAACAAATTTCAAAACAAAACAAAACTGTTAACAAACAACCAAAGTTATTGTAACTACATCAAACTTGCCTTTTAATCACTTTTTTGCCAAATTCACCACAAAATGATCATATTGGCTCAAGCTCAAAATCAATAGAAGGAACACTGACCCCAGTGAATATACATTGATGTGTGCTATATTGCCACACAGTTACATAGCTGTGCCTCAATGTGTTCAAATTATTGAGATCAATCTCTGTACTCATGATGCTTTGTGTTTGTATTATCTCATTTTATACGCCATTGTTGATTAAAACAAAATAGTCTCGCTACTAGTTTTACCTCTCATGAGTGTACGCTTGTATGTAAATATAGTAAACCACTAGGCGGACAACAAATGCTATGAATGCGATCAACCATTGCGAACAACGCACTATGCACCTATTCCATGTGGCCTGTTTTTCCGAAGATTTCCGATCTCAATTTGAAATGGTCTATATCTGTGCTTGAATGTGTTCAAATTAGAGAATAAAGGTATTGTTTTTAGACCGTACCCGTGTTATATTGTCTGACATAAATGCGGACGATAGTATTATTTTAAGCGGCGTCGTTGTTCTACGCAAAAAAATAATACTATCGAACGGTCTAAAAACAATACCTTTATTCTCATTCTTAAACAATCATACTTTAGACATTTATCAAAGAAATAAGTACATTTTATTGTCCGCATTTGACAACTTTTACCCCTGCTAGGATCGAATAACCCACAAACATTCCATCCAATCAGATGCGATGAGTAAACCATGCCTAAGCGTCGCGGCGCCGGCATAAACGCAGGAAAAGCGCTAAAGACGCACTGCAGAAGTGCGCGTTATGGAGCAAACCACGCATTGTGAAGGTCGGGCGCACTGTTAAAACGTAGGCCCCACCTCCCCGTGTTAAGTTGTCTCATCTAGATGTCGCCGATTTCTCTGAGAACCAATGAGATTGCTTAAACTTTCTTAGCTGTTTAAGAATTATTGATATCAACATCTCCACTTATGATGCTTTCGATTTTGTGTTATCTTATTTTAGATCCCTATCAAGTACAAAGATGTAGGTCTTCCAGAACCGTGGAGTTCCCTGCTTATAGGCGCTTTGACGCTTGGTGTCATCGTTTTGATATTTAGGTACATAATGGGTAAAGGAGGCAGCATGAATATCATGAATCAATTCAGTAAGTATATACATACAATTGCTAACCATGTGCTAACCATTAGGTACATAATAGGTAAAGGAGGCAGTATGAATATCATGAATCAATTCAGTAAGTATTTACATACAATTGCTATACCATGTGCTAACCATTAGGTACATAATGGGTAAAGGAGGCAGCATGAATATCATGAATCAATTCAGTAAGTATTTACATACAATTGCTATACCATGTGCTAACCATTAGGTACATAATGGGTAAAGGAGGCAGCATGAATATCATGAATCAATTCAGTAAGTATTTACATACAATTGCTATACCATGTGCTAACCATTAGGTACATAATGGGTAAAGGAGGCAGCATGAATATCATGAATCAATTCAGTAAGTATTTACATACAATTGCTATACCATGTGCTAACCATTAGGTACATAATGGGTAAAGGAGGCAGCATGAATATCATGAATCAATTCAGTAAGTATTTACATACAATTGCTATACCATGTGCTAACCATTAGGTACATAATGGGTAAAGGAGGCAGCATGAATATCATGAATCAATTCAGTAAGTATTTACATACAATTGCTATACCATGTGCTAACCATTAGGTACATAATGGGTAAAGGAGGCAGCATGAATATCATGAATCAATTCAGTAAGTATTTATATACAATTGCTATACCATGTGTTAACCATTAGGTACATAATGGGTAAAGGAGGCAGCATGAATATCATGAATCAATTCAGTAAGTATATACATACAATTGCTATACCATGTGCCAACCATTAGGTACATAATAGGTAAAGGAGGCAGCATGAATATCATGAATCAATTCAGTAAGTATATACATACAATTGCTATACCATGTGTTAACCATTAGGTACATAATGGGTAAAGGAGGAAGCATGAATATCATGAATCAATTCAGTAAGTATTTACATACAATTGCTATACCATGTGTTAACCATTAGGTACATAATGGGTAAAGGAGGAAGCATGAATATCATGAATCAATTCAGTAAGTATTTACATACAATTGCTAGAATTATGGAAAGGAGGCCATAAAATAAAATCCGGAAATAAAAAAGAACAAAATTAGAGATTTTTTCCTCTTTTTTCCCCCTTTTATTTGTCATTTTTTCTTTTTGCATTTCCGGAATCGGATTATGATATTTCAACATAAAAAGAGGCAAACATGGTTTTTTGAGGGAGTGATACCCTGTATCTTCTGGCAAGCCCCCATAAATGTGCGATGCCGCACGCAAACACTTGGGCCTTTTGGCCAAGCTCGCGGAAAAATTTCAGGAAATGGATCAATCAGCTACGTGCATCCCTGCATATAGCACCACCCCCTGAAAAATAAATAAATAAATATGTAGGTCAAATGGTGTAATACAAATTGCTGCATGTCTTATATATTGTTAAATACCATTACTTATATATTTCTTTTGATCTATTTCAATCTTTTACCTAATTTCCACAGCCCAAGCCAAGTTTACCCTGATAGAAAAAGGTGGTTCTAAGGGTGTTAACTTCAAAGATGTCGCAGGTATGAAAGAAGCTAAAATAGAGGTCATGGAATTCATTGACTACTTGAAATTTCCACAGAAATTCCAAGAATTGGGCGCTCAGGTGAGTGGAGACAGAATTAACACTTTCCACGCAGCTACTGGTTTTACCATATACAAAACAGATTTTTCAGAAACCTTTCCCAACTTTCGAAGTTTATCTCATGAATTACTGAACCAACACTAAGCATGTTTGTACTTATTCAATGCATTTCTCATGTTGATTCCAAATATGGTATTGTAATTCAATAATTGTGACATTTTTGAAACATTTTATGAAATGTTGGAATGTCGTCTGCAGCTGCCTGCTGCATGGAAAGTGTTAAGGGAAAATTGGCTCTTTCCCTTCAAGTATGTATGTATCCCTTGTTTATAAAAAGTGTAGTGATATAGAGTTTGAGGTATCATGGTTGTGCTGTTAATGTTAGGGGTACCAAATATCATGGGGGTCAGTCAACTTTTACACTGTAAACATGTGTGACCACTAAAATGCGTAATGAGGTGGGTTTTTTAGATTGGTCATTTTACGCGCATAATGTATCTAAATTGACCATTAATAAGAAAAAGGGTACTTGTTCAAGAAATAGGGTATATTTTTCAAGAAACAGTTGGTTTTTTTCTTATCAATTTTTACACGTTTTAGGCGGTCAAATCAGGGAGAAAAAACATGTAAAACCTTCATTTTATTGCGGGGTTTGTCTTCATAACCAATACACGTTTAGGAGTTGGTTGGAAAATTATTGGTCACACATACCTAGCACATTATGCTTGACTGCACCACCACCAAAATATAAACATGTTTAATGAGATCAGATACTAAATTGTAAATCTTCTGAATACAGTCTGGACATTTTAATGAGGATTGCTGGTGTTGCACAATAATACAATCAAGCTAATCTTCTCAATAAAGTCATTTACAGAAAAGGATTACGGAACCCACAAAATCAAGGGTGAAAATAAGCAGGGCCCTATAGATAGATTGTGAAATAGCCCCTGGTTTAATTCCAGTTTGCAATGGAAAATACTATACCTGAGAGCCACTTATTCACATATTTCTTGAAATTGGCCTCTAGTTCAAAAATTTCTTATTTTCACCTTGCACAAAATTATATTGTAATAAATATAAGAGGACCTGACGTTTCAATTCTAACAGAATCTTTATCGAAGGTAAAATTACAGAATACAACACACACAACATATATATAGACAGGGGAACAATGGGCAGGAAATGACAAGAGATAATGTAACCCAGTGGGGGACAAAGTGACAGATGGATGAATAGGGGAAGGGTTATCAAACTTGACAGCTGATTGAATTATATTGTTTTAGAAAAAGAAGGGTGACTCTCAATATCAAATACTGAGTTTGCATGTAATTCCCATATTTAAGCCAAAATTATTTCCATTTGTCTATGATACATAACACGCAGGTACCCAAAGGTGCTCTGCTGTTAGGGCCTCCTGGTTGCGGCAAAACCCTCCTTGCAAAAGCCGTCGCAACAGAAGCCAACGTTCCCTTCCTGGCTATGGCAGGGTCAGAGTTTGTGGAGATGATCGGTGGTCTTGGGGCGTCTCGAGTAAGAAGTTTGTTCAAGGAGGCGCGTAAACGAGCACCTTGTATTATCTACATTGATGAACTGGATGCTATTGGCAAGAAGAGAAGCACTAGGTTGGTAACAAAACCTGATGTATTTTTCTGAATACAACCTACATGCTGTGGTTTTCAGACATTTTCTTTCTTTCTTTTTATGTATGAAGTAACCATAGAATACACTCAAACAAACTATCTCTGTTATTTGCGCCATAAAGTCATTTAAAGGTATATTATGTGATCTTTCAAGGGAACGCCCTCAACATCGAAAAAAAATTGAAAACAGATTTTCTTGCAGATTTACATTTTTGATCATAAATAGTAGATACATTCCAAATTACAGGGATATACGATTCTTAATTACTTCAAAATCATGGTTTTAGAGTGAAAATAAACTGTCGGGATAACACGACAGTTTATATTTTCACTCTAAATTCTCTCTGAAACCATGATTTTGAGGTAATTAGGAATCATATCGCTCTGTAACTTAGAATGTATGTACGATTTATGATCAGAAATGTAAATCTGCAAGAAAATCTACTTTCTAAAAAAAATCATGAATAGAGGGCGCTCTTTCGAAAAGATCACATAATATGCCTTTAATCCTAGCCTTCCTCGTGGTGCAATCAGACGGTCTATAAAATGGCGTAGAAAACTGTTTTTCGAGCTGACTCCATGGCGCAATCTGTTAAGGGAAGTGTCAACCCTAAATATATGAAATTTATCAAGCACTGTAACTTTTAAACTAATAATGTAATGTACATAAAAGTATACAGTTTTTCAAATGAAATGAGTCGGAGAATCTATATTTGATATTAAATTTCCCCCAAAAAAGTGATTTCTACATTTTTGCCCAAAAATCACTTTTTGGCGCCAACAATTTTCAGATAACCTAACAAAATCAGTTTTTGATTAAAAATTTCAATATTTCACCAAAATCATCTTAAGTCAATTATCTAGGAAGCACTTTTTTTTTTTTGCTTAAACATTTTTAGTTTTGAAAATATTGACCAAAAAGTGCCAACAATGAGATTTTTATCTCAAAAATCACATTTTTGGCACTTTTTGGATGCATATCTCGAGTTTAAAATCCATAATCGAAAAAATAAAAAATTGCCTCCTAGCGCTGAAAGTCCTCTACACAATGGTAGTAAAATCTTACCTGATAGTTTGATATCTTTTTAGTTATGCTGTCTGAAAAATCGTAAAATTCCTTCAAATTTGAACTTCTAGAAAACAGCGATTTAGTAAAAATATTGACATTTTCCACCATTTAAAGCTAAATGTTCACGGAATACAGGGGCGTGTGACCTAAAAAGCGAGTATACTATTATGAACAATCATAATAAACTATCAGATTCAATTTATATTGTCACAATGTGAAGAAATTGGAAGAAAACTGAAATTTAAATGATCGTAAGATTGGCCTTTGTTTACATTTTTAGACATTGTTTTGCGCTCTTTTGTTTTTCGCGTCTACGTCGCGGATATTAAGCGGCGCGTCTAGTATTACGCGCGGGAAGTTTCAGCGCGCGACGCAATGATCGAACAGCTGTCGCAGCATTTGAAAAGCGCGGAACTCCGCTTAAATTCCCGCCAAATAACCATGCGCCTTATCCTGACTCAAACTTACCAAAATAACAATTTAAAATCACCCAAAAGAACAGGAAATAATCGCTTCCGATTAGTAACTTATGATGGTAATGATAGAATACATATAAAAGTATAAAATAATAGAGAAATATGAAATTCAATTTTTGAAAAAAGTGCCGGGTTGACACTGCCCTTAAGTGTCATACTTCCACATGGGTAGTCCAGGTTCGATCCCCAGCGCTGGCATAGCCTGATTTTTTCCTCCTAAATTTGACCCATTTTTCTCCCCTGATAATTTTAGTCCTAAAAACATGAGAGTTAGGGTTAAGGGACTAAAAGAATTATAATGGACCCAAATTAATTACAATCTATCCTGAGATGTCACAAGTGCGGGAAAACCCCTTAAACCCCATGAGTATGCTAGTCCCGACAAATGAACATAAAGTAAGTTTGATTAATTGTGACAGAAACCAAAGATCTATCTGCTGAAACTGGTCTAGAAAAGATTTGGATATGTTGTTAGTACGCAGCTTGGTCAAATCAAATCACTTTAAACTGTAGCTATACTCTCCCTCACTCAAGCCGAGTCAAATAACCAAAAAAAGGGTAGCTTGAGTCGGCCTCAAATCAAGTCTTTGACTCAAGTCACCTTGACATTGACATCCCATGTTTAATAATGCTCTTTTTACCTTGTTTAGCGCTGTTGGGGGTACAGGAGAAGAAGAACAGACCCTAAACCAGCTACTTGTGGAGATGGATGGCATGGGCACACAGAAAGGAGTCATTATGTTGGCATCAACAAATAGGGCTGACATCCTAGATAGGGTAAGCTTATAGTAGGGCTAACAACCTTTCGCTGGTACCAAGCAATACAAAAACCAAAGGTTGATATAATCTAAAGGTATGGAATTTAAAAATGGATGTAAAAAACAAATCTTCAGTGACCCACACATGCCTTATACAAGTATTTGAACACATTTTCCTTCCCTTCTTATTTTGAGCCATATTAACTATTTCCAAGGTTTTTTTGTGCTAACAACATCCCCCCACCCCCAATTTTTAACACCTTAGATATGGAATTTCAAAACGAATGTAAAATAAGATTTTCTTCAGTGACCCACACATGCCTTGAAAGAGTATTTGAACACATTTTCCCTCCTGATTTAGAACCATATTAACCATTTCATAGGTTTTTTGTGCTAAAAACATACCTCCCCCCCCCCACCGATTTTCAACACCCTAGGCAATTTAGGCTTATACATCAGCCTTCGTTTGTCAGAGCATGATATCCATGTGTGTATACTAGCAACCTCCTTCCTTAGGACCAGTCAGTGTTAATTCCTTCACTTGAAATCCAGATAAGGTCTGCTATACCTTATACTATTTTGACTTTTTTAATAACATTCTCCACCATATACTTTGTCTCCAGGCGTTGCTTCGACCCGGTAGATTTGATCGTCACATCACTATAGACTTGCCAACACTGCAGGAGAGACGTGAGATATATGAGGTTCACCTGGCTAACTTAAAACTAGAGAGAAAGCCTGCGAGCTACTCAAATAGACTGGCACAACTTAGTCCGGGGATGAGTGGTAGGTCAAGTATAGTGCAGGGATAGGGTAAGGGCTGGTTAATTTGATACAGAAAAGATACCTATGGCCTTGGTTTGGGCTAGATAACTTATAGTTAGGAAAACACATACAACCCATCCTAACATACTTCTGTATTAGTCCAGGATTGGCAGGTAAGTTTAGTGCAGTGAAGTCTAGGAATGAGTGATTGGTGAAGTCTGGATAGGGTTTTAAGATTGTTTATACCCCCTACAGCCTAATTCCATAATTCCAAAATCCGTGTACACCTTGGGCGAGGGGTAGGTTAAGCGTGTTTAAGGTGAGGACTGGGTAAGTTAATCACTGGAGGAGATGCCCGCAACCTACTCTTAACAGACTTGTACACCTTAGTCCTGGGATGATGGGTAAGTGGAGTATGGTAGGTATATGCTGGTTCCCTGCATCAATGGGCTCCACACAACTTATCCACAGATGCAGGTATGCGCCGATTTCCACTCAAAGCTGATTTGCTGGCATAAAAGTCATGCATATTCATGATTGACGAAAAAAAGATCCACAAATAAATTCAATCAAGCCAGCTTCAATATAATATTGTACTGGAGATATATTCCAAAAAACTTGCACACCTTAATTATTAGAGGAGAGAGGTAGATTAAGTATAAATTGGTGGCGTTTAGATAACTTAACAATGAAAACCCCACATCTGTGACCTCCTTCGTTAGACATGCACTCATTTATCCAATGAGAAGTGGCAGTTGAAGTACGAGAAGGGTTAAGCCTGTTCCAATAGACTTGCTTAACATAGTCAATGAATGAGTAGTAGAAAAAGGGTTGTTTTGGTTGGGGTTAGGCAGGCCCATGCCACTATACTAAGACATATCATTACCGAGATTAAAGCCTCTAGTGTGCTAGCGCCCCCATTTTGTAAGTCACATCGTGCGTCTCGATGATTATGCGTAATGTCAATCATAGGAGTTGACAAGATAGCGCCCACATTTCAAGAGTGACATCACGCATACTAACGTATGTATAAGATCATATACCCATATATAGGTGGCTCTTTTTGCGATTCAAATTTCCTTTCCCATTATAGACTCCCTGGGTTACATAACTTCACATTTGATGAGACAAGTGTGACTTATTCCAACATACTTTCACAGTTTATTCTTATGCAGCGGGAGTGGTTTAATATGTAAATTATAAATAAGATGGCGTTTAGGCGAGGGAAAAAACACACCCTGTTTTACGAGCCCGACCGCTCCACTTTTATTTTTTTGTTTTTTTAGAATTTTTTTTTAACAATTTTTTTATTTTTTTTTAAAAAGCCCCATTTTTGCAGCTTTTGGTACCATTTTAGGGTAAATTTTTTTTCCATAACCAGGCAGTGGCAATTACATCATCACGCACAATCTTGTTTAGTCTGCTCAGCATTCACTTCGGAGTACCATGCGTACCTGTTTGACAGGTTGTAGTGCATATGAACGCACAAAATCAGTGTATCTCGAGAAAGCGAAGTGAACAACTTGCCAGATTTGTATATTTGATAAATGGGTAAGATTTCTATTTTTGTGTTGTAGATATACTTAAGAAAATGCATCCATTATCACACCATAGTCTGGCAACCAATCTATAATCTTCATCTTTAAATCTGTAAGTCAAGGAACGAGTATAGTCTTTAAAGTAAGGAAAATACCTCATATGCCCTATTGTTTCATTCTGTTGTATATACAGGTGCTGACATAGCTAACATCTGCAATGAGGCCGCACTGTACGCTGCCAGAATGGCCAAGAAAACTGTCTCAGGTGACGACTTTGAGTATGCCGTAGAGCGTGTCGTCGCTGGAGCTGCGAAAACCAACAGCATGGTCTCTAAAGAGGAGCGAAAAGTGGTAGCATACCACGAATCTGGTCACGCACTGACCGGGTGGTTATTGGAACACACGGATGTCTTGATGAAGGTTTCTATCATACCAAGAACTAATGCTGCGCTGGGATTTGCTCAGTATTTGCCGTCTGAATTTAAACTGTATTCACAGGAACAGGTAAGCATAGATCACTCTCTAGCAAATCCTTGTGAGCACAGCATGTGTCATCTGAATTTAAATTCTTTGTAAAAGAGCTTGTAAAGACAAAGTGTTGGCTATAGGTTGGCCCGGAATGACATCACATGCCGTTGACAACACACAACAAGAAGTCAACCAATTTTAGATTGCACTATCACCAAAAACAGCCAAAATATAGGGTTGTTTTACTTTTTTGAAATGGTACCTTTGAACAGAGTATCTGCTCAAGGGATTCATGTTATCATATTTACACATAATGCAAGTTTTCACATTTAATGGTGAAGTCCGAAGATCGGGTTAAATATTTTATGAATTTTGGAAAAATGTGCTAATGTAAACAACAGTCCCTTACACGGTCTGAGGCGGTCACTTGGAACGATCCTCTGTATGGTTGAGTAGAGCGCAGTAACCAATTTGTAAATGGTATTGCTCTGTTGTCAGCAGCAAAAGTTGATGGTCACATGTCACCTATTAGTCATACCTGTTTTCATTGCATGTGTAAAATCAATGTAAGTGCATCATTATAAAGCCTACAGTGCTTATACCAACACACAGGGTCAACCTGCATCCTCCAAAACAGTTAAACAGATATGGGTGATGCACATAATGTAAGCTTGACCGCATCAGCTCTGATTATTTACCAGAAATAAGTTAGTTTTCAAGCATCTATCAAGATAATCTGGCGCTGGGCGATTTTTACCCCTCGGTCCTTCTGCCATAGCGCCCGGTAATGCTGAAAAATAAACAACCGAGCGCTGATATTTTGTCCAAACCAGCGCCCGTTGACGATCGGGAAGCTTGCCCAAGACATCGAATTTCGAGTTGACAATGCTGCCACGCTGGATTTAATTAAAAAGTTAGCTCCCGGTAGATTGAAAGTAGCTCCTGGTTCTCAATGAATCCCATGATCCGGGCGCTACTTTAAAAAAAAGTAGCTGCGGTAAAAAACCTGTTATCTTGAGCCTTGCAATGGACTGAACATAAGTACACCGCCTGCAGGTGATGAATTGTGACCCAGGAAGGTATTTGCTGTCTGCTCATGGGAAAACCAGTTAGTTGATGAAAATGAGGCATAATGATCAAATTGATGAAATCTTCTTTGACCTAGATATGTGTGTGTTTTATTTCAGTTTTTTGATCGTATGTGCATGGCCCTCGGAGGTAGAGCTGCTGAAGCACTCATCTTTGACAGAGTCACAACAGGTAGGTCAAAGGATAACATGTTTTAAACTAAATTTGCTGGTCAAATTAATATTGGTGCAGCAATAAGTCATCTTTAATATGTGGTATTTGAAAAAATGGAAAGTCCATGTCCTTGACTGGGGTTGAACCAAAGACCTCCCGTTCACCAGTTTATCAGTTCTTTATTATTTGAGCCAATGAGATAATTGGTATATATATTGTAGCATTAGAAATGCAACATAAGTGGCTATTTAATAGTTTATTTGTTATGCTGAAAAGTAGATCTTGATTAAAAGCATCGATTATATAAAATAAATAATTTGACACTACCATGATGTCAAATCTTAGCTTTGTTAATTGAGAATTAGTGTTTTATTAGGATTTCATAACTATTTTACAATAATTCACATGGGTATTGTTACTTTTGAGACACCCTTATGTCCTAAATATATCATGTCACATTTTTCTACTCTGCACACTATGTAGGAGCTCAGGACGACCTGAATCGGGTGACAAAGATGGCGTACGCCCAGATACGTACCTATGGGATGGGAAGTGAGAGAGTAGGTCTAATGTCTTACCCAGAGGCGGGGTCTAGCGGTTCTGGCAAGAGACCTTACAGTCAAGGCTTACAACACATCATTGATGGGGTAAGCATGAAATATTGGGTTTATTTCCACTCCTCCTATTACCCCTCTTGCTCCTATTACCCCCCTTGCTCCCTGCTCAAACAATAAACCCAGAAGCAGAGCCTAGAGATTCTGGCAAGAGACCTTACAGTCAAGGCTTACAACACATCATTGATCAGGTAAGCATGAGATGTTGGGTTTGTCTCCACCCCTTTCCTCCTATCCCTACAAGATTGTTAAGAGCATGTGTGGTCCAGCGGAACAGCGCGGGATTCATGATCATGAGGTTGTGAGTTCTAGCCCCGCTGTGGCCAACTTGTCCGTGTCCTTGGGCAAGATACTTAGTCTCAGCCTCGTCAACCCAAGGGAGCTGTTAAGAGTCACAATCTAAGTAGTGCTGATAGGCTGTGCACTGTTAGCCGGTAGCTGCTTGAGTGTAGCAATGAAAAGGGTTCTGATTCAAATTAACAGCGATAATAATTGGCCAAAAGCGCTTTGGGACTCTGCTTGCATTGTGGAAAGCGCTATATAAGAACAGTGTATTATTATTATTATTATTTAATGCTGCTTTGGTCAAGTATCAAAATAAAGTTGTATAAATCACATCCAACTTTACATGTATTGTCAGGGCAGGCAAGTGTCAATTGATGACAGTTATTAGAAGTGTTCCGCCATAAAACCTTGACTTGGTAGAGAAAATGGTTGTAGAATTGTTTTGGGAAATCTACCAATTAATTAATCTGCATAGTCTTTTGATCGCAGCTTTGATATGGCACCAGTAACTGTACAGTCAAATGCAGGAATAATTCTGTAATACCCTTCACAGATAACGTCAGTAAATGATCCTTTACGGAATAAAGTGCAACAGTGTGAAATGGGTGCCAAGGGATATTTTCGCGATACATTAATTTTCACGCTCCAAGCAGCTACCGCGAAAATAAAAACATGTGAACATATTTATTTTGTGTATAAGTCTATGTAATGAGCTTTCAAATTGCGAATTTAAAAACAAGCAAAATGGCTGAAAGTCGGCAAAGTGTGAAAATGTAACCGTGCAAAAATTACCACTTTTACAGTAATAGAACTATGCACAAATGCAAATTTAAAGCATTTGGAGAGCTTGCACAATTTTGTTTTAGGGAGCAAATCAAAACTCGACCTCGCGGCAACCAGCGGTTCTGTCCGGTTGGACCGCATATCATTGTTTAGAACAATAGAAACCGGCTGTAACCTCACGGAACTGCACGGAACCGGCGGTTGCCAGGCGGTCGAGTTTTGATGTGCTCCTTACAATATGGGCTTGAAGTAGCTTCTGGTTTAAAAAAAATGCAATTGACTTTGGTCAACTCTTTTTTTTTCAGAGCAAAAAGGAGTTACTCCTGTTTCCAGATCTCTTATTTCATTTTCACTCTTAATTCTAATAATAATTTTTAACTCAACTAATCATTCCGTATGATTCGCTCACAGGAAGTAAGAGAACTCATAACCAAGGCTTACCGAAGAACAGAGAAACTATTACAAGAAAACAAGGCCACTCTAGAATTGGTGAGTTTTTATAACTGTTGAGAGTTTTCTACTCTGCCCCATTCCCATCCACCCATCCTGTAAATTGTCCAAAATATGCAATAGATGATGAAAATGATGCCATTTCAAAAGTTGTAAATAAACCCCTCAAAAAAGTTTGGAATTATTTTCAACCACAAATTCTTCTTAAAGGAGGTGTCCCGCAAGCGTAAAACTGTGCATTATATGTTAGACAAATAACTATCGAGCCCAACTTTTGTAATTAAATTGAACAAAACACCACACTTAAGACAAAAACAAATAAAAACCGCAATCTCTCAACGTGCCTTTTTTCAATTTTGAGGCGATCGAAAGTCCCAGTGTCGATGATGTCATAGTTATACAATGCACATGCGCAAATTTGAGCACCGATACCCATGACGTCATCGAGACTGGGACTTTCGGTCGCCGCGAATATTAAAAAATGCATGTTGAGTGATGGCAGTTTTATTCATTTTTGTGACTAGTATGTGTTTTGTTCTATATAATTACGTAATTTCGGTTCGATAATTATTTTTCTAACAAATAATGTTAATTGTTGTGCTTGCGGGAACCTTCCTTTAATGTCTTGTGATGCGTTCATATTCTGTTGCATATTCATGAAAAAGCTGGTGTATTCATCTTTCAAATGATACCAAATTAGTAGCTTTAGTGCTACCAGCCACCCGCTTGAGATTATGGGGTGGTCTTAATCTGAATGTGCCGAAATCAACACTATTTATCCTTATTACACTCTTATCATGTCTGATTCTTACACAGCTCGCAAAGAATCTCCAAGACAAGGAAGTCCTCAACTACGCAGACGTAGAACAGCTGCTCGGACCTCCTCCATTTGGACCCAAAAAGCGGATCGCACTCGATGACTTTGGTATATTACCCGACGATGAGGACAATGGAAATAGTCAAGACACCAAGGGAGAACCCACAGAAGATAGGTGAAAATGGGGATTGATGGATGAATGAATGGACAAAACAGTGCTCTGTTCTTGGAAATATGTCATGTAATGATTGGGCTGGACAGAGCCCAGAGCCCTGAACCAAATGGGACCCTAATCCCTGACCATTGCCTATCAGATTGGTAAAGGAAAATTGGCTCCTCATAATAAAGCACAATGTTATGACAATAAAAGGCAATGCAAGTGAAGGCAAGTGGGTGAAGAAAATAATGCAGTTGTTGTGAGAAGTTGTCTGACACACTGAATGTTTCCCTGGTTCGATTCCCTATTGGGACTATCCACAAGAGCACCCGGCCAGGGGCTACACCATAGAAACTGTTTGGCTCTGATGTATTATTAAATGGGCAATAACTGGCTTTTTGATGCATGCTATTACTTTAAAACAAAGAAATTATTTAAGAGGTTTATGTATATCCAGGATATACGTATACTATGCAATATAGTTGCTATGTTTCACTCTTTCATGAGGCACTTCATCAGACTGGTAAAATTATCCACTACTCATTATTTTGTTATTCCAGGACTCAACTGCAAATGAGAAATCTTTTATTCCGCTTGCTGAATGTGTTGTGTGATCTAATGATACATGAATTCTTGCGATTAACAATGAGCTACCAACGGTCGCTCTTGCCAGTTCAATTTTTGACCTCTAGGGTCAAAATCACCGTTCTCACCACCATTAGGTTGTCATGCAAGTGTGATAATAATATTGTTGGATTCTGTATGATCAATTGAAGAAGAAAAAAAATCTACTATCAGGCCTCGAATTAAGCATATATGGAGCAGGACATAAGTAGCTCCTGGTGTATAATGCTGTATAAAATTTGAAAAAACACCGGGAGCTAAAACTTAGCAACCAGGGGTAAAAAACTCTCAACTCCCGCTTAATTTGAGGCTTGCCTACTATAGATTGTTATTGTAGATTGCCGTTTTAGTGTACATTCACATGTTATATCCAACATATTGATAGTTAAACACACACAGACCCTGTGTTGTAGACCTGAAATGTCAACTGTTTTCCCATGATGCACTTCTTATTTTGGCCTCTCCCAAAGCAACTGCTGGCTGCGTATCGTATTGTGAATTACAAGAATTACTTTTTACTCTATGCAATCTTATTTAAACCACAAACCAATCCTGTGTTTTTATGCAGTTCCAAGAAATTTAAGAAGGATTCTTGCATATATTTGCGACGTTTCACTCCTAAGCTAGGAGCTTCTTCAATCCAATCCAGCAACTTGATTCACTGCATGATTGGATTCATATGGCTGCAGTATCATTTCAGTAAGAAATAGTAGCTTTCAATTTGAGGGGTACTGAATAAAATGGGCATACTTGACATTTATACATACATTTCTATGCTTTGCTACGTCTTAAAACCACATGGTTTTATGATCTATGTTTGAAATAGTGAGAAGAAATTGGTGGTTTATCATCTAAATCAGTTTTTTCTTTTCATGTCAAACAGAATTGGCAACTTGTGGTTCCTCTATTATAAGTGTGTCAAAGTACTATGGACATAATTTCAACAATGCGTGCATATGCGCTTGCGTGCGTTAACTCCGATGTGCGTACCGGGCGCTTTCAAAAATCACCGTGCGTCCTGATTGGTCAATCGTGACGCGAATGCATGCATAGTTGGTTTTGCATTTATGATCTTGATGAAGCTTCGCGAACAACAAAACACGATTGCCTGAAATAGCTTGAATTATGTCCATAGTATTAAGACAGTGACTTTTAGTGTAAAATAGAATCGGTCCAAATTTGCATTTGGAATCGGTCAACCGAAAGTATATGAATCTACTACGATTCTGTTTGAAATATATATATATAGATAGATTGGCGTCAAATAAAGACACACTGATGGGAAAAAATAAAGCTGTCACAAAAGTGTGTGCGATGTTAGAAAAACCTATTGTTGTGTCTGTACAAAAACTCTTGACTGGTTGGTATCATATTAAATTGTGATGTGGCTGAATCTAGCTTATCATCAATTCTATTTTCCCAAGACAGAGTGACATAACTGTGTCACTATGCGATCACAATGCTAAATCACAGGCTCCCACTTACTAGCAAATTGCAGGTGTGTATGTACTGATAACACTAGCATACACACTGAATGAACAGGGTGTCCCAAAAGGTTTGATACCTTTTAAAAGCTTTATATCTCTGGTAAAATAATTTGCAGTATAGAAAAAATATTATATTTGTATAAAAAAAACTTGTAGAATTATTGTGATATTAAATTTACATTAAAAGCTATCTATGTTGTGAAAGTCTTTCGGACTGCACTAAAAACGAGGTATAATATGCCAAGAGAGAAAGAGAAGGGATGAAGAGAAAGAATTTTTCCAATGTGACTTATTTAAAATTTCAGAACAAAATGATCCTTTAATATAGGATCTTTGGGACATAAATAATTTACCTCAATTTAAAGGAAACCCTTTTAGCAAAGTAATTTCTTTGCAACTACATACCACACGTTTACAACTATATACACCTGAGAGAAGACACATATTATGTAAATTATACTAAAACACATTTGTATTTATTAATAACTTCTATATATTACATACAATGGCTACATCATTCATTACTATAACTAATACATGCACCAGATCAAAATCTGTGCCTAACTTCTGTAGTCAAAATACAGACGAAAACCCCAAATAGATGTTTTGTTTTATTACATTTGGAGTAAAAAGGATATTGGTTTAGTCTTAGTGCAAGATATACTATTACATAAGGCCAGCAAAATGTTGTTTTGTTTGTTTTTGTCTATTTCCGACCTACCCTAATTTTGAAAACTGACAACAAAGTTTTTACCTTAATTTTGGAAATTCTAGAAAAGGTGTGTTTTTCCTACCAGAATTTTGCTTTCTTGAAATACACTAAAATATTTCTAAAACTGCTTTTTTACTCTTCTGAACTGTTGTAAATCATAAATGAAGTGATTCAATAATAAAATAATCCCATTCACATCTATCTCATTTAGCAACTATTATACATTTTTTTAATGTGATTTATAATCAAATTAAAAAGATTTGACCTACCAACCCTACCCATTGGAGGAGATCTATGGACAAACAACAGTTTATTTTTTGTTTGGCCTAACCCATTAAAGGAGTAATGTTATGTAATCATGTATTCCTTTATTTAGAAGATGTCTTCTTAGGCTAATTCCATACAGTGATTAATATATATAAACAATACAGGATCATGAGTACAAATGACCAATAAAAACGGCAACATTTAAAAAAACGTAATGAATGACTATTGGAAATTACCAAACGCTCTTGGTGTAGATATACGCGAGGGTCCAGGGGAGGGAGGAAGATGTGATGGTCTTCAAATACAGCTTGAGCAAGTCTAACGGTAATGTCTAGTGACCTTCTCCAAATATTTTTCCATGACAAAAAAATGTCACTTATTTGGGATGCATGTCTTGCACATCATTCAGGAAGTTCTCTGTAACATTACCAATAGCCAATCATTTAAAACAAATCATCTCTAATAGCGTAAGCGTATTAAGTAGTTTAAATACATTATTTAATCAATTATTGCACTTAAGCCTAATAAGGCATTATCTAAAGGTTTAAATATACTATTCTAGTATTATACTACATACATTTAAACACCAAATTTGAACCCTGTGAATAAAAACAAACACAAATCATGAAAACAGTTTCATGAATTTAGGCCTGTCATATTTTGGGATGCTAGGGTGTGGTGAAGGGTACTTAATGTACTATATCATAAATGGGTAATTCTTAATTGCAACTCACATATAAAGCACCCTTTTAAGGTTTATTTTGGTTAATAATATTGTAACTATTGCTTTTTATTTTTCTTAGCATTGAGCTGAAATTACATATCTGTCCACTTGGAAAGCTCTACTTTCTGATCTCTCCTCATGTTAGTCTTCTTTTCCCTTCACCAAGCTTTTCCTTACACCAAATGATATATATATAGTTCACAGGGCTCTAATTTGATGCATAGCGATTGTTTTTGATGAACACACTCATGATAGCATTATATTATTTTATATAGGCTAATTTAATTTGCCCATTATATTCAATTATATAATGGTTAAATATTTCATTTATTACAGCATTCTAAATCTACAATTTATCTTGTTTTTGGCAAAGCTCATGCATATATTAACAATTCTAGGGATTGAATGATCCCATGAAATTGTTTTAAATAGCACACATATATATAAAATATTTACAATACAATACAATTATACCATCATCTTGTCGTCTTAGGGGTCGTCCATAATTTTCGCCATTTTCAGTTACGTACAAAGCGTACGTAAGAGGGGGGAGGGGGTCGAAATATACCCCAACCGTACGTAACTTAAATGGCGATCTTGAGAGGCGGGATTTTTTTTTAAAGTACAAAATAAAATAAAATTTCGCCATTTATTGCGTACGTAACTCGAGGGGGGGAGGGGGGTAAAAAGTAACGTACGCTCTGTACGTAAGTGAAAATGGCGATAATTTTGGACGACCCCTTACGATTGCCTTATTGGCATGAAACTCAGAGTAACGACTCCCTTTCTTGGAAGGTCTAAACTTTGAATTTTTACAATACAACTATGCAAGAAAAAAAGTTATGTTTCCTGTGACGGGTGTAAAATCTTGAATGCAAAATGCATGTTTTACTTCTTGTAGAACCTTGTAAATGATCCGATCACCACAGGTTTTCAATGTGCAAATACATAGAGGAGACTATCAAAATGGTTTGATAGCAATATATTTGTCATTTTAGGAGCAATATTTCATTATGAAGTTAACAACATCCCCCATCTCCTACTACCTACAAAAAAAATTGTAAATCTTTAAATTAAAAAAGAATACCTTAATGAGACATAGCTCAAAATGTGCCCACTACAGGAAACACTTTTTTTTTGTAACCTCATACACAGTCCTCATATTGTTTAAATTTACATCTTGTATAATATACAATATTTCTAAAAACATCTTATTTTACATGTATCTATATTCTAGATTAATCATACATTGGTCTAACATTTTTTTCTTCTGTATTATGTTGCACACAATTTTTTTAACATTATTTTTTCAATTGCAATATTTGAATATTAACAAAAATAGCCTTTGCTATCAGTAAATTATGGTACAAATCCAAACATTTATCAAATAGACATATTATGGGTAAAATGAAAACATTTGGATATCAAACATACTCATCTACTGATCCAATAATTTCAAAAAGATGCATAATATTTTGTCAATACAGATAACTTTGAACCAGTTTGATGATACAGATAGTGTTATACAGTGTACCCACAAAGCCTTTGAGTTTGTAGTCTGGAAAAATCCATCTTTGATGTGATGTGCTCAGTCTACCGTAACATTAGTGTTGGTACTCTCTCAGCCGACATCTATAAACAGACAAAACAAGTAGATAACATGTTGATGTCATTGTTAAAGATGAATGTCATTGTTAAAGATGAATAGATTTTGTTGGTTCATTTTCAAATCTAAATATGCTTTTAACAACATTTGGACTCCCTGATGAAGCGTCCATTATAACCCACATATAAATACAAGCATACATTCTAATAGAATGGCATGTTTAGTCTATTTATCCATCACGAGACAGCGACATAACTGCATATTCTACTAATTGCAGAATATAAACGTGCGCGCTGGCATATACACACTAGCGTAGAAAGACAGAAGAGACATAGGCGTGCGTGAATGCAGTGCCTGTAAAGTTACGTCACTGTCCAGAGGAAGCCAAATTATAGTAATCCACACGACCAATATAGCAATATAATAAAATAAACTGTTATCAATAGCTGCTTTAAACAATTTATAGGTCATTTACCAAGTGTCAGCAAATAGACTACCATAAATATATTACATTTGGCAGCTATTACATACACACAACTTTCTGTCTCTGAATGCTCAACAAGTAAAAAAAACAGACAAATATCAGGTTATTTTAATGATAGCTTTCCAATGTATAGCTCATGTAAAAAAATGAAATATAGTTTTTATACCAAGGGTCTTGCAGTAGACTGACTATACATCCAAATACATTATATCTGACAGTTATTATGCAATATTCCACCTCTAATCTCTTGGTAGGGGAATCAGAAGGTATCTCATCATCACTTCAATGATAGCTGTTTTCAGTGTGTTATAAGCCTACTTTATAATGTATACTTACATGTTGGCCTTGCTGGGGCCTCAGGTTCTTTTCTTTTGGCTCGCACTTCTTGTCTCTGAAAGAATAATTGGAAAATGAAGGTAAGGATAAGTAATTGCGTTAAAAAGACTAAGCGAAGTAATGAAAATCCCTCATGTGATGTCCCCAAGGGTTTTATTTGTTCGTAATAATCCAGGCAGACTATTGACCATAGTACATATTGCCATACAGTGAAACCTTGTTAACACAAAGTCAGTTAACACAAATTTTCTGATAACACAAAGTGTTTTTCAAGTCCCAAGCTTATATTTTACATTACTATTAAACCTGATAACACAAAATTCCTGTTAACCCAAACTAAATTGCGTGGCCGAAGCAACTTTGTGTTAACAAGGTTCCACTGTATATTGCTTAGTTAAATTCTCCCACCTACCCACTGTCAAATAAAAACAATTTGATTTAAGAGTTAACATATATAATACATGTACATGATTTTCAAGTTTTGTTAAAAAGGTCTAATGAATTGAAGCAAGCTGAATGGGTGGATGGGCTCTAAAGTATAATTAGCAGAGAGTAGGGATGTCAGTGGTCCCCTTTCCAACCACCTTATTGATCTGATGTTATAAAATAAAAACTTACAATTCTTAGTTTTTCCACTTTTGAAAACTCTACTTCCAGGTCCTCCTGATTCAAGGCCATACGAATCTGTGCAAAATAAAGTACATTGAAATAGTTTAATGGGAGGTTAAGTTTTATTAACTGGTTTTATTGTACTAGCCAAGAGGTACACCTTAACAGAATAATAGAGCATTGTGTGTGACTCCCTCTGGTAGCTCATAAATAGCGCCCTCTTTTGTTTTGATAGCAACACAATTCCTTCATGACTTCACTCATGGTTGTGAGCAGAGGCTCACTACTTATTGGTGTGAGCCCCCCTTGGACTTCACATTAGGGTTCCGTATTGGGGCAGTTCAATAAAATGATTCAAATGTCTAGTGATGAATTATTGGTTTGAACATGGATGAAGTTGTGATGTAGCTAACATTTGTGAACTATAATGAATATATCTTGTCATCAGCTTTCAAACAGACCCTACCAGTGTGATATATACAAAGACAGACTCAATTATATTCCGCATTTACAAGCATCAGGGTGTTATATGTGAAGAAGGGTCGGTAAAATAAAGGATCAAATTGTCTATACTCTATTTGGCTTCCTCTGGACAGTGACGTAACTAAACAGGCGCAGCTTTTACACACGCGTATGTAACTTCCGTCTTTCAACGCTCGTGTGTATAGGCCAGCTCATAAGTAGAATACACAGTTACGTCACCGTCTCGTGATGGCCAAATAGACTATAGGATATTCTCATTACAGCATACATACCTCTTGACTCCCCAGACCATGGAATAGGAAGATGAAAACACCCTATAAATATAACATACAGACAAAATAGTTACAGTTAGGATTGCTGATGCAATTCATTGGTGGATGTGGATGTTGGTATTAATGGCTTGAATTGATCATATACAGCACAGAATTGTTATATATTTTTGGGGTGCAGTCTTATCCAACCTGTGGGAGGGGGTGTGACTGCTACAATTCTAACAATTTTTTTGATCATTTGTATAAGAAATGCCACATGCTCACATGTCTTAGGTTAATTTTCATATTTAGACAGGGCATATAAGTACAAAAATCATGGAATTGGGGAACATTGTTCCCAGAATTATTGAGATGTGGCAGTAATTATTTGGGTAGACTCGTAATAATTGTAGAATTCAAAAGAAAAAGAAAAAAAGAGAGACTACAATTGGCACCATTATTTGCATCAAAAGCCTATTTTTATTTTTGTTACCAGAAAAGCTTCAATATAACCTTCCCTAGTAATATATATAATAAAAAGCAGGATACCAACCCACAGTGTTTACAATAGACAATATTAACAAACACCGATGAATGTCCCCACGAAAAAATAAGCAAGGACATTCACCAGCAGGGACACGAGCCTGGGTCTCCTGAACTAGTAATGTCAAATAGACTGTTTGAACTTGCAGGAAATTTAAGCTCAAATTACTTCATTAGTTTCCAAAAACATAATAGCCGCTGAATATCCCAACTCGGACAAAGCAAGGACATTTGCTGCTTGTAACTCGAACCCATGATCTCCCATTACAGTTTCAGTTGGGACTGGTTTTGTTTATTGTTTGTGTGTAGTCTATAATTCATATCAGTAGCGGATCTCCTGGGGGGTCAGTAGAGTTCAAGTCCACCAGGAAAAATACCCTTTGACCCCCCCCCCCCTCCCTGACAAGTGACCGCAGATACTCTACTGATTCATGTTTGTAAGGGAGAGGAGGGAATATATCTTTGGAGATTTGGGTGTGAAGTGGGGATAGGAAACAAATCTAGGCATTTTGCTCATAAATGGTTTTATCAAAGGAAATATTTCAAAGTCAAGTTGGATTCACCTAAAATCTAAAGGAAGAAAACTGTTTAATTGGGGCTACAAAACAAATCTTCCCCAGGAGCGCAAGATTTGCTTGAATTTTAAAATCCTATTGATGAATTAGAGGGCGAGGTTTCCTAATGGTTATTCCCTTGGAATGGAACCACACCCTTTGCATACACACTTTGTGCTACCCTAGCATATCAGTATTAACTTACTTGTAGTGAGTTTAGAATAGTGAAAATATATGTTAGATATATGGTTCCAGTCCACATAGCATTGAACAAAGCACATAACCAAGTGATTCCGAGTAACGGCAGTAGAATGGCTGTAGCACGAAAACTGGATCTGTAAGAATACAATGGTATAATGGATAGAGAATTGTGAGAAGGCTTTTACGAGGGGTATTCATAATATAAGTTAAGAGTTTAACGGGTTCGCCGTTAAAAACTTGTGAATGCCCATCTTACATATACAATTCCAAGTAAAGAAAGTAGGAATACATGGTATATAAGTGCGTTCAGAATAGTTAATGTGATTCTAGTCCATATAGAGTTGACCGAGTGATGCCAAGTACTCAAGGCAGCATGTGCTTCTTTCAACATTTTTTTGATATAAAATTAATTGTGTCGGCTGTAGGATGGGATGGAATGGGGTAGGGTGTTGGATGACTTGAAATATTTCACAAACTGTTAAAAGTGTGACCCCTTAAGGGCTCAGCAGACTCCACAACGCTCGAACTCTTTGCGCTCTCACACATGCGTAGTAGCTCCACCACAACAAAATGACGCAGCCTGATTGGTCAACGGTGGTCAACGCTTACACTCAGCGTTTGAGCGTTGTGGAGTCTGCTGAGCCCTTAAGTGTCATATAAAAGATAACAAAATAATTCATGCATCACATTGACATATGATTTGCCGCATGCTCTACCCTTTTAACAGGATTGTTAATGCTATTGGCCCCATTATGCTGTATATATTATCATTGCTTTATGGTTACTGACTATATGCAGTACCATGACGTTTCTAATATCTTACCTCCTAGCCTGAAAATGGTCTTTATTTTGATCCGCTACATCATCTATATTTCTCATCACAGCAGCCAGGATGATAAAATTAATCTGAAATAAACGAGAGAAAAAAACCAAATCTTAAATATAAGATAATCACATCTAGTGTATTATTCATAATGGTCTATATTAATGAAAGCATTTAGTCCTGGCATAACGTATAGTTCAGGACCAAGTCCAGTCCTATTGTGATGGACTTCAAACATTTGTTTCCTCTATTTTAACACTAAAAATATAAAAAAGACTGAAAGCTGATTTGAAGTTTGTAGTGGTTTGCATTTTCTATCGTAGAACGGCATTCTACTAAAAAATAATAAATGAGTCAGATGGGGAAGAACAGTGACTTCATTACTTATAGGCCTTCAGTTTAATCCTATTCTCTGACATTTTCTGTTAATCGATAATCATTATGTACATAAACAAGATATGAGTTCAGAAGAAATAATTTACTCACATGATGAATTTATTTGTTTATGTTTTAGATTCTATAGTTAAATTTCCAAATTTAAATTTGTCCTCATTTGTTTCAAACACTAGTTTGAGTAGTTTGTCTGTAATGCAAAAACAAGTAAGTACAAGCCAACCTCGGTTATTCGACCCCCCCCCCCCCCCCCCCCCCCCTGTTATCCGAATAACTCTGTTATCCGTCTGACTGATCCCAAAAGAAAATAAGATTTTTACAGCCTATCACATTTTTTCACACTCTGAAGCATTTGAAGGCCGTCATTTGATGTTGGTAGTGCTGTTTAGTACTTAAAAAGTACATTGTCACTGTAATTACACCCACAGTACAGTACCCTTCTATTGTCCCAATTTGAGCACTTCAGGAAAGTTAATGCAGAAATACACATAATTCGTTTATCCCATTTTTTCACTTATCCGGCCATTGCTTGGTCACATCATGTCTGGATAAACGAGGTTGGACTGTACTCTAATAAAAACTGCAAGCATTTCTTTGCACATCCAGACCAGTATAGCAATACAGTGTAAAATATTGACACCCAAAAAGAAAAATCAATCTTTGATTTTGAAGTAATCTAGGTTGGTTTACATTTTAATTGGAAATATTTTCATTCTATTACAAATATTTGGAAAAGTTATCTATTATTATAGCTTTAATTAAAAAATGAATTCAACTTACCAAAACTATGCACAATGCTGGGCCGACAAATATATAGACGGTGCCATCTGAGAATGTCACAAAACACCTGTATATGAAACAAAGACAAAAACAAATTGGGTTGTGATGGGCAATATGGAATAGGGCAGTAAAAATATATTCACTTTGACGTACATGTGAAAATGAGAGCTATCTGCTGAATTATGTAGGGAAATACCTGTACAATTCCTGTGCAGGTACTGGCAGCCGCATAAGAAAATAGGGCACGGCTGTTTGATCCCACATAATTTGTCCGATTTATTCTGAGAACACCGTAACTTGCTGGCCTGGTTCTGGTTTTAACTTATACAAGTACCTGAATATACTGGCCATCTTTTGTAGAAATTTCAGAACATTTGTAGGTGCCATTTCTGAGAAATAGAGCTTTGAATATTATTATTTACTATAATAGCGCCCTCATCGGCCACATTTCCCATAGAGTTACATGTAAAATGTGTGTAAAGTAGAAAATGCCGATAATTTAAAAATGGCTCCTACAATTTTCGTGAAATTTTCACCGTATACTTGTATTCATTAGCGCTACCTAAATCATGTCAAACCATAACTGGGCCACTATGTAATCTTTTTTTATTCCATAATTTTAATTATAAATCGCACAGTCAAACAGCTGTGAGGGATGTGCGCTAATGCAATATGTGCAGATAATCATGCAATTTCATTGAATAGTTGTTATTTTACAGGCTAAAGTCATTGCATGCAATATAGAGATGGCCTATCGATGCTAAACCACACAAAACAATTTTATTCATGTGTTTCAACTTCCATATTTGGGCACAATGTTCAGTGTACTTGTAGATACATTCAGGGCTCAATGCACTATATCGAGGCTTGGTACACTATGGAAATAGTCATGGGCCATATACACTATATTGAACATATTTCAACAGTATTATAATTATTACTATTTTATTTGCCAGAGATGACATAAGAAAGGCATGCAAGCAATGGTTTCTGTAAATTATTCTTATGATAAATCTTACCAATCTTCCGTTCCATAGCTCTCAAATCGTAACGCTAGAGCCACGCCTACTATCATCAAGGGTATACCTGCGTGAAAATAAAATGCAATTTATATCAATCAATCCCATTTTTTTAGCCATGTTTTATGTGCAACTATCCATGACTTTTAACATTACTACTACATCACATGATATTTATATGAAGTCATACTGGCATCTAACAAAATTGATGTGTGAAATTTAAAAATCTCCAACTTTGCAAGAATGTTTTTTTACGTTTTTGTTGTTGAAAAAGGTCAACATTTGGGTAAAAAGGTCCACTTTTGAAATAGTCAACATTTGGGTGAAAAGGTCCACTTTTCCAAATTCGCTCCCCCCCCCCCCCCCCCCCCTCACCCACTCTCCCGGTAAAAAGGTCCATTTTTCCAAATTTCCCCCAGCAAAATCCCTGGTTACGGTCCTGGTACAGCCCAATCAAACATCTTCTGCTCTTTATGATATCTCAATACAAATGTAGTGGCATCACAAAAGTCTGTCAAATTGATAAATTAAATCATTTGAAAAATGGGGATACTTTTAACTTACCCCAACCAAGAATGAGTAGGTAGCGTTTTCGTTGTCTGAAATATTTGCTGAGGACCGGATCCATCTCTATCAGTAGGTAGATGCCCTCAATGAGCATGAATGAAAATGATGCGGTGTAGAAGAACTGCATCACAACAGCAACAGATTTGCAGGCAATCTAAAATAATAACAAAGCATATAATAATATTGTCGTTTAGTGGTAAAAACCTCCTGTTCATTTTTTAATCTTGAACATGTTTTTGATGTACACAGCCATTTTCTTAAACCCGGTATCATGATTACTCTGCTGCATTATGTTCCCACTCCCTTCACACTTTTGGACCTGTGATTTGACATTTCACCATTAATAAATAATCTAAGGATGAGTCAATTTCCCACTATGTGGTCCAATTAAAAGACTGCAAAGGACATAAGTATGCCCCAAGGGCATAGACTAACCTTTAATAACCCTGAAAGTGGACCACATAGTCAGCGGTTGACAAAATCATAGATAATTTATTTAAATCATAGGTCCAAAAGTGTTAAGGGAGTGGGAACATAATGTGTACAAGTGAAGTAATAATAATAATAATAATATAATAATATTACCGTTCTTATATAGCGCTTTCCACAATGCAAGCACAGTCCCAAAATAGCTGTTCTATAGTTTGATCAGTTCCAGATTGGCAAAGCCTCATTACACCAGCGAATGATTACAGAAGGATGCGGGCGTGCGTGAAGACAACAAGCGCACTGTGTATCATATGATGTGTCAAACCTCGTTTGTATGGCCTTAATCGCGCGCGTAAGTTTGGATTATTTTGGCACGCAGAGAGATCAAATTAAAAAAATCTCGCCAATTTGGAACTGACTGAACTATAATAGTAGCTCTGCTACTGTGCGGCTACTTTTGTTAACCACACTTGCACTGTACAGTTCCCATACAGGTTCTAAAGCATACAATACCTGGACAGCGGCTACTTTGGTTAACCGCACTTGCACTGTACAGTTCCCATACAGGTTCTAAAGCATACATTAGGGAGCTTTCGATTTGGACGACGGACGCTTCTACAACAAGATGACACCTTGAGTCATGTGCACATGCGTCGACTTAGCAATCCGTCGGTCATCCAATTTCTGGGACCTGTGATCTTAAGCTTTCGATTTGCATGACGGATGTTGCACGACGGTAAAACACAAAACGTTACCTTCGTCCCCACGACGGTTGTTATTCCATTTACGCGTTGTGGCATTTAGAGGACCAACGGATGACAAAATTGATGCATTCGCACATGACTCAAAGTGTCATTCAACCGTCCTAGATTCATCCGTCGTGCAAATCGAAAGCTCCCTAATAATCAGCCGAAGACAGGTCCTAGAAATTGGACGACCGACGGATTGCTAAGTCGACGCATGCGCACATGACTCGAGGTTTCATCTTAAGCGTCCGTCATCCAAATCGAAAACTTCCTAATACCTGCACAGGTACTTACAGATGAGTAAACCATGATGCCATGCAGGCATACGAAGGAGAGATGAATAGGTATTGTTTCAATACAATCATAATTCAGTAAGACATGCACTGTTCTTTTGCCTGCATATCTCTCCCTCCCCTATCACATATACCAATCACTTACCGGGTCTATCTTAGCCATAACTACCATGGCATATGCCATCTTAGCTAGGAGCATAGCAATACACAGGTTGATATGGATTATGTCTGAGTAAAGTGTTCCCTATCATATTGTGCCCCCCCCCCCCCCCCCCCCCCTCCCCCTCTACCCCCTGTCACATATGCCATACACTTACCGGGTCTATCTTAGCCATAAATATCATTACATAGGCTATCTTAGCTAGGAGCATAGCAATACACAGGTTGATATGGATAATGTTACGAGTGGTGCGTAAAGATCTGCACAGGGAGGAAGAAACAAAAACAAAAATATGGTCAGAATATGCATTTATTTGCAAAATGTCTCAACATTAGGCTCTTACCTTGTGACTATAAGTTTTTCACATAGGAAAGTATTACAAACATTATGAAGCCTGAGTTTTAAGAAAAGATGAGGGCGCTTCTCACTGCCAAATGACCGAGTGTGCTTTTAAAGGTTGGTGTTCCGATTGCTGGCCTGATTTTCATTTTTTCTCTATTCTACATGAAGGGTCGTCCTTAAAATAGTTATATCTCAAAGCTTGAGTTCCAATGGTTCTTATTTTAGAAGCACAAGATGACATGACATTTTACCATTGAGTATTACACAAACTGGCCGGTGGTTTACCATATCTTGCACCAAAAAAGTTGACGGAAATAGTGAGAAAAATGTGAAGAATCAAACCAACTTACTTGACACAAGTGTAGACACAAATCAAGACTATGAGAGCTATCACAGAAAGTCCTGTGCCTCCAAACGTTATGTACTGCAGATAGGTTTCATGTGGGTCAGGTTCCTGAAAGAATTTCACATAGGAAAATAGGTTATAGTCTGCTGAAACAAAGATTATGCCCTTCAGCATGTATAAAGTAAGTAATACTTCCTATGTTTATCCTTTGGGCAATCTGTTCTAGACATGTTCAATGGCCAAACATACATCTATCTACCTTACCCCTGAACATGTATAGAGCAACACTTCCAATGCATAACTTTTGGGCAGTTTTATTGTATACATGCTGAAGGGCCAGTAAAACATACAAAGTTTTGACAGAACAGCGTGGATATGAGTGCTAAATTCTGTGGCTGAATTCCCTCTACAATTAAAATAGACTAGTTTTCCTGATACATAATTTCATGTCATCAGTGTCTGCCTGGCTTTTATACAATCCCCTAAACTATTAATTACAAACAAAGTTTTATCTCTTATATGAGGGTCATTCAATAAGTTCTACCTCCTCCCTCATAACATTGCTAATATGAATGTCAGCCTCGATCGATATAGTTCAAGTGTTTGCTATACACAAATTTGTGATAGCTTTCTCATTATGTAGAGCCACAAAGTGTGTGAGATAAAAGCTGTATTAGATGTGTGCATCCCATCTCTTACACAGACTACTTACTATGATATCTTTAGGCTGTATAATGAGACCAAAGTGTGTGAGATGATAGCAGTAGCACACCGTGTGTGTTTCGTTGCTGGTATGCACATCACAGCCGTCAGTATTCCAGGCACCGTTGATGGTATTTCTGAACATGAAAAGATAGAGATGAATGAAGAAGAAAACATTTACCCCTTGAGAAGTACCTGCTGATTGGTCAGATATTAGATTCATTATTTATTGCATCAATCAGAGACATTGTTAGAAAAATTGGAAATGTTCGCCCTACATTTATTTGCTCACTTTTTGCTCTAAAATCAGCACCCGGGAAAATAAAAATGTGTGAATATATTCAACTTGTATGTAAATCTATGTAAAAAAGCTCAAAATCGTGAAAATAAAAACAAGCAAAATTGTTCAAAATGTGCAAAGCGTGAACATTTACATGCGCAAACATTGCCACTTTGACAGTAAATGATATACTTACACAGCATCAAAGTCCCAGAATGAGCACACTGCTTCCTGGCTCTCTGGTTTAGGCTGAAAATAATTCACACCAACAAAAATTATGAGGACAAAAAGAAAGAATCTCAAATCACCAACATAAGTTTAGTTCTCTTTTCTATTCAAAACTTTTTGCTGGCCATCTCTATAGTTTATTCTTAAACAGCTAAGAAAGTTTAAGCAATCTCATTGGTTCTCAGAGAAATCGGCGACATCTAGATGAGACAATAGAACACGGGGAGGTGGGGTTTACGTTTTAACAGTGCGCCGACCTTCACAATGCGTGGTTTGCTCCATAACGCGCACTTCTGCAGTGCGTCTTAAGCGCTTTTCATGCGTTTATGCCGGCGCCGCGACGCTTACGCATGGTTTACTCATCGCATGTGATTGGATGGAATGTTTGTGGGTTATTCGATCCTAGCAGGGGTAAAAATTGTCATCAGATGCACAGTGCGCTTGTTGCTTTCAGTGCACCTGCGTCCTTCTGTATTCATTCGCCAATTTTGAACTGATCAAACTATAGAAATTTGCTTGCTCACTTATTCAATTTGTAATGATTACATAATCAGCTATCACATGCACACTATAACTATGTAGAAATGTGTTATTTCCGTATAAACTTCCATATTTTATGCCGAGTCCACACACTATGATGGACACACATAGCGTATACCCACACACATTTAATATATGTGATGACTCTGGCATTTCTAGATGTTTTTCCCTAGAGAGCAATAGTCCATCAAAAAAAAGAGCGAAAGAAGGGGGCTACCATACCATAAATGTGACCAGTCGCGTCAAAAAGGACATGTTGTCGGCAAACAAAGTTCTGAGATAGAGGCCAATATATTTGGTGAAATATAAAGAAAATAATAGAAATAAATACATGCTTCTTCAAATCATATCTTGTGATTACAAAGTCTGATTACCTTCAACATGGTGACATTTCAAAGCTTAAAATGTGCTCTTTCAAGTCATACAAATAACTCAGATTTGACTCGGGCCTCCAACATGTCCATTTTGATGTGACGGGTCACAAATGGGGGAGTTGAAATGTTTTGAAACAATTTTGATTTATTTTTTTTTTGTTAGATGACATTTTTGAAATCTTTTTGGATTTTTTTGGATTTTTTTGGATTTTTTTTGGATTTTTTTTGGATTTTTTTTGTTTTGAAAATTCACCAACATTTCCCAAAAAACATCAACAAAATAGAACATCCGACCGACCCTACTTGAGGTCTGTTTTCCCATAGAACAGTTTTTTTTATATTGCCGCCTTACCTCATTGTGTGCCAGGACAATCTCAATGGGGTTATACAGGTCCATGCGTATTGGAGGCTGCACCTCCAGTGACAGAATGCGACTGCCAACCTTAATTTCATTCTTGTCTTTGATTTTACTGCAAAAAGGTTAGAAATATAATAAAAATAATATTATATAGCATATTTAAGAAAGTGATGGATACCAACAGCCCTCAAGTGTTCTGATTTTCCCCTTGAAATGCAAAAGTATACCTCATTTAATTAAAAGTTGTATCACAATTGTGCACTATATTTTGACATTTATTGTGCAAAGTTTGGGTGCATATTGCAATGCAATATGGTACATTTTTTGTTCATGTCTGGGCATCAACGACGCTGTATAGATGGTGACAAATTTTGATTTTGCTTCAGACGATAAAGTAGGGGGGGGGGGGAAATTCAATACTCTCGAATCTCTCCAGCACTTGCACTGGCACCAGGAAATTGAGATGCATTGTCTAAAACTTCCATCTTTGTAAAACAATTTAAAGCACAGTATCATCCAACAACCCAACATCACCACAAATGTTCTACTACATGACTCCTCCTGTGATAGTACACTAAACCAACATTTTGATAAGAAGAAAAAAAATCCCTTTGAAATTCTAAAATTCAGAATCCATGTAAATTCTTGCCAATTACACCCATGCTGGATACATCTCTCACACTCAAACATGGCAGACATGGAAGTTTATGGCAAAGGATTCTAGAGGTAAATATAATAACATGTATTGTCTCTAATACTTACGTATCCTTGGTATCTAGTGGCAAGAAGTCATTGACGGTATTGAACATAAACCCAATCACAGTTGCAGTGGCAAAATCAGAACCTGAAATGAAAAATATTGAGAGACAGATAGAGAGCTTTGTAAGCACAATGTAATTTATAGTTTTAAAACTATACAATATAATATCAAAGGCATGATGTGGCTTATTTCACACAGGTTAATGAAAACTTCAATGATATTAAAATGGTAGTATATTCTCTATGCCTATACATTAGAATATTGCATACTTTTTATGTAACGCAAGTACATATTTGTAAAAAGTACATATTGCTATTTTTAATAACAATTTTCCCAAGATTTGTCTGAATGAATTGTCTGAAGGAAGTGTATTGTACTTTGTTTTATTCTTTGTACTTAATGTACTTTAATTTGTTATCACTCATTTTTGTTTTAAGCATTACAAAGTTTGTCAGGGCTTCTATAGTGTTCTCTCTCACATCTTATTATTATAATTGGTCATATTGCTGCATACATTGAGCTGAATGTTTCAATTTGCATATGATTTCAATAAGTGCTGAATTTCCAATGATTTTAAAGGAGATACCAGTTAATGTAATTCCTCTGAATGGCATAGACGCAGATAGTTTTGGTGTACAATATTCAATAGCTAGTTTATTGTACCGCTTACAACCCTCATATAAGAAATAATTTTTATTCTATCTTACCGTTATTTGTTTTATCTTTTTCGGTGAAATCAAAGAAGTTTTCTGGCAGAATGATTGCATCTGTCGGATGTTCCCAGCTCTCGTTGATGGAGGACAGACGCGAGTCATCATAGTTTGGAAACCTTACACGTTGATTATCCATTGACTTAGGCTCAAATCTTGTTACACTCAATACTGCAAATATAAGAAATGAGAGGGGTTTGTATTGTAATTGGTTTTTACATGATTCGTGTATAGTTTTTCGTTGGGTTGGCTGATTCGTAAAAACAGTGTAATGTGATATAAAGTAATAACACCCATTGGGTGTAACTGTTGAGTAAGCTATATCACATATTAGCTAGTCATAAGTCTTTCTCCTTAGAAACTTTGTCCCCATTTCAAGAAAAATAATTGAAAGCAAAGGTTTTACATACAAATCGGACAATAGTGGAATTCAAATCATGGACCTTTCGGTCCCAAAGAAAATGTCATACCACTAGACCAGCTAGGTTGTAGGTGCCAAGGTAGCGAATTTAATCCAACAAAAGAGGAAGGATAGCCCATAGTCTACATGTATATGGAATAAATCTGTATAACTCATACAATAGAAGTCTTTGTACTAGACTAATTTGTGACAACTTACTCATAGGTAGAACCACCAGTTGATGTATGGTATGCAAATAATAAATGTGTATCAGTGTAATAGTAATTATATTTTCAGGAGGTAAAATTTACTGAATGAAAATATTACTTTCATTACACATATGAAAAACATTCATTTAGTGCATAATGTACAGTAGGTGAAAGTACAAATCGTAAGCCTCTCCAGTACTTGCACATGCCTCAGACTTGTGACAAGTTGGCTTATGGGATTTTAACCTGAGGAATGGGAGACACATGTGCTGCCGACACGCTATCTTAATTCTATGTATCATAAATCATATGAAACAAACAATAAATGTATTTACTGGTGGGTGCAATGAAAAGAATTTTCATTCATTTAGTGAAAAATTAAAAGTTTCATCTAACTCGATCCACTCCACCTCATCATTTGAAACATTTTGTCTTTCACACCTCAGCAACTAGTCAATGACTCAAATCAATTCAAGTCACAAAAATCAAAGTCAAGTCCCTGACTCATTAGCCTTACCTATATTTTCAGTAGCGATGGTGGTATCTAGAGTCACCCCTGTGCAGTTATATCAAATCAATTCCAGTCACAAAAACCTGTGACTCGTATCAAGACTCAATTCCAGTCATTAACTTAAGTTTCATTAGCCTTCCTATATTTTCAGTAGCAATGGTGGTATCTAGAGTCCCCTGTGTGCAGTTATATCAAATCAATTTAAATCACAAATAACCTGTGACTCGGATCAAGACTCAATTCAAGTCACTAACTCAAGTTTCATTAGCCTTACCTATATTTTCAGTAGCGATGGTGGTATCTAGAGTCACCCCTGTGTGCAGTTATATCAAATCAATTTAAATCACAAATAACCTGTGACTCGGATCAAGACTCAATTCAAGTCACTAACTCAAGTTTCATTAGCCTTACCTATATTTTCAGTAGCGATGGTGGTATCTAGAGTCACCCCTGTGCAGTTATATCAAATCAATTTAAATCACAAAAAACCTGTGACTCGGATCAAGACTCAATTCAAGTTTCATTAGCCTTACCTATATTTTCAGTAGCGATGGTGGTATCTAGATTCACCCCTGTGCAGTTATATCAAATCAATTTAAATCACAAAAAACCTGTGACTCGGATCAAGACTCAATTCAAGTTTCATTAGCCTTCCTATATTTTCAGTAGCGATGGTGGTATCTAGAGTCACCCCAGTTATATCAAATCAATTCCAGTCACAAAAAACCTGTGACTCGGATCAAGACTCAAATCAAGTCATTAACTCAAGTTTCATTTAGCCTTACCTATATTTTCAGTAGCGATGGTGGTATCTAGAGTCACCCCTGTGCAGTTATATCAAATCAATTTAAATCACAAAAACCCTGTGACTCGGATCAAGACTCAATTCAAGTCACTAACTCAAGTTTCATTAGCCTTACCTATATTTTCAGTAGCGATGGTGGTATCTAGAGTCACCCCTGTGCAGTTATATCAAATCAATTTAAATCACAAAAAACCTGTGACTCGGATCAAGACTCAATTCAAGTTTCATTAGCCTTACCTATATTTTCAGTAGCGATGGTGGTATCTAGATTCACCCCTGTGCAGTTATATCAAATCAATTTAAATCACAAAAAACCTGTGACTCGGATCAAGACTCAATTCAAGTTTCATTAGCCTTACCTATATTTTCAGTAGCGATGGTGGTATCTAGAGTCACCCCTGTGCAGTTATATCAAATCAATTTAAATCACAAAAACCTGTGACTCGGATCAAGACTCAATTCAAGTCACTAACTCAAGTTTCATTAGGCTTACCTATATTTTCAGTAGCGATGGTGGTATCTAGAGTCACCCCTGTGCAGTTATATCAAATCAATTTAAATCACAAAAAACCTGTGACTCGGTTCAAGACTCAAGTCAAGTCACTAACTCAAGTTTCATTAGCCTTACCTATATTTTCAGTAGCGATGGTGGTATCTAGAGTCACCCCTGTGCAGTTATATCAAATCAATTTAAATCACAAAAAACCTGTGACTCGGACCAAGACTCATTTCAAGTCATTAACTCAAGTTTCATTAGCCTTACCTATATTTTCAGTAGCGATGGTAGTATCTAGAGTCCCCCCTGTGCAGTTATATCAAATCAATTCAATTCACAAACAAATGTGACTCGTATCAAGACTCAAGTCAAGTCACTAACTCAAGTTTTATTAGCCTTACCTACATTTTCAGTAGCGATGGTGGTATCTAGAGTCACCCATGTGCAGTTATATCAAATCAATTCAATTCACAAACAAATGTGACTCGTATCAAGACTCAAGTCAAGTCACTAACTCAAGTTTTATTAGCCTTACCTACATTTATCATTGAAAAGGTAGATGAATTCAAATACTTGGGCGTAAAATTAGATAGCAATTTGTCTTGGTCAGCTCATGTTGATTATATGTGTAAGAATGTCTCTAAAAGAACAGGTATTATCAAACGTATGAAACATTTTCTTCCAAATCAAACTATTGTAATGTTATCAAATGCTCTTGTTATTCCTCACTTTGATTATGGAAGCACAGTTTGGTCAAACTTTTCTGCCGAATGTCATAGAAAATTACAGGTTCTTCATAATAATTTAGCCAGGATAATACTTTCAGCTGATATAAGAACACCAACAAATGATTTAATGGATGCACTTCAATAGGTTAAACTTGATAAAAGATGGCATAATCACCTTTTACTTATTGTGTATAAATGTTTAAGAAATATAAGTCCATCATACTTATCGATGCAGTTTGAATTTGTTCATAATAACCATTGTCATGTAACAAGAAATCACACAAGTAATACTTTGGTTGTACCGAAATTTAAGTCGAACTCAGGTATGCGAACGTTTCATGTTAGGGCAGCATATGCCTGGAACAACTTGCCATCAACAATCAGAACCGAACTTGAGAATATGTCAGTGCAACAATTTAAAACAAAGATCCATGGAATTTAAATTTTGTGTTCTAAAGTATATTACAATTCTGCATTTCCTTGCTGAATTTATCTGATGGTTCTGTATATATTTATGTAAATAGTTGTTATATTCCATGTATATATATTGTAAATAATTATGTATTTTTCTCTGTGAAATGAGGGCCTGCTTGGAAAGCAGTGCTTGACACTGAAGCTGTTTACCCTCAATAAAGAAAGATTAAATAATAATAATAATAATAGTAGCGATGGTGGTATCTAGAGTCACCCATGTGCAGTTATATCAAATCAATTCAATTCACAAACAAATGTGACTCGTATCAAGACTCAAGTCAAGTCATTAACTCATGTTTCATTAGGCTTACCTATATTTTCAGTAGCGATGGTGGTATCTAGAGTCACCCCTGTGCAGTTATATCAAATCAATTCAAGTCACAAACAAATGTGACTCGTATCAAGACTCAATTCAAGTCACTAACTCAAGTTTCATTAGCCTTACCTATATTTTCAGTAGCGATGGTGGTATCTAGAGTCCCCTGTGTGCAGTTATATCAAATCAATTCAAGTCACAAACAAATGTGACTCGTATCAAGACTCAATTGAAGTCACTAACTCAAGTTTCATTAGCCTTACCTATATTTTCAGTAGCGATGGTGGTATCTAGAATCCCCTGTGTGCAGTTATATCAAATCAATTCAAGTCACAAACAAATGTGACTCGTATCAAGACTCAATTCAAGTCACTAACTCAAGTTTCATTAGCCTTACCTATATTTTCAGTAGCGATGGTGGTATCTAGAGTCACCCCTATGCAGTTATATCAAATCAATTTAAATCACAACAAAACCTGTGACTCGGATCAAGACTCAATTCAAGTCATTAACTCAAGTTTCATTAGCCTTACCTATATTTTCAGTAGCGATGGTGGTATCTAGAGTTCCCTGTGTGCCATTACTACCACTCTGCATTCTTAGTGCCATATTCAAGGCATAATCTTCCAATTCACCCATCAGTTTTGGGGCTCCACCCTCGTTCTATCAAATTCAATATATATATATTTTGTTATTGTATTAGGCCAAACAAAATAATAGGTTCGTCTCAAAGCTTGCGCGCGCATTGGTTTTTAAATGCCAAAATACCGCGTCTGAAATGCAGGAAATTGTCAAATCAATTTTTTTTTTCCCTACAAATTTTTATTTCGAGTTTTTATTAAAAATATCGGCAGATTTTCCTTTTCTCAAACTTTTACATGACTCAGTTCTTCAAAAAACGCTGCACAATTGTTCTTTACACAACTACATCACAATATTCATTTCATATAGAAAAAACAAATATCAGAAAGTGTCAACGGTTGCAAATAGTACGAGTAAAAATTGCCACACAAATAAAAAAAATGTAAAAAAAAAAAAAAATGGAAGACAAAAAACAGCGCGCGTCGCCCGATTTTGAAGCCTTCGCAAGCTTTGAGACAAACTTTTTTTTGTTTGGCCTTATGCTGTTGTACATTGTAAAGCCGTTTTTTTCAGCTTATGCTTATTTTTGATTATGTGAATAAATTAGAAATTAAAAAATCATATCTAAATGAAAAAGTAGCAATCTAAATGTAACCTTTATTTTGCATTTTAATTCATAGCATTTTAATTCATAGCAAATTAATGCATTTAATGTATAATATCAAGGTAATAGCCATTTATAATCGATATCATAACACATAACATATCCCACATACATGAGCCATGTGAAATTTCTTATTTGTTTGAGGTTGTGGGGGTTGTGCGTTTGATTTTGATGCCAAACGCCAACACACATGTGACAATTTACTATCAAACAGGGGACACTGCTCCCAGCACAGACTGTCTGCGATCTCCTGATACAGTAGGTGCAAACACGCTTTCTATTGTCACAGTAATGTAGCGTCTGCAGTTTGATGCATTTTGTCATATTTATACACATAACTTTCTCTGTTAGGTTTAGAAATTCCATATCAAACGTCTGTGTTTGGATTGCACCAGACATGCGTCCAGGTTAAGGAGCAAACACACGTAGGGGTGTGCGTGTGTTTTTCCCTGCAACCGTGGACTTCAACTTAGATACACCTCTTGCAATCGTGGACACACACCAACCGTGGACCATCCACGGTATATCTAACCATGTGCTAACAATTTCAAATAATGTAAGAATTTATTTAAAACTAAGTCCACATTTGGGTGGTATACCTCGATCTCCCGTAAAACGTCTAAAAGGTCCACGGTTAGGTGACAAATTTCAAATGGGGTGTGTCCACGTTTAGATAGTAGTCTACACACCAAGTTTATATATAAGGTCAACATTTGACAGCAAAAACCAGTAGGTATGTGTGGAGAAACACAAGTCTCATAATATCTGTGTTTTAAATATTGAACAAACTATAGTCCCGGTTAAGTAATGCTATACAACACCCTCATTGACATACAACACCCACATTGACGTACCTGTTGAATTGAAATCCATCTTCTGCGTCTTGGAGCGTCAAAGAGATTACTTGTGATTCCAAGTAAATCCTGAAAATTGAAATAAAAAGATTTCATTAGTTAATTAATTAACAAGGTAAATGTAGTTTCTTTCATATGGGGGGGGGGGGGGGGGTGGTACTAACTTCGTTAACTACTAGCCTAAGAACTGATAAGGCTGAACTGAAATTGCTGGTAGCTTAGGGCATTACGAACTGGAAGGCTTGCTTCAAGGGGGGGGGGGGGGGGGATTTTGAATACATTTGTTATGACTAAATACGAATATAATGTATGGGCTACTTGAAACGTACAGGAATGTTTCTGGGTTCCATTTTCAATATTTTGAATATTATACATCTCTTGGCAATGTTGCCTTGAAATCACAATAACATAAAATAAAATATGCAATACAAGAAACAAAACCATTATTTGTAAGCTTAATATGCCCACTTTCACCCACCGATAGGTCCTCCTCCGCCTCCGTCACGTTAATGACCTCCGGTAGTTCCCTAGCAACCACTTTGTCAATCAGGATTGTCATCATCTCCATCTCGTCAACTGTCAGGTACGTGCCGACATCCGAGTAATTCTTGAGACGGTTGATCACCTCATCTTTGAGGACGCCACTGATCTGATTCTCTTTCGCAGCCTGGAAGGGTTAATCATTGCATGAGTGTGAAAAGGTTGCATTTTGTACATATTCACAATATCAAGAAACATCTTATTTTACATGTGACCCATCACATCAAAACAGATCCGTTGTCTGTTTCATGTCATATACCGCATACATAGATTCCTGTCATTTGATTGGTTAAAAGTGAGGGGATAATCAAGCTATGCCTTCAATTTCAATATGACGTCATAAAAAACAACTATGCCAGGGCATAGTCATTTTTGATGGCATCAAACCCCAAGATTGATAAATCAAGCGATCCGTGTCCGTGACCCGGTTTGATCAACCGAATCGCCCGGCCCTGATCAGACGGGATCGGACGTAATAATACTGCGAATGATTTCGTTTTGAACAACCTGTATGTTTTTATGCCGTGATTGACAGCTCTGACCTTTACTTATGGCTTTTATTTATCGCAACATTTGGTTGTACGTTCGTTTCTGTCCTCGTAGCGTTAACAAAATCATAGTAATGGCTGATAAATATGCATCAGCTTGACCTTGTTTATTGAAGAAGGCATCAAAGTTGTCATGTAAAATGCGCTGTTGAAATTTTCACCTAGCAGTTGCAGTTCCAAGTTTGCGGTAAGATTGAATTGGCTTGTTGACAAACTCTTCCAAATGCGGAAACTGATTATTAAAACGGAACAACATTTTTTGTCCGTAGCGGGAATAGGACAGTCCAAATTCAAGCCAGTATTTCTTGGCAATTGAAACAGTGTGAGTTATTTAACCAAGCTATACAGAATCTTTGGACACTAAATATGATATCTGAAGCATAAGTTTATTCAGAAAAGTTTATAAACATTATAAACTGAGGCCAACTCAGATCATCTGACAGATGCTTTCATTTCATAGCTCTCAGACAGAGAGCTAGCCTACGATTTAATGTTACCCTATGCCTATCTACTAAATTAACAGTGTTCTTTCAACCAATCAAATGACAACAATCTATATATTTGGTATATAAATCAAATATTGATTGCTTTCATTTCGGGTCATGGTACAAATTATAGGTCCGCGGTGATCTCGAAACCTTTTCGAGATCACCTTGGGCCTATAATTTGTACCATGCCCCTCATTGCAGTCAATATTTGTATAGGTTTTTTTAGGTTTCTAAAAAAAACCCAGATTTTGTGAAGCTTGAAAGGTGATAAATTCCTTTTATCTTTTGTTCTCTTCTGCAAATAAGGTTTGTCTGTTTCCATGTTGAGAAACTACATGCCACAAGCTTCCTGGTGTCCAATACCGTTTTGGGGCATCAAGAAACAGTCTCAGCTTCCTGTCGCCAATACCATTTTGGGGCATCAAGAAACAGTCTCAGCTTCCTGGTGTCCAATACCATTTTAGGGCATCAAGAAACAGTCTCAGCTTCCTGGTGTCCAATACCATTTTGGGGCATCAAGAAACAGTCTCAGCTTCCTGGTGTCAAATACCATTTTGGGGCATCAAGAAACAGTCTCAGCTTCCTGGTGTCCAATACCATTTTAGGGCATCAAGAAACAGTCTCAGCTTCCTGGTGTCCAATACCATTTTAGGGCATCAAGAAACAGTCTCAGCTTCCTGGTGTCCAATACCATTTTAGGGCATCAAGAAACAGTCTCAGCTTCCTGGTGTCCAATACCATTTTGGGGCATCGAGAAACAGTCTCAGCTTCCTGGTGTCCAATACCATTTTGGGGCATCAAGAAACAGTCTCAGCTTCCTGGTGTCCAATACCATTTTGGGGCATCAAGAAACAGTCTCAGCTTCCTGGTGTCCAATACCATTTTAGGGCATCAAGAAACAGTCTCAGCTTCCTGGTGTCCAATACCATTTTGGGGCATCAAGAAACAGTCTCAGCTTCCTGGTGTCCAATACCATTTTGGGGCATCATGAAACAGTCTCATTGTGGGCAGTTTCCCATCAAAGTATCACCAGCTGATCGGATGCTTTATGATTCATACAAATTTGACTCAAGTCTTGTTGATCTTTTGTATTAGACATAATCCAAACAACTCTAGCCTATTTCCTTACCACTTCAAAGAGTTCATCCAAGTCTTGGGTACAGTCTACCTTGTGTCGATCATCACACTCTATAGTACCGGTCCATACCGCTAAATCATCCAGTGCATCATGGTCAGTTGTCACAACTGAAAATAATCATAAATGGCAACAATAGGAATTATTCCGTAAGCTTTTTCAAATTACCCTTAGACAGCGGGAATTGAAAACACAGCCAAAGACAAAAATAGATTATATAGCCCTGAGGCTCCATACTAATTAGATTTTATTACACAACTATATTTACATAAGTTGAATAGTTGATACTTAATTTAGCAGGGGCATCAGCCCTTATACTACAATGATTACATTGATAAATATTTTTAAATGTTTGGCCATACAAAAGATACGAGTACAAAAAAGGATAATAATACAAAATTATCAAACCATAATTGGGGGTCCTAGTGATATACCTAAGGGACATAAACTTAGAGAACAGCTCAACAGAATTCCAATTATTTTTAAAGATAGTTATAACTTTTAAATAAACTTGGCCTAATTTATCAATGCTTTCTTTCAATGTTATTCAATTTGTAAATCATCACTTTGAAATATAAAATAATCAAATCTGAGGGGAATGGTTAAATGACCAACAGCCCTACCACCGATGAAATCTTATCAAGTGATAGTTTCAGAAAATTGATTTTTGAACGGTAATTAACTAGTTGAACTCTAAATGAGTTGGCCAAATTAATATAATACCAATTATAGGATGAAGCAGTAATACATTTCTTTTGACTTCATAATAAATTGAATAACTTTCTTTTACCATTTATAAATATTTCTTATATTAAAGAGAATAATTGAGATTTAAATCCCTGACTTTCTAAAAATTTCTCCTTAAATTACAATATTTGCCATCCACTACATCATGCAGTAGAACAAGTGGTAACTTCAATTAATATAAAATAAGGAATAATTAAGACCGGGCGATTTGGCAATTGGTCCCCCCTGGTTGAGCCGCGTGGGCAAGATACAAAGGAATAATTAAGACCGGGCGATATGGCAATTGGTCCCCCATGGTTGAGCCGCGTGGGCAAGATACAGAGGAATAATTAAGACCGGGCGATATGGCAATTGGCCAGTCCCCCATGGTTGAGCCGCGTGGGCAAGATACAAAGGAATAATTAAGACCGGGCGATATGGCAATTGGTCCCCCCTGGTTGAGCCGCGTGGGCAAGATACAAAGGAATAATTAAGACCGGGCGATATGGCAATTGGTCCCCCATGGTGGAGCCGCGTGGGCAAGATACAGAGGAATAATTAAGACCGGGCGATATGGCAATTGGTCCCCCATGGTTGAGCTGCGTGGGCAAGATACAAAGGAATAATTAAGACCGGGCGATATGGCAATTGGTCCCCCATGGTTGAGCCGCGTGGGCAAGATACAAAGGAATAATTAAGACTGGGCGATATGGCAATTGGTCCCCCATGGTTGAGCCGCGTGGGCAAGATACAAAGGAATAATTAAGACCGGGCGATATGGCAATTGGTCCCCCATGGTTGAGCCGCGTGGGCAAGATACAAAGGAATAATTAAGACCGGGCGATATGGCAATTGGTCCCCCATGGTTGAGCCGCGTGGGCAAGATACAAAGGAATAATTAAGACCGAGCGATATGGCAATTGGTCCCCCATGGTTGAGCCGCGTGGGCAAGATACAAAGGAATAATTAAGACCGGGCGATATGGCAATTGGTCCCCCAAGGTCGAGCCGCGTGGGCAAGCTAAAGCTAATTATGCCTAATTAAAATGAATATATTCCGGGATTTTAGTACAATTTCTTTTTTTTTTTTTAAAACAAAAAACAAAAACAAAAGCAAAAACAAGACAACTAATCTGAACAACCAACGAAACAAAAAACGGGCCCGATTGAAAGCGGAACTAAACCTAATTTAAGAAAATGGCAAAAAATCAATAAAAATTTGGAAGAAATAAATCGAATACACCCGGATTAGTAGAGAAGGAAAAAACAAAAACAAAAAACAAAAACACAAATCGGCTAATGAAACAAAAATAAAGATCGATAGCAACTGTACAATGGATTTTAGCAACCATGCAGATGGGGTAAATCAAGATGAATATGGGAGGGTGGGAGTGGTTTTATTTAGAGAATAATTACTGCGTAACAACTGTTTTCGCGAATTTGTTGTGAAATAAGAGGCTGATGTTATGGTCTGAGGAATTGTCCCGAAGGGGCGCAGCCCGCGCCCCTTCGAGACAATTCCGAATGACCATAACAGCAACCGAGTATTTCACAACAAATTCGCGAAAACAGTTGTTAAGCAGTCATTATTCTCATTCATTACTGAAAAAGATGCATATTTATCCAAATCGTTGATTTGTACCGATATAATCTCGCTAATAATTAATTAGTTGTTTTGTTTATTTTGTCCACCCCTGCCCTTCTTAGTTATTGAAACAGTCCGTGTCGGGTCATCCCCTCATTCAACCAATCAGAAATAAGCTTTAATCGTGTTTCCTCATAATTCAATGAATATTCAGTTTAGGGGCGTGAGGCGTTTATTTGATTGGTCGGTCAGTGAGCAAAACAATGGAACACTATGGCGCAGTACTTTCGGGCAATTATTAGTAACCTGCGCTCGGCGTGCGCGTTCTCCTCTAACGATTCATTTTATTGGAGCGCACTTGATACGCAGCTATTGCGATTATTCATGAAGTAATGAATTAACAACAGATCCTCATAGTATGGAAACACAAAGCGAATGAGGTACAGAATGTACCAAATGGGCATAGCAAAACAATCAAACAAAGGGCTGCTTGCGGGCAACCGGAAGTAGCCGTGAATGGTCAATCGGTAACCAATGACGCCCACAATTAAATGACAATGACCATTGACAATTACCGCTTCGATGGTTAAAAGAGTTTGGGCTTTATTGAGCCCAAACTTTATTATAAACATTCCCAACCCAAGACAACATTTAGGCAGACATTTTATATTGTGGACACCCAACTCAAGCCAGTTGAAATCCATAGTTGCATGATAGATAGTTGCATAAAGTATGTGGAAGATGTCCATTGGAAGACGAAGAAGTAAAAAGGATTGCTACATTTTCATAAACTGTTTAGTGAGTTTCTTGTAATCAATTATAAAGTAAATCACTGATTTTAGTATGTGAGTGTTTCTAAAATAATCTGTATCCTTTTCAATGTGATGTGTCTATTTGGATATTTTAATGCTGATTTTTCAGTAACCATGAGATTAATTTTTATTGTATCGAGCATAAAGATCTTGGACGCAGCATAAAAACATAAATTGTATAGATTTGTATGACAGCTTTTTGTATTATTTTTCACTTTTTTTGTGAGTTATAGAACAATAATTTTATTTATGCAATATTGTCTATGCTTGTTTGAGAAGACAAGTCAGTATCATCTATCATTCACATTTGTCATGCCATTGGGCATCAAACGGGGGTATATGACCCCTAGTCAATTTTAATTTGAAATAAAAAATATATATTTTCACGTACCAATTTCATGACATTCTTCCCCCATCAATCTCCTCCGCACACTCGGATCCTCAAAGTCCATCGTTGAATACCATACCGCAAAATCGGCAAATGCCGCCCTCAACCAGCCATCCTCCATGTCATTCCTTCTGCCGAGTACAACATGGGTGAATTCATCGTCACATCGGTTTGACTCGCAATCAGGCCTCGGCGGCTCTTGTGTTGGCCCTACTGTGGTCATGTTTATACACCAGGTATAATTGTTGAGGGCGCTTTCCGTATCGTTCCCGCACACGCTGTAATTGTAGGGTGTCACGAAATCCATGGGACTGGGTGTGGTCAGGTTGGTATTGTTCCAGTCAATCTGTATCATCTCGATTCTCTCAATCAGTGGAACTATATTACAAAGAATAATTGATAATAGAATAAAGCCATTCTAGGCCAAGGAAAATTAACTGTTCTGTAGGCATGACCAACTAACATCTTTTAATATTTTTATTGTGAACATTTGTAAAATAATTTGTTTTTATCAAAAATTTGCCATTTAAAAAAATTGTTTTAAAGAAATTTTGGAAATGGTTGAAATGTTTGAGAATTTGAAAATATCTTAGCAGAGCGCTACATTGGCCCATAGAAAAGGTTTTCATGATTCCTATTCTTTAGTACAAATCATTGGGGGGGGGGCCTATTTTTTAGTACAAATCATTGGGGGTATTCAAATTCAAATTTGATGGCGATATGTGTAGCACTTAAAATTATTTTACACTCCTCTTTATCAATAAACTAGTGAACCATGACACAAATCAACCACTCTCTATAACCCCTTGTTCAGCTTCAAACCATACTTATGGTCAAAATGTTGTTTTTTCACTGTTTTCCATCAATTCAAGTGAAAGTGTATGTTTTCAGGTTTTCATTGAAACAGATTGAACGGTCAATCAGTTTCCAAGAGCCCTCTAAACACTCTTTGGACCCCACATCTATTACTTACTTTCAAAATTGCTACCGCACATATGAAAGCCTCATCATTTGCATAATATATTCAACTATTCATGGAAGCTTACTTTGTAACAGTCCATTGAGGTACGCCATGATCCCTTCACGCCAATTCCACGTCATCCCGATGTTAGTCCATTCTTCCTCAACAAAAGTAAAGTTGTAGCGATTAACCCACTGACTAACTCCATCGTGTGCTTGGAAAACTGTTGTCTCATTGTCTGTAAATATCGCAAAGCCTGCAGAATCATTGTTTTGGGCTCCAGAGCTGTATAAGTATAATAACAAATTGATTGAGAATGATTGTTTAACCCTGCAAGTTTTCATTACAGAAAAACAATCAGTAACTATAATTTTGTGTGTTGAGGATACAGAAAGAGAGAAAATCCTACCATACAGATACAGACCTTTTGTAGATACTAATGTAAGAGACACAACTCTAGAGAGGGCAGTATTATTGCATCCTATACAGGGTTTATACCCCCATAGAGTCAACCAGTGACTTAAACATGTGATTAATAATGCACACCTTGCCCCTCCCATTCTAGATTATTTGGTAGCAAAAATCTAAGCCTATAATTAGGAGTTGCTTCTAGCTGCTCAAAGAGTCAACATCTTCCTTGACTTCTAGCAGAGTGTTGGTACCAAGTTAGAATGATGTTGTACTAACATCCTCTGGGCCGGACCTACTGTGATTAGGACTGCTGAAGCCCGAAATAAATAGAGTAACAGCAGAATGGTCTGATGTGTTTGACTTTACCGTCTAAGTCCTTAATGAAACGAACCATGCATTCTGTAATACAGATATTTAAGGTAGGTTAACTGGTTCTATAAGTATACCAGTTCGCCTATCTTATATCGTAATTATTACACGTGACCAGACACATCAAACAGGACATGTTGTCAGCAGACACAGTATTGAGATCGAGGTCAATTTATTTGGTGAAAAATAAAGAACATCATCTAAAGAATGGACTACTTCAACTCATATCTTGTGATTACAAAATCTGATTACAAAATCTGATTACAAAATCTGATTACAAAATCTGATTACCTTCAACATGATATCATTTCAAAGCTTAAAATGTGCTCTTACAAATCATACCGATAATTCAGAATAGACTCGGGCCTCCAACATGTACATTTCAATGCGACGGGTCACATATCATAATGATTGAATTACCTGAGGGGAGGCAGTAGGGGAGGAGAAGGTACAGTGTGTTAACTCACCCTATACAAAGGGTCAAATCCCCTTCACTTTTGTTTTTTTTTTCCTTGAAAATTTTACTCAAGAGTGAAACATAATTAGTGATTACATTGTGTGACTGACTAAAATACTGCTCTAGCACATATTTTGGTCATCATTTTAGTTTTTCACCCTCAGTAAAATTGAAAAGTTGTATAAGTAATTCCCTCCTTTGCTAGTACATAGACTATCAATCATATAGAACACATGGCAGTCATTACAAATTTGACCTTCATACCCTAATTCTCCATACATACCTTAGAATGTAACCAACCCCCTCTGGGTTGGTTTCTGAGTCATTTACATTAGTCATATCCTCTATCTTGACCCATATAGACATGCTCACCCCATCTGTACACTGGTAAGCATTGCTCAAACAACGATCTCCAAAATCACCTGTGAAAGACAAGGGATCATTTGGACGGTAATTAGATGTATAAACGTTATTAGATATGAAAGACTACTTAATAAGCAGCATTTATTGAGCGCCTAATCAAAAGTGGTCAAAGCGGTGTACAAAATAGTAAAATCTTAAAATACAAAAAAACACTATATCTTACTGCAACATATTATTATACTGTACAAAATAAAAAGGACCTATACATACACAAAATAAGACAGCACAATATACAAAGCTAAAAACAGAATGGAATCCGTGAGGCAGGGGATTAATGCTTAGGAAACAGATGAAATTTGAGAGCCTTTTTGAACTTATGAATAGTAGAACAATTGCGGAGTGAGGTAGAGAGTTCCACAGACGTGGAGCAATCGCATAGAAGGCTTTGTCTCCAAGAGCACGCTTAGTACGAGGGATTGTGAGAAGTAATTTGTCATCACCTGACCTCAGATTAGGTCTCTTTGGTATGTACAGAGTCAGAAAGTTTGTCAGGTACATAGGAAGAAGTCCATGAAAACTTTTGAAGGTGAACAACATGAGTTTGTATGTAATCCTCGATGTAATTGGTAACCAGTGTAGCTCTCTAAGGAGTGGTGCAGACGAATCTATTCTGTTTGATCTAAAAATTATTCTAGCGGCCCTGTTCTGCAGTGTTTGTAATTTGTTGCGATCTTTCGCTGATATGCCATAAAGTAAAGAGTTTGAATAATCCAAACGAGATAAAACCAGTGACCGGACTAGATGGTGGCAGCTATCAACAGTTATAAAACGACGTATTCTATAAATATTCCTGAGATGAAAGTTCACTGTTTTGATGGTAGATTTAACATGAGCAGTCATGGACATAGTACGATCAAATACGACACCCAGATTTTTGATTGTTGGACTTATTTTTCTTTTGATTAATTGATTTAAATCAATAAACAAAACCAAAATGTGCTTAAAGGTAGGTGTTCCGATTGCGGGTCTGATTTTCAACTTGATGTTTTCTATCTACATGAAGGGTCATCCTTAAAATAGTTGTATTCCAAAATTTGAGTTGCATAACTCCAATGGTTCTTATTTTTGAAATACAAAAGTGACATGGAATTTGCTCATTGAGTAGTACACAAACTGGCCGGGTGGTTAACAACCTTTGGCAGTAATTCACTGCATATATTTTGCACCAAACATTTTACAGAAATAATGAGAAAAATGGGGTTTCTTCTGATATCAAAATATGTTGATGTGCAAAAAAAAGCTTAAGTGATCAGAACATTCACCTTAAACTGGAAGTAAAGATTATAACAAAATATAGTAATACATTGCCTTTGTCTACTAGTGTTTAAAATGTTACACAGATTGACGTAAAAGTTTGTTATGATTACATTTTGCTAATTTTGCTGAGGGTTGTAATTTTAACCAAAACCCCCAAAAAGAAATATTTAACCTAGTTTTACATAGCATATCAGCCCATTCTCAGCAAATAGGATATATCAAAGAGGGTGTTGCTGAATCACAAAAATTAATAAAAATATCATATGATCTGATTTTTGTCGTGGTGGTCGTAACCGTCACTCATCATTTATTTCTTTTCATGAGATAAATGTGTTGCTGCCCAAATTTGTGTTGTATTTATGATAAAAGTACTACTCACCGATATCCACATAGCCAAATATACTATTGTCCATATCCATGGTACTCAAGGCTCTCATACTGTAATCTGTCTCCCCTCGTTGTGTCAGTGTGGTATTTATGGATGATACACCACTTGAGGGAGATGTCAGATTAAAATACTCATCAGCTGACAGGTAACCATGACAAACTGTGAGGGTAATGAAAAGATAACAAATTGGGATAGTTCAAACACTGATTTCAATAAAACCACGATTTTTCTCTGCAATTACAATTTTCGTTAGAACATTTTCTATACATTTTTCTATTCTTATGTTTGTAATATGTTGATATTAACTTTTATAGGGCCACGCAGACACACACCTCATAAGAAAGTATGACAATAAAATCAACCCAATTAAGAATCCATCAACATGTTCTATTGTCCCCAAACTAATTTATTGACTTTTTCACATGATGTAGCCATTGTATATATGTTCACATTTCTATATCATTACTAAACTTACTCCAACCCTGATCATCATCAACCCATCCCAATCACAAACGTGACATGGGAGCTTATTTTTTCGAGGAGCAGCTTGTTATCATACATGTGATTCTAACGCCCAAGCAATGTCAATCAAAGACAAACTCCAGCACTGTTACAAAAAATGATGTGTAATTCACTTGAATACACATTGACATCATGTTCATACTTCATATGAAAGGAAATATACCATATACCACAAGAGGAGAAATCGTAGTCCATGCACCACAATTTAAAAATATGACAAAAAATCAAAATAACATGTCTATCAAGTTGTACAGGTTCCCTTACAAACATGTAGTTTTGAGCCTTGGATTTGACAAGCTTAATGCTGATCATTAGTGGATTCATCCATATTACTGGGGAGAATTGGGTTTATTCTCTCAAGATTTGGTTTGTGATTGTAAGGGTTTGAATGCACATAGCAAGTTTGTGCGGTCATTCAATTGTTCCATGACGATGGGCAAGGGCTAACATTGAAAAAAGAGTGTGTAGAGACTGTCTATGGTAGAGATCACATGATTGTGAAAAGATACTTTGGTTGTAATCGCGATGAACTGATACAAGAACGCAGCTTGATAATGCATAATAAGATATAATAATTTGTTCACAGTTTTGCCAACTATGATTTCTCCTCTTATATACCACAATGCAATGACTTACCTGGGTCTCCATTCAATGCTTTGATATCAGGCAAAGTTGCACCCTGAGCTGGAGTTATCAGGATGACATCATCAAAGTAAGCTTCCATAAAGTTATCACGACCTTTGCTGCAACGACCCAGAATGAGATCCTCATACTGGATGCCATCTCGTGTATCTCGTTTTCCCATGAGCTGGAAGGGTGAAATAATTGATATGTATTTCCGAAAATAAAGAAAGACATAGCAAATACAGTGAAAATCAAAAAATGAAATCAAACCAATTTTTAAGCTTCCACGTATGGTATCTTTCATATGGCAGAAAATTAGCATAATCGAAGAAGTGCAACATCCTCATTTTAAAATACGTTACTTTTCTCCTATTTCCCTTTTAGCGAGTTAGCGCCTTTTGGAAATTAACTCTTCAATATAGAGAATTTTCTCTTTACCAATTTTGTTTGCAGGTAACTCTTAGGCAGTTTATTTCTGTCCACTGATTGCTAGTCATCATACTCTCAAGTTTGTTACCACCACCACTCCTCTATTCAGTGGCGTAACTAGATGACCCCCCCCCCCCCCCCCTATGCCGGAAGCCTTCCCCCCAAATGAAATGACAAACTCTATGGATATTAACAAAAAGCAGTGGGTTACCCTCCCCTCCTGATCATAGGCCTATCCCCCATGATGCCCCCCCCCCCCCCACCCCCAATTCGAGACCTTAGTTATGCTACTGAAAGCCTGCCAATCAATTTACCTTAATACAATACTCATATACTGCTAGGAGTTGTGTTCAAATTATTTCCTGTCCTGTACTCCAGGACTTTCCATGGACACTGACATTCTGCACGTAACCATAGTTTAACCCTCAACTTTGACCCCAAGACTGTTCATTTATCACCATAGCCAGTCCATAATTTTCTCTCCAACAGAAGCTCAGATAGCTTGGGGTAAGGTATTTATGAACTCATATCATGGTACAAAGCCATAGAAGGGCTAATGATGGGAGATGGTTTTGATTTTGAAGTTTCTTTTAATTATAAGCCACAAGATAAGATATGGCTTGGGGTAGGGTGTTAATGAATGAAGTAATGTGGTATAAATCACAGGTGGGGGGGGGGGGGGGGGGGGGGGGCTAATGACAGAAGATCGCACCAGCATAATGCTAGTTAATTATAATAATTAAAAATAATAATGACATTCTCACCGTTGAAATAAATACTAACAATTGGATACTAAGATACAACAACTAATTATAGTTCAACTCTAACCTTTGACCCCAAGACTGTTCCATTGATCCCCACAGCCAGCCCATCATTCCTCTTCCATCGTATACTCAGATACTGCCAGTAATCATAGTTGAACTTCTCCTCTGACACGCTGATTGACCACGTTTTTGAGCCATCACTGACATTAACCCACAAGAAATCTGGCGTCTGACTGATGGACAGGCCTCGCTCACCTGAAATGAAAACAGCCATAAGGCAGCAATTGCGTAAGTGTGTTTACATTGTGTATAATAGCTGCTGTATGCTTTGATCTGTACAAGAAACTTAACACTTTCCATGCGGCAGACAGCTGCAGACGACATTCCAAAATTTCACAACATGATTCAAAAATGTCATAATTATTGAATTTCATCACCATATTATGAATCACCATTAGAAATAAGTACCAAGCATTGGTTCAGTAATCCTTGATGTGGTGTATTATTCTATACTATGATATACTTGTACTTGTACAGTATCTAGAAACACTGAGTCACTGATGCCTTATGAATATGTATGAAGGGTGTGACTTCACCACTTCAATACTCATTGTATATAGTCCAATGTATGTTAATAAAAGTTCTCTTTTACCTGTTAACCATTGAACCTACAACACGTGTGTAAACCTGAGTATCTTCATTTATTGTTATTGACAATATATAACAACTGGCGACGAGGATTCAATTGTGTTAACTAAGGAGCCATGAGATGGGACATGTGAAAACACCCTACAAGTAAATAAAGTTTGAAAAGTTTTTTCAAGTGGAGAAGTTAAAACTAAAGTTATATTTGAGTTTTAACAACAGTAGTCATGAGCATGGACATGAATAAAAATACCAGTTACTAACTTTACGACAGTGAAAAAGTTAGTGTGATCGAATTGTGAACAATTCGTCATGGCTAAATCCTTACGTTTTGAAAACTTTGATCCAGAGGAGGAGGATTTCGAGTCGTATACAGATCGTCTCGAACAATATTTTGTCATGTCTGACATTAAAGAAGAAAAGGAAATGGTAGCCACGATGATATCCATGATTGGACCAAGATGCTACTCAACCTTGAAGGACATTTCGGCACCGACAAAGCCAAAAGATTTGAAGTTCAAAGAAATCTGCACCAAGCTGGAGAACTACTACACTCCTGAACGTCCAACCCTTGCAAAGCGGTTCCAATTTTACCAACGCAAGCAAGAGAGCGGCGAATCGATAACTGATTTTTTGGCAGCCCTGAAGAAAATGGCCCAGAAATGCAAGTTTTCTAACTTTAGAGAAACGGCGATTCGTGATGTGTTTGTGTTTGGACTAAGGAATGCGACGATTCAACTGAAACTGTTTGGGAAAAACGACGACGAACTAACTCTGGAGAAAACAGAAAAGACAGCGCTGACGATGGAGGCTGCGGACCGGAACACGGAAGAAATTCGGAGGGCAACCAACCGTTCTGCTGCTGTGAAGCATGTAAGCGACGATTCCAAGAAATATGGACAATATCACTGCTACTGCTGTGGAAAAGCCAATCATATAAAAAGACACTGCAAGTTTAAAGACTATAAATGTAAGAAATGTGGAATAATTGGTCATTTACAAAACATGTGTCAAGCTGAGGGTAAGCCAAGTAGTACTAAGATTAGCCATAAGAATATGAAATCTAAGCATGCTAGTAGTAAGAGTAGTAGTAAGAGTAGAAGTAAGACTTACTACAAAAAGTCATCAAAAGTAAAAAACGTACAGAGTGATAGTGAGAGTGAAAGTGAATGTGAGTATGACTCTGATAGTGATGAGAGTGATGACCATAGGTTGCATCATGTGTATGTAACAAAAGTGGGCAAAAGAAAAGATGACCCACTAATAGCAAAGATGTGTGTGAGTGGTAAAGTGATAGAGATGGAAGTAGACACCGGGTGTGGCAAATCACTTGTGTGCTACAAAGAGTACAAAGAGAAATTTTCGGACATACCACTCGAAAAGACCAAAATAAAACTGAAAACACTAACTGGGGAAAGTCTCAGTGTACACGGTACAATTTCAGTCAATGTAAAGACAGACAGTGGTGTCAAAAGTTTACCATTATGTGTAGTGGGGGATAAGAAATCATTCTACCCAAGCCTACTAGGTCGAGATTGGCTGAAAGACATAAAGTTAAATTGGGCAAAACTATTTGAAGTGAAAAAGGTCAAAAGTTCAATAAGTAGTGACAGAAGTGTGCCTGTAAGAAAAAGAGTAGAGAAATTGATAGAAAAGTATGATGTGTTTGACGGGAAACAAGGGTGTGTAAAAGATGTTCAAGTGAAACTAGAAGTAGAAAAGAATGCATGTATATTGGCCAAACATTGATGTTGATATTGAGCAAACTGTAAGTAACTGTACTAGTTGTCAACAACAATCTGATCCAAGCAAAGCAAACCATAATCCATGGATTTGGCCAAACCATGCTGGTGCCAGATTTCATGTAGATTTTGCCGGTCCTTTTGAAGGGAAAATGTATTTTATTGTGATAGATGCACATTCAAAATGGGCAGACGTGGTTCCTATGAAAAAGACAACCACTCAAGTAACAGTTCGGGCACTTAGAAAGATTTTTGCGGATTGGGGGATTCCTGAGCAATTAGTCAGTGACAATGGCCCACAATTCATAAGTGAGGAATTTGAAATGTTCATGAGAAAGAATAACATTGAACATATCAAAAGCTCACCCAGACATCCCGCCTCAAATGGGGAGGCAGAAGCATTTGTAAAGATATTCAAATCTGCTATGAAAAGAATGAGAAATGAATCTGGGGACATTTATCAGAAACTAGCACGTTTTCTGTTATCATACCGTACTACTCCTCACACAACGACAAAAGAAACCCCAGCGAAATTGTTTCGAGGAAGAGAACTCAGAACCAGACTGACTTCTCTCAAACCTGATTTGAAAAATTCAATCAAGAAAAAGAATAGTCCTCAAGTTCAAAAACACAGAACAATCGAAGTAGGAAGTAATGTGTTGGTGCGAGACTATCGAATTCATTCTGATAGATGGACACAGGGTCGAATAATTCATCAATTAGGACCAGTAACCTACCAGGTTGAATTGACAATCAAATTTGGAAAAGGCATATTGATCAATTGAAAGCATTATCCACTCCAAAATTGACAAATGTGGAAAACAATTCAGAAGTTCAGAACACAACCAATTTGGAATCAGAAATTCAGAGTGACATTGAAACTGAAGAGGTTGAGAAACCATCCTCTAATAAGAGCAAAACAAGTCATTCACAAACTGAACATCCTGAGCCAAATCAGTCAAACAAAACGAAACAAAAAGCAACATCCGAAATAGAGCCAAGAAGATCAAAACGAATTAAGAAACCACTTGACAAACTTAATTTGTAAAACCTATTTCAGACCAAATGATATGTGATATGACCATGGAAATGTATATGACTACGATTAAAGAAAAGCGATTTATTGTTTAAACTCTGTAGTATATAGCATGTAGATTGTATTTGTTATAATTAGTGTTACATGATTTGTATCATTGTATTTTGTTGAAATTATGCTATGTAAGGAAATCATAAAGATTTTCATTTCAAAATTCATCAACAAATAATTGTATTAAGGTAAAGTTAAAAATTGTTTTGGGTAAATCAAATTTTGCATTTTTTGATTTTACTGATATACCAACTTTTAAAGAAATTGAGACATAAATCTTTGAAATTTAACAGAGGAACCGAAGGTTCATTGACCAAAAGCATAGTGCAACAATTACTTTTATATTTATGAGATATATTGTAAAGGATTTTAGGTTAGAAACTAGTTTAGAACGCAATCAAACAGGTTCTAAATAACTACTATATATAAATTGAATTTGACATATTCCTGTAACACCTGCCAATTATCAAGTTCACACACTTAAATTGAACAAGGTTACCAGTCCCAGAGCAATTCAAAGTACAAATTTGATTAAAAGTTAAACCCAAAGGCTATTATAGAATCCACTTTCGGTTAGATCTAAAGCACAAATATTTGTTGCTAGAAAATCTTCAAGAAGCAATAAATTACCAAGTACTTTGACCACTGTACTGGCCAACAAATGGCATAGCCGCATTATTATTTCATTTCACACTTTCAAAAAGTTCAAGTTCGTATGTGTGTTTAAAGGTCATGAAATTGCCAAATTGAAAGTAACAGTCAAGCATTGGAAATATAATGTTAAAGAAATTATATTGGATTTAACAATTATTGATATTACCATAGTTAATCAACAATTAATTTTCAGGGGGGATAGTGTGGTGTATTATTCTATACTATGATACACTTGTACTTGTACAGTATCTAGAAACACTGAGTCACTGATGCCTTATGAATATGTATGAAGGGTGTGACTTCACCACTTCAATACTCATTGTATATAGTCCAATATGTTAATAAAAGTTCTCTTTTACCTGTTAACCATTGAACCTACAACACGTGTGTAAACCTGAGTATCTTCATTTATTGTTATTGACAATATATAACACTTGAGACCTTGAAAGATGGGGAAAGGTTTCTGAAAAATCTGTGTTGTAAATGGTAAAACTAATAATAATAATAATAATGATATTAAAACCATACTTATTGAGCGCATAACACAAGTAAGTCCCTATGCTCTATCACAAACAAAAAAACAAAACAAAAACACACAGTAACATGAGTAACAAAAGATAAAACAAAAAGAAATTAAACATTAACATTAGTCACATTGATTGTTAAAAAATCAGCAAGCAGTTCAACATATAAACAGCATAAAACACAACAACATTGAGGAGAGTTTGTGGTAGGCATCCTACATGCAGGAGCACACACAGCCGCATGGAAAGTGTTTATTCAGGATTCTCCTATATGGAATAAACAAAAGGCAGCTTTTATTTTACAGGTAGTTTATTTACAGAGTGAAATGATAACTGCTATTTGCTTTATTTCATATCAGATTATTAATTATCTTCTCTGTTCTGTCAAAACCTTGTATCTCCATCCGGCCCTTCAGCATGTATAAAGTAATACTTCCTATGTATATCCTTTCGGCAGTCTGCTCTAAACATTTTTAAGGGCCAAAAACTCACCTATAGAAGCATGTATAGAGCACTTCCTATACATAACCATTGGGCCGTTTTACTTTATACATGCTGAAGGGCCAGAAAAACAACAAAGTTTTGACAGAACAGCAACTCTTCCTTCCAAATTAGAAAGACATGATTTGAAAAGGTTGTGTAAATGACTAGGGTTCTTGACCAGCTTGCCCTGAATCCCAAATATAATACTGATCTGAGGTGCCTAACAAAATATGTCTCTAAAACTCTTACTAAATAGAACAAAATAACAACAATTGTTTGTTTGTTTTTAAATGGTCGAGAGGAGCACCTTCTATGTTCTTACCAATGACATCAGCTCCGGTGGTAGCTAGACAAATATGCCCCCGATACAAATCTTTAATCTTAATCCACATAGCCAGCGCAAATCCATTCTCACACGCTGACGGATTAGTGATACAGTGATTACCAAACTTTGCCAGAGATGCCCAATCGTCTTCTCCGTCCGTATAGACCGCACGGCCATGATGATTGCGATCCTCCGCATACATAGCGCCCCCGGACATGGAGAGTAGGAAGTGCACGAGTGTTGTCTCGGCGTCAAATGACCAGTAGTAGTCAGCCTGATCAAAGAAGTATTTCTCCACATCTATTGAAAATGAAATGTAAGATATTTCAACATATATATTTCATCAGGCATGAGATTACGCCTTCATGAGAAAGTCTGGAAATTGTAAAAAAAGCTGGATAAGTGCGTAAAATTGGACAAAAATACCTTAAATGGGCTGAAAATAAATGAAATTGTGGAAATTTTGACATCACAACAAACTTGTTTCAGTGCTTTAGCTGGAAATTCTCATGACTGATGAACATACAATTATTAAGAAACTTAAATAATATTTCTGAAAATGGTCTTCAAATACATCTATCATTCTTATAAAATTCTTTATCTAATATCACAAAAAAATAAATTTAAAAAAAAAAGTTTTTTCTCATTTATGTTATTTTTGGGGTAAACGTGATATAGGCGTCAACCCTCTTTCTTTTCTTTTTAGCCAAAAGGATATGCTTTTTAAATGTTCATATCTTACAAAATAACTGTGTTTGTCCATGCATTTGAACTTTTCCATGTATGTATCTCACAACTAGATTTCTCTCTATAAATTTCTCAAATAGTATTGTAGTCATCCCTTGAAATGCTAAGTTTGCCATCAATTTTTCAAACTGGTTACTCTCTACAAAGAGCTCTGAAAGGTCAATCAATTGTTTGCAGGGGGAGGTCATGATTTGATTTGATGGCTGCATTAATCACTCACCAGATATTCCCATCATCTTGTGTACATGCTTTGTGTACAGATATCGATCCCATACCACCAGATTGTGCATGGTAAATGTGTAATAGCCATTCATAGCGTTATTCCGTCTACCAATCACAAACAGGGTATGAGTATCTTCTGATGTCATGTTAGTGATGGTGAGCGTGGAGGGAGCCCTCTCAAGTCCATTTACATAAAAGGCTAGAGGCTCGATTTTGTGCCAGGAAAATGCAATGTTGGTCCACTCTCCCGGTAATATGCCCTGATGATAAAAGGAAAGATAAGAAATGGTGTAGTTTAGATTCGAGGGATGTTTCAAGTCTTTAATGGAATAAAGTATATTATATGGTTGCCATGTGACAATATATTCTACTGTGTAATTGATGCATACCTGGTTACGAAAGTACACACACTTTCAGATAATATATAATAAGATCTATTAGAAAGATGATGTCATTACATGCTTCAAGTCTAACAGTCTGTTATAGATACATAGGACAGAAATGTGCATGAATGGGAAGCAGGGGAACAGTATCTAGAGAGAGAGAAGGGGACCAGGAGACATAATAGAACATACAGTGAGGGTGTTGGAGACAGAAAAAAGCCTGAGGTGGGGGAGAGAACATGGGAGAGGAGACAGGAAGATGGTTGGGAAGGTTAAAATTGAACCAAACCTATAGCATAGATTATCTCTTGCCTGTTTTACGTTAATGAGGCAGTATACATCATATTGAAAGTTATGAACATAAATAAATAGATTAGGTATTTGGCAAAGCAGATGATGGATGGGGAAGGAAAAAGAGAAAAATGATTTTAAAAAAGGGATGAAAAGAGGGGTATAGGAATGTGATGAAGTATGGAAGTGGTAGTGGGAATGGAAAGGTTTTGAATTGGGAAGAGAAAGGAAGGGAGAAGGAAAAGGTTGCATGGAAAGAAACAATGTGGGAAATGAGTACAAATTTGCAGTCACAAATAAACAAACACATTGCTATCTCTTATGAGTTTTTCTAGCAATCACAGGATTGTGGGTTCAAGTCGCCTTGAAACCAGGATTCGTTGTTCACCCCAAAAAGTTCCTATCTAGGTCGGAAATTCTACAATCAAATCTTAAATTCAGTGAGGTTAGTTATCGGAGTCTCTTTCCGTGGTTTAAGCTGATAATCAAATTTAATTGTAGAATTTCTCCTCTACCCCATTCACTGTGTACAACGTGCAGGTATATACAGTGAGTGTCAGTACGCCGTGGTTCGGAGAGTCACGTTAAGCTGTTGGTCCCTTGTATTCAGACGCTTCACCCTGAACACGTTAAAATAATTGCAGACCTCATCGTAAAGAGTAGGGGATCATCCTGGGTCTGTTGCCTGTACACAAAAACTCAAGTCCCTAAGTTTCAGGGGCCCGCTGTAATAGTTGGTTATCCAACTCTGGCGGTGATGAATTGAAGAATTGAAGAATGACTTACCTCTGTATCATATTCAGCTTCCCATATGTTACTGCCATCATTAATCTTCACATTGAGTTTGTCATCAAATGCATACAGTGCAATACCACGGCAACCAGCGGTGATCTGTGACCCAGAGCTACAAGTGGAACAAGGGGAAAAACAATATCAATTAGGTTAACCAAAGATGCATTGATGCATTTGACCTCAGACCTTACATACCACCCCCCCCCCCCCCCTGGCTGTGTCCTCCACCTGCATTAGTAAAATTTAAACAATTCCTATAGTTCAATCAGCTCCAAATTGGCAAACCTCCGAACAGCAGCAAATGAATACTGAAGAGTGTGGGGGAGAGGGGGGGAGGGAGGGGGTTTGGGTGGCATAATGCTCACATACTCAACAGGGTTCATTTTGCATCAGTTGCATGGCGTATGCACAGTTCAAAATCGTGCGCATACGCTTGGATTCTGTTTTGCGCACAGAGACATAAAAACCACATATTTCTCGCCAATTTGGGACTGACTGAATCATAAAGTACCCTGAAAACAACTGAGAAGCAGTCATTAAAGTTATCCTGTAATTGATAACCACATTTTTCTTCCCTGCTTACATACCTTAGAATAAATTTAGGATTTCCATCCATGGTAAACGACATCTTGGCCCAGAATGCAATGCTCATTCCCTTAGGATTCAGTGATGGGTTGCTGATGAAATCCCAACGGAAATCTCCTGATAGAATCAAATCAGACGAACATATGGATTGGTAATCATTCAATTGTCAAGTACAAGCCAACATATCATATATAAAAATATACTGCCTCATAACGTAAAACAGACAAGAGATAAATATAAGGCCAAATTAAAATAAATGTTTGTCTCAAAGCTCCCGCGCGCGTTAGTTTATTGGTGCGCATTAGAAAAACAAAAATCTGAAAAAAACTTCTTTTTTTTTTTTTTTTTTTTCAAAAAAAACAAACACACACACCAAAATTTCACCGATTTTTCAGATTTTCATTGATCAGATCATCTTAAATACAAAAGTTCACTTTTACAAGGATTTCAATATTTTATATTTAAAAAAGAAAAAAGAAAAATACTTGAAAAAAACCCGCATTAGTTTTACAACAGGAGAGGAGCTTTGAGACAAACAATTAATTTAATTTGGCCTAATACCACATAAATATTCATAAACTAAGGCCAAGGAAAAAAAAGGATCCATCTCACATACCCCACACTGATAAGTATGTGGAGTCACTTTTGCCACATAACCCTATGTGATGAGCCCAATTTTGTTTGTTTTTAAAAAAATTAGTTGTGAAAATAACTTTGAGAAAGAAAAAAAGAAGAAAAAAAAGAATTTCCGCATTTAGCATAGCTATGTTGTTGGGTTTTTTGCCTAACGATGGTATTTCATTGGCTAGATCCGACGAAAAGTATGACATCTCTGGTTAAGCTTAAATTGTCAAAATCATCCTTCATATATTTGTATATAATGTGGAGGGGGTAGGTTATAAAAGCCTAAGCACCCATTACTTACCTAATGTTATTGAAGCATCATTGTCAGTAAATTGTACGGCACTTCTACCTATCATATTGACTCCCTCTGTTGGCCCAATAAAGTCGTCTGTATCATTGTAGATTTTTGTATTTAGGATGTCAAATGTATTTGTAAACAGATCTAGTGCGTCCCAGGAATATTTGGCATCGAGGTACTCTAGGTTGTCTGTCAATTGTAATCAAAATCAAAATAAATTCATGACAAAGTATACTTTACACATTCTTTATCTATGGCTATAAAATGTTTCAAGTGGCAGGCGTCTGCAGACGACACTTCCAAAATGTCACGAAATGTTTCAAAAATGTCATAATTATTTAATTTCATCACTATATTTGGAATCACCATGACAAATACATTACAATAAGTATAAACATGCCTAGTATTGGTTCAGTAATTCTTAAGATAGACTTTGAAAGTTAGGAACAGTTTCTGAGAAATCTGTTTTGTATATGGTAAAACTAATAGCCGCGTGGAAAGTGTTAAAGTAGTGTTGCAATGCCTTGAGTCAATGAGTTGCCTTGACTTGGACTTAAGACCGTGTATTTTTAAAACCCAGCCGCATCTCGGGGATGAAGATTGGAGAAATCATTTCATACTTGGTCCACACATCAGTTATGATGAACCATCTCATATTATGGTGATAAATCTTTCATCGCGAGTCCCAGTGTTTCTAGATCAAAACACCCTAAATTTGCCAATTTCGACCATTTTAGCCTATATTCAGAAACGGGTAGTTTTAGTTTAAACCCTCCAACCGCAAAACGATTTTGCACAAGACACTTACACTGCAGTATCATCTTAAGATATCTATAGAGTATATCACATGTGCATTACATTTTTGTTTTATAACGGGATCAAACTTGTGTTTTTCATGAAAAATAGCTCAAATTATGTGTCAAATTAAAAACGGGAATTATTTTACGTCAAGTAACCAATTTTAAAAATTCATATATTAATGCAATCTATACATGTTAGTCTTCAACATATAAAAAATCACCGTTGGCTTTTTATTCCTACAAGTCGCTGTGTGACGTCAAAGTTACGCGTGTATATCACTCTACATGAAATGTTGGGAAATGAATGACGCATAGTGTATCAACCATCTCCGTCATATGAGGGATGAAATGTCGTGTTTACGACGTGCATCTAAATAAATAATATATCCCATCTTGATAACAATCTTCAAATCCAAGATGCCTCCAAAATGGCCGCCATAATCACCAAAATACATAAAGAACGCGTGTATTAAATTCCATACACTAAATTATGCAGTTTCAATGCCTATGCTCGAAATGCCTGAAAGGAGACACACATTTGAGACATTCTTGAGGATTCTTTAGCTTCCATAATGGCCGCCGATATGTCAAATTGGACATTAAATGGCTGAAACAAAGCTTCTTTATTTGTCATACCTATCTTCTGTAAGATGAGGTTTTTAAAAAAAAAGATCATATAATATTGTTATTACAGTATAATATTTAGGCACCATATAACTAATCATGAGTATCTTGAAATAACTATGTTGACCACCAAATGCTGAATGTGGCTATGAAATGCTTGAAATGTCTTCGGTGACATGTTAATGACATACCGGTATAATATCCATTGCTTTTAGTGTAAGCTGTCCATTGTCCATTGGAAAACAAAATGTTGGTTTATGATATGAATTGGGAGAGATATTGTGATTTAAGCATGGCAAGTGATTAATGACCACAGAATAGTCAAACGTTTCTGCTTGCCATTAAAACGGGCATTGCCCACAGAAAAGTTAGAAACAACACACCGATCTGGTAGTGGTAGCATTTTGGCTGCCTACCGCAACTATTTCATTTATTTATTTCATTCAGTATCATTCAGTATCATTCAGTATCATATTTAAATTTGCATACAATGATTCACAATTGTGATAAGAACAGTGATTGCAATGCCACCCTACCATAAAGTGAAGATGGACTTTAGCATATAAATGACAGAAAATTTTTGACACCAATTTAACCTTGTCACTGAACTTTTTGAAATTTATCATGAAAACATGTATCATGAATTGCCATACCTTAATTTATAAGCCAAATTTTCTTTGTTAAATAGCCAGCCTAACATAGACAAAGGCAGGACGGCGACTACACATAAATGACGACGCCAATTTAAATTAATTTGAATTAGTCTTCATTTTCATAACACTTCTCCTAGGACTTTCTCTCCTGCAACTTTCTGTTGTCCCCTGTATGGGATTTTTCTTGAAAATGCTAATTTAATTTTACAAAAGTAATAATTTTAGACAATTCTTTTGCCACGGAAACGAAAACTGCCCAACCTGTGCTGTAAAAACACACCCATCTCAACCAACGCATACTTATCTTTCATCAATTTTGAAAGTCCTGGCCCCACGTCATTAATAGAACTAAGGGCACCTTAACCATACCCCACGTCTGCAGAACTGAGGGCACTCCCCCCGACCCCACGTCTTAAGCAAAATAAAGAACTGAGGGTACTCTGCCAGAACTGAGGGCACTCCCCCCGACCCCACGTCTTAAGCAAATTAAAGAACTGAGGGTACCAAAAACGCCCTATATTTTATAGGGCGGTGGGAGGGAGTCCGGTCCGGGCCCCACGTCCTTACGGAACTGAGGGCACTCACCCCGACCCCACGTCTTTTAAAAAAAAAAAGAACTGAGGGCACATAGCCCACCATCCACTATAGGGCGGTGGGTGGGTTTTTTTTCTCCTAACCGGACCGTTGCGGAAGACAGCCAAAAAGCGAATGAACATGCCACGGTGACAAAAGCGAGAACGCGATCAAACCGCGGGAAAACACCGGAAATGAATGGCTAAACGCGCGAATTTTTAGGACTATACCAATTCTAGAAAGGGTGAAAACTTTCAGTAGGCAACTTTGTCCTCCTCGTATACACTTCGGAAAACTTAATTGCCCACAGAAAAGTTAGAAACAACACACCGATCTGGTAGTGGTAGCATTTTGGCTGCCTACCGCAACTATTTCATTTATTTATTTCATTCAGTATCATTCAGTATCATTCAGTATCATATTTAAATTTGCATACAATGATTCACAATTGTGATAAGAACAGTGATTGCAATGCCACCCTACCATAAAGTGAAGATGGACTTTAGCATATAAATGACAGAAAATTTTTGACACCAATTTAACCTTGTCACTGAACTTTTTGAAATTTATCATGAAAACATGTATCATGAATTGCCATACCTTAATTTATAAGCCAAATTTTCTTTGTTAAATAGCCAGCCTAACATAGACAAAGGCAGGACGGCGACTACACATAAATGACGACGCCAATTTAAATTAATTTGAATTAGTCTTCATTTTCATAACACTTCTCCTAGGACTTTCTCTCCTGCAACTTTCTGTTGTCCCCTGTATGGGATTTTTCTTGAAAATGCTAATTTAATTTTACAAAAGTAATAATTTTAGACAATTCTTTTGCCACGGAAACGAAAACTGCCAACCAAGGAACTCATTAAGGTACTTGCCCCAAAACAGGAAACACACATTTATATATATTACTATGGCATAAATATTATTATATATATACATACCACCCTACCAGCCCCCACCCCCTCTCAGAGAGTTTGATTTAGCCAGAAGAAGGGGGAAAGGCCTTTGCTCCCGGGTGGGTATTGAAAAACACTAGAGCTTCAGCCAGACCCATTCTAAGGACAATCATACCCTCCTCGCTGAGGTGCAGGCCGTCTCTCCTAAACAACCCAAAATCATTAGGCGTAATGGCCCTGTCGTGGATAATAAAGCCGGCATTGTTCATAGCGTAAATGGCCTTATGAGCCTGTGAGTTCATGAAATTAGTGATCCGCCTTCCCACACCAGGTCTATGTTCCCCATAGTAAAACATCCGAGGTAGGATGTCTGACCAAATAATGCGGGTATATGGCAGAAGATGCCGGATACATGTCAGGGTCGATGCGATCAAATGGCGAAGAGAAAATGTGTTCAAGTCAAAAATGTCGTTTGTGCCGACATGAATAATGACCGTTGTAGGATAGGGTTTTTTGACCAAGTCCTTCTGTAACTGGCGCACAATGTCGCCCAAGTGTGCACCCCGTCGCCCGCGCCAATTTACATCGCCTCCACCCTGCAGCTGTGACTTATCTTTATCTCGCCCTGCCCAATACACGATACTATCGCCACATATCCAGGTTCTTATACTAGCAAGACCTGTAGCAAATTTTTCAAAATTATAGCAAAAAGAACCCAACCGAAAAAACACACAGGGAGAGAAAAGATAAAAAGAAAGTGCATCCATTAAATGTTGAGTTAGGAAAAGTACATGAACATGTTGAATAATAGCGTAGCCAGACGAGTATCCTTGGATACTATGTTTGTATACGAATACCCAATTGCGTTATCCTTTTAACCTCGACTAACCCCTTCACAAACCCAGACTAAATTGCATTCATGTATCTATAATTTAATTCTACCTGCAGGTAATATTAACTTGTGACTAATTAACCATCGTCAGTGATAAACCCAACAAGCCAATGACCTTGGCATTCCGATTGACCGACTCGTGCGATATATAATACATGTATCATCAATTGTTAATTATTCAGATAATTTATTGTAAATTATGTGACAGAATTGAACGCGATAGACCAAACCTGGCCCCTCCCCCGCATACACAACAGGAGGTTACCATGACATATAAATGATAATGATTTAACCAGTCACAAAAGAATTTGGAACTATCACTTTTAATGGCCTAATGTAAGAATTTACCGCTGATGAGCGCCAGCGACCCATTTCCATTATGTGCGCGATTGGAATACCACCCACCGCTGCCGAAGTCGCTGCGCCTATTCTAAAACTATGTGGACTGAAATCGTCCGAAGGCAACCCAATGGATTTTATTCCCTTTTTTAACAAGGCGTTAAACTGATATCTGGTTAAAGGAGATCCCCCAAAATGAATAAACAATGGCCCGTTGACGGCTGGGCGTACCTTGAGGTACTCCGACAAGGAATTCACTGGGCATAGCCTTGGATCCGAACCCGCCCTGATTTGAAGGGTAGTCCCTAACCCTCTCTGGTCAGTTTTTGACGCGCGTACCGTAACTTCTACTGCGGAGAGATCCGCATTGACCTTAATATCCTCGCAAGAAAGGATTTTGGCCCACTCCCCTTTTTTTGAGACGGCTGTGAATTCGCCCACGCGTAAAAACCCAAAAAAGGCTAGAAAAAAAGCTGCCTTAAAGAGGTAAACCTCATAACTGGATGAGCAAAAAACTGAAAGTGAGCCGGACAGCCGGTGTAAAATGTCCAATGTAATTGGACGCCTGCTATCGCCACCCTTATTTACTCGCCTTGCGCCCTCTTTCAGCTTTTTAACCAAAAAATTGTCAGTAGGATCCCCCCAACCGTTTATTTTGTGGAAATAGGCAAGAGCAGATATATATGTATCAATTGTTGAGGGCGCTTTGCCTTCCAGAGACATACGAGATATATAAGCAATTATGTGCTGACTAGGAGCTGGCCAAATTTCATTTAGACCCAACCCTAACCGAAACATACCAAAGTCATTAACGCCCCTATTATAGGTCACGTGTGTACTTTTTGCCATTGAAGCGTCCAATAATCGTCGCGCCTCCAAATTTAAAGATTCCAAAGAAAAGCTGGAACCTTCGCCCCTAACACTTCTGCGTCTGGCGCCAACTCCCGAAAACGCAGCATCTGAAAACGGGATAAAGCATCCGCTATGTTATTGTCCTTACCAGAAATGTGGCGCGCCGTAAAGATTATGTTTAATTTTAGGCACTGTAAGATAAAAAAACGAACTAGCTTCATGATAGCGGCGCACTTGGAGGACTGCTTATTGATAATAGCGGCGACTGATATGTTATCTGTCCTAATTATTATGCGCTTCCCTTTCAACTGTTCCCCCCACAACACTACTGCGACTAAAATTGGAAAAAACTCCAACCAAGCGATTGATCGACGGGACGCACCCAGATCTATGGGCCATATACCTTGGAACCATTTGTTTTGGAAAAAACCACCGAAACCTACCGCCCCGCTAGCATCCGTGAACAATTGGATGTCTTTGTCCTCCCTCCAAAACTGATCAGGAAAAATTGCGCACCCGTTGAAATCCCTCAAAAATAGCAACCACATTGATAAATCCTGCCTAGCGCCGTCTGAAAGGTAAATCTTTTGCCAAGGCTTTTTCGCCCCAATTGTGAGATCAATGAGGCGTCGCAAAAAGGCTCTCCCTGGCGCAATTGCTCTGCATAAAAAAGATAAAGAGCCTATGAGAGACTGGAGTGCTTTTAGATTTAGAAATGACGCAGCTGTAGCCGCCTTAACCTTGTTCACGATTGCAACTAGCTTTTCAGGAGGAACTGCAACTATTTGTTTGATAGAATCGATTTCAAGGCCCAAGAAGACAATTTTTGTAATAGGCCCTACAGATTTTCCTGCATTCAGAGGTATCCCTAAATCGCGACAGACGCCCTCAAAACATAAAACTAAGTCCTGACATGATGGAATGCGTGAAAAACTACCCGGGGGACCCCCTGCGAAGAAAAAGTCATCCATATAGTGACATAATAGATCAGACGCCCCCACCTGTTTCACCACCCATTCCAAAAAAGTTGAAAAAAGTTCAAAGTAGGCGGGGGAACAAGACGCCCCCATTGGCAATGCTTTGTCAACATAGAAGTCACCCCCTACCCTAATCCCCAAAAGATGAAAATCTTTAGGATTAATTGGCAACAATCTAAAGGCCGACTCGATGTCGGCTTTTGCCATGAGGGCGCCCTTCCCCACCCGAACCACTAGATTAATCGCGTCATCAAAATTTGCGTAACGCACCTTGCAGTCATCCTTATTGATCCCATCATTGATAGAATTTCCCTCAGGAAAGGATAAATGCTGAATCAGTCTAAATTTGCCAACCTCTGACTTGGGTACCAAACCAATTGGTGAAACAATTAAATTAGACAATGGACGTGATTTAAAAGGCCCGGCAACCCGCCCCAATTTGACCTCTTTTGACAGTTTCTGAATAGCGGTTGCGGTATCGCCCCTTGCTGATTTTAAATTATCAGCGTCCCTACCAACTCGGCTGCCCGAGTAAGCCAATTCAAACCCCTTTCCAAAACCATCCCTAAGTTTAGTTGCCGCGGAAACATTCGGGTACCGAGCTAACCAAGGAATTAATTTATCAAATATAACCGGAGTGCGATATATGCAACAAAGACAGTTTGTGCTAAGATCTGAACAGTTAGGACTTTGAGCAGAATCAATATCAGCATTAATTTGTGTTGAACTTTCCCCTCTTTGCGTTTGAGTTTGACCTTGCCCTACAAGATTTGGCCCCATGGTTGGTTCTCTGACATTGACTACATGAATGTTTGAAATCACAGGGGTTACGGGTACACCCCGACACCCCATTGAAGGCAAAACAGAAACCCCCATTTGACCCTGGCCCCCCTGACCTTGACCCTGACCCCCCTCTTGACATTCGTCCTGACTGTGACCCCCCTCGAAAACTTCCCCGAACATTAGTATTTGTCATGTTGGAACGTGGAACAGCCACATAAAACGCCCACAATTCCCCATCAATTGACGCCCATGACCTCTCAGGATGCGCCTGCATCCGCATACGATTCTGTGAATCGTATTCTTTCCAACCCCAAGACCCAAACCGACTCGCCGCTGTACGAATCACGTTACCGTATTTCAAGAGCCCTTGAGTGCGACTCGGGTGTGCCTTGAGATAGACAGCAGCAAATATCAGAAATGCGCTTGTCCATGAGTCGATAGAATTGATTTTTGGCTGAGGTTTTGAGTCTTTGATAACAACCTGCCCAAAATTATTTAGACCCAATGACCTTTCCCCCTGAACATCGTGGACCTCCCCACCCCTATCTATAAGGGAAGCGAAGTCAACGTATTCACCTCTCGTTATTTTATCCTTTACATTTTGAGGTAAACCCTCGCCAAGTGGACTACACATAGATGTCAACGGGGAAATGTATGAGTTTTGAAAAGTATTGTTATTGTTCGAGTTTACAGAGGGGAAATCGAAGTTTTGGCTTTGAACACTGGCCGAGTTAGAATTGTTATAAAACGAATTCGAAGTGTTAACATTATGCTCACCGAACTGCCCAATCGCACCTCCACCTGCTGCCGCCGTAGAATACACCTGACGACTTCCAAAATCACCCACGTTTTGGCCAAAATTGCTGCTTTGAGACGCCATTTGCTGACCTCTCTCGAACCCACCATTTCTGCTGTCGCAAATGTCACGATGTACATTTTGTACAGGCACACCTCCAACTGCTACTGCCACAGGTACGGCACCCTGCACATGTACAAATCCAGGATTTGGAACTTGAGCCGTAGGCGGCGCTGGAACATTACCGATGGGTTCAGCTGTGATGGATTGAACATTAACTTGGCCAGCTGAAGATGGCCCCGCCCCTCTCTGATTGTTTACGACGGAAACCGTGGGAACCATGTTGTTAACTTGCCGTTGTTGTTGTTGTTGTTGTTCAGGACGTAACTGCTGCTGCTGCAGCTGCACCGGCCCTTGTTGATTGCGTGCTGGTTCAGGCACATATTCACGCTGGTTGTTTACCTCTGTAACATTAGGAACTTGCCGTTGTCGAGCAAGTTCAGGAAACTCAGCCAATGGATCCTCAACCAAAACAGCCCGTAACTCCGCCAGACGTGGTGCATTTGAATTATTGACCGGCGCACTTGGGGGGTTTTCTACCCCTGCTGTACCATTATTGGCATTATTGCCACGGCCGCTCCCGCCCGCCGAATCCCCCAGAACTTCACTCAGATGTCTGGCCTGCGCTCTCGTCTGCCGAGGAGCCGAAAATAACGGTGGTGGTTCCAAAGCCTTAGCGTAATTTCGCTTGGTACCACGCTTTTTACCCATAATTATAAATTATCAGTTTCTTTGGGTGAAAAACCGGAAAATGAAGAAACTCTGGAGCAAATGTTACACGAAATAGGTAGTAACTCCAGTTACTAAAACAATACTGTCCTTAGATAGATAGATGCGTAAGCCGTAGCCCCGACGAAATAATACGACCTGTAGACTGTAGTAAAGATGAAGTGATGAGCGGGAGCAACCTGGATTTTTTCTCCTAACCGGACCGTTGCGGAAGACAGCCAAAAAGCGAATGAACATGCCACGGTGACAAAAGCGAGAACGCGATCAAACCGCGGGAAAACACCGGAAATGAATGGCTAAACGCGCGAATTTTTTAGGACTATACCAATTCTAGAAAGGGTGAAAACTTTCAGTAGGCAACTTTGTCCTCCTCGTATACACTTCGGAAAACTTAATTAAAATCAGGACCCAAGCGTGTGTCGTGCGGACCCACCGTGTATAAACAAACAAACAAAACAAAATGGCCAATACATTGCTAGCAGTTACATAATGTGTGTATGGTAAGGATCATTGAAGGCACAGATTCACCGTTTAAAATGTGACCAGCAACTGGTTGAATGTCAAAATAGTGAACGGTACCCCCAAAACGAATTTCTGCATAGGCCTACATTGCTATAAAGATACATTGGAAAATTAAATATGTCTAGCAAAAAAATTGAGAAATGAAAATTAAGTATATCAATCGGTGATTCCAATTCAGCCACATGTGTCTGTATGGTACCATGATTTTTTTAGGACTTACATACAACGACATGTAGGAATAAAAAGCTAATAATGATTATGTTTATTTTAAAGGTTAATATGTATAGACAGCATTGATTTGTAGATTATTAAAATTGGTTAAATGACGTAAACTAATTCCTGTTCTTAATTTGATACATAATAACGATATCGTATACGTTTTGTTAAACCCTAGTCTTAAAGAAGATAGTTATAACAAATAAAGAATCATTGTTCCATCCATTTAATGTCCATTTTGACATGATCGGCGGCCATCATGGAAGGTAAAGAATCCTCAAGAACGTCTTAAATTAGTGTCTCCTTTCAGGCATTTCGATCATAGGCATTGAAACTGCATAATTTAGTGTATGGAATTAAATATGAGCATTCTATGTGTATTTTGGCAATTATGGCGGCCATTTTGGAGGCCATCTTGGATTTGAAGATTGTTATCAAGATGGGATATATCAAATATTTAGATGCACGTCGTAAACACAACATTTCATCCCTCATATGACCGAGATGGTTGATATACTATGCGTCATTCATTTTCCAACAATTTATATAGAGTGATATACACACGTAACTTTGACGTCACACAGCGACTTGTAGGAATAAAAAGCCAACGGTGATTTTTTATATGTTGAAGATTAATATGTATAGATTGCATTAATATATGAATTTTTAAAATTGGTTGCTTGACGTAAAATAATTCCCGTTTTTAATTTGACACATAATTTGAGCTATTTTTCGTGAACAACACAAGTTTGATCCCATTATAAAACAAAAGTTACAGAAGCTAAACTAAATGTAATGCGCATGTTATATACTCTATAGGTATCTTAAGATGATACTGCAGTGTAAGTGTCTTGTGCAAAATCGTTTTGCAGTTGGAGGGTTTAAACTAAAACTAGCCGTTTCTGAATATAGGCTAAAATGGTCGAAATTGGCAAATTTAGGGTGTTTTGATCTAGAAACACTGGGACTCGCGATGAAAGATTTATCACCATAATATGAGATGGTTCATCATAACTGATGTGTGGACCAAGTATGAAATGATTTCTCCAACCTTCATCCCCGAGATGCGGCTGGGTTTTAAAAATACACAGTCTTAAGTCACTATTTTGGATGACTTGAATTAACTCCTGAGAACTATCGGCTGATTGGTTGAAATTTAGAATGTGTCAAATATTGTGCCAATCAGAGACATCGTTAGAATAGAAGCATGTAGACTGATATTGGGTTCGATCATGATTTTAGGAATAATTTAGATACATCTTTCGAACCATTGTGTTTGAGCTCCGTAGCTTTCGAGGTCATCACGACCCCTTCATTCAGTGTAATGTTTAAAAGGTGGTCATGTGACAAACGGAGGGAAGTAAACACTACGCTGAATGAAGGGGTCATGATGACCTCGAAAGCTACCGAGCTCAAACACAATGGTTCGAAAAAGGTATCTAAATTATTCCTATCGTTAGAATAATTACGATTATCGAAAATATTAGCATAAAATATTTATAAGCAAAACTGTAATTGGTTATCTAGATGATTATATCATGTAACTGACCAATGGGAATTCTTGTACAAAAGACAGGTAGTACCCAGGGGGTTAATTTGAGTCAGTGAGAGCAATGGCTTGACTTGTGACTTGGTTTCAAAACAAAGACTTTACTCATGACTCAAGTCATATATTCAATAGACTTGATTTGAGTGACATTTCCAAAAGATTTACTTATCTTAACTCAAGTCTGGTGATTGTCAAAATGAATATTATTATCCCTAAATTACATATTTTGCTTCATCGAATGAAAAAATAAAAATAGGGAATTAAACAAAAAATCAAACAAATAATTAAAGAATACAATAAATGTTTATAAAAAGGTATCATATGAAAAATTAGCATTATAAGATAAATGTTAATGGCCTAATCTGTATAAAAAATGAAAATGGCATTCACTGCAATATGGAAATCAGATAAATAAAACATCAAAGGATCATATTGTTATAACTACTTACCCAATTTCACCAACGACTCCCTGACCTCAAATGGTTTCATTGCACGCTCCATTATGACGCACTCATCAAAGGTCATATTGACGGCGTCGCTGAGGAAGTCGTTTCGTCGACCAATGACCAAGTAGCTCTCCGTATCCACCAGACGGAACTTGCGATAGCCACTGGGGTCCATTCCTATAATGCGGCCGTTTAAGTAGAATGCTAGCCCATCACGGTCAGACCATGTGAGTGCTAGATTTATCCATGGACCGAGATAATCTTCATCTAGATAGCTTTCAGAATCAATGTCGGTCATATTGAGGTTCACTGTATTTTTAAATGATATGAGTTGGTACAAAATTGGTTATTTAATATTTTTTATGTTTACCTATTTCCTTTATTTTAGGCCAAACAAAGAAGGTCTGTCTCAGAAACATTGTGCAAAAAAGCTAAGTGCTGTGCGATTTTTTTTTTTTTTGCTTGTCTTAGCTTACAGAGAACTTTTGTAAACTTTTTTTTAAAAATCCAACAACAACAACAACAAAAATTTAAAAATTTAAAAAAAAGAAAAGTTTTTTAGCCCCCAGCACATAGACCTACGCGCCGTAGCTCATTTCACATACCAAATCGGGCGGGTTTCTGAGACAGACCTTCTTCTTTGTTTGGCCTTAGCAAATGCGAGACACAATTTATACATGAAAAAACTGAAAGGATGATGCACGTCTAAGAAGATGATATTATAATAGGTTTGTGAGCTCAAATGAAGTGAAAATTCAGAGAAAGAAATTCAGAGCTGGTGGAATTCTAATCATAAAGCACTAAATATTTCCTAATGTGATGCAAACTCCATCTTCATGGGGACTCATTTTTCTCAGGGGTGGGGTGGGGGAAGAATTTTTGATGACCATAATATTGGGTAAAATTCAGCCAACATTTTCTTGCCACTATATAATTTCCGAAAGTTGATAAAGCGATTATATACATAAGACACAACATGATGCATAAATAAATAAATAAACCACACACAAAATTAGCAATCCCCACACATCAACAAAATTCATAAAACGACATCCATCTATAAAACATATTTAACAATCATATCAACCCAGGACCAGGGGTCAAAAATACTAAAAAGTAGCCCTTTAACACTTTCCACACGGATATTGGTTTTACCATATCAAAACAGATTTTCAGAAACCTTTCCCAATTTTCAAAGTCTATCTCAAGGATTACTGAACCAATACGAGGCATGTTTGTACTTATTTCATTGCATTTCACATGGTGATTCCAAATATGGTTATGAAATTTAACAGTTTGAGACATTTTGGAATGTCGTCTGCAGACACCTGCCGCGTGGAAAGTGTTAAGTACATTTTACCATAGGTCAAAATTTTCTCAGAGGAGTATTTTGTGAAAACTGGGGGCTAATCACCCTTTGCTCCATGTATTTTGAGTTCTGTCCGGGACATGACCAAGCTGTTTTACTAACATTATCACACATATCCATCAACAAATGATAAATAATGGCAATAACACACATAATAACATACCATCTTGTAATTTAACATATGGTAAGTAGCTGACTTCAGTGACCCAGCGTTGCGCTCCATCAGTGACCGCCGCCCCCAGCCGATCTACATCACGTTGATAGATACTGAATCCCCTGTGTACCTGTTCTCCTGAGCTCAAGATGAAGTGTGTACCATTGTCTGGGTTCCTTGGTAGCTGCACCCAGACGGATATAGAGATGCCATCAGTGCACTTGGTGGGATTGCTGATGCAATGGCCTTCAAAATTGCCTAGTTTGTAGAGAAATGCAAAAGTAAGGACACAAGAAACCATCAGACTTAGTTGAAATATAAGAAAATCAGATTCAATATTAGCTTATCTCATGGAACGGTGTAACTAGCTTTTTCTGATCAAGGGGGCAAAGAGGTTGGGGTGGCTATTTTCAGGGGGGGTCAAGCATAGTATTAAAGTGGGTGAGTATCATAGATTTAAAAATAGAGATCCAGTATGCCGCCGCCATTTTGAAACCACTATGGGGACCAAATTGGAGGTATGTCGGTATTTTCCGTAAATGCTCGTGAGCATTCGGAAAGTGCCATTCTTTCCGCGTATTTCAAACCATGGTCCAACGCGTACGCAGTCACTGCCAAAAATAACGCGGAGATTTATCCGACGCTTCACTTCGGTTTTCTGCACGCACGATAGGCACGCAAACCGGGAAATTAACTTGCAACGGTGCCAATAGGCCAAGTTTAATATTACGCAGGTCTAACCTTGCATGTCACTACTGAATCTCATACAAGCGAGTCAAGCTATCAAATGATTGAAAAACCATTGTGCGGCCCAGGACCGTACAATTTATATTACAGTGATGATGAGTGTGAACTTTAGAGAGAAGTACCGTGTTTTCAGATTAGCTGCCATGTGAACTTTAGTATATAAATGTATAGAGGGACACAAAAGAATTTCGGGTCATTCAATACAACATGGTGAATTATCTCCAAATTATTATTAGGCCTACCCGAAATAGTTTCTTCTAAAAACAAGCAGCAAGGGAAATTATGATAAAAGAGCGGCCAAAGTTGCCCATACTGATGGGTCGTTCGGCCAACGAGATTATGATATAAAGAATATACTTTTAGTCCAGTAACCAATTATGTCGTTCTTAACGTGACCATAATGACGAACAAATATGTCCTAAGTACATGATGGGTCGTTCTTTAAAAGCGGCCAACGAAATTATGGACTTTTAGTCCAGTAACCAAAGATAATGATAAGTCCCTTTTTTAAGCTTATCTTACCGAAATAGGCCTATGATCAGGATGAAGACCCAAGTTGCTAAACACATTATGGGTCTGGATATGGAAAACGTTTTTCTAGTAAAAATATTGAATTTTGCGCCGTCGTAGGAGACCCCAGCCGGAAGGGTGAGCGCGTCCGCAACTAAACACTCTCTATCTGACCAAAGACGGTCATTTTACTGTCTTTGATCTGACCATATAGGATCCATCCTTTCAGCAGTTCAGTAGAGACACGAAAAACGCCACACACAACAGGGTTAAAGCTAAGGGACCGTTCATTATTTGGTGGAGGGGGGGGGGTTTGGGACAAATTCGAGACTCGTATGTTAAAATTACCTACCCCCCGCCCCCTCCCCCCCCTCCTACAGCTGAAACTGAAAATTACATGACCCCCACCCCCTGCTAACCAGTAGCTTTTGTAGTGGTTAAACCAATAGCCGCGTGGAAAGTGTTCAAACACTGTAGACAACCATTCCCGATTATCAATCGCAAAAAATCCCAAGTTCAAAATAATGTCATTCATGTTGTTAACAAAACAGGTATAGACGAGAATGAAATACATTCAGATCTCGAGTCCTACCAAACCCAAATAGGCCTACCATAAATAATTATTTAGAATTTCCAAAGGCGGAAAGACTTGATCCACTGCACTCCTTGCTGATTGGATGTGTAGGCCTTAGCCACTAACTGTATACATTGCCGCTGTCTTATTTTGTTTTAATTGGTGATATCTTACATGTCTAATGCCCCCTGATCTTAGGCCTCCCCTCGCGCCCCGCCCCCTCCCCCCCCCCCCCCCATTACAATTTAAAAAAGAGAGAAAGGGAGAAGAGAAGGAGTGGGAGTGGGATGGGGGGGGGGGGCAGGGTATATTTGCCCCGAGTAAAGGGGTCTACCGTCTACATGTCACATGGTCATGGGTTGACAAAATAAAATGGCTGTCGGCTTGTCTTCGCGAGATGTCGTGTGTCGCAATTTGGCTATTTTTCAACTGTGTCGCATGCCGACTTACAAATTAGCTAAAAGTCGCGTGTCGCAAAATAAGTTTAGACAGGCCTATAGTATTATTTTCTGCTGTGGTCATATATTCGCGGTAGGCCTTTTGTACAGCGATAATACTATTATGAAATTATGTGATGTATGAGAAGCCGAATAAATAATAATGATATTATCTACATTTATCATACTCTCCCGCCACGTACGCGCTACACTTTTGCCAATATTCAAATATATTGTAAAAAACAATATTTTTTCTTTCTTTGTATTTGTAATACTAGGCCTATATGATATCATTACCAAACGAAAGTACATGAAAGTGTCAAAATGATCTCTCCTATAGTGTTAGTAATTAACATGACATTTAAAGTAAAAGGCCTCAGACTCAGAATTTGAAGTGAAGATAGCTAAAAAGAACTTCAGCTAAAAATGTTGGGCCGCCTCAAAACGTGATAACGATTTATTTTCAAAACAATCTTCCATTTGCCAGTTATCCCGCGACCCGGGGGTAAATGGGGAACCTATTTTTCAACCAACCCATTTATGGAACCTGTTTTTCAGCATAACAAGTTCAACCATCTATAGGCCTACTTAAATCAGGAAAATATCAGTATACACGAATTATTTCTTACATATAACAAAAAAAAATCTATCTAGCATTCATAAAAAAAACAAATATTCAAATATTATTGTGCACCCCCCCCCCCCTCAAAATATAATCCTGGATCAGCGCTTGCTAGTTTGCTATAATATATCTTTAAAATAACCTTAGCTAGCGATGATAGCTACCTTAACTGAAGATTATTATTATGCATGTATATTAACAATTTAACATGATTAAGCCAAAGACAGTTATCGTCATTAAATAAAATTCAACATAATATTAATAGTACCTATGTTTTGACAAAAATGGACTTCAAGGGAGCGCGGCACTTATTTGGTCTGCTTGAGATTAATACAACTTGAGTTATTACGATAATCATGAAACCTATTTGAACGGTATGAATAAGCAAAATGTATTTTGTTTAAAACATATGAAAAATATGCTAAAGCATCAATATTTAAATAATCAAAGCGCAACTATGAGGAGAGTGATTTGAACTACGAAGCGTAAATCGATGAGCCTGAGTGACGGTTTCTCTGGCGGCTTTGGACCGTCAACATTTTAATTTTATACTGCTGCGGTATAATTGAAAATAAACTTTCAAAATGATCATTGTCTGTTGTCTATGTGAAGATTCAACAAAATACGGAACCAATTATTTCAAGCAAGTTACCTTTTGAATAAAACAGCATCATCCACTGCTCACCGCCCGTGTATCGCGGTATTTACCCTGGTTCAAATATGGCGTTTTCGGTGTGACGTTCACGAAAAGTACGCAGTGGTACGCGCGAAGTAGCTCGGCGCGAAAACACACGCGACGATTGCGTTTTACGTGGAGAAAGTCACGGCTCATGTACACGCACGATGCTGCATTCGTTCTTTTCCGTGCAGTTCCGAAAAATACCGACATACCTCCAATTTTCCCCCCATGGTGGGAATCCAAAATGGCGACCGTTACACGTAAAGAGATAGGGCAAAACAAATCGTCTGGTTTCTCCGTTATAATTCTGTGGTGAGTATAGGCCTATATATTATGTTGCTTTCACTGATTATTCGTACACATGCAGAAAAGCAAAAACTCCACACGGGAGCAGGATGGGGGTGAGATTTCCCACAGGGTGGAATTCCCCCTTACCCCCTCTCTGATTACATCATGAAACAAATATTTAGGTTCATTGTCGTAATTGGCTTCAACTGTGTACCTAGACAAGAGAAATCTCCTATAATACTAACTAGGGGTTTATAGCCCTGGTTACAACAATGCTAAACAAGATTGTTGGGAAACCCTTGTGTATTTTGCCTCTACAATCATGATCTGCCCCCCCCCCCCCCCCTCCCCCCAAGGGCAATATAATTGTATCATGCTCACAAGAAGAAATTATCTGGAAATGGGCTTTTGGTAAGTGGGAGGAGGGTGTGAACCTTTAGAGTAAAAAGAAACAACTGTCCCTCAAAGCGCTTGAAGTAATTTGTCTAATACAGATTTAGAATGGAATGGCTTATAGAGAATAATTGAGTGTATGAGTTCCAACTGGTTTTGCCACGCATTGTAGATACATTAGGAGATCCTGGTATTTTGAACAATGATATCATTGCCTTAAGGAAGACAAATAAACAACTTACCAAGGATAAGCCACAAATCAGCTTGATCAGCGAGCACATATGCGGCGTAACCCTTGCCATCTCTTCCAGGGGCCATCAGAGTATCAACGCCCCCTGCACGTCCAATGTCATAGAAGTTGTTGGGCAGATTGAATTGGTCATCTATGATGGCCTGATCTCGTCTCAGATAACCATCGGTTGTCCAGTAGTGGTCAGCTTCCTGAGAGAGCTCATATTCTCGTCCTGGCAAAATTGGTAAAATATCCAACAAGTATTAATCAAAAGGATAACCTGTTTTCAAATGCCAATTGAATTGTTGTGCAAAGGTTATATTGAACTAAATGCTTAAAAATATTTACTTTTCCAGTGCATTTAGTACATAGATTTGGAGCAGATTGATGATGTTGTTTTTATTATCTTAAAAGATGTAAGGTGTTTGTTATTATATAAATGACTCAGTTTTAGTGATATATCTAGGGGTAGGAAAAAAACGAGATTGCTTTTTCCCTGCCCTCTATATGTTATAAAGGGGTAGGAAAAATCGAGATTGCAGGCTTTTTCCCCTACATGTTATATAGGGGTAGGAAAAAAACAAGATTGCATTTTTTTCTGCCCCCTAGATATATCCCCAAGTTAGTCTACATTATTAATTCAAAGGCCAACAATTTTGCAGTATCTAAGGCAAGAGAGAACTAATGTGTTGTATGCCACGAAAATGTTGTACTTTCACAGAAAATGCTATAATATATCACATACTTGTTATTCCAAGCACTAGATATGACTCAAAGTCACGGAAATACCGGTCCCAATAGACGACATCGCTAACGATGAACGGATTAGCACTACTCAACGCTTCAAACTGAGAGCCTAATGTGAGAGTGTTGTCAAAATTGGAATCGCTGTTGTCACCCGAACCGTACGTCGCGTTGACAATCTTGATTCCGTTGACGAACGCCATCAGGTGTCTGTCAGGTGTGTAGACAAATGCAAAGTTTGTCCACTTGGTATAGTTGATGAACTCAGTTGGTATAGTCACTTCCGTGTAGTTGTGGTAACCATCCACGACTGTATGGATTGATATATAGAAAATAAAGATTATTAGTAAAATCTGTCTAATAACCAATACGACTTTGAAAGTTCAGTTCAAATTTGTTTTGCCTATTCATTTTAGTTGGAAAATAGTTACATTTACGATTGAAATAATTATACATTTGGGTATATCTTAATGAATTCTTCTCAACAACCATTTAATGAAAATTTGTGATTTTTCACAATAAAAATACCCTCAAACATACATCGCTCTCTTTGAAAATGTATCGGGCAGGGAATTTATGACAGAGCACGAGGTATTTCATATTTTTCAAGTGGAGGGAGCGGGTATGGGGTGGTGATTGATACCCATCAATCAATTAATTAATTAAAAAGGACCAATTTTGATCTGCTCATATACATACTACACAAATACTACACCCCCCCCCCCCCCCCCCCCCCCCCAACATTCGCTCTGGCTCTCAGCACCAAGATTTTGTCCTATAGGTCAACATGGACTGACGTCAGGCGCCGTTGACTACGTCACGAAAGAGGTAAACAAAGCTCTCTTACACGCTGTGACGCGATCGCTTTGGTCGATCTACTGCATGGATGAACAGAGCGTAAAACCCGAGTTGTTAAAACGTCTTATGATGTGGTCAACAGGAAACTGTACAAAACAATAACAAAAAGTACCCGGATGACCGTGTCAACCTATAAAAAGATAACTTGCTCACCTCTGAACATAACTTTCTCCGTACTGAGATACGCCATTTTGACACCAACAGCGCCCCCTACGAGGAAATGACCCGAGTACATAATAATGCCCGGCATATTCACATCAGTATTCGCCACAATCCTTGGTTCAAATTTCACCCACATAGCCAAGGTGAAACCAGTGTAGCACTTGATGGGTGAGCTGAGGCACTGACCACTGAAATCGCCCATGTTGATCCAGGCATCGTCCGAGCCCAGCTGAGGGTAGAGGCCGAGGTCACCTCTTCCAGAGACGGCGGAGGTGTTAGTACCGGAGATTTCCAGAACTTGGATGTCATTTAGTGGCCAGTAGATAGTGGCGAGGTTATAGTATGGATGACTACCGGGGTCTTTAACTATAGAGATAAAAACAAATAATGATAAGATTTCTGTGATGTACATTGATATAGATACGTCAACATGGTTTGTCAGAATACGTTTACATCTGATGAGTTCCTGTATTGATATGAATGCAAATAATGGTATAAAACACATTTTACTAATATAATAAGTTATGGCCATGGAATAAAATTCTGTTTTTGAGGCCCGACCGACCTTGAAGTTGAGAAGAAGAAAAAATATTTTGATTTTTTTTTTTAATTGTGGAATATGATTTTGACATTTTTAATTTTCTCTTAATTTGAATTTGTTTTGGAACAATTGTTGAAATGTTTTAAAAGATTTTAAAAAGTTATTTTTTTAAAGATGTACCAACATAGAACAGGTTGGGTTTTTTACGCCTAACCACCGCCAAAGTTTTTCCTTCAATAACTTGCATCTGTACTTACCTAACATCCCTGGTAATATCACTATAGCTTGGGAGTAATCGTAATTAGGTGTTAGATCTGAAGAAAAAAATAGAAAAATGAAATGTTAGACAAATTACAACCTTGAAATAAAGAACATCAAGCAAAATCATTTCTCTGACGAGGAATATAGCATTTTCTTAATAATCAGATATTTTGAAGGTTAAAGACAGTAACACAAAAGAATCTGTCTAACAATTTAAATGTTTGGGTTTTGAATGTTGCTGGCAAAGGAATTATACTAACCCATATAGGGACTATGGTAGAAATGGGAAGGAGCCAGTCTAAGAATTCACAGCTGTGTGTAGTGAAACTGAATGTGGATGTGCCTGTAGTGAGCTTTAAGAGCAGACAGTCTATGATTCTAGACTAAGTACCACAATCCCTCTGTATTGCCACCATGTTGATTTAGTCTAAGACTGTGCTTACTATACCTGATTCGCAGCTGTGTCCAGTGAAACCAAAAGTGCATTCACATGTGTAGTGGGCTACCTGGTCAGAGCATGTACCTCCATTCTGACATGGGTTAGACTCGCATTCATCAATCTCTGTGGTAAACAATATATAGATAGATAACAAAGTATGAGTTATGACTTTAGGAGTTACACAAGTTACGAGTTACGAGTTACGAGTTACGAGTTACGAGTTACGAGTTACGAGTTACGAGTTACGAGGTACAAGTTACAAGTTACAAGTTACAAGTTACAAGTTACAAGTTACTAGTTACAAGTTACAAGTTACTAGTTACAAGTTACAAGTTACAAGTTACAAGTTACTGGCTACTGGCTACCGGCTACCGGCTACCGGCTACAGGCTACAGGCTACAGGTTACTGGTTACTGGTTACTGGTTACTGGTTACTGGTTACTGGTTACTGGTTACTGGTTACTGGTTACTGGTTACTGGTTACTGGTTACTGGTTACTGGTTACTGGCTACTGGCTACTGGTTACTGGTTACTAGCTACTAGCTACTAGTTACTAGTTACAAGTTACAAGTTACTAGTTACTATTTACTAGTTACAAGTTACAAGTTACAAGTTACAAGTTACTAGTTACTAGCTACTAGTTACTAGTTACAAGTTACAAGTTACAAGTTACAAGTTACAAGTTACAAGTTACAAGTTACAAGTTACTAGTTACTAGTTACTAGCTACTAGTTACTGGTTACTAGTTACAAGTTACAAGTTACTTAACACAAATTATAAGTAATGGGTTACATTCAAGTTACAAGGTTATCTGTAAAAATAAACTTGAAAAGCAACAGAAGATAAAAGCAAACAAACAACTCACCAATCTCACACAGAGTGCCATTGTATCCAGCGTGACATATACAGTAGTACGCTGCCATACCATCATCGTAACAATCACCATATTCACAAGGCTCAGTCACACAGTCATCATGATCTGATGGAGAAATGGTGGGTAAAACAATTGTTACTAATAAAATAATTTGTGCTACCCTAGTGTGTTTCCGTTTTTAAAGTATGGACAATAGGAGGGGGTGGTCCAACGGATACATTCTCGCTCTACAATACAAAGGTTGTGGGTTCGAGTCCCGTTGCCGCCAGCGTGGTGTGTCCTTAAGTAAGGCACTTTACCGCAACTACTCCTCTCTACCCAGGTGTAAAAATGGGTACCAGCATTAATTCATGTTGGAAAGGTAACACAGACTCGTTGTGCGGGAGGAGTGGCGAACCCCCCACAGCAAAAATTACTAAAAAGATGAGTCCAGCCTAAAGGCCAAAGAAAGAGCGATAGGCACACCGCGCGGGAGCTTCGCTTGGCATGTCACTTTACCTTTACCTTATTCTATGTTACAAAATGGATGTTATAATTTTACAGTTGTTCCATCTTTAATGGATATTCCTACAATGAAGTGCTAATTTGTTTTAAAAAAGGGGCTTGTAAATAACCTTATAACATGGTTTATTTCCATGGCCTTTTTCCACCAAGATACATTATTATGTTAATCTAGTTTGCCCTTTCCACAAACAAAAAGTCAAAACAAAAATCCACACAGTTACAAAAGAGTAAATCTCAAGTTGACCTTTGTTCTAAATAATCGAACCAATCACAAAATAATACAATCAAACCATCTCTTACCCCATCCACCCATTAGCCAATCATGTTGATAGGAGTCATTGAAGTAAGAAGGCCAGATAGCGAGTTCATCAAAGAGACCAGTAGAGTGATCTGTGAAGTCACCGCCATCAAATCGACATCCCAGAGTGAGGAGACCAACGATTGGTGCCATGACAGTGTTACTTCCTGCGGTATCCGTGCCAACAATCTCAGTGTCTACCAGAAGCTGCAAAATGGTAAGAATTAACACCTCAAGATGATTTTTACAGGTAAATTTGTACACACTAAATTTGCAGAAAAGGCTAAGGAAAAATGAAACCCTGTTAACAGTGAAATCGTGTAAAATAATAAGAAAAAGCTAGAGATGTTGTGCCTAAGAGGAAACAATCTACAAATACCAAATTATCAAACATTTAGGTACATTTACAGCACTTTGTACCTTTTCTAGGACGTTAAAATTAGACTTACAGAGGGGACTATCCTAGTCTAAAAACACCAATGGGACTTGGCAGTAAGCAAAATATAATTTGGTGGTGTGCACTCTTATAAAAGTGTGTCAAACAATGACTCACCTTCAAACCTGCGGTGACATCCCAAGAGAACCCTACATTTTTCCAGAGATTGGCAGGAATTGCATCTGTCACTTCTACCGTCCAGGACTTTGTCCCGTCTGCGATGGTGACTCCTATCTTTCTCGGACTGCGGTAGATGGCAAATCCTATGGAATCAGGATATCCTAGAACAAGAATGGCAATATGGCAATAAAATACCACATTGATTCAAACTTTTGAGGGGGGTGTGGACCCTCAGCATAGCCTCCATAAAACTGCTGTAACTCCTTCATTATTCATTTAATCTATATAAAAGTAACCATTTTCTTGAAGAAAAGGGTTCAATGAATCCAACCATGAACATGAAATTTACCATTTTGAAAAAATTATAAAAACATGGTTTTTGACTCATTTTAGGTTCTGCAAAGATAACTCAACATATATTTTGTCGTTCTAGTTTTATTAGAATCTTTTTGTAATTCTCTAGAAGTAGGTGGTTTTTTATATCTGATTTATAATTTGAATTATTGACCAAAAAACATTTTTGTTGGCACTTTTTAGTCAATAATTCAAAAAATAAATTGTCAACATTTTGCGTAATGAATTTCAAATTGTTTGTAAAATTGAATATTTCCCCCTCAAAATTAACGACAAATGGGTCATAGTACAGGGTTTTCCCCTTGGCTTAAATTCTGTTGATGGCAATCCTTATTTGCAAGCTGGCTGGATAATCATAATGGTTGAAACCTAAGGAGACATTGTCTGGACCTATCTATCTGAATCAGTGCATTGCTCACTATGAACCTGGTCTTCAATCTGGATCTGATCGATCTCTCCTAGTTGTTCAACATTCAAAAAACTCTGCCGCAGATAAATCTTTCACTGTTGCTGGTCCTAAACTATGGAATGATCTACCAGCAACATCATACTCTGTGAATCCTTCCAAGTTTTCAAGAAACAACTGAAGACTCACCTGTTTCCTATAATTGTTCTTTCTGTAGAATGTAGTACTAGTTTTTATTGGTACATTTTGTTTTGTTTGTTGATTGTACCTTTTTGTTTTGTTTGTTTGCTGCCAGCGCCGTGATCTAATATAATAGAATTGTTAATATCCTTCAAAAGGAAATCACAAAATATAACAATTCGTTTGTGGTTTACTGTGAAAAACTCATTTCGGGTGCCCTAATCACCAACGACGACGAGGAAATTGAATTTGCAAACATTTTTAAGCACATTCAGGCGAGAAAACCGGATCTTTTCCTGATTGATCATGAAAACATGAAGTGTTTCATTTTGGAAGTTTCATGCCCATTTGATGCTTTCATTGAGGAATTTTACAACACTAAGTTCCAGAAGTACATGCCTCTTTGCGATATGCTAACCATCTGCGGTTTTGATTGTAAAATCCTTGTTTTCGTGATTGGGTCACTCGGACATGTTCACTACCGCTTCTGCAGTGGGTTAAGGAAACTTGGTTTCCCCATCAGAGTTGCTAAGGCTGTTGCAAAAATACCTCAATTAGTGCTATGATTGGCACTAACATCATATGGAAAATTAGAAATAGACTCACCAAAGATAATTAATTCTGCATTGTGCTAACCTCACCAATTTGTTCATGCTTTGTTCATGTAAATGATGTATGCCGCTTTTGTGGCTCATACTATTGTTTATGCTCATTTTTGAATAAAAATATCGTATATTATTCAAAAGCAGACACTTGGTTTTTGTGGGTTTTTCTTTTGGGAAGAGAGGGGGGCGTGTTCCTGGAAAGTAAGGTCTTAAGACCCATCATAACTGGAGGCTTTTTAACAGTTTCCATGCGGCTATTCGTTTTACCATATACAAAACAGATTTTTCAGAAACCATTCCCAACTTTCAAGGTTTATCTCAAGAATTACTGAACCAATACTAGGCATATTTGTACTTATTCCAATGCATTCCACATGGTGATTCCAAATATGATGATGAAATACAATAATTATGACATTTTTGAATAATTTTGTGACATTTTGGAATGTCGTCTGCAGCTGCCTGCCGCGTGGAAAGTGTTAAGATCAAATACCAAGGGGTACTCCAGGAATGCACAAACATTAGATTAAACTGATCAGCTCTGGTTTCATGTTGTGATCAGATTTTGTTAATAAAATTGTAAAAGCGAGAATGATTGCTTATTCATTAATGTCCATGCTTATAACACACCATTACAATTTTTCAAAATAAAAAATGCACAAATATACTTCCTAAGAAGAGAATGAAACAAATTCATGAATGTGAGAAATGTTTGAAATTGAGCAAATCATGAAAAAATATGCTTCTGAACATAACCATGTTTATAGTCTATTGTGTTGGTATAGTGGATCCATCATACAAATCCCATGCATGCCATCCTTCTTACCTGAGCTAAGAATATAAACAGGTCCGTATTCTTTAATTTCTTCCGCAGTCAGCCGTATCCATAGCGACATAGTCAAACCTTGCGTGCACGTATTTGGGTCACTCACACAGCTACCAGAGAAATCTCCAAAATTGAGACAATCGGTCGTGCCATTCTTTCTGGTGCGTGTTGAATTACCAGACACTGCGTAGCGATGGAGCAGTACAAGGCCAGGATCGGCGTTGTACTGTGTGCTGTTCACATCTTGGTTGGCGTACTTGTTGTCGCCAGTCGTATTGAGTGCATCGAAGGACCAGTAGAGGGCGTCATTGACTAGAGGCATTGTGTTCAGGTACACTGAATCTGAAGTGCAAAACAAAGACCAGATAACGAAATGGAATGTTCCTTGATAGTTATACAAAAGTGAACCATTTTAACTATTGAAAAATAATGTATAAAATGGGATAAATTTGAGTCGGATTTTCTGCCTTGCTTTTAGACCTATAGATAACAATTGAGGCCATTTATTCAGCAACGATGGAGAATAATTGAAGAACATATTTTTTAAAAAATGCAAAGAGACACCAATTTTCCTTCCTACTTCTAAATTAGAAAAATAGAAAGGATAATGGGGGGTAGAAGTTTATTAATGAAAACCAAACAGATACAAAGGCACATATCCCCAATGACCCTTTAATTTTTATCCTTCTTATTTGAATCCCCAACTATGATGTGACCTTTAACATCCTTACCATATTCACAGGTCGTGCCCCAAAAGCTGTAGTCACATGTGCACTTGAAGTCAGCAACTAGATCACTGCATGAGCCACGCGTGCTGCACGTCTGTCCGATACACTCATCAATTTCTGCAATTAGAATTTGAAAAAGATAAATAACATAAACCTGTCAGAAAAAGAGATGTTTAAACATGACCCCAACAGTCAAGTTGTTTTGACAATGATGCCATTCATAAAAATCATAATTGACAATACGTGAGCCTGTCCTTAATAAATTAAGCATCTTTCACCCGCGATTAAAGCAATATTGATGGTTATATATTAACTTATTAGGAACAGACTGAAACAGATGTGACTATACCCAGCTAACACACAACATTCTAAAAACGTTTAAAAACACTCTAAGAACGTTTTGAACGTTCTAAGAAGGTTTAAGAACGTTTTAAGAACGTTGTGTGTTAGCTGGGATATTTGTCTACATTTCACAGCTTATTGCCCGGGTTATGTTAACAAATGGCAATCTTAGAAATGTTTGTGTTCGAACACTGACCCTAATTGTCAAGCTGTTTGTACTAAAACATGCACACTATTTGAGTCACGAGAACATAGAAAACTTGTTAATGGTAGTCTGAAGAATCCCTTCCTCATACCCCTCCCACTCCCCCACCGATCAATGTTATGTTGAAAGGCCATGTGCTGAGGGTGGCCAAATTGTGGGATTCAATATTGATCAGGGGGAGAAGGTGGAACAAATAACATTACACCTTCAAATTGTTCAAACAATATTTTCTAACATTGCAGCGTGTCCCACTTTACAAATTGGGTCTTCCAACCGAATGTGTTCATTGTAACATTTTTTGTTAAAGCAGAGACTAACCAGTGACAAAGAAATGTATAAGCTTACTTCATTACAACATACATAGTGAAGAGTACCCTTTAACGCAATCAAGCAGATTGGGTTTGTTGTCGGGTTTGAGATATGGGTGAAAATAGCTGCAGAGGGCTCAAATATCAACATCGAGGATTTTTTTATGAATTAAATTTAATTATACTTACCGAAACAAGAATATCCATTGCCTGCATATCCCAAGTTGCAATCACAGCTGAACAGCGGCGCTTCATTGGTGCATGTCGCATAGGCAGGATGGCAATTGGCAAGACCTAATGAACACTCATCAATGTCTAGGAACAAAATAAGATGACAATTTAAAGTAATGCACAAGCATCAAATGTTCGCATAAATAAGTTCAAACTTAGTAAATTTTACAACTTTTGTTGTACATTTTGTCTAACGTGTGCTTAAATACTTGTGATCTATTAAAGGTACAGAATTGACATTTTATATGGAGTTTATATTTTGCATTCTGTTTTTACTCTGAGAAGTCCTTCCAAAGTCTCTTTAAGTGCTGTCTGTGTTTGGGCAATTTCACCGTGCACAAAAATGCTCGTGGCTTCACGTCTACATGCGTAACTAACAATGGGTGAAACCACACTACCCAGGAGATGGGATATGTTGAGATACAAAGGACTCTTCAGGATGGAAACAAATCTTCAAGAAATATTCCATTTTAAAAACAAATTTAATAGTAATTAGGAAATGTATTGCTCTGTAACTTATACATAATTTATAAGATACACAGTAGTCACCAAAATCCTTGTAAGTGTGCTTGACTTTTGTTAAAGGACCGGAGCTATGTTATAGAGATTAATATGGAGGCTATGTCATTCTCTGCACCTTTAGCTTTATTCCGACAAACTTATTTCGAGGAGGTGGATGACACCTTCTCTCATCAGGGAATGGTGGTCATAAGATATTTTAGTTTCATGTTTAATAAATGTAAATTGACAAAATAAATTGCATTTAGAGAGCAAAATCAAAGAAAGAGGGCGCTCAATGAAAGAGATCATACAATCTTGCTTTAACACTTTCCATGCGGCAGGCGTCTGCAGACATCATTCCAAAATGTCTCAAACTGTTTCAAAAATGTCAACAATTTTAAATTTCATAACCAAAATTTGGAATCACCATGTGAAATGCATTGAAATAAGTACAAACATGCCTCATTTTGGTTCAGTAATCCTTGAGATAGACTTTGTAAATTGGGAAAGGTTTCTGAAAATCTGTTTTTTATATGGTAAAACTAATAGCCGTGTGGAAAGTGTTAAGTTGTCTACCAGTATCTTGCTGCTCACCTTCACAGTATGTATTACCATCGCCTTCAAATCCATCATTACAGAAACATGACCATCCTCCAACCTTATTCAGACAGGAGGCTTCTGCTAAACAGTCATGGGTGCCTAACAGACACTCGTCATTATCTGATGGGAAAATTTGAAGAAAAACAACAATTCAATGAATAATGTTTTTAAATGCAAAGAATAAAAGCAAGATATACCAACTTGGTGTGCGGAAATAAGCAATAACAAGGGATAATAAATAGATCAAATTAACAGTAAAATGTACAGTTATTTTTCTTGCATTTAAAGACTGGTTTAATATTGAGAAAAAAAACATCATTCCATAATTTTAAAAATTGGCTTACACCATCATTTTCAAAAGTTCAAGAGAAAATGGGGGGGGGGGGAAGTTAGGCAGTAAAATGTAAATTTTAAAAGCTACACGCCCGTTCTTCTGAGACAAACTTGTTTTTGTATTTGCCCTAAGGGTATGTTTAGCCGATGTCACCCTCCAATTAATCACATGGTGTAAAGAACCAAAATGTGATGTGATCAAAGCAAATCAGTCTGAAATCGTATTGTCCATTTGCAATGTAGCATTTTGCAGAAAACGTCATTAAGAATGGACAATTAATTCCAAAGATATGAGCAAAGTAACAGGTTTTCAAAACAAATAACAAACACAAAGGAATTATATCCTTTGTCTTGTTATAAAAAATCTCAAAATAAATATTTCTGACTTTTCTTGATCACAACACAAATATTCAAATTTGTCTTGCCTCCACAATTGTCTAACATTGCCATCATGGTGTAGTCTCATAAGTTGTATGGAAATTCGTGGGTCGTTCAATAAATAATGAAAGTGATCATTGTATGGGATGCATGAGTGATTCTATTGAGGGATAATATGATCAATACATAGTATAAACCTTTGTCTTTCAAACAATACCCTTTTAGATTGTTAGATACCTTTGGTTATGTAACGTCATTAACATAAACACAATAGGTTTCAGACACTGACTGAAATCTGTCAATTATTTGGCTGGATATGTAATATGTTGAATATGGGTTGATTGATACATTTGCGTTTATCTCTGCAATGCAAGCATAAAATCAGATAACACTTGGCACATAGTTAGAACACACTTTTAGCTCTGTTTGACACTCTTTTTTAGATCTGAATTCCTTAATACAAACGAGAAGGGACCATCTCAAATACCACGATCACTTTCATAACTTACTGAATGACCCTTGTAGTTGCTGTGTGTTATTTGTAACTGATGCTGTTATGTGAATTACCAGTGCAGGCATCTTTTTGAGTCTTCATCTCACCCTTTCTAAAAGACAGTTTTTCAGATTTTTGGTTTTTTTTACCACCTTATATTTTAGCACTGTGTGTAATCAATCTTTATTCAAGCAATCACTGACATAAATAATACAATGCGAGAAAAAGAAGGTAGATTAAAGCCCAGGACAAAAATCGGATTTTTTAATTTCTATTTTAATCAAAAAGAAAAAAATAGATAATTGTTTTTAATGTTCAGTTTACAGAACGCGACTTACTTTAAACGACATAAAATGTTAGGCAACCCCTCCCCCCACTATAAAAGAATAACCGAAAGCATTGCAGCCATCGCACATATAGGTGTCTTTCTCTCTCTTAGATGATGAAAAAAACACCAGTTCTATGGGCGAACGGACCGCTCACAAAATGTGTGTGCAAATTGGGGTGAATTTTCAACAATTTTCAAAAAGAATTCTGAATCTTTAACAGGATTTGTTTTAATGTTCAAAAAAAAAATGGGTCTGTCAGGCCCGTAGAACAGGGTTTTTTCGTTGTTGACTTAACGCTGAATATATTTATACTGGTCAAATCAGGCATGGAAAAATGTTGATTTTCCGGCAAGCTAACCCAAATTTCCCTCCAAAATGGAAAAATTCACACTATATCTTATGTATTTCTTTATATGGAAGAGCAAAATTTTGCTCCAAATGCCCAAATTTCCCAGCAAGGAGCTTCACAATTTGCCCATTTTGTCCATGCCTGCTGGTCTTACCTCCACAATCGACTCCATCACCATCATATCCCTCTGCACAGGTGCAGGTATATCCTCCCACGGTGTTGTTACAAACCCCAAGAGTGGAGTGACAGCCAGCTGTCCCGTCTGTGCATTCATCGATATCTTGGGAAAATAAAGTAATAGATTAGTCAATAAATATCGTCCACAATTCTCAAACGTAGGGATAGGTAGGCCAAATGATTAACCTCCAGAGAACTACCGGCCGATTGGTTAGAAAGATAGATACATCATGTATTGCCCCAATCAGAGACAGTGTTAGAATAATTGTATCCCTGATAAAGATTGGAGTGAAATATTTTACAAGCTGCATTTCAATTGGCTATTCAAATGAGTATATCTTGCAATACACCAATCAGAACCACTGTAAGATAAGCCGGTAGTGCCCAGGGGATTAATGATTGTCAAATGATGGATGGTAACTAACAAAAAGACCTATAAATGAGGTGCAAAGATTACTTCATTATTTTAAAAATTGGTTAATATTCAAAAACAAAAACAGCGAGGAAATATTTGAGGGAAAAAAGAAAAGAAAAGGAATCAAATCTTGCAATTTTGAAAGTTTAAATTCTCAAAATAAAAACACAACCCTAGATATTTGTATAGGGAAAATAAAAGTTAAAAACAGTACTTTTTTTTGTCAATTTTGAAAATTTGGATCAGGCAGTGAACAATTAAACAACTTTTCGTAATCATCGCCAGTTGCAACTATGTAAAGATTTCAACTTGCTGTGTTTTATTACTAGTAATAATAGTTATGCTCTTCATATAAATCGAGTATTTTGATATTGGCCAGTTCAGTAACCGTGTAATTATTTATTTATCTATTGGGCCTAAAAAAATGGTTTGATTGGCCTAACATGACAAAAACAAATAAGGAAGGTCGGTCAGGCTTTATTTTTTATTTTTTATTTTTTTAAATCACCTGCTTTTCATTTTGATGGGGACTTAAAATAGCCGAAAATGAAAGCAAACAGTCAGAAACTTTAATACTTTGTTCATTTTGATACTTTTTTTTTTTTTTTTTTTTTTTTTTCTCCCTTAAAATAATAAAAAATAGTCAGGGTTGGCGATGTATTTAGGCTCGGTCGGTTTAGGCCAATCAAACTTCCTTTTTTTTTAGGCCTTATTATTCTTACCATCACATGAGTCGATTCCATTCCCATCATAGCCACTTTGGCAGGCACATGAGAAAGAGCCAAGTACATTAGTACACCTGCCACCATTGCTGCTGTCTACGCAGTTATCACTACCAATTGAACACTCATTTATATCTATAAAAAGACAGAACGTAGATTTGTCCATAAGTATTGTTAGAATGAGTCCTTCCTATATTAATCATCTACTCTATGTACCTACCAGGATTCCAATATGAAGAGATTCATAGAGGGATTAGGAATTTAGTCTGATTCAAGAGTGTAGCTTAGTTAAGAGTTAAAATCAGGGTCAGAAGTTCATCAAAGGTTGCGAGAATCCATTTAGATTATTCTTTTCTGTTCAAATAATGTGTTGAGACAGATCTACGAGAATCAATTTGGATCCTTACAACTTTACCGGGCGGGAATCTTTGCGAGAATGGATTCTCAGATTCTCCTTAAATTTCTGACCCTGAAAATCCTTCCCATCAATCAACCGACTCATCATTTAAAAACAATCATTTTTGCGGTATTTGAGGAAATAACATCATGAAGAAACTAATTATTTAGCCAGGTATTGAAACCAGATAACTGGGGTTGGAAACCGACAACCACAAGACTAGCTCAATTTATGTAACTCTAAATGTGACCAGTCCTGTCAAAAAGGACATGTTGTCGGCAAACACAGTTTTGAGATAGAGGCCACTATATTTGGTGGAATATAAGGAAAATAATAGAAAAAAATATGCTTCTTCAAATCATATCTTGTGATTACAAAGCCCTATTACCTTTAACATGGTGTCATTTCAAAGCTTAAATTTTGCTCTAACAAGTCATACCAATAACTCCGAATTGACTCAGACCTCCAACATGTCCATTTTTATGTGACAGGTCACAAATAAGCTTGATGTCACTACATAATAGTCTGTCTTGATTGCGCAATTGAAAACCGAGTGCTCTCAGTATGGGATAACTGTGATATTTGGCGGGGAGTATTTAACTGTGTTAGGTATAATCCCATACAAACTGATGGTTTATTAACACTTTCCACACGGCAGGCATCTGCAGAAAACATTCCAAAATTTCACAAATTGTTTCAAAAATGTCAAAATTATTTGATTTCATCACCATGGAATCACCATCAGAATTGCATTACAATGAGTACAAACATGCCTAGTAGTGGTTTCGTAATGCTTGAGATAGACATCGAAAGTTGAAAAAGGTTTCTGAAAAATCTGTTTTGTGTGTGGTAAAACTAATAGCTGCGTGGAAAGTGTTAACACTAACACCTAAGGGGGTTTGTGAGGAAAGAGATATCATCAAGTAAAAAGAGAGTACCTGCTGCTCCTGGTTAGGCACAACAAAAAAAGTTGACTTGCCCTTTCAGGGCCAGAGTCTGGGTCGGACGGTCGGATTTTTTTTTTAAATTTAAATTTAAACAGGGAGATACTACACAAAAACATGTTTTAAAGATTTTTTTTTTTTTTTAATTTGATTTGATTTTTTTGATTTTTAAACAAGCAGATACTACTCAAAACACGTTTTCATCTTTCTTTATTGTTATGTGCTTCTTTCAAAAATTAAAAATTGTTTTAATTGTTTTGGGTTTTTTTACTTTGAAAAAAATAGCGACCCTAGATTACCAAAAATTTGGGTCGGTCGGAAAGGGCAAGTCAACTTCTCTTTTTTTGTGGCCTTACTGGAGTTGAGAAACCAATCTAGAAAGACCAGATTAGTCATATAGCACAAACACAAGTTTTTTTGTTACTAAATAAAGTCGATTAATTGAGCAATGATGTAACCAGCACAGGGTTACTTTGATATTCTGGGTTATTTGACAATATTAGGATATAGTCTACCAGAGAATACCTAGCTACCAAAGAGTCTTTTGACCCTCTCAAGTATGTAAACAATATACACACATCAATAAATGCACACAAATTCGCCTTCTACCAACGGGCGATCTATGTATGGAACAGACTCCCACCAGCTGCTGTCCTCCATATACATCCGTCGGTCAACACATTCAGGACCTCGTCCATGCCTACCATTAGGGCTATGCAGTCCCCACATGGTAGCAAAGTCCTTTAATTCCCTACCAGTTTTTAGCGCACCCTTATTTTGAAAAACTTTAAGTAATACTTCAGTACACGCACCATTTTTCTTCACTGCACATTCTCCGTCTGGCTACGGAATTCACGCAACGCACAATCTAGTTTAGCTGCGATCTCAGCTGCAAAGGATTTCACCTATCAAGTATCAAGTATTGAGCCTAATTTGCAGTGGTATTCACTGAATGAAGGAAGCAAAATGGAGTATACAGTTAATATTTTGCTTGGGTCCATTTAGTTCTACCGGAGGCTACCTACCAACACAATTGATGCCATCGCCAGTGTCTTCCCATCCTGACTTACAGGTGCATGTGTAAGAGCCTACACTGTTTGCACACGTAGACTTGAAGATGTTACAGCTGTCTGTATCTTCAGAACATTCATCGATATCTGATAAGATGAGAAAGGGTTAACATATTATAGTCAGTATTCTGTAGCTTTGCTTGCCCTCACATGTGATATGAGGGTGTTGTGTGATAGTGTGATGTAATTAACCAGATTGATTATTACTGCCATTGTATCATGGAGACATATGTGGTTCATAGTTTGGTTTTTACGACAGATTTGAACCACAAACCTCCAAAATCCAATATTTGTACTCTCCACTACACTAAACATTATATAGTTCCATCACAAACCAAATCAATATTTAATTACATAGCTACAGGCCCATAAGTTTTGAATAATGATCTGAAAGTTAATAAGAAATTTCATCACAGCCATCTGTTTCCCTAGATTTGAACCCCAGACCTGCAATATCCAATATTTGTACTTACCACTACATCCTAAACATTTCATATTTCCATTAAAAACAAAATCAGTGTTAAATACATAGCTAAAGGCCATAAGTTTTGAGTAATGATCTGAAAGTTAATAAGAAATTCCATTACAGCTATCTGTTTCTCTAGATTTGAACCCAGACCTTCAAGATCCAATATTTTTACTTACCACATCCTAACAAACATTAAATATTTCCATTACAAACAAAATCAGTGTTAAATATATAGCTAAAAGCCATAAGTTTTGAATAATGATCTGAAAGTTAATAAGAAATTCCAATACAGCTATCTGTTTCTCTAGATTTGAACCCAGACCTTCAAGATACAATATGTTTACTTACCACTACATCCTAAATATTTCCATTAAATATTTCCATTAAATATTTCCATTAGAAACAAAATCAGTGTTAATACATAGCTACAGGCCATAAGTTTTGAATAATAATCTGAAAGTTAATAAGAAATCCCATCTGTTTCTCTAGATTTGAACCCCAGACCTTATCCAATATTTGAACTTACCACTACATCCTGATCCTGAAGTGGTTCCATCCCCACCGTATCCAGTATTGCACTCACAGCTAAATGATCCGTCGTTATTGATACATGATCCTAATGTCCTATCACAATTGTCAGTTTCCAAGGTGCATTCATCAAGGTCTAAAGATGATGAAAAAAATTACAATATTGATATGTTATGCATGATGTACCAAGGAGTTATTATAACGAAGAAGGCACAAGAAATAAAAGCTGATATTGTCAATCACTTCTTTTCAACCAACAAAAGCCACGCCACTTCTCTTGCCTTTGTTAGCGTGGTTGTTTAGCCACATTCAACTCAGGTCTGTCCCTCGTAATCCTCTTATTACGGCACAGGGTTGTTAACTTAAATGTCTCCTAAATCGCAGCGTAAGTACCATCTAGGCCACAGCCCGCAACAAAGAGTAGCCCAATACATTGATAGCGCAACTATTTGAAGGCGGGCAGCACCTTTTTTTTGGCCATGTCACAACAAAAGTAGCCTAATTAAAATATAATTAGGACAAGCCACTATTCGATCGATATCGAGTTGACCAGAACCCCCTGTGGACAAAAGGATCCATTATCACCTAGGACACAGAATTAGTTGAATGAGTTCAATGCTCGTGCCTTCTCCAGTTTACTATAATAAACCCTTGGATATACACAGTCACTTTCTCATGTATATTAGCATTAATATAGGTATGTATGACCATTGGAAGTTTTCAACAACCCCTTTCTATCAGGCCGCTTTACTTCTTAAGATCCTTGTTGTTCTCAATCTATAAACCATTTCTCCATTTGGTACAAGCTTTTATTATATTCTATGTACACACTTTTAATTTTTAAACATTTCAAATGAAAATATAGAAAAATACAGGGTGAGTAAAACAAAATTTAACTCAACTAGGAATGCATAAATGTCTGTGATTCTTTTTTGTTGATAATAGCAAACAAATACTATTACTCTTGGCATTGCTTTTCTAAGTATTACGGTCAAAAATATTAAAACAATTTATTTCATTTGAGTTTCACATACATTTGAGAAAATAGCTTCTTTTTTTAGAAAAAATAGCTATGCTAAATGCAGAAATTCTTTTTTTATTGTGTTTTTGGCCCCATTTTCTTTTTTTACCCTATCAGAGCCAATTTTTCCCCATTTTTTTTTCTTCAGACAATTAAAAACTAAAATTGGGCTCATCACATAGGGTTATGCAGCAAAAGTGACTCCACATACTTATGCACGCGGGTATGTGAGACAGATCTTTTTTCTTTGCATAAGGTGTGTATTTTTTCGCCCCCTGTAAACTTGACATTCTATTAAAAGTTGTTTTGCTTAATTATTAGGAATGGTGATGAGGACACCCCAACAATAATTTAATTCCGGCCTTTCCACGCGGCAGGCCTCTGCAGACGACATTCCAAAATTTCAGTTTCAAAATGTCAAAATTATTAAATTTCGTCACCATATTTGGAATCACCATGAGAAATGCATTTCAATAAGTACAAACATGCCTAGTATTGAATAACTAATTCTTGAAATAGACTTTGAAAGTTAAGAAAGGTTTCTGACAGATCTGTTTTGTATATGGTAAAATTAATAGCCGCGTAGAAAGTATTAAGTCAACTTACCATCACAAATCTTGCCATCGCCCGCATCCTCAAATCCTCCATCGCACGTACAGTTGAATGACCCTACAGTGTTGACACAACTTGACCTGGAGGAATCACATGTGTCTGTACCGACATTACACTCGTCCACATCTGTTAATAATTATGATAGAAAAATGATGATAAAATATATAATTTGTGCCATTTACAGATTTAGAAATCCATACCAAGAAAAATGTTTAAAAGTGGAACGACAATGTTGATGCAACTTGATCGGGACATGTCACACGTATCTGTACAGAGAAAACTATGCCAATAAATGAGTCATTTCCAGAATATTTTATTTCATTTGTAGATTAAAACTAAGTCATAGAATCACAATGTACCGTATATGTTTATTGTAAATATATAATGTGATGAAGTAATCATGCATCTAGCAATGTTTTACCTCCAAGACATGCTTGATGTACCCATAGATGTCACAGAAACTATAAATATTGACATGGCAGCTTTTACATTATAAACCTTACCTGAGCATCCAGTCCCTGATGTGGTGCCATCTCCCTCATAGCCCTCTATACATGGGCATTCATAGCTGCCTTATGCACCCAGAGATGTCACAGAAACTATAAATATTGACATAGCAGCTTTTACATTATAAACCTTACCTGAGCATCCAGTCCCTGATGTGGTGCCATCTCCATCATAGCCCTCTATACATGGGCATTCATAGCTGCCATATGTACCCAGAGATCTCACAGAAACTATAAATATTGACATGGCAGCTTTTACATTATAAACCTTACCTGAGCATCCAGTCCCTGATGTAGTGCCATCTCCATCATAGCCCTCTATACATGGACATTCATAGCTGCCGTATGTATTATTACATGATCCCAGCTCTGAGTTGAGGCAATTGTCCTGGCCTAGTGTACACTCATCAATATCTGAAGGCAAATATAAAAGTAAACAATTAATTCTTGTTGTTGTTGGTTTTAGCTTTTGGAGGTTTATGTTGGGAGGCACGTTTTTGGGTTTTATTGTTTACGTTTGTTTTTTCCATACTTTGCTTTGCTATTTATGGTTTGTTTGTTTCCTTTTTATCTTGTTTGTTGTTTTAGTGTGTGTGTTTTTCTTATATGAAAAATGACAATTTGACCTCTAGTGACCCTTCCTTGACCTTTGATATGAATGTCATAATTGACCTCTTTTTTCCTTTTTTATCAAATTGATAAAGATGAATAAGATGGAATTGAATAAGATGCAACAAGTTTGGTCAAAATCAGACCATGACTTAAATTTGATCCTTGTATCGGTCAATGACCCCTAGTGAACCTCGTGGGGACTTAGAGGCTTTTACATCGTACCCTCTAAACATAAAGATTGATTACAATTTTGTGTATTTATTTGGGTTGGTTAGGTTGTCTGTTAGGAGAGACTTTATGGCTGCATCATTTGTGTATCAGTCCGTCAGACATGGTGTGTTTGTTTTTACTGCCAAACATGGACACACATGTGACAGTTTACTATCAAACCGTGGACACTACTCCCAACAGAGGACCGCCTGCACTCTCCCTAAATGTGCAAACGCATGCATAGCGGTCCTAGATGAATATAGCTAGGACGCCCACTTTTGTCCTAGTAGTATATCGTCCGCACTCATTATGTTCCCCTCCCTTAACACTTTTGGACCGGTAATTTTGACATTTCACCGGTTATAAATCATCTAAGATTTTGTCAACCACTGACTATGTGTGGTCCATTTTTAGGGCTATGAAGGTTAGTTTATGCCGTTGGGGCATAATTATGTCCTTTGCAGTCTTTTAATTGGACCACATAGTGGAAAATCCTTAGATGATTTATAACCGGCGAAATGTCAAATCACCGCTCCAAAAGTGTTAAGGGACTGGGAACATAATGCTGGGTTTTTTGTTGCAATTTGTCACATTCTTTGAAATCTGTGTTCTTGTGTAGTATCTGTTTGCTAATATGTTTTTTCTTTTGCCTTATACTCACCGAGGCAATCTCCATTGCTGAGTTCAAATCCTGATAAACATGTACAGATGAAACTACCCACTGTATTGTTGCACATCGCCGATGACCGATCACATGTATCGGTTCCTCTAGCGCACTCATCGATATCTGATAATCAAATCAATCGTTTAATAAAATTATAAATGTATGTAATTAAAGAGCTGGTACACTTACTGTGTTGTTGCATTGTTATTGATTTAAGATCTCATATGTGATGTGATCAAGCGAAATGAGCTAAATGTCCATTAAAAACGCGACACTTTGATCCAAACGCCATCATTGTGTCTTACCAGGGGGTAAAAAACTCCTGGGTGCCCGCTTAACAATAGGCTTGATGGCAAGATGACGGCGGTTTTATCCAAGAAACAGAAAAGAACCCTGTTGTAATTGTCCTTGGCAGTCGGAAGCGTTGTGGTAAGATCATCAATGTTGAACCTTTATGGTGACAATTACGACAAATACAGTGTCATCATTGGGAATAATTTCATCATTTATTTTATTCATCTGACTTTGGTGTACACAAAAGGTTGAATTTCAACACAGGACACACACCTCCCGTACGTGACACATACTTCCTGGTGACAATCACATGTCTATTAGCTTACCTGTACATGTCAGATCCCCATTGGTATCTTCATACCCATCATTACAAGTACAGTTATAGCCGCCATAATAATTGAAGCAGGTGGAGAGATCTGTATCGCATGAATCTGTTCCTTGGGAGCACTCATCAAAATCTGGAAAGGAAGAAAACAAAAATGAGAAGGGCTATCTATTGAAATTAGGAAAATATCGAGGGCTTAGAGGTAGAACTGACCATGTCCATTTTGACTTTTTGGACATACAACTGCTGGACATGGCCTGTTTTGCAACAAAACTAAAAACACCTTCACGGACATAATCAAAAGGGGGGTACATAGACATAGACACTTTTTTCCACAGAAAGAAAGTTCATATCCATGTTACTTACAATAATCTGGACAAAGTCAAAATGGACTAATGTATGGAAATATTTAAGTACAAGGTGAATTAAGTATCTTTTGGATGGCAATACTTTCTTTTTCTTTCGATCTATTTGGAAATATCACTTGCTGTAAAATTGTTTTGAAAATATGATTGTTTTTGCTTTATGTGTTCAATGTTATGATGACAATGTTTGAGTTGCGCAAGATTGGCCTGGTTCGTTTTAGTGTCATGTAAGGATGCATGTTACTCATAGTTGATTTATCAAAAGTTCTGATGTCTAGCTGTACCTAATATTGAACCAAAACAAATCCCCCAATTGCCATGATCGGTCGTTGTGGTTCCTCTTAGTGTAAAATGGAATAGCCAAAATTTGTAGTTAATAAATCAAAGTTTATGAATCTGTTCACAAATTATTTGTAGCTCATAAACCAAAGAAGATTTTAAAGACACCACCACAATGCATTGCGTTTTTGCAAAATGCCCTAATTCTGGCCTCCAATTTATCTCAGTTCCCATAGACATATATGCACATAATCATGGCTTCATAGCGCGTTCATCGTTAGAGCTCTTAGGTTCTAGTTTACATCAATGAATAAATTAGTTATCAGTGTTTCTTTTTCTTATTTCTAAAACATAGGGCTCGACAAATGCATCGTGTGAAAAAACTTTAGTTGGCTGGCGTCCGTGCAATGCACTGTGGGAAGACATTAAAACCTTCTTTGCTCATAAACCAAAGTTTACGAATCTACTGTAATACAAATACATCTTTACATACCAATGCAAGTGAGTCCATTTCCCGAGTCTGTGTATCCATCCAGACAAGTACAGGTGAAAGATCCAACGTTATTGGTACAGTTTGATAAAGCTGTATCACAGGTATCAGTGCCAGCGACACACTCATCAATGTCTGAAAAAAAGATAATGCAACCCATACAGGTTTTTTAATCTGTGCACGGTAAGATAGATGATACATATACTATGCAGGGTCAATAAATTAATAGCAAACAAAATGGATTTTGAACCTTCAGTCAACAGAGAAAATGGTGAGAATTAATTTATATTGTGAGATAGGCTTTTACGACGGGTATTCATAATATAAGTTAAAAGTTTAACGGGTTCGCCGTCGGACGAGTTTTAATCTGTCAAGCTTTCGTCAGGATTAGCTCTGACTTCTTCAGGACCAAATTATTATATTGAACAAAACATAGAGATTGCCACTTCTCTTGTTATCATCATTTGGGCTGCCCCTTGCCAGATGATTTGAGAGTAGGTGCCCTTTACTACTTGTGAAAGAATTGGTGGCTCTGAAAAGAGCCGTTCAGATGGATTGCCGCTTCCACTGAACACGTAGGTTGCCCTTTCCTACTTGTGACAGAATTGGTGGCTCTGAAAAGAGCCGTTCAGATGGATTGCCGCTTCCACTGAACACGTAGGTTGCCACTGTCCTACTATATATAAATTTGGTTCTAATAGAACCTCCAAAGGACTGTCCCTTGACCAATGGAAATAACGTAGAGACTGCCCCTTGTCTACTACAGACTACAAAAGTCTAATTAATTTATATGTTGTATATAATTGTAATGCTTCTCCCAAGTATGGCAATCTTTAAATGAACAAATCTAACAATAACATTTTCTGATTTTTACGTTTATTCTTTTATGACTGGTCGAATATGATAATTATATATTTTTAAAATGTTTTAACAATAATGGTGGTTGAAACAAACCTCAATTGTTGATCAATCCTTTCTTAAGGCTAAATCTAAAATATCAAATGGCTCATAATTCAGTGCATAGTAACTCAATGTTTTTATATACAAAGCATTTCCTAGGATATAGTGGTCTTTGAAATAATGGTCCTAACGTCTGATTGATAATTGAACATACAATTGGAGAATAGCATAATGGTAAACAAGTCCAATACTTCTGGGTGACAATCATATGCCTATAGCTTACCTGTACATGTCAGATCCCCATTGGTATCTTCATACCCGTCATTACAAGTGCAGTTATAGCCGCCATAGTAATTGAAGCAGGTGGAGACATCTGTATCGCATGAATCCGTTCCTTGGATGCACTCGTCAAAATCTGGAAAGGAAGAAAACGAAAATTAGAAGGCCTATCTACTAAGTTTTAGGAAAATATATTGTTTAGAAACATTTGACTACTTTGTGAAGTATATATGTTTTGGCTGGCCATACCTTCTTCTTTCAATCTATTTGGAAACATTTAAACACTTGATATAAACTATATTTTTAAATATGAATGGTTTTTTAGTTTATGTATTCAATGTTATGATCCCACAATTTCCATGATAGTTCCTGACTGCGGTGTAACACGGAATAGTCCAAATGTGTAGCTGATAGACCAATGTTTGTGAATTTGTAGCTGATAGACCAACGTTTGTGAATTTGTAGCTGATAGACTTAAGTTTGTGAATCTGTTGATAAATTTGTAGCTGATAAACTAACGTTTACAAATCTGTTGTAATACAAAAACATATTAACATACCAACGCAAGTAAGTCCATTTCCCGAGTCTGTGTATCCATCCAGACAAGTACAGGTGAAAGATCCAACGTTATTGGTACAGTTTGATAAAGCTGTATCGCAGGTATCAGTGCCATTAACACACTCATCAATGTCTGGAAAAAAAGATAATGCAAACCATACAGTTTTTAAATCATCATCAGATTAGTAATGTGGGATCTGTTACCATTATAATGAGTGTAGGGTTAAGTATCAGGTGCAAGTTTAGACAGATGATTATTATTATTATTGGTATTTTATTCAGAAGCATCTCGTGGCCCGCAGGCCAAATTTCATGCTAATATACATTATTAAAATTACGATATAAAAATTACGATATAAAAATGCACATTAATAACATCAAAATATTGCACTTGTAGGATTGAATCACAATAACAGAACAGATGAAGATATATTAAAGATAAAATGTACACGATTTAAAAACAAACAAAATGTCACACATCATGGAACATAGCTGCACGACCAGTCGTGAGAGAGAGATAATGGGTATCTAATCATTTAAAATATTGACAAAATAGGGAACAGGACTATTTTGGAAACGCTGAGTCCTACAATGAAATTGGGTCAAGTTGCCACTATTACGAAGTGATCTGTCATGACACTCCAGTCTGGTAGGAGGGAGGAGAGATTTTGTCCTCTCATTTTTAGGAAGCCCTTCAGCAAATTTACGACAATGCTGCTCCCTTCTTCCAGACAAGGTGTCAAAATGGCATACATTAAATATAAGTCAACAGAGAATTTCTTGAGCTTAAGTTTTGCTTTTTGAAAGGAAAAATGTTGAGAATTGATTATATGTTGTATATCATTTTAATGCTTCTCTCAAGTTTGGGCAATCTTTAAAATCAACAAATCTAACAATAAAATGATCTGAGTTAACTTTTATTGTTCATGACTGGTCAAATATAATGATTTATAATTTAATTGTTAATTTTTAACAACAATGGTTGAAACAACCCTCATCTGTTGATCAATTCTTTTTTAGAGCTAAATCTAAAGTATCAAATGGCTCATAATTCAGTGTATAAATAATAATATTACCGTTCTCATATAGCGCTTTCCACAATGCAAGCACAGTCCCAAGCACTTTTTAAATCAATTATTATCGCTGCCAGTTTAGATATCAGAATCCTTTGGTCGCTACACTTAGGCGGCTACCAATCGACAAGTGCACAAGCCTATCAACACTACTTAGATTTTGATATTCTTACAGCTCCCCAAATATCGCTTGGGTCGACGAAGCAATTGAGACTAAGTACCTTGCCCAAGGATACAAACATGTTGGCCTTAGCGGGGTTCGAACTCACAACCTTTGCATCGTGAGACCGGCGTCTTATCCACTAGACCACACACGCTCATATAGTAATTCAATATTTTTATAAGATAAGATCTAAGATATGATGATTTGTGAAATAATAGTCCTAGTACTCACCAGAACAATTGATGCCATCCCCAGAGTCTTGATAGCCAGTGCCACATGTGCAAGTATACCTGCCAATATTATTAACACAAGTTGAAATGGAATCATCACATGCATCAGTACCTCTAGTACACTCATCCACATCTGTAATGAAAAAGATAGTACAAACAATACATTTTGTGAATCTTATTGATGTGCATATATACGAGCCAATATTATTAACACAAGTTGAAATGGAACTGTCACATGCATCACTGCCTCTAGTACACTCATTCACATCTGTAATGAAAAAGATAGTACAACCAATACATTTTGTGAATCTTATTGATGTGCATTTATACGAGCCAATATTATTAACACAAGTTGAAATGGAACTATCACATGCATCAGTGCCCCTAGTACACTCGTCCACATCTGTATTGAAAAAGATAGTACAACCAATACATTTAATGAATCACAACACTAAAGGTAGTACACACTATACATTCTAAGAATTATCACAGAAGATAGAGCACATACCAAACTCTTTTGAATCATGGCTAAAGAAAGCACACAAGTCCATATTTTGCCTCTTTCAAAGCCAGTACGTCAGGTACACTTGAAGGATAAGGGGAGGTCATTTTCTTTGGTGGGGGTAGGGGGTCCCAAAAATGTCATTTATCATTGTCATCTTTTATGCCCCCCTCCCCCATCCCTAATAAGATGTTAATTATTCCTCCCTACTCAGATGTTGATTATTTTTATGACCCCCTCCCCCAACACACACAAACTGTTGAACAGTTGATATGGAAGCAAAAAAAATAAACAAGGCCAATTTTACAACATTTTACAACATTGTTTTACAACATTGAAACATATAGAAACAAATGTGCAATTCATTTTCTTAACTAAAATGTTGTTTCGACCCCCTACTGCAAAAGAAAATGACAGCACCCATACCATATTGTTACAGGATAGAGATGGTACAATGATCAGGACTAGAACCATCCCATCTCTCTCAAACCTTACTTAGCACACTTATCAAACTCAGCGTTGGAAGTAAGCCTTTTTTTTTGTGTAGCAAAAAGTGCTACACAATGATCATTTTGTGTAGCAATCCCCAAATTTTGTGTAGCATTTTTGCCCCGGAAGAAAACGCAATTTTTTTAGGCAAAAAAAGAGAGGCTAGTTTTCTAAATCCGAGATTTCCCAAGATTTTGCTATTTGCAATCAAAAACCGAGAAATCACACGAAAATAAACCAAATGCGAGTTGAATAGCAGTAATTGAATAGCAGTAATACAGGAATGAGTCGCATTTTGCGATGCGATACCGGCTATTTCCAACGCTGATCAAACTGCATGATACATTTCACGAACATAAATTATGCTAATGAGCTAATTCATGAAGGGCGCCGCTCATTAAATGACGTCACTCGCGTCATCGGGGTTTTCCGATGTCAGCGGAAAATTCCAAATCGATTCACTGGTAAATTGACTGCGTACTTTGTACGGCTGCGCAGAAGATTTTGCTAGCCAATGATTGCCCTTGTGTCAGTTTTTCTGTATTGGTGCGAATCGATATATTGACATACTTTTTACCGGATCAAAATCGGTCAAGCCAGTCAAAAGTAACAACATTTTCATAAATCTTCTTCGGAACGCCAAATTTGTAAGTTTTTTTATTGAAATTCTAGATCGAGTAGAATTATGTGCTTATTTGTTGTCTGTGAGCTTTTGTTAAATTTTTACCAGAATTGGAGTATTTTTTAATTGAAAATAGACAGTTGAAATTAAACGTTGGTTCCAAATTCAACCGACAGCACTTGTATTTAGGTACACAGCAACAGCAATATTCAGGACCCTTTGAGAAAAAAACGATGCCCGGCTATGCAAGGGACTGTACGGGCGTGTAGCGGGGATGTACATGTACACAGAGATCACACCTGCGCATGCTCCTGTCGCGATCGAAATCTAACACATAAGCAATGGGTGAGTTTAGCATTACCCCTTTGTTTTTGCATCCCACAATTACTTACCCTGACAAGTACCATCTCCAGTTCTTTCATAGCCAGCATTACAAGTGCAGTTGAAGGATAACCATATATTGTTACATGTAGAGACATCCTCATCGCAAGTGTGGGTCCCTTCAGCGCATTCATCAAAGTCTAAATGAGATAAGTAAAATCAGAATATGGTTGATTACATTATAGAATTAGAAGAGATGGAGTGGGGTATGGTGCATCCCCTATAGACTCTAGACTGGTTTAGTTGCATTGGTTTGAATTGATATCTTGCATAACTTCACCCACAAAAGCATCGTTCAAATCATCTTATGGGAAAGATGCAATTATATATGGATATTGAAATGCAATGTGCTACACTTTGTGATTGCAACCATTCCTTTTAAGAGCAATTCTTGATTGGTAGATTTTTATCATGAATATTTCGGAATCGTTTCGGAAGCGTATTGTCCAATCACAGGGCGCCGCGCAATCAGATCATTTTTATCCGGGAGATACAAAACCATGTATCCACATGAAATCACTCTCTATACGCCTCAGTTCTTATCACATCAACATGTAGCGTCAGCAATCAAGCATTATTCATTTTAAGTTAAAAGTTTAACAGGTTCGCCGTCGGACGAGTTTTAATCTGTCAAGCTTTCGTCAGGATTAGCTCTGACTTCTTCAGGACCAAATTATTATAATATTGAACAAAACATAGAGATTGCCACGTCTCTTGTTATCATCATTTGGGCTGCCCCTACCCGATGATTTGAGAGTAGGTGCCCTTTCCTACTTGTGAAAGAATTGGTGGCTCTGAAAAGAGCTGTTCAGATGGATTGCCGCTTCCACTGAACACGTAGGTTGCCACTGGCCTACTATATATAAATTTGGTTATAATAGAACCTCCAAAGGACTGCCCCTTGACCAATGGAAATAACGTAGAGACTGCCCCTTGTCTACTACAGACTACAAAAGTCTAATGCACAGTAGTGCGGTCACGGTCACTGGTCCTTTGGAGGTTCTATTAGAAATCTCACAATTATTCATTTTCTTCATCATTATTCTTCATTTATATCATTGGCCGATATCTTATGATTGTATCATGTGGACTTACGTTGCGATATTAAATTATAAACTCTAGTTGGAATTGTGATGTGTGATTTCTTCCTTTGTGTTTTCAACTTTGGTTATATTATCTTCAGAGTCAACATATCATTGTCATCTTGGATGTGCAGTCATCTTAAAACCAGTGGCAGTAAAATGGCAGGGATTACAATAACAAACTGTTATAAGTTTGTTACCAATCACTATGGTACTAAATAGTTATCAGAGTGTTGAACTCTATCCGTGCATGTATTGTATAATTGAGCTTTCCAATTTGGTTAAAAAAATCTCCACTGGCGCTATACTTCTATTAAATTGTGAGATAGAATTTTATGATGAGTATTCATAATATATGTTAAGAGTTTAACAGGTTCGCAGTTGGAGAAGTTTAAAACTACTTTTTTAGTACTTTTATATCAACCCAATTGGTTTTTTGGTTTTTTTTTCTAAAAGCTTTTTTCAGCGCCACCAATCCGCAAGTAGGAAAGGGGCACCTTCTCTCAAATCATCGGTCAGGGGGCAGCCCAAATGATGATGATATACACTGTACATGTATAGAGAAGTTGCAATCGCTATGGTGTGCTTATAATAATTTGGTCCTGAAGAAGTCAGAGCTAATACTGACGAAAGCTTGACAGTTTTAAACTTGTCCGAAGTTGAAAAATATTGATGACAATATCCAACGGCGACGCCGACTCATAGTCTCTTGCTTTCATTCCATAGCTCTCACACAGAGAGGTTAGCTACGAAATGAAGCATACTGCATAGACAGTCCACGTCGCTGTTTTACTGTAGCGGGAATAGGAGTCCGGAACTAATTCACAGCTAAGTCATATATTTGTAAGTAAGCTTACAACAAAAACAATCTAAAATTTAAAAACAAATCTGGTTCTGCTGAAATGGCATGCATGGCATGACATAACGCACACTGTACGATGTGTAGGTTTATTATCATGTATAATACAATTAAACTTTGATGTTTTGATACTTACATTATATTATTTATTAAAAAATTTTAAAAAATCCAAATCGAATTGAAAAATTAAATCCCGCTAATTAGTGGTAAATATAGCCCGTCTCCTAAACACCACCCTCAATTTGATTTTGCCAGCCGGTGTAGGCTATAAAAACGTTAATCTAATTAGAACAATATTTTACCATGTTATTGTTTTAAAAATTGAAATGTATTGATTTATCACAACAGTTACGATTACATGGTTAAGCACTACTTTGGAGCAAATCTCATGCAAAGTAAATTAAGTATATTAACTCTATTGCAGTCAAGTAATGATGAATGGGCGTTATAGGCTAAAAAGCCTTCCCTTCAGTGCCTTCTTCTTACTTCTTCTTCCAGAATAGTACCAACTTCAACTTTGAAGACTACGGTACTTGGGTTGGGTGGGTTTTGATGCATGCAGCGACGAGTGATTAATTTAGTTTTGCGAGTCCTTGTTTGAATGCTTCGATAGATTTAGACTGGATGAGGTTTTCTGGGAGCGTGTTCCAGTCTCTAGCTGTCTTTGGGAAGAATGATGACTTGTGATATTCTCTAACAGAGTGTGGTATGACGAAGGCTTGGGAGTTTTCTGAACGGGTTGGCGACGAGTGGTCTTTGGAGGTCAGATACTTGGACATGTTAACTGCGACGAGGTTGTTTTGTATCTTGTAACCTGCCCGTGACGACAGGTAATCATCTAGGTCTGTGTCTGTATACTCACTCCTAGGTTCCTGTTACAGGGAACAGGTGGTGAAGTACAGTTTATCTGCGCATACCGACTTAACCGAAACAGAAACAGGTAAACAGGTAAACAGGTAAACATCAACTTTTAGAAAGATTCTCCCCTTTGGCCAAAAAAAAAAAAAATATGTTGTCCTCGACCGCCCGCTCCGGATTTAGGGCCGCTCCGAATTTTTTTTTTCCAATTTTTTTCAATTTTTTTTTTAAAAATCAGATTTTTTTTTTTTTTTCAGATTTTTTTTCTTCTTTTCACATTTTTTTTCACATTTTTTCCCCCTTTTTTTTAAAACAGTTTAAATGACATTGAATATTAAATTAAGTGTTTATAACATATATGTGCGACTCTTAGAGTGATTTCAACTTCTTGTTGGCTGAACTTTGAGCTTCCGCTGGTAAAAGAAAATTTAATTTAAAAAAGTTTTTTAAAAAAAAATCCGCCCGCCCGCCCCTCCTCTCTGAAAGCTGTGGAGGACAACATAACAATTTGTTTTGGCCTTACCGTCAGTGCAATTGTCTCCTCCGTATCCTCCAGTACCAGTACAGTTACAAGTGTAATCGTATCTGTAACATGAGGAATCACAAATAGGGTAGAGAGGTATGTAATGGGCATTTTGATGAGAAAATTTGTTTTTGAAAAAAGTGGGGGACATTTGAACTTGGTCTCTAACGGGGCCCATCACTTTGAGGGGAACAGAACCCACGGGATCCGAATGATGAGTCTGTTTTGTTTTTGTGTCCAAAACATTATATAAAAAGCAGTAACATAAAAACCCCATCAAATCTTCTTTAGGCCAAGAACTTTAAATACATTTTGCGGACAATTATGTTGGGAATGAAAATCCAACATCCTCAAAGAAAGATACATAGTTACCGTAATCCTTAAAAAAAGAAGAAAAAAAAGAGGTAATTTTACTTTAAAAAAGCACCACCACCATTTCAAAAATATTTCAGCTCACACCCCCCCCCCCAACCCAGATTGATCGCCCTCATTGGCTAATGGACTAACCTGTTGGCGCCATCATTGTCGAGACATACGCCACCATTTGCACACATGAAGGGAAAGTAACACGGTGGTAAACCTAATGATATAAAAATGCAAAAAATGAGTGTAATAATGTGGTAATTATCCATTACTATAATATAAGTTGTGTGTCTTTTAAACCAAAAATATCTCGAATAGAAATATAGGTTTAACTTTGTCAACTATGCGTATATTACGGGATAATACCATCCTTTATGTCCTTATATTGAAAATACGTTTTTTCGAAAGATATGACTGTTACTACCATGTTACAGGATTGTAGTGCTGCTAAATGATGAAGTTTCATGGCATGTGGTTAATTCAAAATTTGAACTTTGCATTATCGCAATCTCATGATTATGATTTCATTGGGAATTCCGAAAATGTTCTAAAGTATTTCGTTAACAACCCGCCGAGTAAAAGGGTCCCAAGTTTAATATACCCTTGTAAAGCTCTAGACATTAGCCTAAAAGAACATTGGCTCTAAAAAATAATCATTTGGGCTCTACTTTATATTTATATAATAGTTTCTCATTGCACAACTAAGAAACGTTTTTTTTATATTTCAGAGTGTAATTTAAAAAATTATTATATATAATTAGAATTAACTTACCTTTTAATAAAACAATCGATAAATCAAAACATTTACATTATTAAAATATTTCATATCAAATACTATACGAGTATAATGTATCAAAATAACAATAAAAACAACAACATAATGGCAATAATGGCACAACAGAATACTTGGTATGAAAGCGCATGCGCATAGAACATAAAGATAGCACTAAAATCATAAAGCTTGTAAAAACGCTATTATTGCAAATATCGCATCGCTCGCTTGCTCTCCTATATAAAAAAAACAGAACATGGGTTATGATATTATATATATATTATATATTATGATTGTATTTGACATCTTGGTCAAATCTCGCCGGTTTTCCTTCTCTGTCTGTTTTGTCTTCTGTGTTGTTGTATTTGACTAATTAGTCTGTTTTTATTACGCCGTCCTTTTACAGCAGACTGGGTGACACCTCTCCACCACCGTTCACAAATATGAATCTTGTTCTGGTAAAGTTTGTTGTATATAGAACCAGCGCAGCTCTGATGAATCATGGTGCATATAATCTGAAAATACAGTATAACAATAAAACCAAACAATGTTACTATATTATTATTTTATGATAGGCCTGTCCATGTAGTATAATGAGTAATATGAGCAACATTCTGTTTTTATCTGAGAATATTTTTACATCAATACATACACTGTAAATATAGCTAAATCGGTTGTGTAAGAAAATAACACAACACTGTTTAATATATTAACCTAGCAACTATTGTTTAAAAAATTACACAATTGTGTTAATGTTCACACAACTTCTTGTAAACTTTCACAAGGTTTGTGCAACATTTTAAACAAGTTGTGTATTTTATTTTAAACAACCGGTTGCTAGGTTCATATATTAAGGGGGGTATGGACCCTCAGGTATAGCCTCCGTAAAACTGCTGTGACTCCTTCATTATTCATTTAATCTATAAAAGTATACATTTTCTTGTAGAAAAGGGTTCAATGAATCCAACCATTAACATGCAATTGACCATTTAGAGAAAATTATAAAAAACACGTTTTTTGACCCATTTTAGGTTCTGCAAAGATAACTAAAATATATTTTGTCAAATTTTGTCATACTAGTTTTATTATAATCCTGATAACATTCCCTAGGAAGTATTTTTTTAAATATCTTATTCATTTTTTGAGTTATAGACCAAAAAGTGCCAAAAATAAGATATTTATGCCCCTCGGATCTTCACTCAGTGACTCAGACTTAGGTTAGAATTAGATGCACACGATAGGTTACAGAATCGCCTGATGGGTGAACAAGACAGATTGAGTAGTGGGTATGATAATTGTAACATTTTGTCATTTGCTTTTAAACAGAAATCTGCAATACCGTATGTCATGCAGCTTCCTATATCATGAACAAGGGTTATGCTTCATTCGATTGATGAGGAAACATTTGATACAGTAGACCATGACATACGAGGGACATTCAATAAATACCTGCAACTATTGAAAATCTCTGAACCGTGACATGTGTCAATAAAAACAAAACCTTATGATACTTAAACTGTAAGTCTTAACCCTTTCTCACGGAAAATTGTGAGTCAGTTTTATCATGTAATTTCAGTACTATAAACATCATGGTCTCTGGGCACTGAAAATTGACAAGAAACAGCATTATAAATCAAGCGCCAATATTAACACCGTAAACGCACGTATCTTAATGCATGTCATAAACTTGTTTTTCAAATTTCCCACCATTGTAACATTTAATTCCCATAACCAGTGCCCTGAGAACACGGTATTCAAAGTGCTGAAATGCAATGATAAAAATGACCCACGTGTTTGAAATTTTGTGTGAGAAAAGGGTAAGACTTACAGTTTAAGAATCATAAGGTTATTTTACTGACACGTGTCACGGTTCAGAGATTTTCAATGGTTGCAGGTATTTATTGAATGCCCCTCGTAGGCCTACTTTGTAACAAATTGCAAGCTATTATTCACATTGACTCTGTTGAATTGTTCAAATCATACTTATCTGACAGAAATCAGATTGTTAATGTAAATCAGGTTGACTCCAAACCCAATATCATGTGGCGTTCCACAGGGTAGTATATTAGGGCCGCTGCTCTTCTTGTGTATGTTAACGATGTGTCATCAAACGTTAACTGTAATCTTTTGTTATATGCTGACGATAGTGCCCTATTCACATCCGGTAAAGACCCAAAAGTAATTTCTGACACTCTAAGTAGAGAACTTGAGTCGTGTAGACAATTACTGATCGACAATAAATTGTCCTTACACCTTGGCAAAAAGAGTCTATTCTTTTTGGATCTAAACTCAGACTGAGCAGGGTGGACAAGTTTGAAGTTTCTTGTGATGGACAAATTATAAATCCTACCAACTCTGTCAAATACCTTGGGATAATACTCTCGATGAAAATCTCAGTGGTGAAACTGTTGCAAAATCAGTTGTCAACAAATCTTGTGGTAGATTAAGTTTCTTATACAGACAAGGTCATTTTTGAATGAACTATCTCGTAAGACCCTTTGCACTGACCTTATACAATGTAATTTTGATTATTGTTGCTCTTCATGGTTTTCTTCACTTTCTGCAAAGTTGACAAATAAGCTGCAAGTTGTGCAAAATAAGTTGATTCGCTTCATTTTGAAGCTGGAACCCAGGTCCCACATTGGTGATGTAGAATTAAAGAAGCTGAGAATGTTGAAAGTTGAAGACCGAGTTTAAAAACAACTTAAACCCAATCATGTTTTTAAAATCTATAATGCAACAGCACCTGAGTACATGAATTCTCATTTTACCAAATTGCCAACACCCACAGATATATAATAAGGGCAGTGCAACAAATTTTCTGGTTCCTAAAGCTAAAGGTCAGTGCAATACATTTTCCTTTACTGGTATTCGGGAATGGAACTTACTACCAACTCAGGTTAAAACATCCAAAACCCACGGGCAGTTCAAAAAGGCACTAAAAAGTCACTTTCTATATTGATTTTTCATCCGTTTTTGATATGCAGTTGTTTCATAAAAAGTGCAATATTATTTGTGTTCAAATATATAATGATGTTTTAATAATGTGCTGTTTTAATATTTGAAGGACCCCAATAGAAATAAGCCCTTTTAGAGCTTTCTTGGGATATCCTTGGCATTATATGTTTTCTTTTATTAATATGTTGTGTTAATTGTTGTAATTTTTAAGATTTGTATATTGATCATCAGATTCTTGATATGCCAAATAAAACTAAACTAAACTAAACTTCCCTGCTAGACGATAGAACTAACAAAATCATAAAAATAAAAGATGACACTCCTGAACACAATTTCTTGAGACACAGAGATGCGCGTCAGAAAGAACGGGCACGTTTTTGGCGAAAGCGACGTACGAAATATTAGGCCTGCATATTAAAAATCAAATATAGTGTTACTAAGAACACATATTTGGCTCTCATTCAACAACAAAAAATGAATTCGAACATTGCTATCTAAAGTTGCAACCATTTGAGTAGAACCCGGTATTTTAAAGCCAATCTAAGGAATGGCACTACCCGTATAGTATTGTTGATTGCCTGAATCAGAGATGCTGATCAATGAAACGAGTGAAAAAATGAAGGCACATGAATAGATCTGTGTAATTATGAGTAATTAAAAGCTTGAAATCGAGAAGGAAAAGTAATAAAAGGAGGCATATCTACTGATTCAGGAGGTAAACCCATAGAGTACTTTTAGGAATGGGTTAATAATTCGACCATTCCGTGGATTTGCTTCAGATTTTTGCTTTTCATCAGCTGCACCTGTTCTATGGAATTCATTACCACTGGACATTAAGTCATCCCCGAATGTCAACATTTTTAAGAAGAAACTAAAAACTCATCTCTTCTCGAAAGCATACAGTGCATAGCACTTGACTCTACAGCGCCATTGAACATTTCTTTGTAAATGGATATTAGGCGCTATATAAATTATATTATTATTATTATTATTATTTATTATTTTGGGGCTTTACTCAAATTAGTGCGAAATTGTCGATTTTTAAAATTCATCTTTTGAATGAAAGCCAAATTGTAGGTCTTGAAGGCGCTACCATTGATTTAAAATGAGCATGCCTACACCTTTTGTGACGCTTTTCTGAAAAGTGCCCGTTCTTTCTGACTCACCTTGTATATTTAGAATGATGTCCTTTCAACATAAAATGACAAGACAACACATTCGAGACTTTGTGTGAAGATTTTAAATAATTGTTTACGATTTGTCATGGTTCTTCTTAGAAAAAAGTCGATAGCTCACTCAATTTATATGCCTATAGCCGTCTCATTGATCATAAGTACGAAAAGAAACGCCATTGGAATTTTATAATTTTGTTACTTATCATTCATTATCGTGAATAAAAGTAACATTAAGATCACATTTAACACTTTCTACGCGGCACTCGTCTGCAGACGACAGTTCCAAAATTTCACAAAATGTTTAAAAAAATGTCAACATTATTGAATTTCATCATCAAATTATTAGGAATCACCGTGAGACTATGCAAACAGTACAAACAGTTCATGCCTAGTTTTGGTTCAGTAATTCATGAGATAAGACTTTGAAAGTTGGGAAAGTTATTAGTAAATAATAACTCCTTGGTAAAATAGCCGCGTTGAAAGTGTTAAAACAAATAGAGATCAAACAACAGACACTTACCACATCGAATCCGAATACATTCCGTTTTAATTCACTTGTTATTCCATGGTTCAACATCGATCTCAGAAAACACAGGCACTAACAATCCCAACTCAAGTTCAATAAAATCCTCACTGATTTGCATATAACGGGCGTACCAATTGAATATATTAAAACTGTAAATGGTTTGTTATTGTAAGCCGTAATAGCGGCTTCCAAACTGTTTTTATCAGTGTTAAGCAAGAATTTATAGGGTCTGCATAACGCTGTATTCAAATTCCAATTTGTCGATATTTGTTAACTTCTCGTAAAACAATTAATCAATTTATCAATAATATGATATTCATGTCGCTTATGTTTGGTTTCACTCATTATTGATCATAGTATTTTTGATGCAATAGCAAATTGCAGAATATATAAATTATTAAAATGTTTAGACGGCTCCTTGGGAACTGCAGTGGTCAACCTGGGGTCATTTGTCAGGGGAGGGGGGGGGGGGGGGGGGGGGGGGCGTGGAAAAAAGGATATTAATTCTTTATTGAAACACAGATTCTGGAACGTGCAAGCATAATAATGCATGCAAATAAGCGGGAAAGTTGGGATCCCTACTTTCCTGACATAACGTGCACATAATTATTCTCTCTCTTGAAAGACAAGTACCCCCCCCCCCCCAGTTGAGCCCAGTAAATGTATTTGACCCCCCTCGATAACAAAAAGTCATTCGGTGATCACATAAGGGGTGGGGGAGGGCACTAAATTATGAAATGGCTGCACGGAATATAAGGTTGACATTGGCCCAATTCTGTGGGTAAAATAGAGTCCATTTTTAAAGGGTCTATGAGTAAAGGAATCATAACATTTTCCAAATGTGGATCTTTGATTGAGACATTGGGTCATGGGAGAGGGAGAAATAGTCAAATGTTGTAGGGGGGGGGGGCTGTTTTTCATCCGTTTCCGTCACACTAAATCGAAGGAAAGTACACAAATTACTCAAATTAATTTACAATGAATTTGTAGCTGAGGTTCTAAGCTACAACTGTGCGATATTTGATAAGACTGGCTTCTATAATAATAAAGTTATGAGGTAGGAGGTAGAACTTATTGAATGACCTTCGTATATGACTAAAATAAAAAATTACCACAGTGATGTATAGAGTGCCCTCTATAGTTCGTTTGTGTGAATGTATTTTCATTAGGCTTTTACGACGGGTATTCATAATATAAGTTAAAAATGTAACGGGTTCGCCGTCGGACGAGTTTTAATCTGTCAAGCTTTCGTCAGGATTAGCTCTGACTTCTTCAGGACCAAATTATTATAATATTAAACAAAACATAGAGATTGCCACTTCTCTTGTTATCATCATTTGGGCTGCCCCTTGCCCGATGATTTGAGAGTAGGTGCCCTTTCCTACTTGTGAAAGAATTGGTGGCTCTGAAAAGAGCCGTTCAGATGGATTGCCGCTTCCCCTGAACAGAGATCTACACGTAGGTTGCCACTGGCCTACTATATATAAATTTGGTTCTAAAAGAACCTCCAAAGGACTGCCCCTTGACCAATGGAAATAACGTAGAGACTGCCCCTTGTCTACTACAGACTACAATAAGTCTAATGCACAGTAGTGCGGTCACTGATCTGTAAAGATCGTTTGACGATGTAACGAACTTGAGCAGGGTATATAATGGTTCATTGCATTTTAATTACCTTGTTTTTCTAATCACTGAAAAATAAAAATATTATAAGGTGATACCTTGAAGTATTCTACTTATTCCAAGCTTGAACGGACGGATTAGTGGAGTATAACAATATCGAGTCAATTATTGTGACTAGTAGTTGATTTTACTTTTGCTGGCCCGAATGCTGGAAATTGTATTTTTCTGACAGATATATGCCAGCAATTCCACGATTCTACCTGACGAACTGTAATGATCTCCGGTATCATGAACCATCCATATTTGACCTTATATTCCACTTCAATTTCTTTTACACACATAACATCGGCGGTATTACATAGCAACGTATGGTAAACTTTCGTCGAATTTGTGATGTATAACCAATTGTTTTGAAATAGCGTTTTCTTAATTATTTTTACAAAGTCCTAAAGTCAAAATTTGATTTAGTTAATTGGTAATAACATTTGATTTGGTGTATAAAACGCTAATAAAATCTTGTTTTAACATAGTGACGTATAGGCCTACTGTATAATTGCTTAGTATTGCAACTTTATTGAGACACTAAACAACTCAGGCGCAAGGCGGCCATGATGATAAGGTAACTTCGAAAGTGTACATTGGCAATGATTAGATTCTGATCAAATAGTCCCTATCACGACATACCATACGTCACTTAGTAATACCACTATTATGACAACGTGTAGTGCAATATGGGTGTGTTATTAGCGAAGGTCAAGCTCGTCATGTAAGATAAAAACACAAGTAAATGCTTCAGATCACAAGTAAAATATGTATTTCTATCTATATATCTATATCTACCTAGCCTATTTCACTCCACTGCAGAAGGAAGGCCTCTTCATCAATTTTCCATTTCACTCTGTCCTGAGCTGTCCTTTTACAAGTAACGTTGCCATACTCTATGATGTTGTCTATCCACCGTCTGTTTGGCCTGCCTCTTCCTCTGGTGAATGCTCTGGGGATCCAGTCTGTTAAATTATGAGTCCATCTGTTGTCTTTCCTCCTGGCTAGATGGCCAGCCCATCTCCATTTTCTTGATTTTATTTCCAGTATGATGTCCCTCACTTCTGTTTTCTTCCTTCCTTAAATATGTATTTATACGTCGTAAATAAGTAAATAAGAATCACTCGATAATTTCCAAACAAAATGAGTAATTGCTATTTTTAAGAAAAGGGCTTGAATAAGCAATTTCTGTTTTATGTTTATTTGATCATATTATCGAGAAATGTCAAACGTGCTATACAGTTATTTCCATCATCTAATGCTAAGGTTATACAGATACATCTTGGAAAAATGGTAACGATTAATATTAAAAATGAAGCTTTGTTAACTTTATTTGTTGTTGCATCTGGCTATTTCCCCGTCACGACAATTACAGGCATGCGTTTTTAAAACCAATGGTATATCGTATAGTGCTACAAAGATCATTAGTTTGGATTTCATTAATAAGTTAATTTTAAAAATCAACCATTGCGTTATCATGTTACACGAATTTCAGTTAGGCACTCTATTTTAAAGCCAATTAAGAATTAGCATTATATTTCCCTCCTAAAATAGTTAAAGGTAGATGTTCCGATTGCTGGCCCGATTTTAAACTTGATGTTTTCTATTTGACATGAAAGGTCATCCTTAAAATTGCCACATTCCAAAGTTTGAGTTGCATAACTCCAATGGTTCTATTTTTAGAAGCACAAGGTCACAAAACATTTGCCCATTGAGTCTTACACAAACTGGTTGGTGGTTAACCACATTTGGCAGTAATTCACCACATTTTAGCCTATAATTTCTAAATGGAACATTTCTGACCCCTAAGATTTTACAGACATAATGAGAAAAATATGGGGATTCTTCTGATATCAAAATATCTTGATGTGAAAAAAAAATCATAGCCCCCAAAAAGTGATCGGAACATACACCTTTAAGTATCAGATTGGTAGTCCTTTTAGCCCTAATGATTTGCAATTAGGTGAGTAACAATCCACCAACCCTTTAGTATGTTTGGCGAGGTTAGAGTTTCTGAACCCTGATCTACCTCATTTGGTCTATAAGAGAGCATGTGTGGTCTAGCGGATAGCATGCGGATCTCACAATACAAATGTATAAGGTTGTGAATTCTAGCCCGCTACCGCCACATGTTTGTATTCTTGGGTAAGGTACTTAGTCTCAATTGCATCGTGGTTCGGAAGTCACGTATAAATGGTGGTCCTGTGCATCGGAAGAGCTAACCCCGAGCACGTTAAACGGTCAGACTCCTTCGTAAAGAGTGGGGATCATCCCGGGTCTGTACACACACACATCGGGCATCCATTTAATTTAGTGCTGGGTTTGTCCTGGCTCTTCAGCCTAATTGTTATAAATAAATTATAAATAAATAGTGGTTTGCTGTTGGATTATGTCGTTATTCTTTTTCTTTAACTTAACTTAATTACTTTAGTACACTTGCATTGGTATAGTTATATTCGTCCAAGTGTAATATACACAGTGAGCACCTACAACGTAAAAAAACAGCAACACAAAAGCCACCAAAATGTGAGGCGTTATGACTTCTGAAGGTGTAGAATACAAAATATTCTTTGATTATATACATGTATAGTTTAATAATATGTTTTATAATGCTATACTCCATCTTATAATGTCCATTTTTTATGTAAGAAAAGATGTATACAATCGAAAAACATCAAGTTATATTGTCACTTGTTAGCTGATTCAGATAAAAGTCCAATTTATCCTAATCGATAAGCATTTTTATCTACATTGCTCTAAACATAGCTTTTCTAGACAGGAATAGACAAGTGTCTATTTTCTTTTGAAGCTATGTGTTTCGGATCAAGATCGCTCGTAGTCTTTCGAACATTCATTAATAAAATCATAATGTCGCTAATGTAGTCACTTTCGTTCCAAGACTCGTATGTACATATCGATTTTGACAGATATGCTTACTGTCCATTGCGCTCAGAGGTTCGAGTCTAGGGGTAATATTATTATGCGTTCTGTCCATGCCAAATTTACACGATATAACGTTTCCTTACATCACAATATGATGTGTTTTTAATATTAAAAATACAATAAGTAATCCATATATTGAGTCTCATTCAGCTCACTTGCATGTTGCACAACACACTTCCTTGTCACGGAACATCTGCGGAAATATAACGATAAATTTAGAAAAGTATCAGTAAATGCAATTTGTCAAGTGATATAAAAAAAGACGTCTGTGAATTTTTTTTTTGACGGCTAGGCTGAATGAGATAACTTGAAGCTCAAAAGCAAAACACTCTCTATAACGTGTTTTATACCATTCAGTATTCTGACACCCTGATACTCACATGATGGTTTCTCGATGGACACCTCTGATGTGTCTTCCGATGGAGGCTGATAAAGGAAGCAATAAAGACAAACGAAATAATTATTGCAATACAGAACATACAATTTGCATTGAAATTGAGTATTTCAAATTTGACTGTTAGGCCCTAAAGGCCCTAACGCTCTTGAGTCTTACAAAGTACTACAATATGTCATATGTAATAATTTGTAGTACTTGGTTGATACCCTGTATTAACTGAATTCGTAGTAGTTTGTAGCACTTGGAGTTTCACCCCCAAAAGCAAACTTGTAGTAGTTTGTAATACTCAGTGGTCTGATTCACCAGCAGTGGTCTGATTCATCATCATCATCATCATCATCATCATCATCATCATCATCATCATCATCATCATCATCATCATCATCATCATCATCATCATCATCATCATCATCATCATCATCATCATCATCATCATCATCATCATCATCATCATCATCATCATCATCATCATCATCATCATCATCATCATCATCATCATCATCATCATCATCATCATCATCATCATCATCATCATCATCATCATCATCATCATCATCATCATCATCATCATCATCATCATCATCATCATCATCATCATCATCATCATCATCATCATCATCATCATCATCATCATCATCATCATCATCATCATCGGTCGTCCTTGGATGAAACAGTGGAAGCAGCTAACACATATTGGTACCATGTAGCTTTATTCATCATGAGCTGTGGAATATCACTTAGTCAGGATAGGTGGAGTTTTTCCTGCCAGGGTTAGAGTTGGTATATATAGATAGGCTGGTCCTTATGGTGCGTATATACGCACAACTACTTCGAAGAGTACTTAACATCAGCTGGCGAGACCAACAAACATACAGAGTGGCGTATGGTGACACCCCTCTTCTGTCAGTCACTTTGAGAAAGAGGCGTCTCTTAATAATAACCACATACAACAACTTTTGTGATTTCAGACGACTCCACACTAACCGAATACTATGTTTTTAAAACCAATCAATAAGCTGACTTTATAGTCCTTATCGATCCATATTATGAAGAAATATTATACAAATATTTACTGTTCATGAGGGAAATGTTGCAAAAATAGTTCCCCGAGGTGATTGGAGATCGTGGGCCTACTATTTTCTGAGATAGAGCAGTAAATATAGTTAAAAATTGCATTTCCAGTCTTCTCATGCACAACTAAATAAAACCAACACACACATAAAAGGATTCAATTTTACACCGCATGCAATATGGTGTCATCCGATATGGACGCCTCGCTTAACACTTTCCAGGTGGCAAGCGTCTGCAGACGACATTCCAAATATTCACAACATGTTTTAAAAATGTCACAATTATTGAATTTCATTATCATATTTGAAATCACCATGAGAAATGCATTGAAGTAAGTACAAACATGCCTAGTATCGGTTCAGTAATCTTTGAGATAGACCTTGAAAGTTGGGAAAGGTTTCTGAAACATCTGTTTTGTATATGGTAACTATAGCCGCGTGGAAAGTGTTAACATTATGACCTTATGAGACAAAATAAACGACAAACAAATACTTACAATATAGATCTTCTGCACTGCCGATAGTTCAAAATCCGGGTCATTCTGACACATGATTGCTCGTACCTATTATAAAGGTTCATTGAAATTATTGTGATTACTTTATACCTTCCTGAGTGATCATGTGAGCGATGTCACTTTTGTTCAGTTTTGATATGATACCCCTGAGCCGGATGAGAACTATTTACCCTCATTGTGTATATGCTGTAATTCTATGCGCTGTGATTTTGGATCATGGAATCATGAATTATTGAGACTATATTTATAATACATGTATTGAATTGATATGAGTGTGATACAAGAATGGATTGCACGAATTAGAAACATTTTAAACTCGTCACAAATATGTGTACGACGTACATCAAGTGCAATATATAGTTTTTTCACACAAAATATAAGACATGCAATAACATAGCAGATTGCTTTGCTGAAATGTAAATTAATATGACAGATCTAAATGTCAACGCCAGTGAAAAAGGCGCCGATCACCAAAAGGTACTCGTGTGCTTTTAAGCATGCAAATTATTGCGCACGGCTTCTCTGTGCAAGGCAAAGTTGGAGGATTATTTCAAAATATCATTCACATCTGCGTACTTTTGTTGAACAATATTCAAAATAAAGTTCTATTGTTTCGTTCGGAAGCCAGATATAAATAATGCTCATTTATACATCTGAATTTGATTTGATTTTGATTTGATATTATTTGGGTCCTACGACCCTGGATAACCCGATAAGCTTATTAGCTTATTTCCACTGGGGTCCGTTAGATGTGTGAACAGATACAGACCGGGATGATCCCCTACTCTTTACGAAAGAGTCTGTAACCTTTTAACGTGCTCGGGTATTGCTCTTCCGATGCACGGGACCACCATTAATACGTGACTTCGGCGAACCACTGTTTTTTGCTGCCATTAGGAAATCGTCACAATCATTTCGCTTCATTTACCAGGCTACCGACGGCGCACACAGTATCAGCACTTAGATTGTAATAATATTGTGGTTATGACGAAGTTATCAAACATTTTTAACTTACCTCCACATTTGCCATTCCATGACAGATGAACATGAATATACCCTATAAATAAAAATTGAAATAATTGAAATAATTCAAGAGTTGTCTGATGATCGCACAAGCGTGAAACTCTGAGTAGCAACTACCGTTCCAAATGGTTTAACTTATATACTTCGCACTGCATCGCATTGAGCACTCTGCAAGAAGACTGCTTCTTTACCAGTAATTCAAATGTATGTAAACGTGTGTTTTTCAAGGAAATCTGGATTCATGTATATCCGTCCAGTTAATATACACGAATTCCATCATTCTAGAATACCTTTCATGTCTCTTCTAATTCAGTCCGATCCCGTAATATGCATGGTATTAATGAATTATGTCCACAGCCCACAATATCGATATTTAGTTTGGTCATTTGGAAAATATAAATGCTAGAATTGTATGATCATCCTCTGAGAGAAGTGGGGGAAAATTCGGCAAACTTACGAGGTTACAATTTCAACAATGGGAAAAGCTTATTCTAAAAAGAATGACATATCATATGGTACGAATTAACGGTTTCCACGCGGCAGTCAACTGCAGACGACAGTTCCAAAATGTTACAAAATGTTTCAAAAGTGTCAGGATTGTTGAATTTCATCACCATATTTGGAATCACCATGGGAAATGCATTAAAATACGTGCAAACATGCCTATTATTGGTTTAGTAATACTTGAGATAGACTTTGAAAATTAGGAAAGGTTTCTGAAAGGTTCCTGGCGTGGCCATTATTACAGATTCCTGACCGTGACCATTATTTCAGAATACTGAATTAAATTTGCTCACCAGTAAAGAGTTAAATACGATGAATGAGTAGTATACGGACACAGGACCACCATATATGGCGTAACATCCCATCAACCATGTCACTGCAAAGGTCAACGTCAAAAATGCCGTGGCTCGAACTCCAGACCTTAAAATCGAAATGATCTTTGTGTTATTAGGTACATTAAGAGAACACAACAAAAGCTAGATGTCGAAATCGAAATAATCTTTGTAATATGGGGTCAATTAAAGGTATATTATGTGATATTTTCCAAGTAGCGCCCTCTATCAGTGATTTTTAATATGAAAGCAGATTTTCTTGCAGATTTACATTTTTGATCATAAATCATAAAGATCTTTTAAGTTACAGATCGATACGATTCCTAATTACTTCAAAATCATGGTTTGAAAAATAGATTGTACGAGCGGTACAATCTATTTTTCAAATTTTACTCTAAATTCACTCTTTAAAAAAACCATGATTTTGAGGTTATTAGAAATCGTATCGCTCTGTAACTTGGAATATATTTATGATTTATGATCAGAAAAGTATATCTGCAAGAAAATCTGCTTCCAATTTTGTTCAAGGATTGAGGGCGTCCCATGGAAAAGATCACATAATAAAGGGATTCATGATCTATATTCTATTTCGATAAGCATGACAAGGTACACGCGTAACACGGGTTACAAATGACAGGTTCGTTTTGGGGCTCCCAACAACCCCACCTTCTCGAAATTAATTTAACTATCACTTCGTAATTAACAATTCTAGTGACTCCACTGATTTCAGATTTCAATACTGAACAAATAATGGTCAATCACCAACGGTTATTGTACGTCACACTGATGAAATCCATTTACACATTCTAATGTCCCTTATTTATGCGTGACGCGTTACTGAAGTTTATGTACATGTATAAATGATATTTAAAAATCAAGTTAAACTGTTGTTTTTCTCTCGCAGTATTACTTCCAAAACAAATGAGGTAGCATCACTCTGGGCACATGAAATCGTTATTGTTCCAAAAGACATGTAATTGACTCTCAGCACCAACTATTTCCGATCCAGCATGAATTATGTCCGATCACGAATTTCCTGAATTGTGCAAGAAATAGTAAAACTAAATAACCTGGACGTGTATGAAGGGATGGACATTTTGAGCAATTCTGAATAGTTTAAAATGTCCAATAATTCCATCAGAGACAGCAAATCGGGGCCCATGACATGATGATCCAAATTACCTGAACCCCGTTGTCTTATCCTGCAATGTAATCTTTTCGGTAATCCCTTTTGCAATAAACGCCATCAGAATCATATTCATCTTAAAATATAAAAACGTACAAAATACATGATTGATTTTGAACCTCTCTTTGCTAGTCTCTCCATACTCATAGGCTTTGATACTCTTTATCTTCGTTAAAGACTACTTGACTGATGCAGGGTTTTTGACCAAAACACAATATGTCAACAATAAATATGCAGAACTTAAAGGGACACTAAGAGATGTGTTGGAGGCTGCGCCATCAGATAAAAACTGGGATTAATATATTTTTATAATTGTATTACATGTATGAACTTACACCTATAAGGATTAAGAAAAATCAGCCCTCTTTGTACAAGAAAACGTCGATTCAAAAATGCTCGTACAGCCGCGACGAGCATTTTACGTCCGACAGTATCCCCCTGCAGTACATAACGCGAACCATATTTGCATAGAGGGCGTTTTTCAATAAATAGCGATGATATTGTTTTAATCAAGTTTTGCTGTGTTTTTATTAGTAGAAACAACAATAATGGCAATTTTTAATGTTCATCTTGAATTCTGAAGTAAAATTTTAAACATTTAAAATTTTCAACACCACTTAATGTCCCTTTAAGAGTTGTTACTTACACACATGCCTATTGCGCATGGACCAGCAAACGACCATAACAGGCCATCGCTATCAGACAACCAGCATCTGCGAAGAAATGAAACATAACAATTATATAATTACAAAAACTAACAAAAATAACTGATATATTTGAATGTTTACGTTAGAAAACTAAACCAATTACTTTTAAGTGTTCTCTACCACTGTTCTAGTTGGGACTAGTTTCTCATACTTTTATTCAATTACTTTTAGTTAATCATGTTAACATAGGATAACTATTTCGAGTCTTGATTCATACAACATGCTGGTTACGCCATATTACCTTTCGGTGTCTAGTCGTAGGTAGGAAAATGAGTGTTTTTAAAGACATTTTTCATTATAAACAAAATACTTTCATCAATAAGATTCCAGTACAGGTTAACAGTTGTTAGTATTATTTGATCTACTATATCATTGAACAATTCACATTATAAACAAACCAAGGCCCCTAGTATTATGTGGTACATTTGAACTTACAATCCATGTTGGTGTTCATAATAGGGATTTGAAGACATAACGAAGGTCACGCCTACAGTCACTGACGGCACACCTACAAAACACAAAAGCACACGTATCATTAAACAGTTTGGCATTATCCTTTATAACTTTCACACGATAAAGTTCTATTATAAAGCCAACCCTACAATATCAGGGGATCAAATGAAAAAAGGGGCGGGGTAGAACCGGCAGCTTAATACGGCTCAAAGGCATGGTTTCACAATTTCATATGAATGCCAGTCCGTCAGACGGTTTAGCTAAGCGCAATCGGATTGCCCCAAAAACTTTTTCGCAATGCAAAGCACTTTAAAAGTTGTGCAGCACAATAACGGCTTTGTTACCTATATACTCTAACCCGCTCAATAGAAAAGTAAACCAATAAAGATAAACCCATCGATTCTGTCCGACTAATGTGAACCCACATGTTAGCCGTACGGATTGAGCACCACACTCATACGGAACTCCATTGCGTCACAACGTCTGACGGTTTGGCATCCGTATCAATGTGGAAACAGGGCCTAAGGTATGCTATCAGAAGTAGTGTTTCTTGAGATCAATTAGCTACCGTGTTCAGCAGTTTGATACGGAATAATTGAAAGTGTGGCACTGGCTCTTCAGCTTCATGCACAGGTTAAACATGAAAATGAAGGTATTTTCTTCAATGCATAAATCCGTCATACATACCCCATGCAATGACCGTGTACCAAGCCATTTTATGTCGATACAGTGCAAAACCAATTCTAGCGTCATTCTTATGCAGACCATACCAGATATCTCTGAGTAGCTGAACCGTCTCCATCACCATCCAATATATAAAGGCCAGATAAAACAGGTGCATGCATGCTCCGCATACCGTACATGCCAACTGTAAACAAATGGAAAGAATAACACCTGTGAGTACGTCACATGAATCATGTGGGAAAGTGTGGTAACACTGCTGGAACCATTGTACACACTACTAGATATCATCCTTGCTTTAAATTATTTGTTGTTTTCTCCATTGAATTCTTCAGTCGTGTAAGATTAATATCAAACAACATATCCGTCAGTACAAATACAACCGCCAGTTTTAATATGTTATTGTGTGTCTTACGTAATAATACTTTTTAATTTCAAAATGAATCATTACATCATGAAGAACCTTCCCTAAGTCTCGTGAGTGTATACGATGAGCATCTTTAACGTGAGAAATGTACCAAGCGCCATGAACAGAGATGAGAATGCCTACCACGTAAGTAGTCATGTGTATTATCATGATTATCCTTCTCCATTCTGAGGTTACGTCACCATGTAACGTAACTTCATATTGTGAAGATCGAATGATTGATCAATCAATGATTCGAAATGTATAGGTCATTCAACATCCTCACACACCCACCAAAAATTAAAAAACAAAATCCAACCAACCAAACAAGCAAAAACATTAACAACATCAACAAATAGATGGTGTCATATCCACACTTGAAACAAATTGAATTGATGATTGTATTTAATAAACAGGACCGATTATGTGCCTTATATGAATGTTATCGAGAAAAAACCCCACATCATAAACAATTCACTTACATGTACGATTTTATTATCAGTTAGGTTATTACCTTATTTAGACGAGCAAAATCTGACGCAATAAACGCTATTGTTGCGATGAGGGCGGCGATGCATTGGTGAAGATGAATTGTGTGACGTAATGTTCGCAGACGACTAAATAGAAAATACAAAAGTGTGACATTAGTTTAATATGATTACATCACAATTCGATATATCTGAGGGCGCCAATATGATTAAAGTGGCCACCTAACGGCTTAAATTGCAAGTGCCGGTCAGGGGTCGCATTCTGACGCGTCTGCGTCTGCGCATCCTGGACGTCTTACTTTCTTGTAGTGATGCGTCAGGTTTCAAATTGGAAAGACTTGCGGGTCCCGATCATAATTGAAGTGACCCCTTAAATTTGACGATGTATGGAAATGGAAACCTTAAGAAATTCTGGAAACTACATATCCATCCTTTGCTCACATATAAATTCATTACAACTGTACGTAAAAAAGTAAAATGTTCAAATACCCAAACTTCAGGACCCCTCGATTTCTTGGGGGACCCCTTAAATTTGTTTTTTGAAGTCCTACGGGGTCCTGAAAAATGTCATGGGACCTCTCACATTTTTGATCCAGTGCTATCCCTGGCCTGCACTCCTGCACCTACCTTGTAGTGATGAAATTATAGAGAAGCATAAACAAAAACCAGACCGATAACCCGCCGATAATACGTGCAATCCAAGCACAACGGATAAGAACGTAGTTGCGGCCCTGTGAGAGGGATAGAAAAGTATGCACATAGTTTACAAACATGAAATCTGTTGTACATGGTCGTGTTTTTTAACCTTGTCTACATTTGTGTTACATGACATAATGGAAAAGATAACTAAATTATGCAAATACAAATTAGAGCTCATTGCTTTTACATTAAAATCAAAGCCTTGATAACTCTTTCCAATTTTCCTGCAATGAACATTTTGAAACATTGACAAAAACGGATTTGTGACTATGTGCACATGGTTCATCCTACTTCGTTAATCAGATTTGAAAATTAGTTAATTGGCTTAATTGACACTTTAAGTAAATGATGTAAAGCAATGTTGCATCATTTAGAACTAAACTGAGATAAAACTAAGAATCAGAATGCTCTATTACAAGAAAACTGTCCATTTCCACCCATTATTATACAACTATCTCCTCCTCCACCTCCTCCACTTCCTAAACCACCCTGGCTAATTATGCTTTAACGAGCTGTATTAATTTAATCAAATGTGAGGGATTTTTTCTCTCTTCAGATTATTAAAGTGGATTAAATTGCCGTTAAAATAAGTCCAAACACAAGTCAATCGCGTAGAGAGTTACACAAATACAATAGCCGAATAGCCTAAGTCCAAAAAAATGATTAAATTGTAACAAACCACTTTTTATGGTTGTCGAGGTAAAAAACCGTGACCACATGAATTGTTGAAGCAACGTCTATTCGCCGACGTTGGCCGATGTGCAACGACGAGAGTATGAACGAGCCTTAAAGGCATATTATATGATCTTTTCCAGAGAGCGCCCTCTATTCATGATTTCTTTTAGAAAGTAGATTGTCTTGCAGATTTACATTTCTGATCATAAATCGTACATACATTCCAAGTTACAGAGCGATACGATTCCTAATTACCTCAAAATCATGGTTCTAGAGTGAATTGAGAGTTAAAATATAAACTGTCGTGTTAACCCGACAGTTTATTTTCACTCTAAAACCATGATTTTGAAGTAGTTAAGAATCGTATCGCCCTGTAACTTGGAATGGATGTACGATTTATGATCAGAAATGTAAATCTGCAAGAAAATCTGCTTTCAATTTTTTTTCTCGATGTTGAGGGCGTTCCCTGGAAAGCTCACATAATATACCTTTAAGGCTTATATAACATCATTGTTCGGATTTCAAATTATTGGCCTGTTTATAACATGAACAATAAAATAAATGAAACAGATTTTTCTCTTTTAGAGTGATTTTTTACAAATAAAATATTTCACGCCAATATCATCATCGTCGTAAACTTACAGGCTGAATTATTGGTTCCATAACGATGACAAAATGGGTAAGATGGTAACTCTGACACGTGGTGTGCGTGGAATTACTCTTAACAGTTTGGCAACCTTCCTTGTCCCAAGCTCCGTTGACGGTCCTTCTGTTTAAACAACATCGATATTTTCAAAATATAAACAATTACAAAGTTAAAGATTCCGAGAAATTGCATTGATAATATTACAGTTAATCAATATTGGCCATTAATTTTCGCTCGCACATTTGCAAAACATGAACACCTTTTCCTATCATTATATTGTAAACAAATTCAGGATAAATATCCCCAAATTATGCCATGGTTCACGGTTTAATGAAGTTACAAGTTTGAATGAAAACGACAACTTTTTGAATGCTCGATGTATTTTAGGTATGTGCTCAAGAATCGTATAATATGTATTTACTTACGGGATATCAAAGTTCCAGAACCCGCATGCTGGCTTTTTAATAAACGATGAATTGATCGGCTGGTGTGTATAGGAAGAAGGACAATGAATGGGAAAATAGTGTCATAAAAATGATACAGTGATAATTTGTTAATTAATTTCTTACTTTATATACAGATTTCGTTGTCTATCGTTCTTAATGTATGTACAACTTTGTTCTTAAGCAATAGTATTCATCAATCATCATCATAGATGAGAAAATGTTTTAGGGGTTCTCCCACAATGCACTGTGTTATGTTGGAATATCGTCTGCTTCCTAAAAAGCGGACAAATATTAATAAAGTGACGTCTTACCACCATGTGTTCCAATACAATTACTATGGGTTCTTCAAGATCTTGTTGAAGCCGCGGATGAATATCTATTGAAATCACGTGACTATTGAGCCAAGGTGTTTGACCTTTGACCTTGTCAAACCTGTCAAAAATAATAGAATATACTTGTCATAATTAAAAATTGATACGTCAATAACAATTGCTGAATTTGAAAATCGATATTCATAATTTCATATCATAAATATTATCAATCAATATAGCCGTTATCCGTTATGTTAAATCATTTAGAGGAATAATTCAATGTTTTTTGTACATGTCACAATTCAAAGGCCATTTCTATTAGTATCTCACCCTGTTGTTGTTACAGACGTCATATCTTGTAGAGTATCAAAGACGGTCAATACAAGAGTTGCTTCATCAACATTGCCTGAAAGCAGTACAATAAGTCAAAAGATGTACATTAGAAAACAAGTGTGAAAATGTTTTCAACTCTTCAGCTGATCGGTAAATCTTTGAATCATTTGGCAGCATATTATAATAACGGAGATGATAAAACAGACATATTTTTTCGGAATAGTCGGATCCGAACTACAACTATCGCATTTATTGGTAAAATTATCACGAAACCATAACGATTGAAGCAGATAATATATTCAGAAAGAATGATCCAATTGGAAAATTTCAAAGGAGCTTTTTTCAATAAAAGGACTGTTTGACAAATACGAAGAAAAATGCTGTTTAAATATCAGTTGAAAAGTTTGGTCAAAGACGCGAACAAAGATAACATAGTGGTCTTAAACATTGACCACACAAGTTTTCGCTCTTTACTCAAAATCTGCAATGTGACTGTTTGTGTCCCTTTAGATGCTTAGTTTTATTAAAGCTAGATTCAACAAAGAGTTCAATTTCTTTACCTGTCCCAACAAAATCGAGCATGTTCTTAGGTAATTCCACCGAATCTTTAAGTTCTCTCCAATGATCTCCAGCAATTCGCCATCGTCTCTCACGCATATTAGGGTACACCAATGGCTCGTAGAAATTGGAAGGGTACACTTTTTCAACAGTCATAACTGAAATGGAATGAAACGTCACTTACAAGAATGGTATATATTAATTGCGCATGAAATACATGTATAATATAATTTACATATTATAATATCATATAGTCCTATCTGTAAAGGCTGCCATTAAGTAAATTCTGTGTTCAAAAGCAACTCAACGGCTCTCCAGTTACTGTAGGCCTGTATCAAATCAATGCAATAATTGAAGATATACCTTTAGCTGCCGTGTGTTACTTCTTTTAGTACCAGCATATAGATTAACCGCGAAACCCGATAACCGTTCTAGTTGAAGATATAGCTTTAGATGACGTTTAGGCCTACGGTATGTTACTTTTTTCGTACCAGCATATTATAGAGTAGCAGGTGTACACACCTGGTATAGTCTATTCATCCAGCACGAGACAGTTACGTAACTGCTCATTATACTATAGCAGCACATACGCGCACGCCCATAACGCCTACTCGGGGCGCTGCTGGCGCACACACACCAGCGCCAGAAAGACGGAAAAAACACACGTAAAGTTACGTCACTGTTCCAGAGGAAGACAAATGGAGTATTGGAGTATATGCGAATAGACCTGTTGCCACTATAGGTCTTCGATACACATGCCTTGTCTAATTATAATATTGCAAGTTAAAAAAAATGGACAATTGATTGATAATATCAAGTTATTTGAATCAATGACCAAGAATTCTAAAAATCTTGTTTTGTGATCAAATTGAAAATCTTGGTTTATTAGCTTTAAAAATAATTAAATAACAAATTAACGTCACTGCACTGGGAGGAGGGTGTCATCTGATTTGTATGGGTAGGTAGCAAGTCAACACTTTCCACGCGGCAGGCGTCTGCAAACGATATTCCAAATTTTTACAAAACGTTTCAAAAATATCAAAATTATTGAATTCATCACCATATTTAGAGTCACCATGTGAAATCCATTAGAATAAGTACAAACATGACTATTATTAGTTAATTAATTCTTGAGACAGACTTTGAAAGTTGGGAAAGGTTCCTGAAAATTTTGTTTTGTATATGGTAAAACCAGTAGCCGCGTGGAAAGTGTTTATAAGTGGCTTATTCTTACTTATGTTTTCAGATTCTGCCAGTAATTTTAATTCACGTGATCCTATACGTTGTGAGACATTCATACTGTAGAATTCAAGATTTTTCATGATAGTCGTCGTCCCCGCTTTCCTCTGCTGCAATGAGAAGAGAGAACACTCATATTATAAGCAAAGATGATTTCTTGAGCAATACTAGCATGCTTCACTTTCATCACATGACCACTGTTTTTCCCATTGATATTACAGTGCATTGAAAGAAGGCTTAGGCCTACATTGTTGTTAAGCGAGGGTATTCAGCTGCTAGTAGTACAATTGATGCGACTTCAACTCAGGCCTTTCTTGTTTTTCTTAAAGACCCTTTATTTTTTGAATAACACATATGGAAGTCTTAGTTGGGATTCAATTTCTTTTTTACACGTGTGGCCAAGTTTTGCCTATTTGAATCTGAACATGCTGAAAGTGGAAAAGTCAGACGACCTGCTATACAGAAATATTGACATTTTACCTGATGTAGTATGTACCAGTCATCCGTTCTGTTTTGATCTAAAAGTCTACTTGCAATCTGAAGATAATCCTGTACAAGAAATAATAAAATTAGACTACCCCCATTATCATGATTATAAGACAACAGTATTTAGCACCGGTTTCGTGCCTGCTTTATCTACCAACGTGAGGTGTGAGCATGAATTTAAATTAGAATGATGAAAAACCAAACTCGTCACATTTTGCTTATTTTTCAGTCAATTATTTCATTTTTTCAAAAGAGGAACTAGGTTAGACACGCTTTATACAAACAAAAAAACACATTTCATGGTTCAATATACATATCCAGGCCGATGACGTTAACAATCCGTGCACATTTATTTTTGATTCACACTGTGTCATTGAATCTATTGAGATATCTCAGTGGGTTCTTTGTAACGGAATCTAGCTCAGAGGGCGATAAGTGTCTACTTGGTTCGGACAGGGTTTGCATTCGAAGAGGTGTTCTTTGAATTCTTCTTATAATTCTATCTCTATAATCTAAATGAAACAACATTTTACCTCTAAATATCCTTGCGCCGTTGTATCATTGAGTCTGTCAGGCATTTTGTCGTGTCTGTAGATTCTTTGTAGCGAAATCTAGCTCATAGGGTGATAAGTTTCGGATTGGTTCCTCCAGGGCTTGCATTTGAAGCGTTGATCTTTGAACTCTTAATAAAATGTCCCCTTTTAATACAATTTCCTCTTAAAAGAATCAACAATTTACCTCTAAATATTCTTGAGCCGTTGTATCATTGAGTCTGTCAGGCATTTGGACATCCGTCAGTGTCTGTAGATTCTTTGTAGCGGAATCTAGCTCAGATGATGATAAGTGTCGGCTTGGTTCGGCCAAGGCTTGCATTCGGAGAGTTGCACTTCGGATTACCACACTGTTTATATCGGGCTCTTCGGAAATCTAGAATAGAAATCATGCACCGTTACAATTAGGTGTGACCGACCTTAAATAAATATTACTATTGTAAAATGAATGTTATTAACTTTGTAGAACTATTTTATGTTTTGGACTCTTTATAAGACCTCGCCGTTAATCTTCACCTGGATCCACAGATAGATAAGACTAATTATTAGGATTACGATTTTACATGATTTGGAAATGTTATTTCTAATATTTGATTTAGAAATAAAGCTCTCTATTTTATATGGAACAGAACGTAATAAAGTTATTCTACTGTCTGTCACCATGGTAGCTATTAAAAATGTAGGAGAAATTTGAGATCAAATTATTGTAAAGGAGTTACATAAATTAAATGCGTCCAATGTCATCCAGTGCAATCAATTACCATACTTGATTGTGTATTCTATTGATCATGCGATTGAAACGCAATTATGGATCTACGTCACCATCATATCTTACAATAAAGAAGACTATATATTATAGAATATTTAAATGTTCTGCAAAATCTTCTAGACGTGGGTAGTGAATGACAAAAACCACCGCAATGTTACAGGTTTGATGAAAGATCAACATTTATTAAAACAGAATCAAGACTTTTAAATAATGTTAGTCTTTAAAAAGACTAACAATATGTAGCAGAGGGTTAGGCCGCTCATGAAAGCGGCGTGTTTTCGCTGTTGGCCCTTACATACCACTGTGTATAGCTCTGCCATTGTCCTAGCACAGTCCGCTTCATGTATGACTTGACAATCTGGTTTGCCCGTGTCTGGCGCAGACCCCTCCAGATCCGAATGGTCCTTTGTGACAACTGCAAGTAAATAAAGTCATAATAGTTACGAGGTGGGAATGTTTTACTTAAATATGGCTCACATATACCAGTATCCATATGATAAAAACACTTTTTGTATTTTATTCTTTATTCTTTCTGTCTTTTTCAAAGTCCCCTTGAGAAAAGAATAAATTATTATTTTTCTCTTTTTCAGTCCCTGTAAGGAATGAATACATTATTTAATTCATAAAGTCCCTTTGGTATTATTATTTCTCTCTCTTTCAAAGTCCCATTGTGAAATGAAATGAACATGTGTGTGTAGGTGTTGCATTTGGCAAAATGAGAACTTAGAATTGTTTCATGTAGGCAAAGCGCATTTTAATCTGTGAGCAATTTGAGTCGCATTTCGGTTTTGTATTTGTAAAATCCTGACAATTCCTTCTAGGATGCTATACCAGAATGAAGATGCCGTAACACTTACAAATACAAATAAAGAAATGAAAAAATATAAATAAATAAAATAAATAATACATGATGACCCAGATAGTATAATAAACAAATGGAAACCACAAACAGGTTATATGGTATATGACAAACACATAGAATACATACATTGTATGACAAGTTTGAACATGGTTACCGGGAAATTACGCCTTCAGACATTGTCCATCCTTCTCAATGTTCGTTGTACAAAGTCCAACAACACAAATATTAGCAATAGAATCGTTGCATTCTGGGTATCATTTATATTACACGTAGTAGTAACCAGTACAAAAGTAAATTTAGTACATCATTTGTATTTCGATGCCACTGAACTGCCGGAAGCAATAAAATGGAAGGCGTTGGCGTATTAATTTGCATATAAAGATTGTTTCACTCTCACTAGATAGAGTGAAGTTGGACAAAAGCACTTTATAACCTGACCACCAAAGTGTAAATACCCAACTCGGGACTGACTCAGCATCAATATTTTGACACCATGGCTATCGCTACTATCACGCATGCCTTGTTATATACCTTCATCATGGTTATGGTATCACTTAATGGTATCAACGGTCAACTCAAAATTGACGTAGCTTCTATACCGAACAATATTAACACTCTATTAGAAAACATTTCCGACACATCAACGCTGACATACGGCTCTCAGATACGGATGGAAAACACTCAAAGTCAAATGGCAAACACCCTCACTGACGCGGCTAACCACTTACAGATGCAAAGTGAACTCTTGCAAAATAATGCAAGTACGATGGCTCATATGATTGAGCTACTCAACGCACAGCTTGGATTTCTGTCTCAATTATCGGCTGATAATGCTATAGATTGCTCAGATCTTGCCTCAAGAGGACCATTCCCATCTGGATCTTACAACATCAGATCATGGGATAACTTGGGACGCTTCCGCGTATACTGCGACATGGACACTGATGATGGCGGTTGGACGGTTATCCAAAAGCGGTTTGACGGATCAGTGGATTTCTTCTTGGGATGGGATGCTTATGAAAGAGGTTTCGGCAGCCCAGATGGGGAATACTGGATGGGACTAATAGAAATCCATCGTCTGACACGACAAGGTAGCTGGAAATTACGTATTGACTTAGAGGATTTTCAGGGCAACATATCATACGCCGAGTATAACTTGTTCTCTGTTGGTGATGCCGCATCATTTTATCGGCTGTCTGTAGGAGCATACAGTGGGAATGCAGGAGACGGCATGTCGAGTCTCAACAACCAACCCTTCAGTACCATGGACCGTGACAATGATAACATCGATAGCCAGAATTGTGCTCTATCCAGGAAAGGTGCAATGTGGTACAATCGCTGCGATTGCAGAAATGTAGGATGTATACCTCCTATTAACATAAATGGTCTGTATCACAAAACAATGACATGGTACCCGTGGACAAATACCCACGAACAATTGAATCGATCCGAGATGAAAATACGACGCATTTGATAACGAGATGTATGTATAGGCTCCATTAAATATTGACATTTTTTATTTCAATTTTCGATTTGCTTCGTCAGATTATATTTAGAGAATAAAACATAGTTCTTAGCTGTTTTGCTATAGACGATGGTCTTATAATGTATTAGGCTGTACCTTGCGGCGACCATACACGACGACACGCGAAAGTTTTTGAATTTACACTTATTTTTTGCACGATTGAGGTACATTTTGGCTCTAAACAAGGTTGTACCAAAGAATATTGCATTTAGGGGACACATAATGCGCTCGTAGCGCGCGATTTTTTTTTCATCTGTGTACTTTTGACCATCATAATTCCATGATTCCTTTTGTCAAATAAACCGACAGTGTCAATCTCAACCGACACGACGTCAATATTGGGGCGAGGTGGCGATCCCCCCCTCGCCCCCCCCCCCCCCCCTCCCCCCCTCTGGTTACGCCACTGGTCTCCTTCAAATAATATGTGAATTTTGCGATCAGTATACAAACATCGGGATTAGATTATTGTCTCGAATTAAATACAATTCTACGATTCTACACAGACTATGGCAGCCACGTTTTTTTCAATCGCGCAACGGGATGTAAAAAATAGGCTGGCAATGCGTAAAACAGCTTTATAAATCCGTACTCCATCGCCTTGCTGCCTTACATATTATTAGTGTCTCTTACATATCTTATACATGTATGTACATTGTAACCGTTACTGATCTGTTATTGTAATTTTATTTATGCCGTTGCCAACATACACCCGAGTAGTATATACATGTATACATTAGTATATTAATTGTATTGTCATTGTATGTATCTCTTTTGAGGTGAATAAACTTAACTGAACTGAACAGCAGCTTAATGGCCTTATTTGGTAAATACATTGCCACTGACAATTTTTCCGAATGTATATCACTTACACTGAAGTTGATTTTCTTTTCTAACTCCAACGGTTTTGAATTAGAATAATTTTGTTTCAATAATTATGGAGTTAAAATTACAGATGAAGGCAAATTGTTCCTATGCTACTTTTACATTTTATCACTTCCCTCTTGTAACCCTTTGGGATCCAGTTGCGGTTTCGTCTGTGTGTTCTGTTGGAGCTTCACTCTAATCCGTTGTTATTATTTAATTATCTTTCTATTCCTTCACTCAAAACACCCCAACAAAACACCTACCGACAGGTTCCGGAACATTTCCTTTAATCACGGCTTCCGTTTCTGGGTCATCTTCTTCAAAAGCATGAAACCATATGGCCGGATCATCGAATGCTGCCCCTAGGTAGTCTGCGTTGCCGTCATTGCGTTTACCCAGGTGCATTGTGGTATAGAAATCAACTCGAGAACTGGACAGCGGCACTCCTACTTTATCCGATGCTATCGAAAAAATGAAAAGTTTTAAGTGACAATGTGGGTGCAATATTTGCCGAATTATAAAAAACCAAGTTAATTGTCTTGTCTGTCTTGTTTCTTAAATTATGCAAAATAATGAAAATCATATGGGTAGACCATAATTTCATATTTACATATTAACAAATTGATGCGATGTTTTAAGGAACCACCGTTACTGCTTATTGCATAATAACGTCGCTGAACAATCCAGATCGTTCCCGATGATGTGTTTGGAGGACGGGTACCGGCATCCTAAGATTTTCAAATCGAAGTTTGTGTGCGAAATATCTCGAAAAATACAGCTTGAATTAGTAAGATTTGTGGACACGATATTGGTACAGTATTTACCTCGGCTGAGTTCGAGTGACTGGTTATTTGGAGAATTATGAGGGATAATGTTCCCGCGATAGGGATATTTATTTTCTATTCCGACATCGTCACATCAAAGAAAATGGCGGCGATTCTAGTTATTGTACCCCCCGTATATCACCATAATGTTTTATATACTCCATGCGCTCCGTCGCTGATCGCCAGCGTGGATCACCGTTTTTCCAATCAAGGGGCGTAATTTTGTTTTGTCGTGGTTTACTACTCATGTGTGTGGGCGGAAAGAGTTCAAGCGTAATAGAGCATGAAGCTAAAACTATATGAATCACCCCATCCCAAACGCCACTACGCGCAATTGAGTTTGTTCACCGCTAGGCTATGTACCACCCCTAGAGATTGCCTCAGAAAAAAATTGTGTTTGCGATTTCGTCTTTATTAATCCATCAATGGATTCCGGATTTTGTGAGAATGTACAAATCGCAAATAACTTGGACGAGTTCAAAGTTGGGGTTAATCTGCCTCATAGGAGTAAAACTATTTTTTTGCCTTGAGAAGCATATTTTTCTTAGTAAAATACAACGATGCATGCTCGGGGTGGTACTCACGTATGTAAGGCATACGGGGACGTGCCGCTCCAGTGGGTCGTTTTTTCATGAGACATCCTTAGCCATGGGTAGGCTTTTCAACTGAAAAATCCTTAGACATGGGTCTATCCAAAATCACCCTTAGAAATGGGTAGGGGGATTTGATTCTCCAGCGGCACACCCCCGACCAAACCAAATCTGAATACCCCCCCCCCCCCCTTTTTTCCCGGGGATGTATGAGCGTTGCTATTTTTGTTTGATGTTTACATAACAAACAGAGTCCCCCGACTTGTCGCGGTTTTAGTTATACCATTGTAATACTTGCTACGTCACCATATTTGATGTATGAGGGCGAATCTTTGCTGTATAGATAATCAATTGTTTGATGTTTACGTAACAATTGGATGCCTTTTTCACTGAATCACGCTGGGCCCATTAGTGGCATTACTCATTAGTACATGGAAAGAGCGTGGACATTTACATAATTATTTTATGTTTACATAACAAACAGAAAAAACTTGTCGCCGCGGTTTTAGTTATACCATTGTAATACATGCTAGTATTACACCATACGGTAATATTGAAGACTGGGGGATGTAATCTATTCAAAATCATTGCCAAAATTGGCCACATCGTTAGTTCGTAAAGAACTATGGGCAAATCATGCACATTATAAAACCATTTTAGGTAAAAAGCGGTTTACTTTCATGATTTTTAGTTGCTTGTGCGGGGTTATAGACATCAGTGAATACATTCTAGCCACATCGTACTACATCGCTGTATTCATCTAGGTAAACATGGAGTTTTCTACATATTTTGGTCAACTAATTTTCAAAAAAATGTCGCCCTCTGAAGTCAATGATATGAACATCCCTAGCATTATAATAGGCTATATCTTTTAATTGAATATATTATCGACTCGCACATAGAAATTATCGGTTCTTTACAAAAAATTAAAAAAATTATCCAAACATTAATAATGATATTTGCGTCCATTTTCCAAATATTGACATTTGTCGGTCAGACTCAGGCCTACTTAATTTTTTTTTTTAAATGCTCATGATTTCTATACGAAAGACATTTTTGTCATGAAATTGATTGCGGCTTGACTTTTTTTGTATCATCGATCTCATGTACCCCCAAAAAATGAATTATTTAACCAAATAATGGTATTTGGGCTATTTTTTCAAATGTTGATATTTGTCGGTCAAGCCGAGAATTTAAAAATAAATCGTTATGATTTCTATGCGAATGACTTTTTTTGTCGCCAAATTGATTGCGGCTTGACTTTTGCATCATCGATCTCATACGTACCAAAAATAAAATTGAATTATTTAACCAAATAATGGTATTTGGTCAATTTTTTTCAAATTTTGATATTTGTCGGTCAAGCTTGGAAAATATTGTTATGATTTCTATGCGAACAACTTTTTTTTGTCAAATTGATTGCAACTTGACTTTTTTGTATCATCGATCTCATACGTACCCAAACAAAATTGAATTATTTAACCAAATAATGGTATTTGGGCTAATTTTTCAAATTTTGATATTTGTCAGTCAAGCCTAGAATTAAAAAAAAAAATTCTATGCAAATTACTTTTATGTCGCCAAATTGATTGCGGCTTGAGTTTTTTGTATCATCGATCTCATATGTACCCACAAAAATTGAATTACTTAGCTAAATATTGGTATTTGGGCTAATTTGTCAAATTTTGATATTTGTCGGTCAAGCCTAGAATTTTAAAAAAATGTTATGATTTCTATGCGAATTACTTTTTTGTGGTCAAATTGATTGCGGCTTGACTTTTTTGTATCATCGATCTCATATGTACCCACAAAAATTGAATTACTTAGCTAAATATTGGTATTTGGGCTAATTTGTCAAATTTTGATATTTGTCGGTCAAGCCTAGAATTTTAAAAAAATGTTATGATTTCTATGCGAATTACTTTTTTGTGGTCAAATTGATTGCGGCTTGACTTTTTTGTATCATCGATCTCATACATACCCAAAAAAATTGAATTACTTTAATAACCAAATAATGGTATTTGGGCTCATTTTTCAAATTTTGATATTTGTCGGTCAAGCCTGGAATTTAAAAAAATGGTTATGATTTCTATGCAAACAACTTTTTTTGTGTGTCAAATTGATTGCGGCTTGACTTTTTTGCATCATCGATCTCATATGTACCAAAAATAAATTTGAATTATTTAACCAAATAATGGTATTTGGGCTAATTTGTCAAATTTTGATATTTGTCGGTCAAGCCTGGAATTTAAAAAAAAAATGTTATGATTTCTATGCGTACAACTTTTTTATTGTCAAATTGATTGCGACTTGACTTTTTTGTATCATCGATCTCATGCGTACCCAAAAAAATTGAATTACTCTAATAACCAAATAATGGTATTTGGGTTAATTTTTCAAATTTTGATATTTGTCAGTCAAGCCTAGAATTTAAAAAATAATAATTATGATTTGTATGCGAATGACTTTTTTGTCGCCAAATTGATTGCGGCTTGACTTTTTTGCATCATCGATCTCATACGTAGCAAAAATAAAATTGAATTATTTAACTAAATAATGGTATTTGGGCTAATTTATCAAATTTTGATATTTGTCGGTCAAGCCTGGAATTTAAAAAAAAATTGTTATGATTTCTATGCGAACAACTTTTTTTTGGTGTCAAATTTATTGCGACTTGACTTTTTTGTATCATCGATCTCATACGTACCCAAACAAAATTGAACTATTTAACCAAATAATGGTATTTGGGCTAATTTTTCAAATTTTGATATTTGTCAGTCAAGCCTAGAATTTAAAAAAAAAAGATTTCTATGCGAATGACTTTTTTTGTCGCCAAATTGATTGCGGCTTGACTTTTTTGCATCATCGATCTCATATGTACCAAAAAAATTGAATTATTTAACCAAATAATGGTATTTGGGCTATTTTTTTCTTCAAATTTTGATATTTGTCGGTCAAGCCTAGAATTAAAAAAAAAATTGTTATGATTTCTATGCGAATTGCTTTTTTGTGGTCAAATTGATTCCGGCTTGACTTTTTTGTATCATCGATCTCAAACGTACCCCAAAAAATTGAAATTACTTTAATAACCAAATAATGGTATTTGGGCTAATTTTTCAAATTTTGATATTAAGTCAAGCCTAGAATTTAAAAAAAAAAATTATGATTTCTATGCGAATTACTTTTTTGTCGCCAAATTGATTGCGGCTTGACTTTTTTGCATCATCGATCTCATACGTAGCAAAAATAAAATGGAATTATTTAACCAAATAATGGTATTTGGGCTAATTTATCAAATTTTGATATTTGTCGGTCAAGCCTGGAATTTAAAAAAAAATTGTTATGATTTCTATGCGAACAACTTTTTTTGTGTGTCAAATTGATTGCGACTTGATTTTTTTGTATCATCGATCTCATACGTACCCAAACAAAATTGAATTATTTAACCAAATAATGGTATTTGGGCTAATTTTTCAAATTTTGATATTTGTCAGTCAAGCCTAGAATTAAAAAAAAGAAAAGATTTCTATGCGAATGACTTTTTTTGTCGCCAAATTCATTGCGGCTTGACTTTTTTGCATCATCGATCTCATGCGTACCCCAAATAATTGAATTACTTTAATAACCAAATAATGGTATTTGGGCTAATTTTTCAAATTTTGATATTTGTCAGTCAAGCCTAGAATTTAAAAATAAATAAATTATGATTTCTATGTGAATGACTTTTTTGTCGCCAAATTGATTGCGGCTTGACTTTTGCATCATCGATCTCATACGTACCAAAAATAAAATTGAATTATTTAACCAAATAATGGTATTTGGTCTATTTTTTCAAATTTTGATATTTGTCGGTCGAGCTTGGAATTTTGAAAAAATATTGTTATGATTTCTATGCGAACAACTTTTTTTTGTCGTCAAATTAATTGCGACTTGACTTTTTTGTATCATCGATCTCATACGTATCCAAACAAAATTGAATTATTTAACCAAATAATGGTATTTGGGCTAATTTTTCAAATTTTGATATTTGTCAGTCAAGCCTAGAATTTAAAAAAAAAATTCTATGCAAATTACTTTTATGTCGCCAAATTGATTGCGGCTTGAGTTTTTTGTATCATCGATCTCATATGTACCCACAAAAATTGAATTACTTGTATCAAAGTTTTTTTGTATCATCGATCTCATACGTACCCAAACAAAATTGAATTATTTAACCAAATAATGGTATTTGGGCTAATTTTTCAAATTTTGATATTTGTCAGTCAAGCCTAGAATTAAAAAAAAAGAAAAGATTTCTATGCGAATGACTTTTTTTGTCGCCAAATTCATTGCGGCTTGACTTTTTTGCATCATCGATCTCATGCGTACCCCAAATAATTGAATTACTTTAATAACCAAATAATGGTATTTGGGCTAATTTGTCAAATTTTGATATTTGTCGGTCAAGCCTAGAATTTTAAAAAAATGTTATGATTTCTATGCGAATTACTTTTTTGTGGTCAAATTGATTGCGGCTTGACTTTTTTGTATCATCGATCTCATACATACCCCAAAAAATTGAATTACTTTAATAACCAAATAATGGTATTTGGGCTCATTTTTCAAATTTTGATATTTGTCGGTCAAGCCTATAGAATTAAAAAAAATTGTTATGATTTCTATGCAAACAACTTTTTGTGTGTGTCAAATTGATTGCGGCTTGACTTTTTTGCATCATCGATCTCATATGTACCAAAAATAAATTTGAATTATTTAACCAAATAATGGTATTTGGGCTAATTTGTCAAATTTTGATATTTGTCGGTCAAGCCTGGAATTTAAAAAAAAAAATGTTATGATTTCTATGCGTACAACTTTTTTATCGTCAAATTGATTGCGTCTTGACTTTTTTGTATCATCGATCTCATGCGTACCCCAAAAAATTGAATTACTCTAATAACCAAATAATGGTATTTGGGCTAATTTTTCAAATTTTGATATTTGTCAGTCAAGCCTAGAATTTAAAAAATAATAATTATGATTTCTATGCGAATGACTTTTTTGTCGCCAAATTGATTGCGGCTTGACTTTTTTGCATCATCGATCTCATACGTAGCAAAAATAAAATTGAATTATTTAACCAAATAGTGGTATTTGGGCTATTTTTTCAAATTTTGATATTTGTCGGTCAAGCTTGGAATTTAAAAAAATATTGTTATGATTTCTATGCGAACAACTTTTTTTGTCGTCAAATTGATTGCGACTTGACTTTTTTGTATCATCGATCTCATACGTACGTACCCAAACAAAATTGTCGATCCCATACGTACCAAAAAAAAATTGGAATTATTTAAACCAAATAATGGTATTTGGGCTAATTTTTCAAATTTTGCTATTTGTCGGTCAAGCCTAGAATTTAAAAAAAATGTTATGATTTCTATGCGAACAACTTTTTTTGTCGTCAAATTGATTGCGACTTGACTTTTTTTGTATCATCGATACGTACCCAAACAAAATTGAATTATTTAACCAAATAATGGTATTTGGGCTCATTTTTCAAATTTTGATATTTGTCGGTCAAGTCTAGAATTAAAAAAAAAATTGTTATGATTTCTATGCGAATGACTTTTTTGTCGCCAAATTGATTTCCGCTTGAGTTTTTTGTATCATCAATCTCATATGTACCCACAAACATTGAATTACTTAACCAAATAATGGTATTTGGGCTAATTTGTCAAATTTTGATATTTGATATTTGTCGGTCAAGCCTAGAATTAAAAAAAAATGTTATGATTTCTATGCAAATGACTTTTTTGTCGTCAAATTGATTGCAGCTTGACTTTTTTGTAACATTGATCTCATACGTACCCAAACAAAATTGAATTATTTCACCAAATAAAGGTATTTGGGCTAATTTTTCAAATTTTGATATTTTAGAATTAAAAAAATTAAAAAAATTCTATGCGAATGACTTTTTTGCCGCCAAATTGATTGCGGCTTGACTTTTTTGTATCATGGATCTCATACGTATCCAAAAATCATATAATGATATTTGGGTCCATTTTCCAAATTTCGGCATTTGGCGGTCAGGCAAATTAAAAAAAATCCATATGATTTCTATGCGAATATAATTGTTGTCAAATTGATCTCATAGGTAACTAAAAAGGTGATAAAACAACAAAAAGCAACTACTGCACTGGCATTTTTTAACTGTAGTGTAAACTAAAGTGCAAGTGAATGGCAGTAACAAAACAAGTAAATAAAGATGAATGATTGAATCTTTGACAAAAATAATCACACTAGAGTTAAGATTACATTATGTTAATATCCATGCTGATCAAATTACGGGCAAAATATCTGTTTTCAATCGACTACGAAAACTAATCTCAGTCATTCAATGCATCGCGAGACTGCCGAATTATGAGTATTCGCTGTCAATTGAAAGCAAAACCCATTTTACCGCAAAGCTTTTAATTGCCTCTTTATGCAGTTTAAAGAAATTTTAAGCCAAGTTTTCAATTAGCGTTTGCCTGGACTGTCGGTATACAAAGACGAATTTACAAAGTTATTAATTTTAATCGATCGCGGCTATTCCGTTCAAAAGCGCATGTGTGTATATTGCCTTGTTTTACGATGTAAACAATAATATCATATGCCGCCGGGCGATCAGCTGATCGATGTTGAAAGAACACAATGCGCATGCTCTAATCAGTTTCGTTCATCTCTCGCCGGTGATGGCATAACGAATAGGATAGACAAGTCGGCCCTCGTGATTGTGAGGATTGTTAGTTCAAAATGATGTTTTGGAATTCAATCGGGCAACTAAATTTGACTATCATGTCACACCTTGTGTACGCAACTTCGTGGATGGACCCATGTTCATCTTAATAAACTGTTTATGTAAAGATTATTACATAACTGTTTCTACTGCCTATTCTTCTTTGTATATTGTGCATTTTGTGTACAAGTGTGTTTAAATGTGCACTTCACTCAAACTTTCACCAGCCCCATTCCATTTAAATGGAATTTGCATTTCAACTCTTGCTAATTAATAGACAAGCATGTCTATATAAATTACATGCTACAATCAGAGAGATGTTATATTACCTACACCTCCCTGCTACAATTGTATTGGTGACAAAACGTAATGATATACCACTAATGAGTACTGAATCTTGTCCCTGCGTAGAAAGGCAACATTTTCTTACCCGCATGGTCACCGCTAAGTCCTAGGTCCCCTTAGGGCAAAGGTTGCAACCGGAAAGTACATTAATCAAATCAAACTTTTTACCTTCACACCTAAATACAATCTCCAGGCCACATCAAACACCAACAGCAGCTCTGTCAGCAATTCATTCTTATGGTTGAATCAAATACAAAGCAAACCCTTTAGAACAAATAAACAGGTTTCAAATATTATCTCCCACACAATAAATCCAAACCACTTCATAATCATTTCATTTTCATACCATCACTTTCCGCCCGTCCTCCATGGTTCTGGTCAGATCCCAACATATCATGTTAAAACCAATACAATGTCAATAACTGCTCTATTGATAACCACTACATCTGACACTGCTAAACCCCATCAACCGCGAAACTCGAAAACCGCGAAACCCGAGAACCGCTCTAGTTTACTTGCCGAATTAATAATAAAAATAAAAAAGTTAATTTTCTTGTCTGTCTGGTTTCTTAAATTATGCAAAATAATGAAAATCATATGGGTAGGCCATAAAATTAACAAATGGATGCGATGTTTTAAGGAAGAACCACCGTTAATGCTGATTGCATAATAACGTCGCTGAACGATCCAGGTCGTTCCCGATGACATGTTTTACGTCATTATTGCACCAACCGTACGTCAACTCAACAACATAGGCAGCGACTTGCCAAATGTCGAGAAAGATCATTTAATACAGGTCACAAGGCCCCAAAGTACCTGAATTGCGACCTGCGACCTGCGACCTGTAGCGATCTGACTCGACTTTAGGCAAGTTACTGAATCTCTGAATGTGATTTGCCGTGCCTATGTAACGGGCATCAGTCCTGTCCTAACTAGCGCCAACTGTTTCTTCCTCGGTTAGTTAGGCGATTGTTTTACTGGTACCGTCAAACTTAATATAAACACTCAGTGTCATTTGATATATAAAATACCGTGTAAAATACTTTCTACAATTCCAATATTATTATCTTATGTTAAGTTTTTTATGTGCAGTGTTGCCATTTTCGGTGTACACCCTTTGTATATAGAACAATATACCACTTAAATCAGCATCATGAAATACATTGATATTTATGGCTTTCATTTCAGCCGAACTCAATCTATCTATATATTGTGTCCTTGAACCTATACTAAACCTCTGAATGCTATACCTGCCTATCTAATAGTGTTTATGCATGGTTAATTAAAAGATATACTCATTTGAATAACCAGTTAAAATACTGCTTATTAAATATTTTTACTCTAATCTTTATCAGGGATAAAATTATTCTAACAATGTCTCTGATTGGTGCAACAAATGATATATCCGTCTTTCTGATCAATCAACATTTCCAATTGACTTAACCATTGGGTAATGTTCCTACCTTGTACAGATCCATCAATAAAGATGGCTAAACCATTGGTAGAGCTCCACGTCAAGGCAAAATTAAGCCAGTCCTGTCCCAGGTCATACGGAAATTCTACTTGCCAATGACGGGCACCGTCTATCACATAAGCAGATATTGCTGAGCCATTGTAGGTAGTTACAAAGCCTCGACCGTATCGGTTTTGAGCTCCAGAACTGTAACAATCAATCCAAATAGTCCTTAGTATACTCTAAAAATGGTTCTAAAGGGGTTCTAAAACTATCCTCTACAGGAAGCTTTTAACCGTTCTCCACCTATGACGAATCATATTTGATTCATATAGAACCATATTTTGTTCATTATGCCCCGTAATTGGTTCTCCTATAGATAATTAGTTCTTCAATTTAAAGATACATTTTTGCGGGTTCTTTTTTTCTGAGAGGGCATTGTCGAGGTTTCCACAGCCCCAATATTTAAATAACTGCCCTGTTGCCGTACAATCAACCAAAAAACCGGGTGTTAACCCAAACGATGAAGGACATAAGCTATGACATACTTGAAAGGACCATGTGGTGTTTCATTGACTTGATATCCTTACAGATGGTTAGACATTGTATGACTGATCTGTGATATTTTAACAAATCGTGTACCATTTTCACAATTCAATTAACATTGTCATACATTGTAATAATGTCACACGTATTGTATTACGTTCACACGGATAACATAATATTTGCACGGATGCTATAATACTTTCACGGATCATATACCGTATTACAATTTCACGGCTACATTATGACAATGTCGTTACAAATGCACTTTTCCCTTTATAACAATACAATAATAATGAAATTAATGTCAAAGTCTATCTCTTATAGACTATTTTGTATCTTCGTCGTGATATTCATAATTCCACAAAGGCTTTTTCATAGCAACAAACCTTAAAATATAGCCCAGTCCTCCAGGATTTGTACTGGCATCGGCAAAGTGATCAATACTACCCATTCTTAACCACATAGATATTGTGACTCCTGCAGGATTGCACCGCGATGGATCACTGATACATTTCCCAGCAAATGAACCTGGAGAAATAATACAGGTAACAGTGATAAAGCAATAGTGTCGATGCGGGAGTCGAACTAGCCCTAGATAATTAAACTTGTATCTTTATGTAAATAGTAATTGTATTATATTCATGATGATCCATGCACGGACATATACCTTTGTTTGGTAGTGGAACACTTTGTAAAAATAAGTTGTCAATCTTACACTAATTATTCCTATAGGGCCATCATTTCAACTAACTTTAGTCGTTTGTCCGGACCGTTTAAAATTTATAATATAATATATAATATCTTACCTAGATTCAGATAGCCTAATCCTGTGTCTGATGATGTGTCGGCTGCCCCATTGGCTTCGTTAGTCCTGTCCGTAGTAGCTTCCGTATTTACTGCCTCAACAGGTCCGTTAGGGTCAGTCAAATCATAGTATTCATCCGCTGAATTATAGCTCGATGCTTATTTTAAATACAAAATGAGATGTTAATATGCACAATTAGTTTGATTGGACACTTTTATGGTTTAAAGACATCAGTACTTCTGATTAATCATAAAGGATCCAACTTCATGTCAACAATTTCGAGGTTGTATATTTACTTCCAACAGCCACAAATGCTACTATTTTACATACACTTGCATTACTATTCCAATTATAAATGACTAATTTGTATAACAGTTCAGTAATAAAACCCTTCAATAGCGTCATGATTTTGATCGGAAAATATTTAAAATGGTAATAATGGAATGTCTTACATTATAAACAAGCCGAGCTGATTAGTGACGCGTATAGCAACTGGTTTTATGCTTCCAAAACATATCAAAATCAGACAACACAGAATCTTGTATTCTTATAAGAGCTATCACTACACTGCTGACAGTGAATTATTACCCTTCAATTGGTTCATAAAATTATATATATATCATTTTATAGATTTCGTAACGAAAAATTGTCTTACTTTCCTGACCCGACAAACTGCCCAATGAGGGCAGTTCCTCGTCTGCATCCGGTATATATATCGCAACATCATCATAGCAGGCCTTCACGAATCCGTCAGAGCTGTCGCTAGAGGGCCCACCGAGACGCAATCCTGTGTGATGTTCATTTGGTCGTTCCGTTGCTAATCGCTTCAACTGTATCAGAAAGAGATTGAAAAATTATCATTTAAAAAAAACCAAGTTCATGTAGATTTGTAATTTATTGGAAATTAAAGCGCTGCAGTTGTCACTTGTCACTAGTATTTCTGTCGCAGTGTCGCTAGTTACTTCAAATGGTATCCGAATGCGACGGTAAAACGCCGTTTAAAATGAAGAAGTAAACTGAAAATGTCAGAATAGTTTTGACGAAAGTTGTTGCCAGTGCAGGAAAATCAATGAATATCATAATACGGAATAAACCTTACCCTTTACTCTATCCCTTATCCTCATCCATAATTTCCTAATAATCTTAATTTCGTCGACCTGAGTAATATTCAACCATGTTTTAGTAAGAGGTTGAGTAGTCGACCATTCGAGCTATTAACTTGAATACAAGTTGTGTATGGAAAATTTCTGCTCTGCGTGTTTTTTGAATCGAAATCATTTTTCATAAATCTTTGGTAGTAGGTGCGTTGTCACGAGGTTTGATATGAAAGGATTGGTATAACATTGTTACAACGTCAATTTTACTGAATAACGTTATCAAAACGTTACGCCAACCCCCGACGTCAACCTTCGTATCCAAGCAAGTGATGACAACTATTATACAAGGTTCCAACGATAAACCCGACGTCAAATCCATAACCTTTCCCACTGGAATAATATTCTGCCATTTAGTAAAAATGTATAGCATGGCTAAGCCAATCAGAGGAGAGCCCACAGGCCTGCCACATACAAGCACATGCTCTACACATGTGCTTGGCCAACATTATTATTTCTGCCTTCAAGCTGACAGCATGTCTTATTTTATCTTGGGATGATTTTGAATAAAACTTGTGGTAAAACTACAAGTTCGCTTCTTTAGTTTATTATTTGACTCCACATCCAGTGCTGCTTCTTTCCCTCGTTCTTTACGTAGCAGGAAAACAAACCATGTTACATGCTAGTACGTACAACAATTTTAGTCTTACCAATATTCCCACTGACTTGCCATCAACGCCGAGCTGGAGTCCACTACGACTTGACCAAATAACGCCAAAATATATCCAATCCTCAAATTTAATGTTGTCGGTAGCAACAGTGCCTTGCCATTTAGTGTCGTCGTCGGCAATGGTGACTTCTAAACCCTCAAAGTTCTGAACAACTACCAAACCTTTTTCGTCTGAAATCATTTTTTTAAAGAAAAGAAGAGATAATATTCTATTTTACTTGACAATCAATAAAATATGAAGCCCATTTATATGTTAAATAATACTAGAAAACCATTGGTGACCTTAACACTACTCAATTAAGGATACATTGGATCAAATCTCAAACTCTCTCCCCCAATCGATGTATCCTTTGGTCAGATTACATTAAAGGTATATGACCCGATCACATTTTCATAACACAGATTTTTCTCAAACATATGGAGATTTTCATATCATATAAAAAGATCATATTTTTCTGATTAACATACTGAAAGTTGACGGTCCAAATCAGTATGATTACGAAGAAATCGGCGAAATAACATCGAATTACCGCGAAAGGTGGTTAACCACCAATTATTTTGTGTACAACTAAAAGGGCTCATTTCACGGCATCTTGTGCGTCTAAAATAAGAACCATTAGAGTTATGCAACTCAAACTTTGGAATACAACTCTTTTAAGGATGACCTTTCATGTAGAATAGAAAACTTCAAGTTGAAAATCGGAACATCTACCTTTAAAAATATAGGGTTGAAGTTGAAAAATGTATTCGTCTTAAACGTTGACAATTTTTCAATTCAAAGTAAAAATCCTCATATTCCTCAATAATTGAAAAGTTGAACTATTTACATACTTTGTAAAAATAGTTCTACAAGCCAGCAATCTTGCTTAATTTGTATCAATTTTTTACATGACGCGTCACTTAAAAACAAACCTACCCTCTTTTTCGGCGCCAAGACTCACGACATACCCAAATTCAACACCGTCTGGTAGAGCATACAATTTCAACCACATTGTGAAAGCGAACCCATTTGCACACATTTCTGGATTGCTCGGGCACGCCGCTGTATAATTATTCAGAAGCACCCTACCATTAATGCCGTCGGTACATATAGCGCGCCCTCTTAAATTCCGACTGGTAGTTATAATTGTACCGGATGAGCTGGTGTAAAAGGGGCTACGAAGAAGTATCGGGTACTCAAACGTCCAACATGTATCGGCGTCCCGATAGCATTGGAATTCTGGATCTGCAAATAATGTATGTGAAAATGTAATCAACATACGGTCGCTTAAGTGCACAAGATGCATTCCATTATGATCCTTTTGAAAGGGCGTGTTATTCATGATTGCTTAATTTTGTCATAAGGCGACGAAAAAAACCCCACCATGTTCTACGGACCCACACCCCCCCCCCCCTCAGGTAGGATCGGGCGGTTGTTGTTGTTGTTGCTATTTTTTTCGTGAATATTGTGGTGAATTTCAACAACAAAAAACTCAACAACAAAAATCCTCCCAAAAAAATTGACATTTTTATCCCAAAAACTTGTTTAAACAAAATGTTGGAAAATTCGTGCCAGTAAAAAAGGGTGTTTTTCGTCGCATAAATAAATTGATTTTCTTTGTACTGCCCAATGATCAAAACCAAAACGGTGCCTGGAAGTCTTTTGAGTTGAGAAAACTATAGTTTGATTTCTCTGGATCTTAGGGCTGAAGTAGTGGCGTAGTCAAGACCTCCATCCTGATAGGAAAGTACTGAACTAGCAAACTGTACCAGCGTTGTTAATGCGTTCGGTTAACGAATTGGGAAAACAGGGGAAGGGTTAGGTAAGACACATATTACTACAGAATGTTCAGACCAACATTGGTTATTAATCGTGATACAGTGCCTACATGGGAGTCCTGGAGCCCTATGAGGTTCAGTCACTGTATACTTTACCAGAGACGAAATTATCCCCTCCCATGCCACCTTCTCTGGCCATGTCACTGGGCCCAGCGATACAAGCAAGTTCAAAGTATTCAACAAAATAAGTTAAAATACTTTTATGGTGTGTCAGTAAGTGGAAAACCAGTTTTGTTTCAGTAAACTGAGAAGTAAGATTAGATTTCTAACATCTTAAACTTGAATACCCTTTGGTGTTAGTACACAGACGAATGAAGTATAAACAACACCTTTACCTGATAATCCGAGCAGGCGGCTCACTCTTCGTTCTGCCGTGTAAGTTTCCCAAATCGCCAAGCTATGGATTTCCATCTCAGCATAACCAGTACTCTCATAATTGTGTCTACCTATAACCAGGTTGGTGGCGTTGTTGTACCATGAGCCACGTGTAATCACCTCGGCAGAGAAAGTCTCGTAGTCTCGTACATCATGAGACGGAGGGACACCATCAATGTAAGTCTGAATTGAAGAGGATGTTTCGTCTGCTGGGTCCCAACTGACTGCAAGATTAGTCCACTTATCGCCTGGTATATACTATTCAAAAGCAAGAAAGTTGACGTTTACGTGGAATAAAGATTAAAAACTTAATATCGCAATATTATGCGGCATATCATGGCTGCTTAACGGTGCAGACTGCAGGCGATATCGACGGGAAACCATGGTCAAGTGTATAGTAGGTGACTATTCACTTTTGTTGGGCTAACTAAGTTTTAAAGAAATGTATACCTTCAGAGACTTATTTCAATATTAAAAATGAGTTCAGAAATATTGAGGGCATACACTGTTCTGGGTGTGTTGTTGTCTAGGAAATACAATTTTATAGAAAGTTGCCACCACCGCAAAGCGATATGCTAAATATTAAACCTAAACCTTCGCCCAGAATATACTTATTAATTCGATAATATCGTGAACAATAAATGTTATCATAAGTAAAAGATTATTAGTAAAAAGTGAGATCAGTTCGGATTTGTCTGACGAACAACATGCACTTGTGTTCATGATGCATTTAAATATTCCGCTGACAGTTGATCGGATAAAAGGACACATGCAAGTGAATTGAATGTAGATATTAGAAATGTGTGTCGTGTGCAAAATGTTTCTTCTAAAGTAAGTCAAGACGGGTAACCTCTATTCCTTACATCTATTGACGTGCTAACTGTCCATTTGGCTTCCATGGTGTTAACCCTGACGTTGAGAGATAGACCTTCTAGATAGATAGCCACCCCAGTCGTCAAGTACGTGGAATCTTGGGCTCCGGATCTGTGACAGCAAACATGTATGAATGTAGAGTTACACTTTGAGAAGATGGAACGTGCACTATTATTCCATCTCATTCCACCTCATAAATATTCATGAATTAATTATGCCAGTCCATTGGCCAATTCAATCTAGAGGTACTATTTCTCAATATGAAACATTTTTGCTTATTTCATAACAACCTTATTCCCAGAGTTACATTGAGGTGTTATGAAACAAATACATTATGTTTATATCAAGGAAATAGTGCACACTAACTTCCATCGGTACTAGCTTAGTGTCTATCATCCCTCACCATTGAAGCTTGGGGTCTTTATCCAGATTCTCGGGAATATAGTTTTCTCTATTTCCCCTCTAACAATGTATTTATATACATACAAGTATTTGTATATCCTATCATTACATGATGGATACATCGCTTCAAACAAACAAATACAATTTACTTATGTGCTATACAATACCTGTTGTTATTTGAAGTTACGAGTACTATATTTAAAGAGGATTTAATGATAATGAAATGCTCTTTGATCGTGTTGATGTGATTTTAACCCCAAATGCAAATTATATACGTTTCGTGTTATACTCATTTACGACCGATCAACTATTTTTGTGTTGGTAGGGCTTTTAATATTTAAACAGTCGTTATGACGAATTGCAATACACGATTGGTTCATTCGACCATCAGCTATGTCCGAAAAATTAATAGCAATAATAAAAAAACACCCAGCATTCAATCATCAGCAATGTCTGAAAATCAAAAGAAACCACCATCTAAAAAAACATGAATATAGCGAACTTACGAAAACAGATATGCCCGTTGTGAAAACACTTGATGTGAGAACTTGATCCAGAGTGACACACTTATGCCATCAATACATGATGTAGTATTTGTTATGCATTCACCGCTGAAGTCACCTGAAAATATGTTTGTATAGAGTATTTATTAAAATATTGCATTTATTTCAATCAACTCCAAATTTAGTTAGGCTTTCTTATTATGTTTTCGTCGATTGATACAGTTCATAGAAAGACCTTTAAAATATTAATATTGCGAGCTAAGTTTTATAAAGCCATTGTTATTTTCCAATGTAATTATATCAATAAATCTGCAAATTAAATCGTTTATGAAATCTGTTAAATATGACTGTATTTATCACAATTTAGTGTTAAACTCTAAATTAGTATAAAGCTGTCGTCAACGAATTAAATTGGTTCTGGAGTATATTTCACGGCAATATCGTGTTTACTGCCCCTAATGGAAATACGCAGGCGTATAACTTCGGAATAATGCTTTGAAATGTACGCGTTTATTCCGTTACAGAGCGGACAACACGATAATGCCTACTTACCTAAATTGATATATGAATTAGGCGGCTTGATATTCACAATTGGTTGATTATCTGTCATAAGCTCTCCGTGTGGACCAATGAAGCTACCATCCCTTGGGGTATGTTGTGACATCATCTCGTATGAACTGCTCACAAGTGTTTTATAATCCCAATAATACGTAGCTGTGTCGTAAATTGAATTACCTAAACCAGAAACAAAGTAGAGATATATTTGCAGCAGTAATAACTTTCATATTTGAAAAAATATTGCATGGTCTTACAAAGGTTTAGTGTTAACTTCTATTTTCTGGGTTCACTACATTATTGGATATTAAATTAATTTACATAAACCGGGTTTCCCCAACACTACAATGTATTATGTCCTTCTCCAAAATTATCTAAACTCCCATAAGGAACACTTTCCTTTACCTGGTTATCCACCTATAAGGTACTTCCCCTATTCCTTGCTTCCCGAGGTGCCCAATTGTAAGGTAACATTTCCCTATTCCCGGTATCCCTAAATTGACAAATTATAGGTATATACAATTCTTTAATCCAGGTTTCCAAAGTAAGGTACATTTCCCTATTCTTGAACGTCCAAAAAGTGATAAAGTACAAGGTACACTTCCCTATTCCAGACTTCCCTATTCCAGATTTCCCTATTCCAGACTTCCCTAAGGTGACAAATTACAATGTACACTTCCCTATTCCAGACTTCCCTAAGGTGACAAATTACAATGTACACTTCCCTATTCCAGAATTCCCTAAGGTGATAAAGTACAAGGTACACTCCCTATTCCAGACTTCCCTAAGGTGACAAATTACAATGAACACTTCCCTATTCCAGACTTCCCTAAGGTGATGACTTCCCTAGTGATAAAGCACAAGGTACAGTTCCGTATTCCAGACTTCCCTAAGGTGATGACTTCCCTAGTGATAAAGCACAAGGTACAGTTCCGTATTCCAGACTTCCCTAAGGTGATAAAGTACAAGGTACACTTCCCTATTCCAGACTTCCCTAAGGTGATGACTTCCCTAGTGATAAAGCACAAGGTACAGTTCCGTATTCCAGACTTCCCTAAGGTGATGACTTCCCTAGTGATAAAGCACAAGGTACAGTTCCGTATTCCAGACTTCCCTAAGGTGATAAAGTACAAGGTACACTTCCCTATTCCAGACTTCCCTAAGGTGATGACTTCCCTAGTGATAAAGCACAAGGTACAGTTCCGTATTCCAGACTTCCCTAAGGTGATGACTTCCCTAGTGATAAAGCACAAGGTACAGTTCCGTATTCCAGACTTCCCTAAGGTGATGACTTCCCTAGTGATAAAGTACAAGGTACACTTCCGTATTCCAGACTTCCCTAAGGTGATAAAGTACAAGGTACACTTCCCTATTCCAGACTGTCCTAAGGTGACAAATTACAATGAACACTTCCCTATTACAGACTTCCCTAAGGTGACAAAGTACAATGTACACTTCCCTATTCCAGACTTCCCTAAGGTGACAAATTACAATGTACACTTCCCTATTCCAGACTTCCCTAAGGTGACAAATTACAATGTACACTTCCCTATTCCAGACTTCCCTAAGGTGACAAATTACAATGTACACTTCCCTATTCCAGACTTCCCTAAGGTGATAAAGTACAAGGTACACTTCCCTATTCCAGACTTCCCTAAGGTGATAAAGTACAAGGTACACTTCCCTATTCCAGACTTTCCTAAGGTGACAAATTACAATGTACACTTCCCTATTCCAGACTTCCCTAAGGTGATAAAGTACAAGGTACACTTCCCTATTCCAGACTTTCCTAAGGTGATAAAGTACAAGGTACACTTCCCTATTCCAGAATTCCCTAAGGTGATAAAGTACAAGGTACACTTCCGTATTCCAGACTTCCCTAAGGTGATAAAGTACAAGGTACACTTCCCTATTCCAGACTTTCCTAAGGTGACAAATTACAATGTACACTTCCCTATTCCAGAATTCCCTAAGGTGATAAATTACAAGGTACACTTCCCTATTCCAGAATTCCCTAAGGTGATAAAGTACAAGGTACACTTCCGTATTCCAGACTTCCCTAAGGTGATAAAGTACACTGTACACTTCACTATTCCAGAATTCCCTAAGGTGATAAAGTACAAGGTACACTTCCGTATTCCAGACTTCCCTAAGGTGATAAAGTACAAGGTACACTTCCCTATTCCAGACTTCCCTAAGGTGATAAAGTACAAGGTACACTTCCCTATTCCAGACTTTCCTAAGGTGACAAATTACAATGTACACTTCCCTATTCCAGAATTCCCTAAGGTGATAAAGTACAAGGTACACTTCCCTATTCCAGACTTCCCTAAGGTGACAAATTACAATGTACACTTCCCTATTCCAGAATTCCCTAAGGTGATAAAGTACAAGGTACACTTCCCTATTCCAGAATTCCCTAAGGTGATAAAGTACAATGTACACTTCCCTATTCCAGAATTCCCTAAGGTGATAAAGTACAAGGTTCACTTCCCTATTCCAGACTTCCCTAAGGTGACAAATTACAAGGTACACTTCCCTATTCCAGACTTCCCTAAGGTGACAAATTACAATGTACACTTCCCTATTCCAGACTTCCCTAAGGTGATAAAGTACAATGTACACTTCCCTATTCCAGACTTCCCTAAGGTGACAAATTACAATGTACACTTCCCTATTCCAGACTTCCCTAAGGAGACAAAGTACAATGTACACTTCCCTATTCCAGACTTCCCTAAGGTGATAAAGTACAAGGTACACTTCCCTATTCCAGACTTCCCTAAGGTGACAAATTACAATGTACACTTCCCTATTCCAGACTTCCCTAAGGTGACAAATTAAAATGTACACTTCCCTATTCCAGACTTCCCTAAGGTGACAAATTACAATGTACACTTCCGTATTCCAGACTTCCCTAAGGTGATAAAGTACAAGGTACACTTCCGTATTCCAGACTTCCCTAAGGTGACAAAGCACAAGGTACACTTCCCTATTCCAGACTTCCCTAAGGTGATGACTTCCCTAGTGATAAAGCACAATGTACAGTTCCGTATTCCAGACTTCCCTAAGGTGACAAAGTACAATGTACACTTTCCTATTCCAGACTTCCCTAAGGTGATGACTTCCCTAGTGATAAAGCACAAGGTACAGTTCCGTATTCCAGACTTCCCTAAGGTGATGACTTCCCTAGTGATAAAGTACAAGGTACACTTCCCTATTCCAGAATTCCCTAAGGTGACAAAGTACAAGGTACACTTCCCTATTCCAGACTTCCCTAAGGTGATGACTTCCCTAGTGATAAAGCACAAGGTACAGTTCCGTATTCCAGACTTCCCTAAGGTGATGACTTCCCTAGTGATAAAGCACAAGGTACAGTTCCGTATTCCAGACTTCCCTAAGGTGATGACTTCCCTAGTGATAAAGCACAAGGTACAGTTCCGTATTCCAGACTTCCCTAAGGTGATAAAGTACAAGGTACACTTCCCTATTCCAGACTTCCCTAAGGTGATGACTTCCCTAGTGATAAAGCACAAGGTACAGTTCCGTATTCCAGACTTCCCTAAGGTGATGACTTCCCTAGTGATAAAGCACAAGGTACAGTTCCGTATTCCAGACTTCCCTAAGGTGATGACTTCCCTAGTGATAAAGCACAAGGTACAGTTCCGTATTCCAGACTTCCCTAAGGTGATAAAGTACAAGGTCCACTTCCCTATTCCAGACTTCCCTAAGGTGACAAATTACAATGTACACTTCCCTATTCCAGACTTCCCTAAGGTGACAAATTACAATGTACACTTCCCTATTCCAGACTTCCCTAAGGTGACAAATTACAATGTACACTTCCCTATTACAGAATTCCCTAAGGTGATAAAGTACAAGGTACACTTCCCTATTCCAGACTTCCCTAAGGTGACAAATTACAATGTACACTTCCCTATTCCAGAATTCCCTAAGGTGATAAAGTACAAGGTACACTTCCCTATTCCAGACTTCCCTAAGGTGACAAAGTACAAGGTACACTTCCCTATTCCAGAACTCCCTAAGGTGACAAAGTACAATGTACACTTCCCTATTCCAGACTTCCCTAAGGTGACAAATTACAATGTACACTTCCCTATTCCAGACTTCCCTAAGGTGACAAATTACAATGTACACTTCCCTATTCCAGACTTCCCTAAGGTGACAAAGTACAATGTACACTTCCCTATTCCAGACTTCCCTAAGGTGACAAAGCACAAGGTACACTTCCCTATTCCAGACTTCCCTAAGGTGATGACTTCCCTAGTGATAAAGCACAAGGTACACTTCCGTATTCCAGACTTCCCTAAGGTGACAAATTACAATGTACACTTCCCTATTCCAGACTTCCCTAAGGTGACAAAGTACAAGGTACACTTCTCTATTCCAGACTTCCCTAAGGTGACAAAGTACAAGGTACACTTCCGTATTCCAGACTTCCCTAAGGTGACAAAGTACAATGTACACTTCCGTATTCCAGACTTCCCTAAGGTGACAAAGTACAATGTACACTTCCGTATTCCAGACTTCCCTAAGGTGACAAAGTACAAGGTACACTTCTCTATTCCAGACTTCCCTAAGGTGACAAAGTACAAGGTACACTTCCCTATTCCAGACTTCACTTAGGTGACAAAGTACAATGTACACTTCCCTATTCCAGACTGTTTAAATTAATCGAGACACATTTACTAAGCACACATTGCCGGACACATTTACTAAACAAATGCATAACTTACTACTTTAAATTCAAAATTGTTACAGAAAATTGTTATTACCTGTAATTCCGAAAACATCTCGGGCTTCCCAAGGCTCAACAAATCTGTGTCTGACCGATAACTCCTCGAAGTAAACGTCACTATAATCACCTAGGAAATCGTTTCTTCTGCCAATTATAACACGCGTATCCGCATCTGTTTCTCTGATTTTTCTGACGCCACTCCAGTCAGCACCTTCTAGATTCCCATTGATAAAGAAGTTCAGACCGGCTTCTTTTTGCCATGCGATGGCAATATGTGCCCAGCCTGTGTCAGAATTAATCACAATACATACAAGAATAACAGGGCTTTCAAATCTGATTGTGTTCTCCACCCGTTGATGAAATCTTCTCTTCGTATTTATGTAGTTTGCAATCTATTTATAACAGCATGGTTTTCATATACAGATTAGTAACAATTGTCTGCGCTGAACTTTAAGTTAATTACAAAGAAATGAGTAATTTTCTAATATTGTTGAAACCTACATAACTTTATCAGGGCTTAGAGGAATCAAAATAATTTGCAAATGCACATTTTTGTGGTATTTTATCTGCCTTTTCTATTTTTGAATCGATCATTGACGATTTCAGCATTAAAATACATTCTTTACACACATGTATATTAATAGATCAGATGGGGACAATATGAAATATTATTTGAATAAAAACGGTTTAAATTAAAATGATTTTAGAGAAATATGGTCTAAAGTAGTAGTGGCAATATATCGGCACAGCGACATTACCGTGTACATATACAAGAAACCGATATAATCACTAAAAAAAGCAGCAATTATTTGATTGTGCCTCACGAACCTGATGGCGCTATTACTTCAGACACCCATTTGCTGTCGCCATCGGTAACAATAGCGCCAATTTTACGCTCTCGTTGATAGAGTGCAAATCCCCGCGTTGACTGAGCCCCTGAGCTAAAGACAAAGTGATACCCGGTGTCCGTTGGCGGGAGCATTTTGCAGACGATCACAACAGTGATTCCATCGGGACATTGGTGAGGGTTGCTGAGACACGTGTCCTGTAGCTTGCCTTCAGATTGATAGGTATTGATGGGGGTTAAATAGAAATAGTGAAAAAGTGATGATTTGCTGAACACAGTGCGGATTTCTGAGACAAACTGTTTATTTTACACTGAACCTATTTACTTGACATATAAAAGACCAGTACCACTACATTGTGCACTATAATGTACTATGCGTCTATCAGATAAAAATTACGTCATTCACATTTTGATCAACACACTATCCTTCAGATTTTTTTACCAACCTAAATGAAGCCATTGCCTTGCTGTTCCATTGACGAATAAGGCATTGGCCTTGCTTTCTTTGTCTGATATCAGGAGAAGAGGTTGATCCTCAGGAATTGACATCGGTGCAGTATTAGCAACGAGTGGTTGGTACTCGGCTAGTGTTTGCTGGTCACGTCTTATGAAGCCATCTGCCGTCCAGTACAAAGAGCTGTCACGAAGACTGGAATATTCAGCCGCTTATAAAGAGAAGATATAATATGGTTAATTTGTCCATGCGTCTGCGAATTTTTCCTTTGTCCAAGATCACAAGTCAGTTCGATACTTCGTTTAATCGAATTGCTATTCATGATTCAAATATAAAGAAAGATTGACTGTATCATCAGTTGATTAGTTACCAATTAATATCTTTAAAATACCCCGATATAAAGATAAACCCCGTGTGACGTGTAACAAAGTGTATATACTCACTCTGGTCTACACACCATTGAGCACTTTTTGATAAGAGCTTTGCCAAATCTACTGTTATAAACTGTATGAATCTAATTTAATATTCCGATAAAATGAAATTCCCTTTTTTTTCATTTCATAATTTCATATCATCTCTCTAATAGACATAATGTGCTACGTTGGCGAAGTAATCTCATACTTTATTTTCACTGTATAAACCATGTTGGTAATTGATATTTGAAGTAATTCAGAGACATCCGAATGACATTTGACTTTTACAGCCATTTGGCTGTTGTGGACGTGTGTTTGTACGAGCTGTTCTCGTTTTATTTACATGTCTTTTCAGCCAATGAAACCAACCCATTACTTACCCGTCATTCCGAAATATCTATGAACTTCAAAGGAATACAAATATCGTGGCCAGGACACAAAGTCCGCTATTATCAGAGGCGACATGGCCTCAGTTCCGTAACGGTCATTTGCTCCTAACGCAACTTTCCAAGGATCTGAACTCGACGATGACGCTGGTGCGGAATCAATAGTCGTCTCGGTTATACGGTTTCCGTTGAGGAAGGCGTTGGGGCCGATATCCGCTCTCCAGGTCAATGCTAGATTGACCCATTGATTCCAAGGAATATCCTCGTTAGGAACTTTTAACTGGATTATATTGATGCCATCATTCACTTGAAGTTAATTAAAAGTTAAGATTATTGTTAAATTAATATTGGCGTAACACATTCGGGGGTTTTCCTCTTTTTTTAAACCTAGGCCTAACTATAATGTTAATGGAATGCGTGCGTTTTCGATATCAACCCTAGAAGAAGAGAACAACATCGACAAAGTCATTTAGTTAAATCATTTTTTCCCCGATTAATTTCTTGGAGACTGATGCTTATATCGTCACCCCCCCCCCTGGTGCGCTACAGATTTAAATAGCTAAAGTCAATCCAGTTGCACCACTTACCACGAAACGAAATCATTTCCTCGGACGTTAACACAATGGCAACGTGAGGTTGATCTCCGCCATAGCTTGTACCAGAATTATAGAGTGTCGAAGGGGCAGTTTGTTCCGCCATTTTGTCCAGATAGACCCAAAATGACAAAGCAAATCCATCGGAACATTCTGCCAATGGATTCTGTATGCACAGATCTTTCTTCGTGTTTGGGGCGGTCGGATCAATCCAGGAACGTGTTCCAGATAGTCTGTAGTACTCGCCTATTCCAGCACGACCTATATCTGTCGATACTGTGCTGTGCTTGAGAGTCTGCACGGGACTGGTTGGAGATACGGGGTTGTACAGATGGGCTATCTGGTAATACGGATGGTGCACGATATCGGTAACTGCAAAGAAAATAGTAGGCTACTAACATCATGATTGTATACATTAAGAATGTGTCACAATATTTCATTATAATAATCAGCAACTAAGCATGGTATTTGGGAAGCCTCAATGGCATTACGAGAACCTAATGCTGCCCCAGCCATACTTATACAAATTCAACAATTAATAACTTCCCAGAGATTAAATCAAACTTATAATTGAGAGAGATGGATGATTCGTCACCAAAAATGCAACGCTACCACCCTTTTTGGGTGGTGAGTTCAAAACACATGGCCATATGTGTTGTGCATGTTGTATTCTGTCATTTTACCTTCGATAAAGATTCTGTTAGAATCGAAACGTCAGGTCCTCTTATATTTATTACACTCAACTTATAATATTAGAAAAGCTAGTTGTACGCCAGCCAGCGACAAATATTTTCTTTAAAGGTATTTAATTCACAGATTTCCTTATTTTGTTTATAGAACTGAGGGTTGTCACCGGCATACGCCTCCGGGAACAGAATCAGTTACTAGTTTGATCCAAAGATATTAATTAACCCCCTGAGAGCTACCGGCTGATTGGTTAAAAAGATGGATACATCATTTATTGCACCAATGAGAGACATTGTTAGAATAACTGTATCCCTGATAAAGATGGTAGTGAAACATTTTACAAGCTGCATTCGAATTGGCTATTCATATGAGTACATCTTGTAATAAACCAATCAGAACCACTGTAAGATATCAGGTAGACCACAGGGGTTAAATCTTACCTAGTTCCTCTGTTTCTATTTCTCTCAGCGTCGAATAATTGAAATTAGGATACAGCTCTGTTATGGAATGGTAAACAGATAAAATATAATTGAAATTAACATTAATTAATCTATTAAATAATGAACACTTGTCGACTAATACAAGTACATTTTGCACAAATAAAGAGTTTTGATTAGTTAGGTATTTTGGATCGATAATTAAAACCTATTATTCTGTTATGTGTAATGTCGCTTTCGACAGCTTTTGTTTTGTAACATTTCTCTCAATCTAAAGTTGTTTATTGGTGTGTTGAATTTGATTTAATGAGATTTACCCATAGAAAAAAGTGCTATTTATTTTAATCGTTCCAGATGAGGGGATATCTGACGTCACAATACGATTGTTCTTTGGTGAGTGGTGTGGGTGCACATTGAGTTTTTATGATGACTCAAAACATTCGCGCCACACAATACAATAAGTAATTTAGTAGTGCAGGGCAATTATTTTTTTCCCAAAGCATAGCCTATCAGTCAAAGGATAGTCCATGTCTATATTCGTAAACACAACATGTCACGTTATATATAGGTTTTGTATTCATTATTCTTTCATCAATTACACATTTTTATTTTTCTATAGGGAGTAAATCTACATGCATTACTAAAATGCCATTAGTTTTACCTATTTGACAATACACCCCCTCGAACCCAAACGGACAATTACAGATGTACGAGTGTAGTTTGTCCACACAGGTGCCGCCAGACGCACAAGGTTGAGACTCACATTCATTGATATCTGCAAAAAGAATGTTATATTATTCAATATCATATTATCAAATATTTGCATGACCACTTAGAAAATTAATTCGCTTCGCGTATACTTAATTCCCTACTTTCTAGGATAAAGTCAACTTTTATTGAGTTTGAAATACAATGGTTGATAACTAGGGCCTATAGTTTATATTACGTATCTCAAATCACTTTCATGATTTGAATAGAATGCTCACATGAGTCGTCAAAGGACTAAGAAATATAGTAATACCACTAATTAGTCAACATAATTTCACCGAAGGGGGGGGGGGGGGGGGGGCGGTCGCAGCCCGGAAATAATCTAACTTGATTATTGGTCAGGGAGCAAATCAAAACCCGACCGCGCGGCAACCGGCGGTTCCGCCTGGTTGGACCGCATATCATTGTTTAGAACAATAGAAACCGGCTGCAACCTCACGGAACTGCACGGAACCGGCAGTTGCCGGGCGGTCGAGTTTTGATGTGCTCCCTAATAATGTTTTAATTAATATTTAGCGAAATGAATGGTGGAAATCGGGTGTCAGACTTGTTAAGATTTTAGAACCAAATGTTTTGTGGCCAAATGAGGGCATTGTTTGGGCTCTAGGTCAGTATTAGGACGTCATAGTGTAACATAGTTTCAATGAAAAGAAAAGACTAATAGCTATATAGTGGTATCAAGACAATTGGGCGTTTAATAAAACAATATAGGGATGTTGTAACAACAACCCTCTTGGTTAAAGTCGCCGGATTGGAAGCCTTTGTTTGTTGACAAAATAATGACAAATAACGTAAAACGCGTAATCTGTCATTAGTTAATGCATTGAGCGATGCTAGCATGTAATACCTTTTATAGTCTCTCAATGTTTCATTTAGGTCTAAATATTATATCAAGAATGATCTTTTATCTTCTTACCTATAAATTCCGTGGTTGAATTGTCATTAGTAGCATTAGTGACAAGTATGGTTGTCATTGATGTGGTCAGGGGTGTGGTTATTAGAGGTGTTGTATGTAAGGTACTGGTTGGAGATGTTGTGGTTGGCGCCATAGTGGTTGTGATGGTTGTGGTTAGTTGTGCAGTTGTGGTTATCGCCTGAGTTGTGGTTAACGCTTGAGTTGTTGTTTGCGCCTGGGTCGTGGTTTGCGCCTGGGTCATGGTTTGCGCCTGGGTCGTAGTTTGCGCCTGGGTCATTGTTTGCGCCTCCTGGGTCGTTGTTTGCGCCTGGGTTGTTGTTTGCGCCTGGGTCGTGGTTTGTGCCTGCGTTGTGGTTGGTACACTGGTTGTAGTTGGAGCCTGCGTCGTAGTTTGAGTCTGCGTTGTGGTTGATGCCTGAGTTATGGTTGATGCTTTAGTTGTGGTTGGTGCATCAGTAGTGGTAATTATTGTAGTTGGAGGTTCAGGTGTGGTTATCTGTTCAGTGGTTGGTGGTGGTGGTTCTGAAACGGAATTTCCAGACGACAAAAGTTAGTTTAAGATTTCAAAAGTGTACAGTCTCCCGGGTACAAACCCTTTTATTTCCCCGAACAAACTTGGAGACTTTCGATTTTTCCAAAAAGCTCGACTCCTATAGTTTGACCAGCTCCAAATTGGCGAAGCCTCTTTACAGGAGCGAATGAATACAGAAGAGCGCAGGCGCATATGAAGGCAACAATGATAATGTGCATCATATGCGTGACACATGCGTGCGTCCAATACCGCGTTCGTGTGCCCATAGTCGCGTCCGTGTGGCCATAGTCGCGCGCGTTCGCTTGGATAACTTTTTTGCACTGAGAGATAAAAACCGAATATGTCACGCCAAATTGGAACTGATTAATCTATAAAGCTAAAGATGACAGTGGGTCGATGGTTTTTCCCTCAATCATACGTAAGGCAAATTGAACCATCTCATAAAAATCTAAACACTTTCCACGCGGCTATTAGTTTTACCATTTCAAAACAGATATTTTAGAAACCTTTCCCAACTTTCATAGCCTATCTCTTGAATTACTGAACCAAAACTAGGAATGTGTGTAATTATTTTAATGCATTTCAAATATCGTAAGGTAATTTAATTATTTTGACATTTTTGAAATATTTGGGGATATTTTGGGATGTCTTCTGCAGACGCCGGCCGCGTGGAAAGTGTTAAGGGGAGACGTCAAAACTCGACCGCCCGTTGACCGCCGGTTACGGGCAGTTCCGCCCGGTTCTTTCAGGTCAAATGTTTTACTGGTATATGAATATTCGCGCATGCAACACTGAACAACCGCCGGTTGACTTAATGCTGTAATCTGACCAATTTACACTATCAATCTGTTACTTTGCGGCCATAATAGCTCTCTCTATAATCGTTCTATCAAAAAAAAACATTCATAGACTTTCGGTATTGATTTTAAAAAGTTAATTGAGCTATAAACAGATTGAAAAAGCCAACCCCAGCGAAAATCAATAGCTGTATTGTACTGGCTGTCAACTGAGACTTTTAAGTCTTAAAAGAGCCCATTACTTCAAGATGTTATTGCTCACGCGTGTGACAAGGCACTATCAACCGGTCGTGTTCACCAGAGTGTTACTATTTGACCTCATTATGTGTGTATATTATAACAGACGACACGTTTTGTGAGAACCGGGCGGAACCGGCAGTAACCGGCGGTTGCCGGGCGGTCGAGTTTTGACGTGATCCCTAAGATTGTAGAAACAATATTAGAACATTTGAGACAGTCTGCATTTGATTTAATGTGTAGTAATATGTAGAAGAAAATAGAAAAGAGTGAACCCGCATATCGTTATGTAGATAAGACGATGCGGCTGTCATGTCTATGTTGTAGCATTAGCGATACGTAGTTTGGACGTGAAGTTGGTCATGTTCCGGCTGCAAGAATATAACAATAACAAGTATTACTGGACACGTTAAAGCTATGATGTAACTAAAATGTTCATAATATATTTTCTTAATTTTAGTTTTCTCTTTATTTTACCATCTACAATTATTTTCTTCAATTCATTTCAAGCAATATAATTTGAAAATCCTAATAATTTGCCCGGGAGGTTTCAGCTTTTAAATCTATTCCATTCTGTCAATTCTGTACTTCTGAATTGAAGTAGCATTGGAAACCCGTTTGATAATGAAAACACCATTTACTTGATCAAAATTAGGGTCAGACAAATAATTTGATATGGAAATTGGTGATCTTTTTGAAGATGGGAACTAAAAGGAAAGCGATAAGAAAAGGAAGAAGCTACTATTTAGAGAATAAAGGTATTGTTTTTAGACCGTACCCGTGTTATATTGTCTGACATAAATGCGGACGATAGTATTATTTTAAGTAGAACAACGACGCCGCAGGCGGAGTTGTTCTACGCAAAAAATAATACTATCGACAATATAACACGGGTACGGTCTAAAAACAATACCTTTATTCTCATTCTTAAACAATCATACTTTAGACATTTATCAAAGAAATAAGTACATTTTATTGTCCACATTTGACAACTTTTACCCCTGCTAGGATCGAATAGCCCACAAACATTCCATCCAATCACATGCAATGAGTAAACCATGCGTAAGCGTCGCGGCGCCGGCATAAACGCAGGAAAAGCGCTAAAGACGCGCTGCAGAAGTGCGCGTTATGGAGAAAACCACGCATTGTGAAGGTCTGGCGCGCTGTTAAAACGTAAGCCCACCTCCCCGTGTTCTATTGTCTCATAGAGATGTCGCCGATTTCTCTGAGAACCAATGAGATTGCTTAAACTTTCTTAGCTGTTTAAGAATATAGTTTAATCAGTTCACATCAGCGAAAGAATACAGAATGACGCGGGCGCGAGCATGAAGGCAACAAGCGCACTGTGCATCGAAAGCGTGACACGTGCGTGCGTCCTAAACCACGTGCGTGTGACCATAATAATCGCGATCGTACGCTTGGATTACTTTGCGTGCGTAGAGATAAAAACCGAATATTTCTCGCCAATTTGGAACTGATTAAACAATAGAACCACGTAAACCCGCATATTGTTCTAAGAATTAAAATGAGTAAAGCATTTTGGTCCCTTCTAATTATCATCATCTTCAGGTTGATCGTATGTTCTAATTTGGTGGTAATGTGCACTGTAACATAGTGCACATATTATTTACGCTACTTGCACGGTACAGATGGAACCATTGAACATTGAAAGCGAGGCTCTCCCCTCACCACGCACTATCACGCACTTTCACGTCGCACTGCGTCGTGGTTTCACGCAGGTTTGTGCATCGCGTGACGCGGTTGGGCGCTCGCGCGTTGAGGGGAGAACCTCGCTTTCATTCTAAAATGGCGATTGCGTGCAAGAAGCGTATATTGAGAATCTGAGGACCGTTGGTGGATCTATCAACATTGACTGCGTTTCAACTAGCGCAAAGAAAATTACGCCGTCGTTGCTGGACTTCTGGTACAGGAGTATAAAATACGTCAGCTGTAAAAAGAGACCAAGTAAACAGAACAGAAATGATACATTAGCCATACTAAATACTTTAATTTGCGTTTAGAATGTGTTACTCCTCTTGGTGCAGCTTAATTGATAAATATACTCATACATTAAATTGAAACACGGTATCTAATTGATATAGTATACGGTATGTAATTGCCAGCTCAGTGTGAATATGGTATAGATGCCTTTATATTACAATAAGATGCCGAATAAAATTTATCTCGATCGGCACTTTTGAACGTCAATCATCGTCGACACACATGCAATCACAAACTGAAAAAGGGCGTCACGACGCATTTACAAGGAAGGCTTCCTTTAACTCCCTGATAGCAAAGTAATATTCGCAAAAGATTGTTTAATTTAAGACGCGCTCTTTTATTTGGAATTTCAGTTAGCCGTTGGAACATTGATGTGTTTATTAAGATTCCCTTCGTCGTTAACATTACTTACATGACGCAGACTCCATGTATCCATACATACCGTCTTTCTTGTATTTATATGCAGAACTGCATCCCCGTAAGACACTTTTGCCCAAGGGGGGGGGGGGGGGGGGGCGTTTTCACCTAAAATTTTCGTAAAAGGTTGCCCCCAAAAAAATTCCAAGTCAGTCACCTCGTGAATTTCACGTAAGTGGGGGGGGGGGGGGGGGGGGGGGGGGGGGGGGTTAGAAGTCAAAAAAATTCCCACGGACACAAAATTTCGCAGTCCAAAAAGAGCGGTAGTCAATGTTTTATGAGTAGTTTTACTATCATTGATATTTGAAACTAAGAAAAACGCAATTTTTACCTTATAAAAAAAATTAAAAAAATTCAAAGGGGGGGGGGGGGGGGGGGACGATCGCAACCGTCGCCCCCCCCCCCCCCCCATCTGACGGGCCTGAACTGTAAAATCGGCCATTCCAAGAGGCAGTGATAAAGGATAGGTAGTAGATGTGGATGTACAGTCATCAAAAAGTACCTTACCAGGTAATGAATGTGCTCATAACTCTCGAAGTATTACTCCTACTTGAAAATATAAAGTTGTTGAGAAGTTTCTTGTTTTTAATTTGAGATATTGCATGTGACGAATGGTTTGATGTCATAGAAGCTACAGTACCAAAAGTAAGATCAAGTACGGTTTCCATTTTCGTATTTTGTATTTCTACACACAGAGCCAGTTACGGGCAAATTGTTGATTACTGGTAGTTGTAGTGCTAATTCACCGGTCGTTGCCCAGGTTGTTGGATAGTCGGCCGTCTGCATTGTTCCGGTAGATAACGGCACACACACTTTTCTTGTCATACTCCCCCCCCCCCCCCCCCCCCGTCTTGAAAAGAAAAATGTGAACATGAAAATCGTACCTTACCTTACATTTGGGTTTGTAACTTCCTCAATAATCAACCATTCTTAGCGTGCAATATCTCAACTTAAAGAGTAGAAAATTCACAACAACTTTTCAACAACTTTTGTATGACTGTAGTTGATTTCACAGTGCAACCAATGGGCCACGGTGGAACTTATGTATACGGCTCAGTTAAATTCTTAAAATCTAAACTGTACACACATGGTATATCCTTGTATTAGTATTGTATCAACAGGCACAGTTTGTTAAAGGTGAATAGGGAGTAACCAATGTATGTCAATTAAAACCAGTGGTAAAGGTGTGGTAAAAGTGATAAAGTAAAACATTTCGTCATGTGCTTGTCAGTGTCCAATAGCTGCAATCTCAGGGAATTTGCATTCCTTCTTGATATCCTCATACAGCAATAGTATACCGTACAAGGAGAGGGTATGTTGTTCCAATCAATTTGACAAAAAGAGATGGGCATTCCGCCCCTGGGAACACATGATCATCCGCCTTTACGTATATTATGTTCCATTAGATCTGCCAACTCATGAATGACAGGAAAGTCTGGGCCCAGTATGTTGCGATTGCTTCCTCCATTTCGTCCACGGACGACCAATGATGATGATGATGATGATGATTATGCATTCCTATCGTAACAGGTACAGTGGCAAGAATGCATTGTGACGCCAGTTTCCAGTATAAACATCTCTTAATGTTACGTGAGTAGAAACACCTTTGCCATACGAGGGGTATGCAAAACACATTCCATGAGGCTCAATAAGTATCCAATCATACAAAAATCCGCACAAATCCACAGCTCTTACTTCCTAGCCTGCAAGAATTGTTCAAATAATTTAGAGACAGGCGTAACTCGATGGTTACTCGATGTGAGAAGCTATCGATTTCCCACCTCAAATGGTGCCATTTTAACGGGAGCAACCATGGCAACGTCATCGACAATCTTGAATAAAATATGGAAATAATAGATCTCTAAATGCAGGTAGTCTGTCAAACTATGTATATGCTCTGGTGACCACGTGGAACTGTGGCAACTTGTTCCCACATCAATTATGCACATCACATCAAATATGACCATATCAGTATTCTTTCAGCACTCGTGTCATGTATAAATCATCGAGTGTAATATTTAAAATTCTATAATAATTCGAAATGCACAGCTCAACTAAATGATGGTACTCAAAGCATTTTTAATATTAAATCTGGTTCAAAATTAACAGGTTTTTATTAAATCGTTTTCATTTTTTGCTTAAAGTATTCAACAGAATCATAAAGTTTAGTTGTTGTTTGTTAGATATCATTTACAATATTTAAATGCATTTGAACAAGTGCTGTTTTTTTCCGAATGTTGATGTTGCTGTTTAAAATTCTGTCAACCATGGACTCAATTAGATCTATTCAAAGGCCTTCATACCATACTAAATAAAAGGATCTGACTGTAATCGGCCACTGTGTAATTAGCATATGGGGGTCACACTACTACTTAGAGCTCCATAGGTATATGTACAAAAAACTGATATAAAACTCTGTTTTAGACCACTAAATTGCAAAATTGGACCTTGTAAAGTGTTTTTTTTCTTCAAGATGATAACTCGTTCTCACCAAAAAGTGCAGAAATTAGGTAGGTTAGACTGCTCGATTTTCCAATAAATTGTCATGGAGCAGACTACATCTCTGACGAGCTTGGAAATGTCACCGTAATCAGTGAAACAGACGAAGAACAGCAAAATATCTCCAAAGTGCTTATCATTCTAAATTTCAGATATCACTTTCACAGGCTATAAACAGTAAAAGTACTGATTTAAATTGACAAAAATGCCGTCTGATTAGCTATAACCAGATTATGACAACCCTCTCCTATTATAGGAACACGGCAAATCTCATATTTGTATTTCATTAGAACTGAGAGATATTCAATATAAATCTCTCCAAGAGTTGATTTTCTACAATTGACTAACTGATTAACTATTCTGAAGGTTAAGTGACTATCATGCTAAAGATTTAACACACGAGGCATTACTGTGGCTTGAATTGTAAGAACAACTTTGACCGATTAGCAGCATTCCAGTATGCTAAAGGCATAGCAATACATTCGATTCGGTATTACACTATTTGTAAGACTACAAGAACTATTTATATTGCTTACATACGAGGGGCGGTCAGTAAATAATGAAAGTGATCATGGTATGGGATGCATGAGTGATTCTATTGAGGGGCTAATGTGATCAATACAAAGTATGAACCTTTGTCTTTCACACAATACAGTTTTGGATTTTTAAGTGTGAACTATGACATCATAGCATTGTCTCAAAGTAAGTACACTTGGGACACTGCTAAATCAGTTATTTGGCGGGAAATTTGAATTGTTTTTATGAAACACGTGGTAAGAAGATTGCATAACATGACATCAGAAGCAGGTAAAAATCCCGATTTTTTTTCGCATAAATATGATACAAAAGACAATAACTTTAATTTCTGAATAAATTCATCAGGTTTGCAAGAATAGATAATTGAGATTTTCATTTTTCAAAACCAGAAATTTACTCACGATTGACAGTTTCGTGTGTTATATAACCTCTTCTGATCCGAAATACCGTGCATCAATTGCAAACAATCTTACATCGGAGAAACCGGACGCCGTTTTAGCACCCGAATGAAAGAGCACCAGAAAGAGACGGAGAAAATTACCTCCGAGAAGAAGGATTTCACACGTCAGAATAGGAAGCAGTCAGAGACAGAATACAGCAAGTCAGCCATCGCTGACCACGCAGTACAAAAGAACCATGTCATTGACTGGCCTAATGCCAAAATCCTTTGTAAGGAGGACAAACCACAAACGCGACGCGTCCGCGAAGCCATTTGGATTCGACGGAAGGCACCCGACACTATGAACAGAGACGACGGGGCCAAGAGGAAAAAGTAAGGAGAAGCAATTGAATAAAAGGTATACAAATATCAGTATTTCAAATAGCTAATTTCATTAAAAAATGCCCAGTCAGTGAATCACTAATATTGCGGAAAATCAAACAATTTAGGAAAAATTCAAGCAATTAACCAGTTTGGAAGATTCCATATGATAGTTAACTAATTATCCGAACTTATTCGCATGAAACCTGCAGAAAAAATGCGCATGCGCAGACGGCAGATAATTTTGAAACGGGCCAAAAATGGCTAAAATCATGAAATTTACCAGATAAAAGCTTACTGTGCCTTCAAATTCTAATCAGAAATAATGAAAAATGCTTAAATCAATGTGTAAACATATTGTGATAGTCAAAATGAAGATATACAGGAATGTATCAATCAAAGATGGCTGCCACAACCTCTCTTATTACTGTTATCTTTAGAGCTACTAGATATGTATTGTGTAGGTAATCGTCATATAATTTCAATGGTTTGAGGAAATGTTATGAACAGCTCCTTTTGAAATCCCCACTATTATTGCTTTACATCCCACAACAATTTATTAAATTATAATCCCTCCATTGTTCTTTATCCTTTGTTGTTTTCTAAGGTATATTATTGCGGATTTTGCTAAATAAAAGCGTATTTGAGATGGTCCCTTCTTGTTCGTATTAAGGCATTCAGATCTCAAAAAGAGTGTCAAACAGAGATAAGTGTGTATTCTAACCATGTGCCAAGTGTTATCTGTTTTTATGCTTGCATTGCCGAGATATACGCAAATGTATCAATCAACCCATATTCAACATATTACATATCCAGCCAAATAATTGACAGATTTCAGTCAGTGTCTGAAACCTATTGTGTTTATGTTAATGACGTTACATAACCAAAGGTATCTAACAATCCAAAAGTGTATTGTTTGAAAGACAAAGGTTCATACTTTGTATTGATCACATTATCGCCTCAATAGAATTACTCATGCATCCCATACCATGATCACTTTCATTATTTACTGACCGCCCCTCGTACATAATAATTATACATGATAATTCCTTATTATATTTAGATATCATCCATTGTTTCCCTTTTTTTAAATACATGTAGATTCACATGTTAGTAACATGGGATGCTTGACCTCAATCCCATGATAACTAATATGCTCAGAATGTATTCTGACGGAATAAACAGCAAGTGTTAACATGAGAGTCTGTAAGATTCTGTATTCTCGATAGAATATTTATAATCCATGTTACTACCATAAAGATGACAGCAATGTGTATCAACAAACCGCAACGGTCGAAGGGACTGGACTGTCGATACATGCTTGAGGGAACAGCATATGTCCACAACACAGTCCAATATGCCTTATTGTTGCCCTTTATAATGCTTTGGCGCGAGTTTTAAAAGCACGGGTCATAAACAAAACAGGATGTGCGCGCATACCGCCGGGCAAAGAACAATGGCAACAGCCGACCAAATGCTCGGTGTGACGTCACCTGTCACCCAATCTATAATTCTAGATGTATTGGGTGGTTTTATAGTGTAGGTGAAAAAACATGAACACATATTATATAGGTATGTATATAATTTATTCATCATCATATAAACATAACATAAGAATCAGTTGCTACTACACAATATTTACACTAACTATTGTATCCAAAATATTTATTTAATAGTGTTTTTGTCTATACCTCAAGTGTTTTATTCTTATAGGCATTTACATCTTCTATCAAAGACCGATTCTTTCAATTCCTTTCACTTTTGTGTGGCATTGGAATAGCTTTTTAGATAACTACAAATACATTTATAAAAATGAAAAAAGTAATACAATGTTGTCTTATAAATGTCAGAAAAGGATATTTAAAAATGTAAGTACATTTTTATCTTAATTTCAAAATTATTCACATCGATGTTGAAATTAAAATGTGTGAATTTTGCTTTATAGATTTGGCACAACTGTCTACTCTCACCGGTCTTTCTCAGTACTCACAATACAACTCTAAACACAGTCATTAACCACTCAGCTTGCATCTAAATGCAGAGTACCAATCACTTACATTTCGTGAAAATTGCATTTTGGCATGATCATTGGTTTTTATTCATCTGCACAAATCAAATTCAAAAGAAATTATTTTTTTCAAACGGTATCCAATCAATGTAAATGAAGTATAGAGAAACTCATTCTAACTGAAAGTAGGGGAATAAAGACAAATTACTGGCGCGGGACTCGAACCCGTGATTCTCTGTATACTAGACACTTAGACAGACACCTAGACCTTTCGACCATCAGTACTTGCTGATATACAGCAGCACTTTAAACATGTTGAATCGGGTATCAGTAATTAAAGGTATATTATGTGATATTTTCCATGGGACGCCCTCAATCCTCGAAAAAAGATTGGAAGCAGATTTTCTTGCAGATTTACTTTTCTGATCATAAATCATACATATATTCCAAGTTACAGAGCGATACGATTCCTAATAACCTCAAAATCATGGTTTTAGAGTGAATTTAGAGTCAAATTTGAAAAAAAGATTGTACCGCTCGGTACAATTTATTTTTCAAACCCTGATTTTGAAGTAATTAGGAATCGCATCGATCTGTAACTTAGAAGATCTTTATGATTTATGATCAAAAATGTAAATCTGCAAGAAAATCTGCTTTCATAGTAAAAATCAATGATAGAGGGCGCTACTTGGAAAATATCACACAATATGCCTTTAAGGCATCGGGTATCACACACACACACAAGCCACGTGACATGATGGTGAATCTATTAGCAGAATTATTTTGTCGTTCTTCAAACCTGATCTTCTTCATATTCCTCATCATATTCACCATACTCGTCGTATTCCTCATCGTATTCTCCGTACTCCTCGTCATATCCCTCGTAATTCTCGTCGTAATTCTCCTCATCGTAATTCTCATCATATTCATCGTATTCCCCGTATTCGTCATCGTAACCTTCGTTAATCTCCCCTTCCGGTGATAATCTTTTCCCGAGGGGAGAGCCACCATCGCCGGACTTCCTTCCACTTGGGGTCAAAGGTAATTCGAAAGCATCTTCCGGGTCATCGATACTACCAGGAAGGCTTATTCGACTCATAACACTATTTTTTCTGTTCGATGTTTGTGACGGTGCACGCGGCGATACGCCACGTTTGGCATTCAAAGCGTTTTTGGCATTCAACACCTGGTTGATGCTAGAGAACCCAGAACCCTTCACAGGGCTATTCGTTGACTGTCTACTCTGAATAGATCTCCTGTCTTCTGCAGACGATCTTCTTCCGTCCGCCGATGACCTTCTTCCATTGACAGATTTTCTCCCGCGTCCTGATTGTCCACCGTCTCTTGATTGTCTTCCAGAAGGAGGTGCCTGCCTATCACCTCTTGACGTCCTTCCGCTTGTAATCACTGTAACGCCAGGCGTTCTTCTGCCTCTGGAAGCAACTTTGATTCGTGCACTATACGGTTTATTTATCATAACCGGTTTATTTACCATAACTGGTTTAGACGGAGCCGCTTTAGCCTTCAGCACCTCGTCTAGGCTTCCATAACCACCCTTACTCTTGGCTTTAGCCGCAGCAATCATCATAGTTTTAGTAACGGCAGTTTTCTTTTGATTATTTGAGTCAATGTCGCCACGTCTACGGCCTCCGTCAGCGGAATTTCTCCCCTGACTCGATCCGTCACCTGTAGTGCGCTGTTTGGGTGCTGAAAGGTGACCCTCTATGATAATGGGATCCTCGCATAGTATGTCCCTGGTTGTTAATGCTGATCCGACCGTCTGCAAATAGACAATATTCAACCAAATAACTTACATTTTGTGTCTTACTTTACAAAACAAGGAACTTCAAACTGCTAGTGTTACCTAAGGTTTTCATGAACGGATTAATGCTCATCACCATTCAAGTGATGAAATTATGTTAGATTTTCAATAAGTTTAATATTGGTGATTTCATGAATATCTTATCTTACTCATAGGTACAACAAAACTGCTTTAAATATTTAAGAACTAGAGGACCCATTAAGTTCCAAGTCTACGTGTATTTGCGGTATACACGGGACACAAAAGGGTTTGGGCAAGAGAGTAACTTTCCGGATGCACGTATTACAAATAAAATACAGTGTACAGCAACAGAAATGTTGAAACGGCATCATTTTATATAAAACTTACCAAACCTTGGACAATTTACAAATTTTAGTCGACAACAGAGTATCAAATTTAGTTTCCAAATTTACATAATCTATGATCAATCAGATTATATACCATACTGACGCTAACAAAAGCTGTGGTTTGTTTGTGCTGTAGTTACTGACTAGCAATAAGCCCAATATTATGTAACGTAAGTTGACAGACCTCTAAAGTACGGTCAATCGGTTAGCCAGTCGGCTTTCTTATAACTTTACAAAATTGTCCAAACATTTCGAAACAAAAATCATTTACAACATTGCAACAACAACAAATATCCATAATTGTCAGGGGGAAAATCAAAATATATCAAAATCCTTAAAGAATAAAAAGATAAAGATTAAAAGATCTCTTACCATTCTAGATCCTGATCTTTCCATGTCATCATCATAATCATCATCTGAGAAATCGGATATCGTCAACCCATCTTCATCATAAAGCTGTCGTCAGTAAATAAATAGAAAATAAACACATTGTGTCATTATTGACTAATAACAGTGGAACAAAATCAACTTTACGTCAACAAAATCAAAAAGATGTTGTATAAATTAAGGAAAATAAATGTATTTGGCAAGTGAAAAAGTTAAGAGACGCTCCATCAGCCTTATTTGGGTTTGGATTTATGTGATTTAGTATTGTGTGCGTTCATTTGATTGCCTAAACCTGTCATTTGATTTGATTATATCAAAATTGATGGATTTCTTGCAAAATGGGTGTCAAAAACTAAATAATTCAGTATCCAAATTCAACCTAAATATATATCATATTGTTCCGACTTGATCTTATGAGAATAGCTGTGATGTGTTTGTTTGTTTGTTTGTTTGTTTAGGTGCTTGCTTGTTTCGTTCTTCGTGTGTGTGTGTGTTGTTTCACTTTCAATCAAGACCATGATTGATTAATATATCAGATAATTGATTCGTTTACTATGTGTATACACTTACCCAGTCATCGTCATCATCCGGCTCAATTGGTTTGGGTGGGTGTTTCTTTAGATGATACGCTTCCTTCAGCTGGATATAGAATGGGCAAAATTAGAATTATTGACTAATCTAGCATCAGGGAGAACTAAAATATCTGGTGTAAATTAAGTCAAAATTCTTATCCTCGATACCTCCGAAGAAGAAGGTTGGCCCCTGTCGCCTGCTTCACCAATAGTATAGACAGGATTTGGAGATGAACAAAGGATTAGCGAAAAACACATGTACCGAACACTGTTTTTATATCCGCTCAACCCAAAGCCAATTGGTTAATGCTACTTTTGATACTACCCACTGATCACATAGATCATATCACAAAGCCTATGACATATCATAATTCGGGACGGATGTAATTCATGAATTACCAACATTCACTATACGTTAACGAATATTGATCTTCTAATGTTGTAAATATATGATTAGATATTTTGAACATATTTATGTCCATTGTTCTGCAACTTGGATGATCAACTCTTTACACACGGTATACGTAGCTTACCTCTGTGTTCAAATATTTCTCAAGACAAATGATCAGCACACCCTGCAAAGAAAATCCCAAATCATTATGATTAGTTACCATCACACAAGGAAGTTACAGGAGCATTGAGAGATCCCCCGAGAAGGGAACCCTCAAATACAAAAAATAAAATAAATGTATTTAGTGGCCTTCAGAAAAGCTCAGAAAATATCTTGTATTTTCATTTTTATTGATTGATTACACGGGATGGTTGGTGGTATTACGTAGTGACGTATGATCGGTGGTATCACATAGCAACGTATAGTGTATACGTCACTATGTAAAACAAGATATACCAAATCAATTTTGTTGGACTTTTTATAAAAATAATTTAGAATACGATATTTCATACACCACAAAACCCCAAAGTTTATCATACGTCACTATGTAATACCACCGATCATACGTCACTACGTAATACCACCAACCATATGTCACTACGTAATACCAGCGACAATACAAGATCTAAATTTGCAGACAGTTGTCCTGATATCTGAAACTGTTTAATCATATCACATTGCGTTGTCCAAAATATTCAATATGTTTGAAAACTGTAAAATGTATCAGTAGATTATATATAAAGGTGTTAAATCTTGACCTAGTTTTGACATGTTATTTCCAGAATATGTTTTTAACCATTTTGCTATACTGTCATGACGATATGACATTTTATAGTTTCTTTAACTCGAATAATACCAATAATTTACTAATATCAATATCGTATACTAACCTGAAGCGCAAATAGACCCCCAAAGACGAAGCCGATCATAGAACTACCTAATGACAATGTGGCTGCGTACATGGTAATAAAGATGTCGCCAAGGATCGCCAGGAAACACATGTTTGTTCCTCTGTGGAGAAAAAGATGAACCATCATAAGTTAATACGAAATTGTTTTAAATAATAAGTTCACCCTAGTCTACATATAGACCTGATTTAAATGGTCGGTTTAACAAAAGACACTCTTTTAGGCACTTTTTTCCTTACGCTATCTAAACAAAGCCCAACAGTTACAGTGCTTGCATCGAAGATTAAATTGCAAGTCAAGCAAGTCAATAACAATATAGAGAACAGCAACATTAAAAACGGTCAACAGGTACATATGTTTTACCAAATCTGTATTTTTAAGGTACTTACTTTAATTTTATTATTTCCTCTTTCTCTCGTTCAAACAATGTCATTTTGGTTGCCGCAATAATAGCACGTAGAGAGAAAATCAGTAAAAATGCAGATACCTGTAAAAAAGTATTATTTATTAAATAGTTAAGAAAATATAGGTTTACAGTGTGTCAAATATAGAAGAAGCACATGTTGAGTATTATCAGCCAACAGTAAGCCTACTCATCCAGACACCTGCACGACACTCTGGTGCATACGTACCGTATAACAATTTTGATGAATTTATTCATCAAAACATTTGTGGAGGAACCAGCGAACAAGTCCTAAATTTATGGAGGATTTGAGCCAGCGACCAAGTCCGACTTTCCGTTCAGTGCAGATATTGGAAACTACACTGCCCTCTATGTTCAGCCATCTATCGACCTCTAATTACTGCTCGTAATTGTTAACGGGTCAACCACCACCTCCCCAGCCACCGCCTATGGTTTGGATACACATATGGACATTTTTGAAAGGAGGCCGTATGAGGCTCTCAGGCCAAGTGTCTCTCTGCAACACAATTTCACATGGGAATTTTCAATTTCCTATGATGTAACCTGTGACAGGTTAATTTGCCACTGTCAATTTGCCACTTTCAATGTCTATGGACTCTCATTGCACTAGTTACTCATGTACAGTTTTATGATGACTAGATTGAAAGCTGGTGGTGAACTAGTGTAGCCTAATTCACCACCAACTACTCCGTACTGTTTGAACAAGGTGTGCAATTTAATGATACCACCTCGACTGATTTCATAAATAAATTCTGTCTATGGCAGCATTCACAATATTACACATGTGATAACTACTTGTTTTATTGAGCTGGTGATTGCACAAATAGGCCTATATATTGTTATTTTACACTAATTATGCAGTTATTTAAGTATACTAGCATGAGGGTTAAAAGTAGGCATCTTAATTTTCAAAGCCTTGCAAAACAAGATATTAAAACAAAACTGATAATTAATATGGTGTTTCACATCGAGCAACGTTAAATATATGGCACTGTCTGGTGCCAATATTGATTTCAAATTTCTTTGAGTCGTACAAATTAATTAATATGCACTATTGTACATTTCGTTCTAATCGATATCTGATAATACTCGCACACCTCGCATTCATCATAATGCATAATTTAACATTCTTGTCCACATTTTCATTACGCTAGAGGTTTGAGAATCAATTAATAAACAGCCGTTGAAATGCAGAAACAATTGAACTGTTACCACTGAACAAGTCATTTTCTTAGGCATTTGATTGGATACAGGTTTGGCCCGTTTAAATTAGAAAATAGTTATTTGCAAGGCCAGAATTACTCAATGTGATGGTGTATTGCATTTTAATAGAGATGGCAGATTTTCTTTAAATCTGGTTTTAAAAACACACCTAATGATATGGTGTGAGTCTAAATTTATTAAATACACCCTGTTGACGGTTAATCATCAAAAATATGAGAGGTTTTAAGATGAAGACCTTTAGCTCTAACATGACATGGAATTTTTGGAATTTGTTAAAATGGAAATCTGTATTAAATGTTAGAACAATACAAAATGCAGATATGGGCAAATCGGGTCCATAGTCGTTTTAATTGTCCAGATAATGAGAAATAGGGAGATACAGAAGGAATGAAAATCCCTTACACTGAAATTAATATTTCTTTTGGCCGAGGAGAGATTCGTCCTTGGAAGTTAATTCAATACTATCAATAAGAAGGCGTCAAGTTTTTTGAGGAATTTTAGATGCAGTAATTTAAATTATTCGGGTACACGTTGTCCAGCGGGTTCTTTCCGCTCCACAATATAACGTTTGTGGGTTCGAGTCCCGTTGCCGCCAGCGTGTGTCCGGTTGGGTAAGGCACTTTACCGCGCTTGCCTCTCTTCACCCAGGTGTATAAATGGGTACCGGCATTAATTCATGTTGGAAGGTAAAACAGACTCGCTGTGCGGGAGGAGTGGCGAACCCCCTATAGCTAAAATTACATTGAGGCGTCTGGCCCAAACGCTAAAGAAAGAGAGATGGGCACTCCGTGCACGAGCTCAGCTCGGCAGTCTTTACTTATTTACTTACTTAATTTAAATGTTGGGATCAAAAGTTAGAGACGTTTAAATATTATTCTCAACTTTAAACGACTGACACCAGCGCACCATAACCCTTTTTATACTTATTTACTTACTTAATTCAAATGTTGGGATCAAAAGTTAGAGACGTTTAAAGATAATTCTCAACTTTAAACGACTGACACCAGCGTACCATAACCTTTACGATGTTATAACTCGGTGTTTATATATTAAATGATAGAATTTTTCTCTTGGAATGCTACTAAAGAAAAAGGCTATGGACGCTAACCTAAAGTATCTGATAAAGAGTACTTACCGGAGTAAACAAGTACATGGGGTATTGAAATGCAGACATTATGGTCGAACTGTATGAATTCAGCCAGCATCTGAAAAATGAATATACAAAGGATTTGAAGAGACTTTTGTATTTTGAAGATAAGTGGGGAAAAAAGAAAAGTGTTTGTATTATGGATTTTTTACTTTTAACTATTGTCTAAGTGAAGTTTGTGTATCTTTTCATTTACAATCCCAACCCTGAGCTTATCAAGTAATTACCGACTTACCTGTCACCTAATCCGTACTCGCCATAACTCAAACCTGCTGGTATTCCAACGATTATAAGGGGAAAACCTGAATAAATATGCAATAACAGGGAAGCAAGTTAGTACATTTTTATCGCAACGATATTTAGTAAGAAAACTTAAAAAACCCTAAAAAGGCTGTTTAAGACAAATCGTGCCTTATACAGTTATGTTCCTCGGACATGCTTCCAAAAGTTTTATAATTCGCAGGTCATATCTATTATACATAATGCATAAGCAGTGATTACTTAACACTTTTCACGCGGCTGTTGGATACAAAATAGATTTTTCAGAAACCTTCCACAAATGTCAAGGTCTATCTGAAGGATTACTGAACCAATATTAGTCATGTTTGTACTTATTTTAATGCATTTCTCATGGTGATTCTAAATATGGTCATAAAATTCAATAATTTTGAAATATTTCAAACATTTTGTGACATTTTGGAATATTGGCTGCAGCTGCCTGCCGCGGGGAAAGTGTTAAAGTGCTGTACTAATGTTTGAGCCGATTTCCAAGTCGTCTGAAGTAGAAGGAGAAGGTGGCCGTGTTTTTACCGTAGGCATTATTTTGAATTCCACACTTCTTATACAGTCATTCACACCCCCCCCCCCCCCCCACACACACACAAAGAATTTTAGCATAACCTTCCTTAAACTTTTAATTTTCATTACATTTGTAATATTGCTATGTTGTCGGTAATTCGCAAATTCTTAGTCTGTCGGGCCATTAAAAATTAAGTTCTTTACCGTCTTAAGGTCCATTGCAGAGGTGGTTGGAGAAGTAAAGGAATTGAACGCCGACTGACCAAAAAAACCCGGAACGGAAAACGGACTATAAAGGGGATTCGAACCCGGCCTTTTCTTCATTAAATTAAATTAGGTTATGACATTCATAGCCTGATTTGTGCTGCTATCAAATGCATATCATGCAACAAGTGCAACTTCTTCCAGAAAATCTGACACAGGTTAGTATTCCCGACAAGAGGGCTCAGATCCAAAAAACATGGATGACCTTAAAGTGACTAAAACTTACCCCAACCAATAAGTAGACATAGCCACGTCGGAATCTCTTTCTTAGTGAACTCTGTAACTCGTGTGAACACGATTAGACTGATAACCAGCAACCAACTGAACATGCCCATGGTGAAGAGATGCATTCCTAAACCAACGCCCATACAGGCCCACTGCATAACAATATACACAACATCATATTAATGTAACAATACATGAATTACTTACATATTAAACATGATTAATTTAATTGTAATATTACTCGTTAAAATGAGAAATGTAATTTTGTGGAATAAAATATTATGCATACATTTTATAACTTTAATTTATAATGATAATTACGCATAAGCAAGTCTCTAACATTTTAAATCAAAACACACCAGATCCCATCCTGCTTCGAAAAAGTTCTTAGAACACCTGAACCACTTCTTAGACATTTTGAGCAGACACCACCCCCCCCCCCCCCCCTGATCTCTATATTATGACATTTATTTTCTTCACACCCGGAGAGTACACTTGAAACTATGATTTTCCTTCCCCATTTCCCGTCAATGTTGGGACACTCGGATTAACTGCTGATTAAATTGAAATTATTGAACGTGGTACTTGGGTAGAGGTATAGTAGTTTTTCGTTGTTTAATACGCTCGACTGTTCCATGACTTTCTTCCAAGATTAAAGATAGCTTAGAAGCAAACTTACCGAGTTATACATTTTTGCGAAATAACTTCCCGCCAAAATAAATCCAACCATCATGAGACATATGACGAAGTTAGTTTGTGCTAAGCGACGCTTATAATTCATGGTACTGAAAATGCGAAATAAAAATAATAGTAATAGGAAAGTCATATCATTATCATTTGTATACATGCCTGTTAGTGTTTGGCCACCAAACAATTAACCAGCGGGTTACAACACGACATGCACTTGACGTTAATGACTTAAATTTAAACGAATTGTAGGATTATATATCTCAAATTATTCAAATCAAAATCTGGATTTTAGTGATACCATCTACTACCCAAGAGCTCAAAAAAGGTATAATCTCGTTCGCCTTAATCGAGGGTTAAGAGTGTATGAATACATGTATATTATGAAAGCACTTTACATGTTATCCAATTTAAATTTAAATACGGTTCTGACATTCATTTCGTAATTATGAATAGGTACAATAAACAGCGCTCTTTTAATTTCATGTTTACATGAAATGAGAATTTAGAAATGAAAAGGGGTATAGAAATCTACTGATACTGAGAATGTGTTCACTGAATATCTGATTTAACTAGGATATTTATGCTGATGACTAACCCATAAGCAGCCATAACTTAAATTGATTAATTAAAATGTACGTCACAACCTCAAACTATTAATATGAATTTTAAAATCTAAAAATTAAAAATGAATCAGCCCAAAATATATTTGTCATGGCCTTACCTGAGATAATTAAATACGGCCAATAGCCCGATTAATGGCAAGGCTGTTAGTGCGCCCGCTATGCCAATAATGTATGTCAAATAAAGAAAAGCCCAATCGTAAGGCTGAAAAGAAAGAACGAATCATCGTAAAATTGAATATTTTATAACAAGTACATTTTCGTACGTAATATCAGGAAGAAAAACTTAACCTTTACAGATATCAAGCTTCAGTATTTCACAACGTTTGACAAAACCTCCAAAAGTTCAAGAAAAAGTTTGTGCCAACATCTACAATGACTACTTTTCTTAGGTAGTTTTTGTTAAAAAACTATTTCTCCATAGAGATCGCATGTCCCAAATACATAATTGAAGACGTTTGTTAAGACATTACGGGCCGTATTCTCGTACTAAACACGGTTTTAGCTTAAAACCGTGTTTAACTAAACGCGTGTTTAACTTAAACGTGAGTTTATCCTTTAAACGACGTGCTTAACAAAACACGATTTGATTAAAACTCTGCAAATCTCGTTCCCAGAGTGGTCCTGCGTTGATTGTAAACAGGTATATAATTCATTGTGGCCCTGATGGACTACAATAAATATCGACAGAATGCCTTAAATACACGGTACTTTTAAAGACTACGCGATCCGCACGTCAGCTTGCACCGGACACGGATGAGTGATCATTCAAGGCATACAGTTGGTGCGCGAGTTTAGTAAAACACGCATTAAACTACCCCCGTACCTATGTTTAAAGTTAGACACATTTCGGCGAGTTAGACGCGTGTTTAAGTAAGACAAATGTACGAGAATTGCGTTTAGTTAAACGCTGAGTCTAAAGTCAAAGTTAGACGCGCGTTTAGCTTAAAACCGTGTTTAACTACGTACGAGAATACGGCCCAATGTATACAGAACGCGGCTACATGTATTATAAGTGTTGCCATTTATACAAAACAGATTTTCCAGACACTTTTCCCAACTTACAAAGTCTTATATCAAGAACTACTGAACCAATTCTATATTCTAATACATTTCTCATAGTGATTCCAAATATGATGATAACATTCAATAATAATAACAATTTTTTAATCATTTTGTGAAATTTTGGAACTAAATACTGCCTTTCTATCTTTCTATTACTTTGTACGTACGCAGAGTAACAGACTGTGTCTTTCCTATTTTTCCCCCTCCTTCATAGAAGAACAAATAAACAAACTAACACACAACCAAAAATACGAAAACGAACAACAATCCTTACATTGGGTTCATATTCTAAAAGCAGCAGTCCATACGTCATAGTGGATGTCAGATTACAGCTACATTGGGTACTGAATTTATCTACCGGTCCAGAGGGCGGTACATATTTCTTGCATCCCTCGTCATTCCATAGGCCTCCGGTAGAAGGACTGAAAGAGAATTGAAACAATTATCAACAAGTCTGAGGATGCAATTATTATTATACTTGTTTTGATTTATATACATATATTAATATCGAGATTACAAATATATTGTGATCAAACAAGTTATGGTAGTCGCCAGAGAGTTAACGTTAATCAATTATATAGACCAAATGATGACTTTCAAACAGTAAAATGGTAACGTGGGAAGTGCGGGCGTTTGATGTGTTTAGGTATTTTTGTTTTTTTTTAATGAAAATGGCTGCTGTAATTCATAATGTCCGAGGTAAGATAACAATCAACGTCGTCAGACATTCGTTAGAAATATGAAGTGAACAGTTACAATTAATAAAGATAAGAAATAACTTAACAAATGCAGGTGTTTACATTGTTGTATGTTTTATTAAAAATAATTTACTTAGAGGAATATATATTTTGTATGTAGTAAATATACCACAAATGTTAATGAATGTAAATATCTCCATAAATAATCTCACCTCTGCCCCGTATCCCAGTAGACACACACAGCTTCCATATGAGCAAATTCCTGAATATTAAAGTAACAAAAGAAGTTACTCAATCAATTTATTATTTACTTGAATCATTTAACTAAATGATTCATTTACTGTATTACCATTTAAAGGGACATTAAGTGGTGTTGACAATTTTAAATGTTTAAAAATTTACTTCAGAATTCAAGATGAACATTAAAAATTGTCATTATTGTTGTTTCTATATCAAAAACACAGCAAAACTTGATCAAAACAATATCATCGCCATTTATTAAAAAACGCCCTCTATGCTAATATGGTTCGCGTTATGTATCACGCGTACTGCAGGGGGATACTGCCGGACGTAAAATGCTCGTCGCGGCTGTACGAGCATTTTTGAATCGACGTTTTCTTGTACAAAGAGGGCTGATTTTTCTTAATCCTTATAGGTGTCAAGTTCATACATGTAATACAATTATAAAAATATACTAATCCCAGTTTTTTAAATAATTGAGGGCGCAGCCTCCAACACATCTCTTAGTGCCCCTTTAACGTTGCCTCTCAGACATCAATTCGTCCTGTTTTTGTCACTATTTCCATTTAATCAAAATGTCAAAGGGACATTATGTGTAAGTCGTATACCTAGATTTGTGGCACCCTGACAAGTAGAATAAATAGCTAATGCCGACTAACAGGAGTACGGTCCTCAAAATAAGTAACTGACCAGGTAATAAATATGTTCTCAACTCCAAAACCATAACTTTATAATATATATTATGCTCTGTTTTAGTTTTGGTTTTATATATATCGCATTGTACTTTTTAATCCTATGAGCACACTTGTATATTTTGTGTGTGCTTTTTTAATGCTTTTTATGTTTTTATTGTACAGCGCATCGAAACTTTTGTATTATGCGCTTAACAAATGTAATTTATTATTATTATTATTATTAAAAATATTAAATTATAAAGTTGTACAGAAATGTCCTCTCTTTAACTAGAGATATTACACGATTGAATTAATATTAACTCAGTAATGTGCCCAAAACCAAAACAAAGTACGTTTTTCATCCCTCCGGTCTTCACGCAGCCTTGGACTAGCAATAGGCAGATTATTGATTAACTGGTAGCAACAACTCACGGATCGATAGTAAGATGAGGATTAGGAATGCTTCAATAGATTAATGCATCCCATACACATACACTGTCACAATGTCCTGTGTGTTCAAAACCAAAGTGTGAAAATGTAAATTGCACATTGTTCTATCCTTTTCAATGTAGCGTTCTCTATTATTAACCGATCTTCGTCAAATTAAAGAATTTCTTTACAACTTTATTTTTAAGTATTTTTACGTAGGAGCTATAGTTTTGAAGTTAAGAGTATATGAAGGCTATTACCCGGTCAGTCACTTATTTTGAGGAGTGTATATACAAGGACTACTCATTTTGGTTCACTTGATCTTTCCAAATCTTTGGATGTAAGTTAATATTCCAAACGCATATTATATTATTATACATGAAATAGGAGATTTGTATTTGTAATTTGTATATCGAAATCAACTATTTATGTTGTCGTTCCATTTCCAAATCTGCAGATTTAACGGTCATAAAATATATCCCTCGAGTTCCGTGAAATTAGAACATTATCCATCATGATCATCATCTTTCGGCTGTAGAGCATGCGACCACAAGTTTTCTCTATGCACGGCGGTCTTTAGCAAGAGTGAGTATCAGCTGTATCTATCTAGTACACGTTTTGTATCAACTTATGACATAGTGATGGCAAATAATCCCACTCAGACGGTGCAGTCTTGACTTTCTAATTGTCATAATTTGAAATAGTGTGCTGGTTGGTACTTCTACCTGGTAGGCCTATCATATTAGCACAATGTATGTGGAAGTTTGAAAGTTACGGAAGGCTAACGTTGTCAAAGGACCAACTGACTTTTTACGAAATACAATAAATGGTTTTATTTTGCTATATCTATCACGTAACGCAGTCCAATGGTATTACGCGGTCAGGCAGGTTATGGTAAATCGACGTTGACACCAGTCGCTCGATAGCTGAAACAATCGGACTTTAATGTTATCTCTTAAGCACATCAAGTATAGGGAGATTCTTTGGTGGTGTGACACCTTAAGGGCTGCACATACTCCACAAAGCTTCAACTCGTTCACGCTCTCACACATGCGTGTTAGAGTTCATGACACAATACGCTGGTTCCCTCGTACTCATTACGATATAAAAACCCATAGTTTGGAGCCATATGTGGCAAACATTACCGCTCAGTGATCGAGCGCTGTGGAGTATTATACTCAGCCATTTATTCGTAGGAGGAATCAACTTGCTAACTAGCAACGTGGTTTACCTTTTCTGTATGAACCATACGGTAGTTTACCGGCACTATTGTTCCACTCAAATCGGGTATTTTGATGACTGCAATGCTAAACACGTCCTTCGAGAGAATCCGCATCTGGAGAGGACTAGAATACACAATGTTGCAATGCGATAAGACTAAGAAGAATAAACAATAACAACACCAATAGCAACAACAACAACTACTACAGCAATAACTACAGCAGCAGCAGTAACAACAACAACAACAATATCAACAACAACAACAGTAACCGTAACAACAACAACAACAACAACTTGAAAGGCAAAATTAAAATATCTAAGATTGTATTTAAAACTAATGCTGTAATCTGATTTTGTGAAGGGAATAAAGTTTTAAGTTCGAAACAGTTTTATGCTCGATACTATTGAGCAAACGAAAACAAACACCCTCATAACGATGGAGATTCTTACCTTTTATCTAAAATACTCTGAGTAACCGACTTCTTTGTTTTGTCCATTCCCATAAGATCACTTATTCCAACGTAATGTACTCCGATTATAGCTACCTCGTCTGAGTCTAATAATAAAAACAAATCATTTCATCGTCGAAGTCAGTTTGAAATCAGCATACTTGATGTCTCTATTTTTAATACGGTATGTTATTTTGAACATCCAAATTCAAGGGGCAACTGAAATTTTCAAGGCTCTTATCATGCTTATGACATCATACAATGGTTATCTAACAGCATAATTTGATGTTTAGGATAACAAAATCACAACAGTTCAGTGTAGCCTAATAAAGTCTCTTGATTACTTCAACTGTTTAGCGGCAATCAAAAGGAACTATTTATTTAATTACAAAAGGGTGACCTATAACATCTCAAAGTGATCATGTACTTCAAAATATTTACCTCCAAAAGGAAACTCCCTCATATAGTGTGTGGGAATAGAGGCACCTTCGTCATCGGTCATTTGAAACGTCCAGTCCTGACTGCTCATATTCCGCCATTGGCTTTTGCTCAGCCAGTAATCTACAAAAATGATAATACCAATAACAATTGTAAGACATTTATATGAACTGTCAAGTGATTGACAAACGCGGTTGAAGATTTAGGGGAAATAAAACGATCAATGATGCCAGTCGGTTGGATCGAAATTGAGACATTTTAACCCACATTTATTTTATCAAAAAATGAGCATAACTCGTATTTGCTATCATACATTTGACCAACATTTATAAACATATATCTTTGCTAACAGAGAATTTGAATAAAAACAGAAATTGGTACTGGAGCTTATCTGGTACATAACATGAGCAGTTATATAGCGCTCTTACACATTATACAATGGTACCACAGCGCTTAACAAAATAAAAATAAACATTAAAAACACAGTGTGAAACATCACTCGCACTATGACGGTGGAATAAGTGAGTTTTTAACATCTTCTTAAATTGAGTAAGTGATGTGGCATGCCTGATGTGACGCGGTAAATTGTTTCACAAAAATGGGCCGGAGGCATAAAATCCTTTCTTGGTGGTGGTATTGAGACGAGGTTTAGGTTTAGTGAGAAGCCGAATGTCAGAGGCAGAACGAAGACCACTTCTTACTTAGTGTAGATTCATCTTTATGACCACTTTTTTTGGAACATGTAATAGTAAGGTCCTTAAATGCGAAGATGTGTTTTAAATATTATTTTATTATGGTTTGCACGACGACATCCGACCACCCTTTACATTTAGCCAAATAACGCATACACTGGAATGTATGCTATGTATTTAACAATGCAGTGAACCACAAACTAAAGTCTAAATTGTTGAGTTAAATACTTTATTGTACATGTTTTCGCAGTTTACTAAGTATAAAATATATACCCCTTAGTAGAACTTAAATGAATATAAGCTGATAATAGCATATAAATATTATTTAGGGGGAATACTTACTTATATTCTTGACGTTTGCCTTCAGATCACTTGGAGATTCCAATAGATTCGCCAAAGCTAATGACGTCATATCAACTATCTCGATGATTGTGGAAAACGCGGGAAATATCTAAAATTTGAAGGTAAAGAAAGTTCCTTAGTTTTTAAACACAAATGTAATAAGTTAATCCGTCCAATTTGCAAATTTGTCATGAGACTGGCAATAACACCATAACCAAGCAGGCACACTATCAATGTGTTTCAACAACCTTGATAGCCAGTGACTGATAATGATCTGGAGCTATCTGGGATGTTTAATCAAATTTGATACAGCTTTACTTTACCCAAAATTGATCGCTATTGCCATGCCGGATTTTCCAATGTTTCCCCAAAAGTATGCGAAAGGGTATCAGCTTTCCTATACGTACAATGTTAGGTAAACACAATTACCCTGCATAACAGTGTAGCATCGAATGCACTCGGTCGGAACATCAGTGGCTTAGCTAGGTTTTTTCAGGGAGGGGCAAGATTTCCAACATTTTCGTAAAACGGTGCCTCAATTTTTTACTAGAGAGCAGGGGGTGGTTAAGGGCGTGTTTTACACAAAACACGCTCGAAAAATGGTCCTTGTAAGTTGTCATAATGCCTATACTACTACATCCGGAGAATGGGGCGGGCACTAATAGGGGCGGTGCGGGGACGGGGGCACAAAGGGCTGTTTTCTGTTAGGGGGGGTATTTGCATCCACTGCAGAACATACACTACCATATGACCATTATAGAAGGGCATTTTTGTTTGAAGAAATCCGTGTGTGTCCAATAAAAATGTTGTGTTATTGTAACGTACAGACAAGTTTAATTGTCGTAAAATATACGTACATCTTGAATCTCCATCCATTGCTCGTAAAATCTTTCGTCGATGAGGGCGTCGCATACTTCAATGACGTACTGAAAAGTTCAAACCATATACCAAAATAATAAATAAATAAAAAGGTTTTTTAAAGCATCAACGATCTGAATGAGATTGAGTTTTCCTGATGGGTTCTTACCAATATTCCGATCATTTAATTTATAATGTTCCATGTGTTATTAATATTGAGTAGGCTACAACTGATACTTATTCTTTCTATAGTGTAATCAGTTCCAAATTGGTGAGAATTTTGAGGCTTGGATTTGTCTGTGCGAAAAAAGAATCCATGTCGTTGTGCATTATGTACGGGTGAAAGTGTGCGTTTGGGCATCATAAGCAGGTCAACGAGTAGGTTTTCCGTTTGGGCGCACGGATGAATATTAGCATCACAATTTTCGCCAATTTGGAACTGATTAGACTAAAACAACTGGCGCTTATTGTTAGTTATAACATTAGGCAAGAAGAAAGGCACTATTAAATCTACATGGCGAAGTTTAACTTAAAATTATGGAGCTTATTGTCATCTAACATTGGCGCAAACGGGGAAACCACTACAAGGGGGATCGGTTGTATCTGCAATCTTGGACAACTGGTCTTGGAACACAAGGAACACCTTTACATAATTCTATCCATATCTTGAAATATTTTTGATATGATTTCAAGAATCAATCGGAATTTCCACACAGCGTTTCAAAATCGGGTTATAAGGACTGAAACGTAGGTTTAGTACACAATAAATGATATCCATAATTGGTTTTAACACTTTCCACATGGCTATTAGTTTTACCATACACAAAACAGATTTGTCAGAAACCTTTCCCAATTTTCAAAGTCTATCTCAAGGATGACTGACCCGATACTAGGCATGTTTGTACTTATGTCAATGCATTTCTCAAGATCATTCCAAAGATGGAAATGATATTCCATAATTTTGATATTTTTTAAACATTTTGTGACATTTTGGAATGTCGTCTGCAGCCGCCTGCCGCGTGGAAAGTGTTAAGATTATTAATAATCTTACCATCATGATTCCGCTAAATTCCCCCAAATCGGCAAAATCCCCGGTGTCCATCCCGAGAAAAATATGCGTCGTGAGATCACCGACGTACGTAGAGGTGCAAAGTACTTCCCGCGCTGTTATATTAACGGTGCTGTCGAAGAGGTCCAGTATGATGGATAGAATGCGTATTGTATCGTCAATTGATGTCACTACCGGTCTGGTAGAAGGGTCTGATATGTAAAGTTCGTTGAAGTATATACTCTCAAGATCCTGCAAAGAGACATTTGAAGTCGGATACATTATATGGTGATTGGTGACTCATCTTCCAAAGATATTATCAAGAATCTATTATGATATGTAATGATTGATGAGTTAAGTTGAATCAGGAATCCCACAAGGGTCACACTTAGGGCCAACCCACAATTTTGTCTATATAATCAATCAACAATATTGTGAATGTAACGATTCTAAGACGTACATATGTTGCGAATTATTGCTACAAATGAGTAATCAATCTGTATATGAAACTGTGACAATGACGTCTCAGTTGTATAAAGAAAAGAAGGAAAAAATAAGAAATAAATCCGTTATTACTTACCTCAATTGGCACGTTACCGTATCCCTCCGCAATGGCGTAAAGTGTATCGTTGAAGGATTGCGAAGTAGCTTTCATCAATTCCTCCAACAAGATCACACTTTTGGGTATTGGCGTTGTACCAGGAGTAGGAACGCTAGTCGTGTTCATTGCGTTGCTCAACTTGCATAATGCACCTGCAGAAGGATGATAATATGAAAACGCAATATTTTACAAAAAATATGATGTGTCATGATGTGAGTTTTACTCACCTAAAGAAAGATGATCATGTGTAACGCAATTTCTGAAGCAAAACGATGATGTGTCAAGAAAATTAAAGGTGTGTCACGCAATATCTGAATTTAGTGAGTGAAATCATGTGCATTTTTATATACCACACGAAATGAATGAATATCCACTTACCTAAGAAGATGATTTGTCCAAGAAGCTGCAATAAACCAAGGCTGCGCATCTAGAATGGGAAGGTAGAGTTAACATCGCGTTAGAAAGAAAGACTCAATTATAACACATGTATTATGATAGATAAGACTTTATATAACATAACACAATTTCATTGTCGACCGAAGATCAAACATTTGTACATTCGCAAACTCAAAATAAATAAAAGAAACAATATTTGATACCAAATATCAACGCCATTATACTGAAATATTTAGCAGAAGAATGTCGCTTCCAAAGAAGAAGACCCTTCTATTCAAAGAAGCGTCAAAACCCTTGGGACATATTCCGAATGAACCATGGTATAAAAAATCAGGAAAGTGAAATAATATGACATTTTGAAAATAGTCATTAAAAAAATAGCATTTGAAATGAGATAGCAAATGAAACAAACAAACCAATAAATGATTAAATGACGTGTGTTCCTGAACTATATTTCCCAACTCCCATGGGAAAACACTAATATTCCTTGATCACCAGGCAAACGACCTAATCTGGAAATCGGGTTTTATTTCCTAATCTGGAAATACAGTGATATTGTAATTTTACAGGTGTTAAAGGGACATTAAGTGGTGTTGAAAAGTTTAAATGTTTAAAAATTTACTTCAGAATTCAAGATGAACATTAAAAATCGCCATTATTGTTGTTTCTACTAATAAAAAACACAGCAAAACTAGATTAAAACAATATCATCGCTATTTATTGAAAAACGCCCTCTATGCAAATATGGTTCGCGTTATGTATCACGCGTACTGCAGGGGGATACTGTCGGACGTAAAATGCTGGTCCCGCGGGACCAGCATTTTTTGAATCGACGTTTTCTTGTACAGAGAGAGCTGATTTTTCTTAATCCTTATAGGTGTAAGTTCATACATGTAATACAATTATAAAAATAAACTAATCTCAGTTTTTATCATAATTGAGGGCGCTGCCTCCAACACATCTCTTAGTGTCCCTTTAATACTTTTGTGAATCATCATTGAGCCGTTGCTATTTTCGCGAAATTCAATATTTCACGAAATAAGTAGTTTTCTACCTGGGATACTTTATTTTAAGAAAGGGCGAACACTTTGTTGGTAAATCATGATTAAAAGATAATTTATTAAATTGTTTTTTATTGACCGTGTCGTTTTAAAAACAAAGGATTTAAATAATATGTTTAAGCAATAATTAATTGATAAATGGTCGTCGGATAATTGTTTTTGTTATTTTATTATAATAATAATATAGTTATATAGTCTATGTCTAAGTAACTGTCAAATTATTGCTGAAATCTATGTTGAAATCAAGCTTTGTTTAGTTATTTAAATCAGAAAACCATGTAAAATGCATGGATTTCCAGATCAGGTATAATCAATTTCCAGATATGATACATTTCCAGATCTGGTCATTTGCCCGGACTGTGGACTCTCAGGTACAGCCTCCGTAAAACTGCCGTAACTTCTTCAATATTCATTTAATCTTTATAAACGTATACAGTTTTTTGCACGAAAGGGTTCAATTAATCCAACCATGATAATGAAATTGACCATTTTGGAAAATATTATTAAAAACACGTTTTTTGACCCATTTTAGGTTCTGCAGAGATAACTCAAAATATATTTTGTCAAATTTTGTCATACTAGTTTTATGTTAATCCTCATAACATTCCCTAGGAGCGTTTGTTTTATTTTTTAATATCTTATTTATTTTTTGAGTTAGAGACCAAAAAGTGCCAACATTTTTTTACGGAGGCTGTACCTGAGAGTCCACAGCCCCCTTAATACGAGGGCATTTAATAAATACCTGCAACCATTAAAAATCACTGAACCGTGACACGTGTCAGTAAAATAAACTTATGATACTTAATCTATAAGTCTTACTCTTTTCTCACAGAAAATCTCGAACACGTAGGTCATTTTTATCCTTAAATTTCAGCACTGTGAATACCATGATCTCAGGGTACTGGTTAGGGAATTAAATATTACTATGCCGAGGAATTTGAAAGAGAAGTTTATGGCATGCATTAAGTGCAACATTGGAAACTGCATCATTTGTTATTCAAATGGCCATTGCTTCATCAATATTGGTGCTATTGTAACAAATGAGGTGTCAAAATGCGCAGGAGAAAAATCCGGCTCTTTCCCATATTTCGAATTTATTTAAGGTCTTAGGAAATAAACACAGGGTACTCGAAAAAGTGGTTACTTTATTTTTGTGCCGTATTTATATGCGTTAACAGTGTTAATATTGGCGCTTGATTTATAATGCTGATTCTTGTCAATTTTCAGTGCCCAGAGACCATGATATTTATATTACTAAAATTACATAATCAAAATGACCCACATGTTTCAATTTTTCCGTGAGAAAGGGGTAAGACTTACAGTTTAAGTATCATAAGTTTCTTTTATTGACACATGTCACGGTTCAGAGATGTTCAATGGTTGCAGGTATTTATTGAATGCCCCTCGTATATCGTCTGTATCTGCGAGATCGCATCTCAAAACGCAATGATGAATGAAACATGACTAAAGTCGAAATAGTCCTCTCAATATCCTTAATTAGTGGTCGTTTTAGCGTTACTCAATTGTAGTTAAAGTACAAGGCTGTAATTGTCGTGATGCCTCCTATGCGAAAAGATGCTTTCGGACTCACCCTGTATTTATGGATATCTTAAGATATTGAAACATCAATTTGTAGTAACAAGAGATTATCTGTTAAATATAAACGTTTCACTCCTCCCAACAATTGATTTGACAATGACTTTTGAAAAAGTTTCAATATCATTTAAAAATAAAATCAATTGATACGTGCAACCTACAAGATTGTACCCGCACCGTGATCTCAGCTTTTGTTATACTGCCATATTACCTATAATGATTTCGGATACTTCGGTCATTATCAGATATTGGACACAGACATGACATTCCATTCGATATATTGTAACGATTGCCAATGCCACTTAAACCTGTCTATGATGGATTTGAAAAAGGTTGGCAGTACTTTTCTGAATTCGAAAAGTTGATACCAATTATTTAAACTCTTGCTATTTTAAAAGCATTCGGGTTTCAGAATGGGAATGTTTGCTATTTGCGAGTTTTGAGGAAGAGAGGGTCTTAAAAACGAAGTATTAATGAACATGATAAAGAAATAAAGCATTTAGAAAGGTATTTTGGAGTCAAGTGAATCCCGGGTGAATCCCAATCACTGATCCGGTTGGTTTTCAATCTTTCGGATTGTAATGAAGGACACATCGGTAAAAAGTTTGAGTATTGAATCGTAAACGATTGAATGTTCAACGCTTTACCGATGTGTCCCTAATTAGAGTAAGAGAGATTGAAAAACCAATCCTTATCCCTAAATATTAATCTTTATTCAAACGTTAATCTTAATCATAGGTTCAACAGTTTGTAGCAAGATTGCATTGATAATTGTTTGCAGCGTTCTTCTCAAAGTCATGTACAATAGGCAATAGTCCTCCGTATCATGTTTCATATAATATGTTGATGTGGCAGGCAGCTGTAGACGACATTCCAAAAGTTCACAATGTTTCAAAAATGTCAACATTATTGAATTTCATTACCATATTTGGAATCACGATGAGAAATGCATTTCAATAAGCACAAACATGCCTAGTATTGGTTCAGTAATCCTTGAGATAGACCTTGAAAGTTGGGAAAGGTTTCTGAAAAATCTATATAGTAAAACTAATAGCCGCGTGAAAAGCGTTAAATACAGTATTCCTCTTTAAGATTATATGAAATCTTTTAGTACATTCCGACAATCGGCTCGCATATGACAAGAAGTAGCCTAGGCCTATTCATAATCTACGATTTCGATACCCCTCCCTCTAATAAATAAAAAGAAGAAGAAAAAAACAAGAGGGAAAACGATCTTCATTGTCTTGAATAGAACCATCAGTGGAAATGTATTCAATTTAAAGTTACTCAATAGAAAGATGACCCTTACACACGGAAGTTTAAAATCCTTTTGAGGCTATACTTGGACATGTGTTAGTCTTTTCTTGTTTGCAAAGCATTTCACTTTCTCTAGACCACCAATGGCCACACAGAGACGCAGAGGATGAACAATGGACCATGTCTTTTTCGAAATAATTCAAAATTACAAGCAACATTTCTTCTATTTGTTATTAACCTTAATATTATAAAGATGGCACGAGGGAAGCCTTTCATTTGTGACGGAAATGTTTGGACTGTTTTTAAACGACGTAACTATAGTGAAAGTCTCTTTTTTGTACCTCTTTTTACCCCTCCCAGTCTGCCAGATAATTTGTCAACAAATAGAGGGGACTTTACCTTGACAGATGTTGACGCAAATTCCACTAATTGAAGTAAATCCAACAGCCAGATAAACTCCAACCTTAAAACTGCCTTGATGTCATCTATCCATAGCCTAGATCAGTTGGGTAGAGGAATCCATCGTTTTGCTCAGATTATAATTTGAAACAACATTATTTTTGAGAATCCAGTCCAACGCCTGATATCCAATCACATCATATCACGGCTGCCATATTGGAACTTAAATCGGTATGAAATTTACCATTCCATATCATATTATTCTATTTATATTCATAACTCTGTGGCGCAAAGAACAATGAATTTATATCGGATAACTAGGCTCCTCGTATCGACCAAATTGATTTATCGGTAGTCGGTTGCCACAACTTTAAAGATAGTCAATCGTCAATCGTCATAATGATTTTACATATAAACGAAAGTGTAGGAGAATCGCGAGTAACATTATTAGCCCGCCTATTATCTAGAAAAATATGTATTGATTCATGTTGAAGGACCATTCTTAAATGAAGGGTAATGTTAGGTCTGAGGTGGTGGTGGTGGGGTTGTGTGGGGGGGGGGGGGGGGGGGGGGGGGGGGGATACGATCACAAGTTACTTGCACTCAGAACCCTTCTCAGGTATTTGTCAATTATTAGGGCCCGGATAGCTTCAAAGAAAATTTGCGCTTAAAGTAAGGATTTACCCAGTTTTAGTAGGTTGGACGCATAATAACGACGTTTCTCGATTCTAACAAAAGAATGAATAACTATCAGTTAACCCCCAAAGCCCCACTCCTATTTTAAAATAGTTGATATTTTGTCCACACATTTGTCTTGTATGTCGCCGTTATAAATTTGTATGTAGCCCTCACTTTTCGAGAATATCTCAAAATTCTTAACAACGATTTTCTTTAAAATATCCTATTATATATATAAAAATGGATTTTAATATTCATTTTGAAAAAACAAAACAAACCTATTTGTAATACATGTAGTTTCATTTGTTCCTCTATTAATCCATTGAATATTAGGCCTATAATAATTGACCCAAGTCTGACGATATTGATTAGGAGAATGAACATCAATAATAACTTTTTCGTCGGCGTCGTTAGGGGGCACAGAGGGCCTAACTTTGAATCGTGTTGTTACAAATGCCTAACTTTGCAGCGAAAAGCTTTGAATTGTGTTGTTACAAATGCCTAACTTTGCAGCGAAAAGCTTTGAATCGTGTTGTTTCAAATGCCTAACTTTGCAGTGAAAAGTTTTTAATGGTGTTGTTACAAATGCCTAACTTTGCAGTGAACAGTTTGAATGGTGCTGTTACTAATGCCTAACTCTGCAGTAAAAAGTTTAAATGGTGTTGTTTCAAATGCCTAACTTTGCAGTGAAAAGTTTAAATGGTGTTGTTTCAAATGCCTAACTTTGCGGTGAAAAGTTTAAATGGTGTTGTTTCAAATGCCTAACTTTGCAGTGAACAGTTTAAATGGTGTTGTTTCAAATGCCTAACTTTGCAGTGAACAGTTTAAATGGTGTTGTTTCAAATGCCTAACTTTGCAGTGAAAAGTTTGAATGGTTTTGTTACAAATGCCTAACTTTGCAGTGAAAAGTTTAATGGTTTTCTTACAAATGCCTAACTTTGCGGTGAAAAGCTTTGAATGGTGATGTTACAAATGCCTAGCTTTGCAGTGAAAAGTTTTGAATGGTGTTATTACAAATGCCTAACTTTGTTGTGAAAACTTTGAATGGTTACAAATGCCTAACTTTGCAGTGAAAAGTTTGAATGGTGTTGTTACAAATGCCTAACTTTGCGGTGAAAAGTTTTGAACGGTGTTGTTACAAATGCCTAACTTTGCAGTGAAAAGCTTTGAATCGTGTTGTTTCAAATGCCTAACTTTGCAGTGAAAAGTTTTTAATGG